>JAHRHZ010000069.1:10618788-10629628 GCA_024137785.1 Ginglymostoma cirratum | reverse complement strand
GAAGGAATTGGGAATAGGGGATGGCATTTTTGCAGGAGGGTGGGTGGGAGGAGGTGTATTCCAGGTAGCTGTGGGAGTCAGTGGGCTTGAAATGGACATCTGTCTCTAGGTGGTTGCCCGAGATGGAGACAGAGAGGTCCAGGAAGGAGAGATAAGTGTTGGAGATGGTCCAGGTGAACTTCAGGTTGGGGTGAAAGGTGTTGGTGAATTGGATGAACTGTTCGAGCTCCTCGTGGGAGCACGAGGCAGCGCCGATGTAGGTGAGTACTAGATCTACAGGAGCTGCCCTATTGTGAGAGTCCATGCCCACTGTAAGTATCTCTTTGGACTGTAAGCATCCTTAACAGAATTCTGATTCGAGACAAAGGATGCCCACATAAATTTAGTTGATAGCATGCTCTGAAACCCAAATGATTAAGTCAAACAGCTCTGCAATGAGTACTGGATGATCAATAGAATGTTCATGGTGTGCCATGCATTGCAGACTTTTGCATTGTAGCAAGGAACAAGCACTCAGCACCAGTTATCCATGTACAATTCCAAGGATGAGGAAGAAAAAATTGAGGAAGGGTATGATGAAGGGAATAATGACAGTCATGTAACTGCTTCCATTGCTGTTCATGATGCCATGAATACCTTTCTTAATGCAAATTTCACAAAGGTTGCAACACTGCTTAATGTCGAAAATACATGGAAGGACTACTCTTTCCAGTCTTCCATGCTGATCACACAAAACAGTCCCTCCACCACTGCCATCCTGAGACATGCCTGCTGCCAGATTATGTCTTCCCATTCATTAATAAGGAAGTTAAGAGGGGACATGACAACTGGCAACCAAAAATGGGCAAGACAGGCATGTGGTGCAGAAATAATAACACTTAGTTGATTCCCTAAAGAACAGAAGCTTTGCAAAGTAAAGTTTTCTTGCATACTCATTTGCAGATCCTTATGCAATTACCAAGCAGTGTTCTTCCTGTTCCTAATCCAGTAGTACAGCTATAAAGAAAGGGTATTCAGGTCACTGCTCTAGCTGCAGAGATGCTCTTGGCTGACAATGTCCATATTTTGTAGCTTGTAAGGCCAAGCATTAGGGTGCTGCATCTGAACCTGGGCAGGAGCAGGCTTAGCTGTCAGGTCATGAAGTGCCATGACAGGTGCTGACTGAGATGGATTCATGGATGAGAACTATGAGTTCCAAATAGCCTCCCTACTTCCAGCTCCCCATTCATTAACACACTGCTCTGTCAGCAACCCTTCACCTGCTACCGATTCAATCTCACGGATGTGATGGCATCCAGGATGTGGATAGCTTCACCAAGGCATGGAGGAACTCATTTGATTACCCCATTTGCTGTCCCACGGAGTTGACCGAACTCTCCACATGAGCAGACATTGTCACAATGTCTTGCTACATCATCACACTTATCATCATCATTTATGTACTTAGGAAACCTGTCAGTACCTCACACATTTCCTATTGTTCATCAATGGTTCTCTTTTCCATCAGCTGTCCCAGACCTCAGCATTTATTACCAGCTTGGAAGTGCTTGGAAGGTATTGTGCACTATCAATAACGACTCCCCACTGCAGTCCCTGACTCTACATCCACTTCAGTTCACTTATGACATTTGAGCCAACTGGGCAATCAAACAATTAGTTCCAACGGAGCAGGATTTCTGTGGTGTAGCGTGCTGAACGTAGAAAAATGAGCTTCTCTGAGCGTTTGTCCTCCGTTAGGTTAATTGGGTCCTGCTGCAAACAGGAAGGCACTAACAGGGGAAAAAAATCGTAAGGTACTGGTAAGGTAAGAGTGTTGTAATATCTCATTTGAAGATGGTCATGTTTCCCTCTCTGTGAAAATCAAGTCAATATGACTGAGAGCTACATTACATATCAGTAGCAAATATTTTACCACGCGACTGGGATGTCTCAACCTCTAATAGTTAGAAATGTTGAAAACCCACTATTTGCGCAGATTAGATGGATTAGCCAAACTAAATTGCCCATAGTGTCCAGGGATGTGCAAGCTAGGTAGATTAGCTATGGGAAATGCAGGATTACAGAAATGCGGTAGAGAGGTGGATCTGGGCGGGATGCTCTTCAGAGGGTCAGTGTGGACTCAATGGGCCGAATGGCCTGCTTCCGCACTGTAGGGATTCTATGGTCTCGTGCTTCTTCTACTGCGGTTATTTGTTGCGAGATCTGTGGAGGACTACCTGCAGATCTTTCTTTCTCTCTAATGTTCTGTGTTCACTTCTACTACAATAAAGAAAAGGATAGGACTGCGAGTGGCTGCAATAACATGTGTACATGCAGTGAATATAATGCATTTAGTAAAGATGTGTATCAAACAGGGCCATGAAGACAGTAGCAATGGTAAATAGATAGCTAGGAGTGTGAGGATATCCATACAAATTAAAGAAAGGCGAGATGGGCAGGCAAAGTTAAGGAAGCAAAGGTAATATATTATGAAATAAGTTGGATGAGGCAGTTGATTTATGTGCATGCAGTGTGTGGATGAATGTGCACCATTCCTGAACTGGTTTATGTTGTATAACCGCTTTAAGAGCTGAGTATATTAAACAGCCAAAGACCAGGATGATACATATGACCGGCATCTATGATCTCTACACGTAGCAATATGCTAGACTCGGGATGTGAACTGAGTGGGTCTGCAATTGCAAGACTTCAGGTTGTCCATTAAGTAAACCTGTTTGAGATTTTCAGCTGATTTGAACCAATTCAATTCTGCCAATCCAGTATGGGAGAGAATACTGTGTTCAGGAAAGAAAAATCACATTGGGTCATTATAGTGTTCAAGTGCAGTGTTCAAGAGTGTGATGCAATGTTTACCTCCTGGGTCACCTCCAGCCGAGCCTGCTTTGTGGTAGCAGCCAGTCTCTTCCCCTTATTGCTGAGAAGGAGAATTTATTTCCACTTCCTCACGGCCCCCAGTTATACATCAATGGCAATATTATGGGGGAGGCAATGGCCTTGTGGTATTAATCTGGACTGTTAATCCAGAGACCCAGATAACATTCTGGGGACCCAGGTTCAAATCCCGCCATGGCAGATGGTGGAATTTGAATTAAATAAAATATCTGGAATCAAGGATTTAAAGATGACCATGAATCCATTGTCGATTGTTGGGAAAAACCCATCTGGTTCACTAATGTCCTTTAGGGAAGAAACCTGTCATCCTTACCTGGTCCGGTCTACATGTGACTCCAGACTCACAGCAACGTGGTTGACTCTCTGGACAATTAGGGATGGGCAATAAATGCTGCCTAGCCAGCGAAGCCCTCATCCCATGAATGATTAAGTTACTGAAATAGTGTGTAATCTTTGAACATCCTGAATCCATTGTCACACCTTGCTTTCTAACTCAAACATCCTTCAAACATTGATTGGCGCTTTATTACCGGAGATCGTTTGAGTCATGTGGCTTCTCATCACTTTGGCTGCTGCTGCACATTCAATGCCAAACCCAGAATCAAGATAATAATGAGTGAGCTGTGTTAGAATGTCACAGACAGACGTGCTGAATATATTTCCCAGCTTTTGTGCGATATTGCATCTCATTCCCCAACACCTCACTTTCAAAATGTCTGTGATTTAATATTCTCGGCCTCTGAAAATCATTCACTGTTCACAGTGAAGGCCTGAAGTGCAAAATGAAAGAGCAAATAAAGGCAGCTCACTCATCAATCCTAAAAAAGGGACAAATAACTTCAAGTGCTTCCAAAAGGAAACAAAAATTATTGAACCAGTTTTGAATTACATGCGCTCAGAGATGGTGCAGTATATTTGACCTACTCTATGATCTGTTTTTTGGAATAAAACCATCTAGACTGCTGTATTTGTATTTCAGTGTTGCACTGACATAATATCACAAAGTTCAGAAGTTCAGAGTCATATTGGTGGAGGAGGGCAGCAAGGCAGACACTACTTTAATCTGAGACAAGCTGATGTTTGAGCCCCTTTTTATTTCAGTCTTTATTGCAGGGCAACGTACAGGCTCATCATTTCTTACTCACTTCATAACGTTTTAGTTCAGCAGACAATAGCGTGAGGGAATTGACAAATAAAGATAAATGACTGTGCACCAACTGAGCTGAACGATCCTGGCATTATCTTATGGCTCAGAGTGTATTGTCCTGTACACTTTCTTTTTAAACCTATGTCATTTTCTTTTGATGATATGAATGGGATTAGGCAAACATATCAAAAGAGGCTATTACAAAAGCTTGTTAAAAAGGTCTGGAGGATTTATATTTTAGCTGCTATCTTTGTTCTCTGTGAGTGCATATATTCCATCATTAGTCATGAGCCACTGATCACCAAGAGGCCTCTTTAAACAAAACTGAGGCAAGATCGAAAATGTTAAAAGTTTAAGCATGGATTAACAATAATCAAATAAATGATCTGTCGCTTCAGCTGACAAAGTGTTTGAGCACCGCCATGAGAGATTTTGATAACATTTAAAGCCACACACTGAACAAAACACAGACTATCCCTGTTGTATGAGGTAAAGGTTCTGAAAGTGTTAATGTTGGAGATTGTGTTAGGTTCCACCCAATCTGATGATATCATGCATTTCTGAGTGGAGAATTGAGGAGGGCAGACTGAGGTCACAATGGAATCAGATAAATCATCCCTGGCTACTGATACTCTTAGTAATTATTATCTAACTAACTAATGTAAACAGGATCATTGTGATAATATGATAAACTATATCTTCTTGTTAACATTCAATACTGGTTCATCCTCTATTACTATTGAGGAAACAGGCCCTTGCACTCACTCTCGAAGAAAGATTAGTGGCAGCAGACTATGTAACAAATCTGCATTTGTCGGCTTTGCAATGCATACAACATGTTGGTCAGCAGTGGAATCTTCTCTTAAATGTCTCAAGGTAACAACAGTGAAATTAAAATCTTCTGACCCAGGGAAAGACATGGGGTGGCACGGTGGCTCAGTGGTTAGCACTGCTGCCTCACAGTGCCAGGACCCCGGGTTTGATTCTACCATCAGGCAGCTGTCTGTGTGGAATTTGCACAATCTCCCTGTGTCTGCGTGGGTGCGCTCCGGTTTCCTCCCGCAGTCCAAAGATGCGCAGATTAGGTCGATTGGCCATGTTAAATTGCTCATAGTGTCCAGGGCTGTGTAGATTAGGTGGATTATAGGGGGATGCATCTGGGGAGGGACACTCTGAGAGTCAATGTGGACTAGTTGGGCTAAAGGGCCCGTTTCCTCACTTGTAGGGAATCTATGAAATTTTGGAAGACAATGAACTTACCATAGTAAGTACTTCATTGTTTTAAGAATACTCAGTCGGTCAGCAGCTACGAAAACTATAGCAGGCTGCAGAACCCATGGAGGGAATGGCAGACAAAAGCAGAATTCAAGACTAAAACCTTCACCTCAGAGATGATTATAGGTGCAGGAGGGGCAGTGTAGGTTATTAATAGAGTAAAATAAACTAGCATTGCTTGCCAATTGCGCAGTCCTAAGAAATAACAGATCTGTAGGATCTCTTCTGATTTGAGATTTGTCAGGGAAGTGACAATTTTGGAGCTCCAGGAATAAAGTTAAAAGTCACTGAAGGTAAGGGGGAAACATGTCCAATTAATGGTGCAAAGGGTTCAAGCTGGGAAGATCAGAGGTGAAAAAAAGGAACACTTATCATTCACGGTGAAGATCAACAACATTGTGAGTGGCAGTAAAGGCATGACTACTGTTGTGAAATCAAAGGCCATTGCATTAATCAGCCTTTCATCCATTAGTTCCAATAAAATTTTTCTCAGTTGGTAATGGCTGTTTCTACTTCCTTGCTCATTATCCCCTTTGGTTTACTTCCTGTATTTGGATGCTGTTAACATCTTCGAAGGGTATGCCATATTTGTTAAAAAAAAACTTGCTATTTACTTGTTTTTCATTAGTAAGGCCAGTCTCTCTTTCTTTTCTGTAATTGTATAAGCTCTTTCTGTCTGTCTTTAATATTTCTTGTTGGTTTACTCTCATGATTTATTTTCTTTCTTTTCTTTTTCGGTCAACCTTTACTGAGGTCCAATGACAAATTTTAACTTTTAGACATCTATTGCGACAATTTAGTGCAATGAATAATGTTTTTGAGTCAAATTAAAACATCGGGTGGAATCTTATAGGGTTCGAAGCAATGTGAATTATGACAGGATTTGTGACAAGGCTAGCCTTTCAGGGTGGCACAGTGGCTCAGTGGTTAGCAATGCTGCCTCACAGCGTGAGGGATCTGGGTTCAATTCCACCCTTGGGTGACTGTCTGTATGGAGTTTGCACATTCTCCCTGTGTCTGCATGGGTTTCCTCCCACAGTCCAAAGATGTGCAGGTTAGGTGGATTGGCTATGCTAAATTGCCTGTAGTGTTCAGGGGTCTGTAGATTAGGGGGATGGGTCTGGGTGGGATGCTCCAAGGGTCAGTGCAGACTTGTTGGGCCAAAGGGCCTGTTTCCACACTGTAGGGATTCTATGAAGAAGATAACAACAAATATCAAGAGAGTGGTAAGTTGTTCCAGAAAGATGTATGGTAAAATGGGACTAGAATTGGATATGAGGAACATTTTAAGGCCAGGGTAGACAGCTCATGAAGCTTATTTAGTAAGATACAGCAAGAAAACTCACAGGACCTTGTGGCAAGAATCCCTTCAAAATATACGTGCAACTCAATTGAAGCTCTCAAGAGGGCTATGAATAAAAATAATGTGCATGAATGTAGGGGAAAAGCAGGATATTGTCATGAGGTAATGATGCTCATTTAATGATCTGGTGCAGGCTTGATAGACTTCATGGCTTCCTTCACTCTGCAAAAATTCCAGGATTCCATGAACTCACACTAAACCAAAAGATGAAAAGTTCAGCCCATGATTTTGCTTTAAATCAGATTAAGGATTTCTTGTCCTCTAAAGCAGTATAACATGCTCAGGGTAAGATAATATACTGGTCTGTCATATTTTTAAGTAATGTATACTATTTTGAGATCTTACACACAAGCCCAGCAGCATCACTTGAAACGTGTTTTGAAATTATCATTAAAAAGAGCCTGATTTTATAATCTCATCAATTGAACCCAAACTGAGATCCCTGTATTACTTTCTCAACAGCCCAATTCTTTTTAAGTTCCACTTAGACAGAGTGATAATAATTCCATACATAAATTAAAACCAAAATAGATTTTTAGCCTTTTTTACAACTTTGAAAACATTTCATTGACTCTTCATTATTGTCCTAGATGAGTCCATTCAACTGCAATAATGTGCATGGAGGAATCAGTTAGGATCACTTAACTGGAATATCTCTGTTATAAAGTTATAGTTCTCATAAAACACCCATCAGGTCAATATCACCAAAATGTAACATACTGGGTATGATGACAGAGAAAAATGAAAAGTTTATGTGAACCGTAACATTTTGTGCAGTAGATCCAGTTTGTAGTAGGTTTATTGATTTTTGATTTCTTTTCTTATGGTTTGAGTTAATAGTTGGAAAAACACAATGATTTATTTAAATAATTATCTATTGTTGTATAAGTTACAGATGCCTTTTGGACCTTTCGATTTCTAATTGAAGCTCAGAATAAATAATTTGGATTCATGCTCTGTTACGGTAATTGTTAAAACAATGTATGGCACAATTGTTTATGGACTGACATGGACAACAAAAAAATGCAGCTATCCAACTATTCACATCTGAAGGCATCTTGGGCAATGTTTGATAATAGCAGGTTTGATTTCTGGGAGGTACTTTCTCATAATACACTCCTCTTGTATGCATATAGAAGTTACCTGATTTCATGTAGCAGTGCCAGACAAACAGGAGGCTGGAAGAACACAGCAAGCCAGGCAGCATCTGGAGGAAAGGAGCAGTCAACGTTTTGGGTATTACCCTTCTTCAGGACTCTGCTGTGTTTTTCCAGCCTCCTGTTTGTCTACCTTAGATTCCAGTATTTGCAGGGGTTTTTTTTGTCCCGTCATGTAGCAGTGATCTGCCACTTAACTTTTGAACAGATGGTGAAATCTTTAATTCTGATCAATGACTCTACTAATACTTTGAATTGCAATATATTGTTCACATTAGACTTGGCACCAAGAAAAAAAATGTACATTTTTGCAAGAATACAGTGTTTGAAGAGAAGGATTTACAGAATATCACCCATGTTTTGGTAGCTCACACATCCCAGACGGGAAGCAGAAATAGATATTTAATTGCAGTGCCTGAGATACTTTTTTTTCTTAAAGCATGAAACATAAATACTCTTCTTCCTAGAACATCTGCACTCTCACTGATAAATTACTCTGAGTTTAAGTGTTTTTAGGTCAAACTATCTGATGGACAGAACTAATTACTTATTTAATTTAGGCTTCTCCTAAGCATCCAACCTCAGCAGAGGACTTCAAAAGACAACTTTAGTTCTCAATTGATGATGAATTCCTATATGTAATCCATGTGATATCTGGTGTGCTCACACTACCAAAGAAACCTGGTTTTTCATATTATTGTAATTTTGGTGTGCTGAAACTGTACCTCCACAAAAAATACGGTGCTAGATATCAATATGAATGTGGTTTGCAATGGAAATGGCCTGACCAATATGATGATACTTCTGTAATTCTGACTTGCATGTAGATTTTTGAATAGCCTCGCATAGGTACAGAATGAAGGGTCATCTGTATCTTGAGGTACAAAGATTTCATCCTCAGTCCACATTTGTTAAATTGATGACATCTAACATCAGCAGGAACAAATGTTGAAGCTCTCTTTATGTTGAGATATGGGGTAGTTTGTGTATTTTAGTGTCTGAGTTAATTGATTCCCACTCGGTGATTACAAGTAATGTCTTTCATCTCCAATGCGTGAGACTTATCATTAAGGTGTAAATCAAAAAAAAGAGATTAAGTTTTCTTCATAGATAACAAGGCGTGGGGCTGGATGAACACAGCAGGCCAATCAGCATCATAGGTGCAGGAAAACTTGACGTTTTGGGCCTAGACCCAGGTTTTCTTCAGGGCTGAGTGAATGAACTGGTTGAGTGCCTTTTGAGAAAAATGTTAATTTCAGTCTAGACCATTTCATTTATTCTGCATTGGCCTCACAATGCTGACAGATACAGATTTGAACCCTGTTTACACTCTAGGCAGGTACCTGTGGGTATTATGTCAGCATGATTCTTGTGTAATGTAAACTCTGGGGAATGCCTGATAATCAGTAAGGGATACTAGAATAGATCCTCTGTTCCCCTCCACTTATATAGATAGCTGGTTGTTTGCGGCCATTTTAAGTCAGTTCTTTTTTTAAAGAAAGTCCTACGTATTAAAATCAAGTAATGGAACTTTTTTAACGTCAGTCATCCATATTTTATCCTGATTATGAAAAGTGTTAGAACTGAAAGTCAACAGATTAAACTGAGACAGCATCAAAAGATGCACACAACAAACAATGAACAACACACAAGAAACAGTACAAAGTGTGAAGAATTCGTTGAAGTTCTGGCAGATCAAAAATCTAACCAGAAATTTGAAACTTGTACAAATAGAAGCCTGATGTTCTGCTTAAGTGTAATCACCAGCTTCTTAGGAATCCTGGAACTCCCATACAGCAAGAGCTTTCAGGTTCTGTTATTATATCTGATCTGTGATAGGTATGTTTGTTTTCCAAAGGAGTCATTAGCTGTAATTACAATTTTCTGACGAGATAACTGCTCGCTATCAACAAAAGGTATGTGTGGATATCAAAAGATCATCACTGGACCATCAAGATAAATAGAAGCTATTGAGTTGTAGGCCAGCCGATGATCTAATTGTTGATTATCTCAAATAGGAAAGGGTTGCACAAAGGTAGGAGATGTTGCATAACTCGAGGAACTGTTAAACCATTTGGTAATCTTATCACCTGCAGTTATGTTGTATTATTTTCTATTTCAAGCATGCGGCAAAGTCTCCTCACCCGTGAATCACAAAACCATACGCTGTAACAGCAGGCCATTCGGCCCATTGAGTCCACACTGATCCGCCAAAGAGCAGCCCACTCAGACCCACCCTGCTATCCTCTCCCTGTAACTCTGCATTTCCCACAGCTAATCCACCTAGCCAGCATATCTTTCGACTGTGGGAGGAAACTGGAGCACCCCGAGGAAACCCACACAGACACAGGGAGAATGTGCAAACTCCGCTGAGGCAGTAGCCCAAGCTACTGGCAGTAGCTGGAACTGAACCTGAGTCCTTGGCACTGTGAGTCAACCGTACTAACCACTGAGCCACTGGGCTATCCTATTTGATGTCGACGATGGCAAGCCCATGAGGAAAATATGCTGAGAATAAAAAGTGAGATTCTTATATTGAGAAAAAAGGTGCAATTTTCCATCTAAGGCTTATCAGCATGTCAAGAATCACACGGGTACCTGGGGTCTCCAGCTAACCTTGATTAACATTCTAACTCACTCTACAAAATATTATCTGTGTTGTCTCCTATTCTCAGCTAAATAGCAAATGAACAATGGAAATGAAAAATGGCTACGACCTCAGTGGAGTCAAAGTTGTTTTCTGTCTGAGGAATCAGGCTTGACACAAGAGTGATGAGAGGTCCTTCAAGGCACAATTGCATTAATCAGGTGCTCATATCTTGCAGGTTTAAGACATCAATAATCACAGAATTCTGCATGTGACATGCATGCATTGAGCAACTATGTGGAATACTATTCCTGGCCATAAACAATCTTGAGCATTTCATTGATAACAAGGTGTGGGGCTGGATGAACACAGCAGGCCAAGCAGCATCACAGGAGCAGGAAAGCTTGACGTTTCGGGCC
>JAHRHZ010000069.1:10586280-10618388 GCA_024137785.1 Ginglymostoma cirratum | reverse complement strand
AAGACCCTTTTTCTGATGAAGGGTCTAGGCCCGAAACGTCAAGCTTTCCTGCTCCTGTGATGCTGCTTGGCCTGCTGTGTTCATCCAGCCCCACACCTTGTTATCTCGGATTCTCCAGCATCTGCAGTACCTTTTATCTCTTGAGCATTTCATTGGTCATTACAGATTGATCATAGTGATCACTGCGAAGTGCAACTAATGACGAGTGACATTAAAAGTGCCATCTGAGGGCCCGTCACGGGGGCAGCTGCTCTGAAATTTTACACAGCTGGCTGCTTTCAAGGATCCACTGGGGGGGATCCCTCAAGCCTCAACCCACAAACGTATCAATTCTTTTAATGATGCACTTTGAGCCAGATCACTTCGTTTCATCTTCATTTCCCTGTGATGATGTCAGTGATGCATCTTTGGCTTCAGGCTTTGTCAATGTAGCTAGCTTCCTCAGGATGTACGTCACTGTGGATTGTATGCACATTGCATTGAGAGTGCCAGTCACAATGCAACCTACTTCATTAATAGTAAAAGGCTCCATTTGGTCAATGCACAAGTTATCTGTGATCATCAGTCCCACATAAGAACATGAGATGTAAGAGTAGGAATAGGCAGTTCAGCACCTCGAGCCTGGATTAGTGAATTCCATGGATTCATCATCCTTTGAGAGAAGTAATTTCTCCTCATCTCTGTTTTAAACATTAGAAATTTCCGTCAAATTGTCTGGAAGCTGCATGATAATTATATCATTGATAACTCTCGTGTCCCTGCTTCATTTCAATGACTGGATGCCATACAAGGACAGTGGCAGGGAGACAAGGGCTGGCTGCCCTCATCAGCGATGGCTGATGACTCTGTTCCACAACTGCATGACCAAGGTTGAACGCAGATACAGTGCAGCCCATTCCTGGACCGGGGCGGTTATGAAGCAGATGAGAGGCAACCTGACGATAGGTTTCTGATACTTGGATTGGTCTGGGTAAGCGGGGTTACTGTATGGATGCTTGCAGTACCCTTCAGACAGAGTGTGCCATATAATCTTAACAAGCTGTGCACTGCACAACGAGATCAGGCGAAGAATGGATGCAGAGCTGTGAGAGTGACAGCAGTCTTCTCAGGAGGTAGATGAGGACATTGAGCTGGAGGAACATCACTTTCAGCATGATAGAGCAGTGCAGTGTCAGGCCAAACAGGACTTAATTAACTCCCAGTCCAAGAGATGACAGTTGCCTAAGTCATTATTCATTGACTGTAAATTTATTGCTCGAAAGGCAAGTGGTCCTAGTTTCTTCCCAGAGGCTAATACAGCCTTTCTTGTTTGTTGTTTCTTCACTTCTCCTGTTTTTACTAAATGTTAATATAAACGACCATTTGAAGGCTTTACGACATATGATACTTCCACGTTCAACAAACACAAGACGTTATGCTACAGCGGGCATTAGGTAAAGAGTAGCACTCCTTCAGACAGGGTTCCAACACGGTATGGTTCAGAGGATGGGTTACCCAACAAGCTTCATTCTTCTAACTGCAGTTACTAAGATAATTGATTTGCTCATTGATGTAAAGTGGTGAAATATTTACAAATTGGATCTTCTACTTCCATTGAAGTGCCACCACATGTGCTCAGAAACTGTCCTTTCTCTTTTCTCTCTTATTGCGTCTATTTTGAAGAGCTTTTCCTACCAGTTTCAATTAACCTGGTGCACAACTAGGCTTTGATGTGACACTGGTGTTGTGAATCCTGCAGGGTCCTGGCAGCAGAGAGTTGATCCACCGCTGGTGAGTACCTGATGGTGTGAGCACGATGCTATAGAGGAGTGGGACACAAATAATGACATGAACAGCAGAGAATTGTGTGAGACAACTTTCTATAATTCACAGAGAGAAACCCTCCATGAAACTCCCCGAAATTGGTACTTAGCCTATTTTTCTTAGATGGTTTGTTGTTTCCAGCCCATTAGGAAACCTAAAGCATGGAGCTCCAATTATGTGGCCGGCTTATAGAATGCCTGTTAAACTTGGTTTTGTCACTGGTTCAGAAGGTTGAAGTAGTTTGCAGCTTTTTTTAGCAAGGGAGCAGAAAAGCAATTGAGTAGAATATAATTTGTTGATGCTTGGAATGTTGTCCTACTGAAAAAAAAACTGTGATATGGATTCAGCAATCCAGAGTGAGTCTTATCTTGTTTGTTGAGATATCATTGGGTTAAGATTTGAGTTTTCGCCAGGTGCATGTGTTATCTACTCACAAGTTGTCTTGCTGGAGGAAATTATGTTTCTTCCAACACATATCTGATTTCATGTACACACTAAGGACTTACTTTTTCTGTTTCCTGTACAAAAGAATCCACCTCTGAAATCTTTTCTGGAAATTGTTGAAGAACAGTCAGAAGTAATTTATTTGTAAAGAAAAACTCATCTGAAAATAGCAAGGTTGACAGCTTAACAATAGCTCACCACACATGTGATTAAACCATTATAAATGATTTATGAGCTGCTATAAATGTTATGGTGAAAACAGTTTGAAGTCAAAACTGTCTTTGGTGGAAGCTGCAACATTTATTTAGCATTGTAAGTAAGCAGGCAGCACTGAAAGTGTTTGGAATTTAGCCATACTGGGCCGGAATTATCTGTATTTGGCAAAACAAGTATCCATCTTTCATTTGACTTGCCCTTTCCACTTAATTTCTCTGACCTTAGGACATTTGCTGTATGTTAGGGATCTAAGTGATTGAACATTCCCACATAATGTGTCTGGGTCCTGTGTGAACTGATAAAGCAACTGTGTATCTCCTTAATCAGATCAGGGTTATTAACAGAACCGAGTCTGAATCAAGAGGTTGGCTGAGAATAGAGAATATAATTTCTGGCCAGATTTCGAAAGTAAAGGAAATGATAAAGGTAGAAAGGATAAAGGAATAGAAAGACAATCTCCAGTAATAAGTTAAGCTCTGAGGAAGAGTCACAAGACCTGAAACGTTAACTCTGCTTTTTCCTTCACAGATGTTGCCAGACCTGCTGAGCTTTTCCAGCAACTTTGTTTTTGCTCCAATAATAATTCTGTTGAAATGGGACTCCATATTTGTGAAAGTACATTTTTAGTGCCAGAGAGTTTTTTGGCAAACAGGTCTATTACTATGTTAAAGCAGGTACTACGAAAGTAACAGGCCGTGACTTTCTGTACTAAGTTTAATTTGCTACTGCAATGTCAGAGCAGAAACTTCACAGAGTTTAGGGGAAGTGGTGGCCCTAGTGGTATTATCACTGGACTGTTTATCCAGAGATCCAGGTAATGTTCTGTGAACCTGTGTCGGAATCTCACTGTGGCAGATGGTGAAATTTGAATTCAACTAAAAAAAAGGGAATTAAGAGTCTAATGATGGCCATGAATCCATTGTTGATCATCAGAAAACCCATCTAGTTCACTAATGTCCTTTAGGGAAGGAAATTGCCACCTTTTCCTTGTCTGGCCTTCATGTGACTCCAGACCTACAGCAATGTGATTGGCTCTTAACTGCCCACAGGACAATTAGGAATGGACAGTAAATATGGTGCCTTCTCTCATGAATAAATTTTTTTTAAACATTATTATGAATGTGGAGCTTTACAGTTATGTTTCAACCTACTCAGAGCATCCTGCCATCGTACTAAACACCGCCTGGAGACAAACCCATGTGATATGGTTATCAAAGCAAATAAGGCCCAGGCCACAGCCAATAGAAAATCAAGTTTTCACACTTTGGCACAGGAGAGGAACCAACGCTTTCCTAGTTGCACAACGATCTACAGGAGGGCGCCGAAACAACTGCTATTATGAACAAAGAGAAAAGGACAGTTTTGTGTTCACCACCAAGCAAGACACCAGTTATAATTGGTTTTCTGTTTGAGGAAACAACAGGAAGGAGCCACAAGTCACTGTAGCCATTTAAGGGAACACAGAGAACCACTTGTCATAACTTTCAAAGGAAAGAGTCACCCTGTGTCACAGAATCACAAGGCTTTTACAGCGTAGAAGGAAGGTATTTGCCACATTGTGTCTGTGCCATTCAAACAAATTAGCATTTCACCTAGTGCCACTCACACACCTTCACACTGTAGTCCTGCAGTTGTTCCTTTTCAGTTATACATCTAATTGTGTTTTGAAAGCCTCAACTGAACCTGCCTCCATCACTCTCATTTAATGTGCTCCAGAACTTAAACACTTGTTGAGTGAAAGTGTTTTTTGTTTTGGTTCTTTTCCTAATTATTTAAATCTGTGCTCTCTCATTCTCAAACTTTTCAAAAATGGGAACATTTCTCCTGCTTTACTCAGTTCAGGATTCCTCAGTTCATGATTTTGAAGATTTCACTTAATCTCCTTTCAACCTTCTCTTCACTAAACAGAATTGTCCCAGCTTCTCCAATCTATCATCACAATTGAAATTCCTCATTCTTGTAGCCAATTTCGTATATTCTTTCTTCACTCTCTCCAATGACTTCACATCCTTCCTAATGTACATCCTGGATGCAGTACTACATCTGAGAATGAACTAGTGTCCTCATCAAGATTCAACATCACTTCCTTGCACTAATACTTGATTAATAAAGCCCGGTACTGGAGGCTTTATTAACTGCTTTCTTAAACTGCCCTGCCATCATAAATGACTAATGCACATGTACACCCAAGTCCCTCTGTCCCCTGCAGCTCACTTAGTGCTGTATCCTTTATCCTATACTGTCTTTCCATGTTCTTCCCAGTAAACTTATCATCTCACACTTTCTATACTGAGCTTCGACCTACCTGCCCATTTCACCAACTTATCATTTTGAAGCTCTCTGATCTCCTCCTAATGCTTACAATGTTTCCAAATTTCAGATCATCCATGAACTTTGAAACTGTGTCGTGTACACCAGGGTTTATTCCATTAAGATATGCCAGGGAAAGCAAGATTTCAAAATCGATCCCTGGGAACTCCTATATGAACATTCCACTCACTAAAAAGATAAAATGCTTTACCTGTTACTGTTTGTTTTCTGTTACTCAGCCTATTTGTTTCCACATTGCTGCTGTTACTTTGTCATTTTGTGAGCTTTAAATTTGCTCTCAGCTCCGTTGTGCTGCACTGCACCAAATGCCTTCTGGAAGCCAATATACACCACATCAACAGCTTTGCTTGATCCCTGTAGCCAATCAAGCATCTCTGTTATGGCATCAAAATGCTCCACTACGTTGGTTAAAAATGATATTCCCTTAAGAAATCCGTGCTGTCTCCTTAATTAACTTGCATTTGTCGGTGTGACAATTTATTTTGTCCCTAATTATTGTTTTAGCAGATTCTCCATTACTAAAGTTTAAATAATTGCTCTGCAGTTGCTTAGCTAACCCTTACACACATTTTTTTTTAAAAAAGGGTAAAGCATTTGTACATCTAATGTTCCCTAGTGTGATAGGGACTCAAGCATAATGGCACAGTGGCTCAGAGATTAGCACTACAGCCTAACAGTGCAAGGAATCCAAATTTGGTTCCACCCTTGGGCAATTGTCTGTGTTAAATTTGTACATTCTCCCCAGGTCTGCATGGGTTTCCTCCAGGTGCTCCGGTTTCTTCACACTGTCCAAAGATGTGCAGGAGTTGGCCATGGGAAATTGCCTGTTGTGTTCAGGGGTGTGTAGGTTGGGTGGGTTATAGGGGGATGGGTCTGCTCTGAGGGTCTGTGTGGACTTTTTAGGCCGAAGGGCCTGTTTCCACACTGCAGGGATTCTCAGGTGTGGTGAGAAGCCAAGAGAAGTGTAGAATTTACTCAAAGCCAAATAGATGCTGACACTGTGGGATGAAATATTAAGGTTCATAACATATTTTTTATTGTGGAAATTAGTTTGGGGGAAGTTTCTTGGGTGCATTAGCTATCCTGGGATGATAGTTTATCGTGTGCAGAAAGGTTGAACAGACAGGTTAGACTTTACTTCTTTGGAGATTAAGACAATGAGAGGTCAGCTTATTGAAAGATGTAAGGTCCATATAAGATTTAGGGGAGATCAATCTCCAAGATCAATCCAGGACCCAAGCTAATTCTCTCATGCCAGCGGTTCAAATCTCTAAATCCCTCTGACCTATACCAGAGTTCCTACTGAGATAAGAGTATCTACAGCAGTTTATTAAGATTGATATTTAAATACACACTAACAGCATTATAACAGACATTTTTTTAATCTAAGCATGATGGGAAATATAGACAAGACTATGGGCATGATGAGACATGTTGCCAGTACCGTGGAAACTTAGATAAGAAAATAAGGTACAAAGATTTACAACCTAAGTGGAGTTACAGCCTAAGGATAAAAAGAGGACAGACAGGAGGAGAATGCTCCCACAGTACTTCCAGCGATAAAGGGAAGATGAAAGCGATCATCTGCAGAGCGTGGACAACTCTGTTTATTGTTTAAGGATGTGTGATTTATACGTGAAATCAGTCAATGCCTGTGGGCTGTAAGAAGAAAAACTATTGTAATGAAATGAGACAATTAAAACTATAAAGTATGCCTTGCTAACTTTATCTCAATGTGAGACATTGGGGAACTCTGCTAAGAATGCCTTTCAGCATATGTTTGTAAAGTTTGTGGTATCTGTACCCAAGGCTCCAAGTAAAACAAAACAAAGAATTGCATTGGTTCTGAACTGGTACTTGAAGAAGGGTCACGGGAGATGAAATGTTAACTCTGCTTTCTCTCCACTGATGCTGCCAGACCTGCTGAGTTTCTCCAGCAATTTCTGTTTGTGGACCAAGACCTTAAGTAGATGTTGAAACCAAAAAAAACTAATACTGTACGAACATTAAAAAAAGGTGTGTTACAGTACATAAGGAGTTGAAGACCCTTACAAAGAGAAAAGAGCAAGCATCCTGAGGAAAAATATATCTGTAGATGACAGAGACCGAGGTTCTCAGAATGGTATCACAATGTGCAGGTAACAGTATTGGCTGAAAGGACAAGATAAAACATAGTGGCAGATAAGGAAGTACATTTCCAAAACTGAAGCTAAGATTCAAAAGACACAGCTGAAAAGGGAATACTTCAAAAGCAGAACAGGACCTCAAAAGATTACAAGAATAAAAAGCTGGAAATGGAGAAGACTCTGGAGGAAAAGAAAGGAGCTCAGAACACTTAGATTACACGGACACAGAGCAGGAACACTTGGTAAAGTGGGTAAAAAGAACCTTGGAAGGCTGGTGAGGATGAACACAGGATTGGAAGACTTCAACCGTAAGTTGGAAACACCCAGGCACTCACCCAGGTCAATCTGGAATGATAGTTTGTTTGGATGGCAGTTTTGACAGAGACTATTCCATGACTTCAACCATATCATAATATAGTGATCTGAGAAAAAGAACAGAAGTGGGAGGTCTGGAAGTAACAGTTTCAGCACAATAGAATAGCATCAGGCTTGCATATGAAGAAGTAGGACTCAACAAGTCTGTACATCTTAGTTTGCTGTAGGTCCAAAAACTGATGTTCTGGTACAAATAAAGCGTGGAATAAAACATTACATAGTATGATGTATTAATTAAAGCTGGAGAGGGTTCAGAAAAGATTAATCAGGATGTTGCCAGGAATGGAGGGTTTAAGATACAAAAATAGACTCGAAAAACTGGGACATTTTTCACTGGAGTGTTGGAGATTGAGGGGTGACCTTATTGAGGTTTATAAAATCATCAGGGGCGTAGATAAGTTGAATGACAAGGCTCTTTTCCCTTGGGTGGGGAAGTTCAAAACTAGGGGGTGTATTTTTAATGTGAGAGGAGAAATATTTAAAAAGGACACAAGGGGCAACTTTTTGCGCAGAGGGCGGTTCATGTGTGGAATAAACTGCCAGAGAAAGTGATGGATGCAGGTACAGTTACAACACTAAAAGACATTTGGATAAGCTCATGAACAGGAAAGGTTTCAAGGGATATGGACCAACCCCAGGCAGGTGGGACTAATTTAGTTTGGGAACATGGTCGACATGAACTGATTAGACCGAAGGGTCTGTTTCCATGCTGTATAACTCTATGACTCTATGATTCAATGATTCTATGCTCTTTAGGCTCAAAGGAAATTTAGTGAGATTTAGTCAGCTACCTCTGAATTTGGGAGAATTAGTAAAATTTTTGTTTTAAAAGGTTTATATTGTCGAGCAAGATTTTGCAGATGTGATCTTTGATGAATCAGTTAGATTTTAGGGGACAGACGTCAACAGGTTATTAATTCTCCATCCTTAGCCAAATAGATAGGCAGAAAGAATAGGCTGGTCTGAAGCTGCTGACACCAGGAAAGCATCAATTTTAAAGTCATCACGGTTTTTAGGTTTTTAGGCATAAGTTAGATGAAATGTCTTTTATCAAAAATAGGTGACACATCTACATACAAAAAGCTATCACCATAAATAAGCTTTTCACAGACTAATGAGGTCTTAGATAAACAGGTTATCTCGAACATCGTCATAGTTATAGAGATATGGCACGGGAATGGATCCTTCAGTCCTAGTCATCCATGCCAACCAGATATCCTAGATCAGTCTAGTCCCATTTGCCAGCATTTGGCCCATATTCCTTCAAACCCTTTCTATTCATAGACCCATCCATATGCCTTTTAAATGTTGTAATTGTATCAGCCTCCACTACTTCCTCTGGCAGCTCAATTCATATATACACCACCCTCTGTGTGAAAATGATTCTCCTTATGGCCCTTTTAAATCTTTTCCCTCTCACCTTAAACATATGCTCTCTAGTTCTGGACTCCCCTACCCCAGGGAAAAGACCTTGACTATCCATGCCCCTCATGATTTTATTATCCCCTTAAGGTCACCCCTTAGCCTCCGATGCTCCAGGAAAATAGCCCCACCCAATTCAGTCTCTCCCTGTAGCTCAAACCCTCCAATCCTGACAACATCATTGTAAATCTTTTCTGAATCCTTTCAAGTTTCACAACACCTTTCCCAGTGGCAGGGAGACCAGAATTGAAAGCAGTCTTCCAAAAGTGGCCTAACCAATGTCCTGTACAGCTGCAACATGACCTCCCAACTCCTGTACTCAATGCCCTGACCAATATAGGCAAACATACTAAATGCCACCTTCACAATCCCGTTGACCTGCTACTGAGCTTTCAAGTAACTATGAAACTGCACTCCACGGCCTTTTTGTTTTGCAACACTGCCCAGGACCTTGCCATTAACTGTATAAGTCCTGCCTTGATTTGCCCTACCAAAATGTAGCACCTCACATTTATCTAGATTAAATTCCATCTGCCACCCCTCGGCCCATCAGATCAAGGTCCCATTGTGCTCTGAGGTAACCTTCTTTGCTATCGACTTAACCATCAATGTTGGTGTCATCTGCAAACTTACCAACCATATCTCACCTCTCCACTTCAAATATTCACGGTGAGGCATGACAAAAGGTAAATGCAAGTATTTATGAAAAGAAGCTGTTCAGTATTAAATTATCCAATTTACTATCGTCATTACAATAGAATTATTTACACAGTGTGTTATTCCTTTATTGAAAGGTTTAAAATTGCCTTCTCTTTGTAATCCCTGTCCCTCACATTGTAGCTCGTCTGTACCTTTTGGAGCTCCTCTCCCCCATTTGTCAACATACTTCATCTCCAGCCCCTGACCTCACTCCCTTGGGGTTCAGTCTCATCAGACTAGCTTTCTGACTGCATAACAGTGGCTTTACATCCAGGCTTGGTGGTCTTGCCTTGCCCAGCCAACTTCTCCGATCCTGCTTGCTCCAGCGTCTGGTCCTCTGCTTTTTCAGGACTCTGACACATTCTCAATTTCAAGTTTTTCATTCTCTGCAAATTTTCCCATCTTTCTCACCATTGCTTACACTAGCAGGAAGGATATATTCCCCCAGAACTGGTTCTCGAGGAGGTGAGACCCGTATAACTGAACGGTCTGCACCTGGGCAGGACTGGAACCAATGTTCTGGGGGAATGGTTGCTAGTGTTGTTGAGGAGGGTTTAAACTAATATAGCAAGGAGATGGGAACCAATACAGAAAGTCAGAGGGAAGAAACGTGAGGACAGAAACAACAGGCAGTAAGGGGAAAAGTGAAAGTGGAAGGCAGAGAAACCAAAGACAAAAATCAACAAGGGCCACATTACATCATATTTCTCAAGAGCAATAAGTGTCAAAAAGCCTCTGTGTCTCAATGCGAGGAGCATTTGTAATAAGGTTGTTGAATTAACTGCGCAGACAGTCTTTAACGGATGTGATGTAATTGGGATCACAGAGATTTGGTTCCAGGGTGACCAAGGATGGGAACGAAACATGCAGGGGTATTCAATTTTCAGAAAAGGAAGGGGAGGTGGAGTTGCGGTGCTGGTTAAGAAGGAGATTAACATGTTAGTAAGGAAAGAAATTAGCATGGACGATGTGGAATCTGTTTGGGTGGAGCTGCAGAACCTCAAAGGGAAAGGTGTTAGTGAGAGATGTGTATAGATCACCAAACTGTAGCTGTGAGGTTGGGGATGACATCAAGCAGGAAATTAGAAATGCCTGCAGTCAGGGTACAGCCTGATTGGATTCACTAAACAGGTAGAAATGCGATGGAGGAGGGTTTCCTGGAATAGATGAGGGATGGTAAAATAACTGCACTGAGGCTGGTATCCTGTCACCAACTCACCTTTTCTTTACTTGTGCACAATACATAGGCTGTGACCAGCCAGCTCTAAGTCAGTCACCTGAACTGAGGAGATTCTAATCTCCTGGATATATTGGTCAGCCTGGGCTTTCTTGATTAGTCCAGGTTAACAATCCCAGGGAATGACATCATTGCCAACAAGGTCAATTCGGTTCCAATCACTACAGATGGTTTCCTTGATCAATATGTCAATGAACCAGCTAGAGAATAGGTCAGCCTAGACTGAGTGTTGTGTAACGAGAGAGGATTAATTAGTAACCTTGCAGTACGAGATCTTTTGGGAAGAGTGACCATAATATGGTAGAATTTTTCATGAAGGTAGAGAGTGGAACAATTAAATCTGAGATTGGTGCCCTGTATTTAAAGAAAGCTAAATTTGATGGTATGATACGTGCTTCACAGAGCATTGTGAATCTGTGGAATTCTCTATCACAGAAAGCTGTTGGGGTCAATTCATTCGATATATTCAAGAGGGAGCTGGACATGGCCCTTGCTGATAAAGGAACAAGGGGAATGGAGAGGAAGTGAGAATGGGATACTGAAATTGCATGATCAGCCATGACCACATTGAATAATGCTGCAGGCTTGGAGGGCTGAATGGCCTACTCCTGCACCTACTTTTTGTGTTTCTATATTTCTGCCCACAGCTTTGTTTATGAAATGTTGACCATTTCAACGGGTAACTTGAGGATGAAAATGACAGTGCATATAATTTGTTTTGTTTGTGTTTTTATGGAAAGGTAAACATTTAAAGAAATGCATTGTATTTTGTACACTTAAGGCATGCCAATTCCTCTGACCTTGCCTTTACTTTCAAGTGAACAAGCATTAAAACAAATTGCACGTAACAAGTATAATGAACATTGTGTGGCAATCGGGGAGATTCAGCTCTCTTTCTTAGGCAACTACAACTGAGAAACATGTTGCTTTGCATTAATCCAAATTAACAATAGTTAAGTTAAAATAAAGATCAAATTTCCAGTTGTACCTAGTGCATTCCTTAACATTTGCATTGGTTTATGCAATGAAGCTCAACGATATTAAATCCAAGCAAATTGTACTGTTATGCAGTGATAAGGACCGGGTTCACAGTGTTTTCTATCAGCCTGAATCGATGCTCTTCCCTTTGGAGCTGCTTTTATGTTTGAGGGTAAAGGACAATATTCCATTGTAAATACTAGTAAGTCTGGTTTCCCCTATGCAGACAGTTGTGTGCACACTTCTTGTTATTGACATACTATTCTGAAATAAATATTTGGACTTTATATCTTTGGTCCTGCCATTATTTATGATTCATTCTATGTCCTTTTTGACACTAAATATCAATACAAACTAATGAACTCAATCATTCCCAAACTCTTTTTATTTGGGACCAGCACTCAATTTAAGTCTTTTGCGCCAATCCAGATTACCTGCAGAAATGTACAGTTAGATTTGCGATGCAGTGTGACGCAAATAGCATGGATTCAATTTGTGTACAGGCTGAAGCTACCTTGAAGGTAGCTCCTTCTGAACCTCGCCCCACACCTGAGTTGTGGTTACCATCAGATTAAAATCATCATCAGTCATCTCCCTCCAATGACAGGACAGATCTATCTCAGAAACTGTTGCAACTTTTACCTTTGTTTATTCCGTTACTTGACACTCCCTTGCTTTCCTAGATTATTTATTGTATTTCATTCTCCACTTCAGTCTTTTTTAAATTCTTGCAAACTTTCCTCCTCTTCACAAATTGCACTCTTTCCCTTTCATTTATTATTTTCATCTCATTCTTATCTATTTGTAAAATAGTTTCTTCCCTTTTAACTCTAGCTTTTGCGCTGTCATTTCAAGAGAGGGAGAGATTGATCACCAAAATTATGTGTTAGTCCATGACATTTCAGAGGCTCGAAACATTGAGAAGACTGTGGGCAGGAACAGGTAGTGCTGTTGTTGAGGAAAGAAGGTTGTGCGATTGATGTAGATGACAGCAAATCAGGAGAAATCAGCAGCAGACCTGATGTCAGAATGCATTATGTTATCAGTATTTATTTATACAGCGCAGTGGGTAGTGTGATAAATAAACTTAACAATTCCAAATTTTTTAAAATAACTGACTTAACAGGAATTACCAGCTCTTACAATTTAGTAATTTTCTTCCATTTCCAAATATAACCTGTATTTTACGTATAGGCATTAGTGAAGTGACATCAAATGAAAGAACATTTGCAGAAATTATCCTCTCGAGCAGGAGGATAGTAAAATCGCTTTTAGGATCCTGGCTTGCACAAGTCTCACTTCAGCACATGATCAGATGACACTTTAATGTTGTACCAAGGGAGAGCTGCAGCATTAGGGTAACTACCTTTCAAGTGAGGTGCTAAACCAGACTCATTTTGCCCTTTTAGGTGAACATTGACAATCCCATGATAGTATTTGGAAGGAGAGCAGGTTAGCTTCTCCCAGTGTCCCGACAAACATTTATTCCTTAGCCAAGACCTCAATCTAAACTATATGGTCATTGTCACATTATTGTTTGTAGAATCTTTAAATGTGCTAATTGGCTGTTATCTTTCATACATAAAAGCAACGCTTCAAATGAACTCAATTGGCTAGGAATTGCTTCGCGATGTTCTGAGTTCATAAAAGAATCAATATAAATGCAGATATTCCTTTTATGGCAGAGATTATTTTATTTAGTCCAAAGAGAGAACTGTTACTTGATCCAGATCACACTGCATCAAAGATTTACTAACTGAGTGACTTTTCTACATCTATGGAGGCTTAAGAGTTAAAAAGTTAACAGTGTTTAGTCAAGGCCATGTTGTATCTGACAATAGTCTTTTGTTTCCTATTGTTATGTTTCTGTGATGGGGCAGTAAGCAGCTTGTTCTGGCTGAGTTTTATCAATGAGTTTCAGGCTTGGTTTTATTCCAATTGCAGGCAGATGTCTAATATCATGTCTTCTTGAGAGGGAAATGCTCCATTTGTGTTTCACCCATGTATTTATTATGGGAGTAGATGCCAACAGAGAAGTGATGCAGCTTCCTGCAGCCAATAGTGGTAGAAAGCAGTGTTAATCAGAATCTAACCTAATATTTCAGCAAATAGAAATAATGTGAGAGTCAAGAACCAGAATACCTCAATATTAAGATCATATTTTACAGAACAGAATAAAAAAAAGTGGCAGATTTACATGAACAAATATCTTGTTTGCAACGTTAACCAAGCTATTGTTCGTGTTTCTGTTTTTGTTCATAGTTTATGAAATTATAAAGCAGTGTCTACATGCAGAATGACTTGGTAAACGTTCACGCTCTGGTTGGTACATGGAAAATAATATTCAAACTGCACAAGAGCAATGAATGATAATCTCTAAAAAAATGTAAAACTCCCTCCTCTTATAATTCAACAATATTACCATCATCAGATACTCCACCATCAAGATCATGGGGCCACCAGTATTGACATTATATTCCCTCCACCAGCCACCTAATGATTACGGTTAAAAGTGCAGGTCAGATATAATCTGGGGCAAATGAACAATCTCTTGACTCTTCAAAGTATTTCGTCAATCTACACATCACAAGTCAGTGATGGAAAACTTCCTTCTTTCCTGAATGGTTTTAGCTCCAATAACACTCAGTACCATTCAGGAAAAAAACACATCAGCTCTCGTTTGGTATCACATACAGTAAATATTCACACCAGTGCACTGTGGTAGCAGAGTAAATGAGCTAAAGGATGTATTGCAGCAATCTCCATGAACAGTGCCATCTGGATCTGCAAATTCTACCACCTAGACGTGCAATGGCAGTAGATACGTCGGAAGACCATCAAATACAGATTCCACTCCATGTCATATGTCATCTTGACTTGGAAATATCCAAATATTCCTTCAGTATCATAATTAAAGATTTGTAATTCCTTCCCAAAAAACATTGTGAGTATACCAAACCAAATGGGCCGTAGCTCTTCAAGAAGTTCATCATTAGATTCTTAAACGTTGTTATGCATGGGTAACAAATGTCAGCCTTGCCAATGGTGTCCAAGCCTGTGGATGAATTTAAAACTACACTTTATTGATAAGACGAAGAAACAAATGAGATTCCTGACGGAATTCCTGAGGTTAGGAGCTTGGAAGAGGTAAATCAAAAGAAATGATATCATTTTGGTGCAAGGGGATCATTGCAAGCATTGATCAAGAATGATCTGCGTTACATGCTGGGTGGGGACCAGCAACACATGTGACGGTATATACATTGCTCATGGTGCACTGCGTCAGTCCCTATTGGCAACTCAACAATAAATCTATTAAACCAATAAAAGAACACCGAGTGAAAAGTGACACATTTCATCAAAAAATTTTGTTTTGCACACATCAGAGCAGTTCACAAGAATTATTAATGTAAAGAGACCATATTTATCCTGAATGGCAATCAGCGCCCTCTCACAATGCTATCGATTACTATAAATGCTAATTACATTAATACTGCTTGAGAATTATCCTGATGAGTGCAAGATGAAAAATTTCAACAAAATGTGTCTTTTTCCAGCAATATTCAAGTGTTGTACTACTGAATAGTAAACTTTGGTAAAACCAATTGTCCAAAGCTTGAAAGCGTTGGGGTGTCATCATGATTGCTAGCAGTAGACAATGAAATGTTTTGTGTGGTGACTAATTAGGCAACATTATCAAATTCTTTCCATAGGAACACAATCAATAATCAGAGACAGAACCAGAAACAAATACCTTTGGGAGAATTCAGATTTAATCACTAAACTAGGACAACCAATGTAAAATACGTGGAAATTTGATCAAGGAAGTTGGAAGATCTCAAGACACAAAGATTCCCTAACTGCTGAAAACTGTTTCAAAACTAGGAGCGTATTTTCTAAGTAAAATTGATGTCACATAACTTATTTTTGTTTTGATACACATGTTGAGTTTTTCAATTGTTTTCTTCCAGGGGTTATTGAAAATTGGTATCATACCAGACCTATCTCAAAAATGTCGAAAGAACTAATATTAAGTTTTTAGGCTGCTGTCCAAAACACACACAAGAACATTACGAAAACTTGCATGTAACCCTTTGTGGACCATGTCACCAATCAGTGAAGTAATGATATCTTGAGCCAAGCACAGCAACCTTTGGGGGACTATAGTCAAGCAGAGCTACAGGAACTGTATCATAAATTGTGCCCATATTGTTGTTTGTTTGGAAGTAATAGACAAAGGGGCCCAGCATTTAACGGGAAAATGATGGAAAGACGCAGCAAGGAAGATTTCCAAAGAAGCATCCTGATAAAGAGTGAAAAGCAACCTCAAGTGAGGGGAAACAAAGGGGCACCCTCGCAACATAATCTAATTAATGTTCTATGATGGAATATCAGATGACCTATATTACATGTTCATGATTCACATTCATTTGTTCTGAATGTCCTGTTTCTGTCCTGCATGTTCTATTCAATTCTATGTAATCTCCTATTGAGTTATTTCCTTTGTCTCCCACTCAAGCAATCACTTAGACCCAATCATATTAGTCAAAAGGGTGCTCCACCATGACATTTTGTTAAAGCACTCCATCCTCCCAATGCAAAATGGATAATGATGAGGATCAATGATAAAATCCCAAGGAAATTATTAAAAGAATTATCTACACTCTTCCGCTTTTGTTTTCATTGTGCATTCTAACTTATGTGAGATGAAGATCCAATGCAGTTCTTTTATCATAAAATATTGAAGCTATTATTGTAAAACAATGACATTTTTCACCGTAGTGTAGGAGAGGGTGATTGTACTTGAGATCATAATGCTTCAAACAATTGCCAGATTTTTCATATCCGGTTTCATGGGAGCATTCTTCCTGTTTATAGAATTGGTAATTGAATGGCAGATTGAGCTATATGAAAATGTATATTTAATTTCTTCTCTACAGGGCTTTTTTTAATATTGTCTATGCTATTGAATGGATAAGCTGATTCACAGATGATGGTGTTAAATTAACAAATCATATAAGAATACAGCACAGGACTGAAATGTAACAAAGCAGATGGTAAATGATGAGAAAATGGACTCGCTCTGTCTGTTGCCTCATTTGACATTGGATTGATGTTTATTTCATTGCTCATGCATAGCCATTCCCTGGTACAAGCTACAGTACATATCCTGCTCATATTTAATACCTTGCAGCTAAAAAGCAAGCCGGTTCAGTAGTTCTAGTTTGTGTTGTTGGCAATTTGTGTGCATTCACCAGTTGGTAAGATGGATAATATGATTTTGAGTCCTCAATACCAACGTAATAACACAATGTTATTCTGCAATTTACTCATTCCATTATATAATTTGTGCCTCGAGTATTGTTGAAAACGTTCCTTTCAGTGAACGGCAAGCTTAATTTTATTCAGATAGTTTAAAAAAAATGTAATGGGATCTCCTTCTCTGAGAGCTGACACCGCGAGTTATTAAGTTGATACATAAAGATAAGGAGCTGAGTTTTAAGTCATTTTTCACAACTATGCCATTCCCAAGCCCCTCACATCCCATCTTCCCCCTCTGGCAGCAGTTTGCTGAGAAACTGCATATCAACACACTTTGGTTGATTCATACCTCTTTTAGTGGATCACGATTGAATAAGTGATTCATTAGCAGTAATTGAGGATAGCTCATGAAAACTTCTCATATGATTTAAGATATTTAACTTTGCCAAGTTATTACAATAAAGCATTGGCAGAAACCTCAGGCAGTTGATATCAATATGTAAGAAACCACAAGAGATGATATTATAATTGCAATCCAAAGCTGTACTAAAGACACAATTTCAATCAGAGAGAGTCATCCAAAATGTATTTGACATCGTGCCGGCTATATTGCAGTTCAGGTTTCTGTTACTTTTTTGCAAAAAATTTGCATTATCACAAATTAAAATATCTTCCATGAACCAGTGCAGTTATTATTATTTTTCACCAACAATTTTATTGTTTGATGTATCTAAGGGTGGCAACTTGATGCAGTTTTATCAATCCAGCTTAAATGGGTTTCCCACTAAAAGTAAACATTTTGAACGAGAATTTTGAGTGTCTGTGAATGGCATGATGTAAGCCACTGAAAATGACTTGGAACAATCTATACCGGACCATTTACTATTTCCATTGGGATGTATTCTTTTCATTTGTTTCATAAATTGGACATACTTCAGTTCGCAAAAACTTATAAGATGTGCCGATTAATTGTGGTCAGTCTAAGAAAATGTGTATAATTTGAAGGCCTTCTTGAACTTTCACAATTGACTGTAATCACTGTAATCTCACAGTTGTAATATTGGGGCATGGTCTGTTTTGTAGGTACCCTCTGATTTGTGCGTGTAAATCTTAAATTTAGGAATCTTTAAATTTAGTGAGGCAGTAGTGCTAACCACTGACCCACGATGCCACCTCTGGCGACCTTTTCGCACAAATCCTACAATAAGTTTGGAAATTGTAGATGCAGGGCCTTCGGATCTGCAACACAATAGACAAGTATAACAGAGATTGCAGAGAAAGAAAGCACTGTTTAGAGGTGAGTTGCTAAAAAAAACCCTACCCTCCATAATCTTTCAAGCATAGTAGGAACTGCAGATGCTGGAGAATCTGAGATAACAAGGTGTAGAGCTGGATGAACACTGAAGATCTGAAGAAGGGTCTAGGGCTGAAACGTCAGCTTTCCTGCTCCTCTGATGCTGCTTGGCCTGCTGTGTTGATCCAGCTCTACACCTTGTTATCTCATAATCTTTCAAGCAGTACGTTCTTTTCCAGGAGCAATGCCCGAAATATCTGAAGTCAGAAGTCACAGGACACGAGGTTAGAGTCCAACTGGTTTATTTGAAATCACAAGCTTTAAGGATTAAAGTGAGAGGGGAAAGATTTAAAAGGGACTTAAGGGACTTGTGTATAGAATGAACTGCCAGAGGAGGTGGTTAAGGCTGGTACAATTCCAACATTTAAAAGGCATTTGGATGGGTATATGAATAGGAAGAGTTTAGAGGAACATGGGCTAGTTGCTAACAAATGGGACTACATTATTTTGGAATATTTGGTCAGTATGGACGAGTTAGACTGAAGGGTCTGTTTCCATGCTGCACATCTCTATGACTCTAAAATATAATGCAAAATATGAATGTAAGTGATTTAGGGTGTAATTTACTTAGGTTTAAAAATCCCTGATTGTTTGTGATGGTTTGACCAATGTCATTTAGATCATGCTGATAGTACCAGGGTAAATGAAATGGAATTGTTGTCCTTTAATGTTTATTACAGAGTCCAAGAATACCTTTCCATGGCAAAATAATATGATGCAAACTGAATATATTTTACATCTGCAATTGCAGAAGCATCCGCCAAATTTTTTGCTTATCACCTTTGTTTCAAATATTTCTAGTTCAGGATCTTCAAGTAAGTATAATTATTAATAGCATTAATTAAAACCCCAAATAGTGACTTATTTTTAAGGGATTCATACCATATTCACATTCGTATGTATTAACTTAAAAGCATTTTTTTTCCGCTAGAATGATTTTAAACATTTGGGAATCAATAGCCACCAAAACGTGGCATAAAATTTAGTGACAGCAATGTTCTCGTAGAAGCCATTCTGTTCCCCCTCATCTCAGAAAGTTGAAATTCATCAAGGCCCAGTGGTGTCAATTTCTTAGATATATAGAATAGACTACAATGAAGCCCTGAATGTAACATTAAGTAGAAGCCTGTTTGGGGAAGCCCATAAAGCACTTGAGCTATCTTAAAGACCAAAACTACAAATGAGAGGAATTATTTAGCACATCCTCCACAAAAACCTTTGATTCCCTAGTAAAGTTTATAACAGCTTTTTGAGTTCCATTTCTGCTACCCTAACTGAACACTGGATCAGGCATCAGATCTCTCTGACATCAGGAAGGCAGAAAGTGTTACATAGTTCCATGCATAGCACCAGGAGATCCCAAAGCGCTTAGTGTCAATTAAATATTTTTGAAGAGCAGACACTATTGATGGCAAAATGACAGCTAAGTTACCTGCTGGGCATTCTTATGACATCAGCGTACTTATCAGCGTTAATTAAGAGATAAATATCGGTCAGGACACCAGAACAAGCTTGCTTGGCCTTCCTTATACAATGTATGAAAACTTTTATGTCCAGCTAAGAGGACAGACGGGGTCTTAATTTAGTGTCCAATCTGAGAAAGTGTACCTCTAACAGTGCAGCACCCATTCAGCATGGCATTGGTGTCTCAGACTAAATTACATCAGGCCTTGAGAAACCCTTCATTATTTGTACTGATCCTGCCTTGCCCTGCCTATGGGGTTTAATTTGACAAAGTATTTACAATTACCTTTCCTATCTTCATGGATTTTCAAAGATCCCCCATCATTAGTGTCCCTTCATAGAATCCTGAAAATCTTTTAATCTTTCCTCATAACTCAGTTCTCTAACATTAAAGGATCTTCATGGCGACACAACATTGTTCAGTCTGTTTCTTCGAGGTCACAGCGATAATGCCTGGCTCCCCTACTAATCAGAACAGAATGCAGTATTCAAACTGAAGCTTAGCCAAACGATGATACCGTATGACCACTTCAGACTTAAGGTCTGCTGATTACACAATGCTGATCAGCATTTTGTTTGTGTTGCTAATTGCTGTTCCACAGGATTTGGTTAATGCTGTCTCCTTTGAGGCTTTTGTTCTCCTTTTGCACTTTTTTTGTCAATAGATCAACTTATCGAGTCCTCTGTTTTCGGTTCCACTCATCCACTTGCGCATAATATGCAGATGTTTCTGTGATTCTTTTACTGATTCACCAGACTGTCATAGTCTATTAGTTTGGCAGTACTTGTGATTTGAATGAATTTACATTGTGTTCTTTAATCTAGAGTAAGAAAAGCGCAAAGGTGCAGAATAGGAGTAATATGTAAAGTTGAAGCATCCAGACCCCTCTGGGCTGGAGAATTTGTGTCTCATTCTTCTTAACTCCAGAGAGTATAGCGTAGTTTTCTCAACTGCTTATTGTAAATCATACCCTCAAGTTCCAGGGACCAACCCAGTGAATGTTCACTGTGATAACAAGGGGTAGAGCTGAATAAAGGAGGCTTTGCAGAACACCTGCGCTCGGTTCACACTAAACAACTGCACCTCCCAGTCTTGAACCATTTCAACTCCCGCTCCCATTCCGCAGATGACATGTCCATCCTGGGCCTCCTGCAGTGCCACAACGATGCTACCCGAAGGTTGCAGTAACAGCAACTCATATTCCGCTTGCCATATACCATTGGCAGCCCAATGGTATCAATGTTGACTTCACAAGCTTCAAAATCTCCCCTCCCCCACCACATCCCAAAACCAGCCCAGCTCGTCCCTGCCTCCCTAACCTGCCCTTCCTCCCACCTATCCCCTCCTCCCACCTCAAGCCCCACCCCCATCTCCTACCCACTAACCTCATTCTGCCCCCTTGACTGTCCGTCCTCCCTGGACTGACCTATCTCCTCCCTACCTCCCCACCTACACTCACCTTTACTGGCTCCATCCCCGCCTCTTTGACCTGTCTGTCTCCTCTCCACCTATCTTCTCCTCTATCCATCTTCTATCCGCCTCCCCCTTTCTCCCTATTTATTTCAGAACCCCCTCCCCCTCCCCCATTTCTGATGAAGGGTCTAGGCCCAAAACGTCAAGCTTTCCTGCTCCTCTGATGCTGCTTGGCCTGCTGTGTTCATCCAGCTCCATACCTTGTTATCTCAGAATCTCCAGCACCTACAGTTCCCACTATCTCTGAAAGAATGTTCACTGTACTGCCTCAAATACAAGTATATTCATTCTTTGAACAGCAAAACTAAAATTGTGCGTGGTACATAAGTGTGGTCTCCCTAAAACCATATTTAATTGCAGCAAGTCTTTCTTGTTATTACACTTTAAACTGCTGCAATAAAGGCCAGCATGTTTCTTGTCTTTTGAATTACCTGTTGTAACTACATACTGACCTTTCTTGTGTAAGTATATCCAAGTCTCTGTGAATATCAACATCTTCAAGGCTTACACCTATTGGAAAATAGTTTGCTTTTCAATTCTTGCTACCAAAGTGTAATCTCAAGTTGTCCGACCAATATACTCCATCTACCTCTGTGTTACCAACTCACATGTCTATATCTCTTTGCAGCCTCTTTACATCCTCCCCCAAACTTGCATTTACGCCAAGATTTTAGTCACAAATGAATTTTGATACTTTACTCTCTCTGTCTTCATTTAAGATAGTGATGTAATTTGTAAACAGCTGAGGTCCTTGCACTGATCCTTACAGCACCCTACTAGTCACTAGCCTGCCAGCTTGAAAATATCGTGCATACCTCTACTTGCTGTTTCCTGTCCATTACCCAATGCGCTGTCAATCCTAATATGATAACCAGAACTTCATGATCCCTTATCTTTCATGGTAAACTTTTGTGTGGCACCTTATTGAATGTCTTTTTGAAATCCAATGATATTACATCTATTGGTTCCTTTTTATGTAACCTAACAAATATGTACTCAAAAAATTATAAATACTTTTTAAGACATGATTTTCATCTGTACAGCCATGTTGATATTGTCTAATCATACAATGATTTTCTAAGCGTATTGTCAAAACTTCCTTAGAAAGAAAATCCATCATTTCCCGGTTGACTGATCTCAGACTAAATTTTCTTGTTTTGTTTCTTCCTCCTTTCTTGAATACCAATGTTGCATTTGCTAACTTATGGTCTACTCTGGCGCTAAATTCTAGGGATTTTGGGAAAATACTGATCAGCACATTCAATACCTCTTTTAGAACCCAAGGATGTTGGGTCCAGGAAAATGGTCAAATTTCAGTCACTTAAGTTTGTTCAATACATTTCTCTGCTGTTTACATTAAGTCACTTGGCCTTATTAACCCTTTATTCCTCTCCATTCCTGGTATGTTATGTGCCTTCTACAGTGAAGACAGACACAAAATATTTGTTTATAGTCTCTGTCCTTTTCCCATTCACCATGACTTCTCCAGCCTCTACCTCTGCCTCTGCCTCTTCAGGTTATTCTCCTTTTTATATGCTGTTGAATACTCTCACAGTCCAATTTGACATTCCCAGCTAGTACACTCACACGTTCTATTTTTCTTTCAATTTTACTAACTTTTTGATCATTCTCTGATGATTTTTCCCAATACTGCCAATTTCTTACTCAGAACAACATTATAAAGCACTTCTTTTGATCTAAAACACTCTATAAATTCCTTAGAAAGTCATGAATGGATCTTTCTTGCTCTTTTATTTATTACTGTTCAAGTATATTTTCATTAAACATTTCAATTGATGCTTTAGTTGTTTCTCACAGTTTTATTTACTGCAAACATCGTTTGTCTATTTACACATCAGCCTCAGCCAAATCTTGCCTTGTAACTATAGATATTTTTGAATCAACCTATTCAGAGATATTATTACATAAGTCTGGAGCAAGTGAGATGAACCCAGACCTTCTGGCACCACAAGACCATTGCATTACAAGAGCCTTGTCACTGCATAATTGATTTTGTTTAAGTTTAAAGTTATTGTCTCTCTCAAGCCTGCTGTGGAATCCATTTGTAGGTATTTTCAATCAGCCTGCTCAGACATATTATGACACATCTCTAGGGCAAGTGAGACTTGAATCCAGTAGTTCTGGCTTAAAAGTAGGGATACTACCATTGTGCCACAAGTGCCCTATATCCAACTGTATCATGATCGCTTTGTCCCAGCAGATCTTTGACCATGAAATGACTAATACTGCTTCCTGCTAGTTCAGAAATAGCTTTATATTTAGTTGATTTCACAAGCTATTATTCCAGGAAACTGTAATGAAAGCATTCTACAACTCATCTTCCAGACTATTTTTGTCAATTTAATTGGTGCAATCAATATGAAGGTAAAAGTCTCATGAAGCCACGCTGACTCTGCTTGATTATGTTATGGGTTTCTAAGTGCTATGTTATTCCGCCAATAAACTGTAACATTTTCCCAATGACAGATGCCAAGCTAAGTGGCCTCTACTTTCCTGTTTATTGTCTCCTTCCCATTTTAACAAAGGTGGTTCATTGACAACTTTCCAATCCTCTGGAACTTTCCAGGACCTAAGGATTCTTGGACGATTACTGCCAGTGCATCCAACATCTTTACAGCTACTTCCTTTACAATCCTAGGATGCAGTCCATTAGATCCAGGGTTTTTTTTTGAGGATATCTGTACACCATAAGTTAGACCTTCTGAGGTCCCTTGGGAAAAGCTCCAAGGTCAATAGGTGCCATTGTAGGGCAGAGTCCCTTCACCTCAGTTACAAACATCAGAACAACACCTAGATTTAGTGGGATAGAAATGAAAAAGAAAGAATGCATTACAAAGGCACATACGTAGCAAAGGTGACAATTCATTTCAAATACATTATCTTATTTGCAACTATGTGCTCATTTCTCATTTGGTTTGACTTATTGTAATCACATGTACCTAAGTACAGTGAAAAGCTTTGTTTTGCAAGCAAGAGCGGCAGATCACTGCAAGCCAGGACATATGGACCATAGGGTGCTTACACAGAGTGAGGCATACAAGGTTACAGCTGCACGGGAGGTGTGCAAAGCAAGATCAACATTAGCAAATGTAATTTGAAGTTAGGGAAGTCCATTCAGCAGTCTAATAACAACTGGAATGAAGCTGTTCTTGAATCTGGTGGTGCATGTGTTCAAGTTTCTGTATCTTCTGCCTAATAGAAGAGGTTGGAAGAGAGCATTACTGGGGTGGGAGGGATCTTTGGTGATGTTGGTGGCCTTTTCGCGGCAACGGGAAGTGTAAATTGAGTCCATGGATGGGAGGTTGTCTTCCGTGACGGTCTGGGCTGAGCACCCAACCTCCTGCAGTTTCTTAGGGTCCTGGGTAGAGCAGTTACTGTACCATGCTGTTATACGACTGGATAGAATGCTTTTTATAGTGTACCAGTAAAAAATGGCGAGGGTCCTTATGGATATGACAAATTTCCTAAGCCACTTGAGGAAGAAGAAACCTTCTTTACCATTGCGTCCACGCGGGAGGTCCAGGACAGGTTGTCGGTTATCGTAATTCCAAGGAACTTGGCACTCTCAACCCTCTCCATCTCAGCTCCATTGCTGTAGAAAGGGGTGTGTCCTCCTCCTTTCGTCCTGAAATCAATTATCAGTTCTTTTGTTTTGCTGATGTTGAGAGAGAGCTTGTTATTGCAACATACACCAAGCACTCTATCTCCTTCCTGTATCTTGACTCAACATCAGCTGTGTGAGCAAATGTCATTTTTGCAGCAACTACAAGTATCCAGGTGGAGAGGCTAGCCAGCCTTAGCACCACATGATATCCTAACACCGTCTGAGTGATAGTGATCCTCTTCATAGAGCTCATACTAATATTCCTGGAATGACGAGTGACCAAAGCTCTCTTGCATATTCACTATATCATGATGGTAGTTACAGCTGCGTGTTCCACAGGTAGACAGTAGCTCCACAATGGCTGGTGGTCGATGCTCAAGTGAGTCACAGTCCCCGCCTTTCAGTCTTGGTGATACCACACAAAGCTTCAAGTTCTTTTCTGCCTCGATCTCCCTGTTAACCCTATCAGCTTTTTGCCCCATGTTATCATCTAGCTCATTTATTTAATTATCAACTCCCCACTTTACCTCGGAGTCCCAAGCATGCGGCCTTATCATTTCAAATATAATCACGCACTGATATCCAATTGAAGCCAGGGTGTTGGTGACCGTGAATGACCCTCCTCCTGCACTACCACATGCCCTGTCATGCCCTACCATCTTTGCTTTCCATGTTGAGTTGTCCCTCCCCTCACAATTATTACCCCATTTCTGCATCTCAGCATGCGTGTCTCCGAGCGCCACAATTAACTTTGCCCTCAACATTCCCCCCTCTTCCTAGATTTTCGACAAACTGTTCCCCCATCCCTATCCCTACAACCTCACCGTGGACAGACAATTTTCCCATGTTGAAAGTTTAGTCAAAAAGAAGAAGTAAGTATATATAGATAGAACATAGAGCATAGAACTGTACAGCACAGTACAGGCCCTTTGGCCCACAATGTTGTGCCGAACTTTTACTCTAAACCTAAGGTCTACCTAACCTCCACCCCTACCTTATACTATCATCCATATGCCCATCTCATTGCCGCTTAAATGCCCCTAATGAGGCCAACTCCACTAACCTCTGCGACAAAGCATTCCATGCCCCTACCACTCTCTGAGTAAAGAATCTACCTCTGGTGTCTCCCCTATATCTACCTCCTCTCACTTTAAAACTATGCCACCTCATAATATCTACCTCCACCCTAGGAAAATGTCTTTGGCTGTCCACTTTATCTATACCTCTGATCATTTTGTACAGCTGTATCAAGTCACCTCTCATCCTTCATCGTTCTAAAGAGAAAAGCCCTAGCTCTCTCAACCTTTCCTCGTAAGACCTTCCCTCCATTCCAGGCAACATCCTGGTAAATCTCCTCAGCACCTTTTCCAACGCTTACACATCTTTCCTGTAATGAGATGACCCGGACTGGACACAATATTCCAGATATGGCCGAACCAGGCTTTTGTATAGCTGAGCATAACTTCACGGCTCTTGAACTCAATCACTCTATTAATGAAAGCTAACACACCATACGCCTTCTTAACAACTCTGTCCACTTGGGTGGCAGCTTTCAGGGAACTGTGGACATGAACCCCAAGATCCCTCTGCTCCTCCACACCATCAAGAATCTTTCCATTAACCCTGTATTCTGCTTTCAAATTTGTCCTTCCAAAATCAATCACCTCACACTTTTCAGGGTTAAACTCCATTTGCCGCTTCTCAGCCCAGCTCTGCATCCTATCAATGTCCCTTTGTAACCTAGAACAGCCCTCCGCACTGTCCACAACGTGACCCACCTTTGTATCGTCCACGAACTTACTAATCCACCCTTCCATATATGGATGAAAACATAGGTAGTCAAATAAGTAGGTTTGAAGATGATGCAAAAATTTGCAGAGTGGTGGACAGTAAGGAAGGCTGTCAGAGGACAAAGCAGGATATAGATCAGTTGGAAAATTGAATGGAGAAATGGCAGATGGTGTTTAATTTGGACAAATATGAGGTGAGCACTTTGAGAGGCCAAATGCAAGAGGAAAGTATATAGTAAATAGCAGGACCCTTAGGAGCATTATACAGAGGGATCTTCCTGAAACTGGCAATACAAATGGATAAGGTGGTAAAGATGGCATATGGTATGCGTGCCTTCATCAGTCAAAGCATTGAGTATAAAAGTTGGCAAGTCAGGTTGCAGCTGTATAAAACTTTAGTTAGGCTGTGCTCAGAGTATTGTCTACAGCTCTCATCACTACACTTAAGGAAGAATATGGAAACTTAGGAGGAGGTGCAGAAGAGGTTTATCAGGATGTTGCCTGGATTGGAATGTAGTGGCTATAAAGAGAGCTTGGAGAAACTTAAAAGTTTAAATTTCCAGGTAAATTGTCATTCAGACAGTTGTTTTGGACTTCCAAGAGTTCCTTCGTGTATCTTTCAGAGTATCCCCAGTCTCTCTGCATGATCCAGGCCGATGAGTAAAGATACATTATTGGAACAAAAATGGAACTGCTGAGCCCTAACTCCAATAAGACAAAAAAATTGATGGTCACCAAATTTCAGCCTTTCAAGTTAGCATGTCAGATCTGCCTGATTAAATGTTTCGCAGAAATTTGACAACAAATCGCAATGAGTAATAATGAATTATTAATTACCAAGTTACCTTGAAGTATGAAGAAGCAGATGGGTCTGAAAATCAACTGTTTTCCATCATGAAGGCTGAAGGCCATGTAGAATATCACAGAATGGAAATACTGACATTTCTCAAATGGTAAAAAGTGATTATAAATTATTCATCAACAAATGTACTCAGTAAAGCATTAGCTTTGGATTTCCTTCAAAAATAAAACGTCTGATAGCAAGAGGTTTTGAGCTGAACCTGCCATTAAATTGGAGATGCTTTTACTTTAGCTCCTTGAATACTGAAATTCAGTTGACATTTTCAGGTTGATGTCTCTAACACTCCTAAATATGCCTTTAGCATTTATTAACATTTGTGACAGGGACATAGCAAATCCAATTGGAAAGCTGAAGTTAATTTTCAACAATATTTTCTGCAGTGTCCCATTATTATACATTGACTTATGCCCTGACATGCAACACAGCAATAAATTATGAAACTGATCCGGTGTTACTAAAAAAGGGCATGCCTGTTGAAGTCAGTATTTCACACTGTTTTCTGACACTGATGGAAAACACAAAACAACCTCCTTTTCGGCTCTGAAATAAATAGGGAGAGAGGGGGAGGCGGATAGAAGATGGATAGAGGAGAGGATAGGTGGAGAGGAGACAGTCTTCTATCCTCCTCCCCCTCTCTCCCTATTTATTTCAGAACCCTCTTCCCCTGCCCCATTTCTGATGAAGGGTCTAGGCCTGAAATGTCAAGCTTTCCTGCTCCTATGATGCTGCTTGACCTGCTGTGTTCATCCAGCTCCACACCTTGTTATCTCGGATTCTCCAGCATCTGCAGTACCTATTATCTCCTTTTTGGCTAGTATCTGCTTCCTTCAGTGTGAAAGTTCTCTTAAATTTACCAATCAGGGTGTGAAATCAGAATTCCTGATCAGAAAATTTGGTGCAAAATTGCTGTACTGGGCTTTGACCCAATGTTACATCCATTCTGCTTTTTTTTGATTATGAGTTTACTTGTTAAAGAAATGTGCATCTATTTGTGGGCAAGTGCTTGTTGCTGCAAAATCAGGTCTACACTCAGGTGAGTGAACATTATCAAATTTTTTTCAAACATAACGCCATACACTAAAGAGGGTAAAATAGAGAGTGTCTGAAATCCTAAATGTGCGCGGGTCAGTTCCAACTTCTTCTGAAATCATCATGACATCGTTCCTTACACATGTGCTCAATCGTTACCATTAAACATATAGTTAACCCTTTCCTCCACACCTTCCTTCCACTTCTTTTGCTGCACCCCTTTTAACTCAAGTCCTTAACATTTAACTCCACACCATTTTCCACTGTCTCTACCCATCTTCCTCTAAAGTCCAGGGCAAAACATCAATTTTCAATGGTATTCATAGCCCTTAATGAGGACACTTGGGGTGATAGAACTTGAAATGTTTCTCTTTGAAAGGATGAAATCACTGTAGAATAGAGCAAAAGCCTCTGCCAATTATCTGAATGTAAAGGCAGTGGAACCATTCTCACACAAGCAGGAGGCTTGAGGCTGGCCTGGAGTGAATTGCAACATCTCTGGATCTATGACTAGGATTATTTATTCCTTAAGGAGCGGGACAGTCACACAAACGTTGACTGGCAGCTGTATTTGGAAAAATGTTCCTGGGACACCAAGAAAAAGTTGGCTCACACCTTTATGGACAATAAAAGATTTTGAAGTTGATGTTTTTAGGATTCATCAAACACATGTGGGATGCCCAGGAGGAGCTTCTGTGCAACATTTCATCTCTGTGCTTGAAGGAAGGTTGGGCAGTAGCAGGGTGTTCAGAATCTGCCACCTCCCTGCTTGTCTGAATGTCAGCTGAGAATTTGGACTCATGGACTAATTTGGATGAAATGCCTGAAGTTCTGCATTTTCTTCCATATATTTTTCAAATTCCTTCTTTGAAAGATCATAATCATTCTGAATTTGATCCCTTTCATTAATGAAAGCTTATTTTTCCAGGGTTGTCTTCTGCATTCTTAAACAAGGAGCTCTCTTCTGTCTCTCAAATGTTTTCTTCAGATGTAAAATCGTCACTCGTTGACTGTCGGGGAATGTTTTCTTGGTTAATAATTTACAGTGATCTTTGAGCTCTGAATGTTTAAGTAAAAACAGAGTTTTCTTCCCACCATCAGTAAACTTCGCATGATGAAGAAGGTGAGATCATATCCAAAGTGAGACATGGCCTGAGTCAGTATATATTTTGGAAAATTGGAGGTGCTGTGGGAATTCGGTGCAGAGGGGAAGAGGTGCATTTTGCTTGCTTTTTGTTTTGGCTCATAGTTTATAACCATTTTTTTTAACAGGATAAATTGAAGTAGAAATTCATCCCAAAAAGGAAGAAACAAATTTAGGAGGTGTCAAGGCAACCGTGGCTGACAGGAGAAGTTAGCGATACCATAAAAGCAGAAGAAAAAGCATGAAATATGGTAAAGATTAGTGGGAAGCCAAGGGATTTGAAAGGCTGTAAAATCCAACAGAGAATAACTAAAAAATGCAACCGGAGAGGAGAAGGTGAACTATGAGAGTAAGCAAGTTAGTAATGTAAAAGATTTGCAAGAGTTTATTTTATACAACTAAAAGGTAAGATGAGGGGCAAGTGTGAACATTGGACCACTGGAAAATGAGGCTGAGAAGTAGTAATGCAGAACAAAGAAATGTCAGAGAAACTAAATAGGTACTTTGTATCAGTTTTCACAATGGAAGACACTAGCAACATAACAGAACTTCAGGAGAATCAGGGACAGGAGCGAATGTCTTGAGTCACTGAGAAGAAGGTCCAGGAGAAGCTGAAATGTCTGAAAGAGGATAAATGACCGAGACCAAATGGACTACATTCTACAGTTCTGAAGCAGATGACTAAGGAGCCGGTTGAATCATTGATAGTGATCTTTCAGGAATCAATGGGATCAGGCAACATGCCTCAGGATCGGAAAATGGTGAACTTAACACCCCTGTTTAAGAAGGGAGGAAGACACAAGACAGGAAGCCACAGGCCAGTTAGCTTGACCTCAGTGGCTGGTAAGACTTTAGAATCCATTATTAAAGGTGAGATTGTAGAGTACTTGAAAATGCATGGTAAAATAGGGCTTAATCAGTACAGCTTCATCAAAGGAGATCATACCTGACAAATCTGTTAGAATTCTTTTAGGAGGTAACAACCAAGTTAGATAAAGGAAAGCCAGTGGATGTCATCTATTTGGATTACCAGAAGGCCTTTAACAAGATGTTGCCAGGATGCTGCTCAGTAGGATAAGATGCAATGGTATTAGAGGTAAGGTACTAATGGATAGGGGATTGGCTGACTGGTAGAGGCAGAAAGTAGGAATTAAAGGATCTCTTTCAGGATGGCAGCCAGAGACTAGTGGAGTTCCTCACGTGTCCACGTTGGGGCCACAACTATTCACATTATACATTAACGATCTGGGCAAAGAAACTGAGATCATTGTCGCAAAGTTTGCAGATGACATCAAAATTGGTGGAGGAATAGATGGTGTTGAGAAAGCAGGAGGGTGCAGAAGGACTTAAATAGATTAGGAGTATGGGCGAAGAAGTGGAGATGGAATACAATGTGGCAAAGTATGAGATTATTGTTGGCAGAATTGAGGTATATTTTCTAGACGGCGAAAGGCTTCAGAAATCTAAAACACAAAGGGACTTAGGAGAGGGTTCAGGCTAACATGCAGTTCATTTGGCAGTTAGGAAGTCAAATGCAACATTATCATTCATTTCAAGAGAGCTAGAATACAAATGCAGAAATGTTTTTTTGAGGGTGCATAAAGCTGTAGTCTGACTACATTTGGAATGTTGTGAGCAGTTTTGGGCCCTGCATCTAAGGAAGGGTATGCTTGCCTTGGAGAGTGTCCACAGGTGGGGTTTACAAGAATGATCTTGGGGATGAAGGGATTATCATATAAGGAGTGGTTGAGTTCTCTGGGTCTGTATGTGACAGAGCTTAGAAGGATGAGGGAGGCCTGGATAGAGTGGATGTGGAGAAGTTGTTTCACTAGGAGGAGAGACTAGGACATGAGTGTGCAACCTCAGAGTGAACGTACGACAGCTTAGAACTAAGATGAGGAAGAATTTCTTCAGCCAGAGGATGGTGAATCTGTGGAACCTATTGCCATAGAAGGATGTGGAGGCCAAGTCATTGAGTATATTTAAGACCGAAATAAATAGGTTCTTGAATAGTGAAGGGTTCAAGTGTTAAGGGTAGAAGGCAAGAAAGTGGGTTTAAGAAACATGATCAAATGGAGGAGCACACTTGAAGGGCCAAACAACTTAATTCTGCTCCTATCTTTTATGTTCTTCTCAGAGTTTCTCTTTCTTTGGTCATGTTCTATTCCATTAATGTTCAATTGAACTTCCGCCATAACAAGCATGGGGCTGGATGAACACAGCAGGTCAAGCAGCATCATAGGAGCAGGAAAACGTGACGTTTCGGGCCTAAACCCTTCATCAGAAATGGGGGAGGGGAAGAGGGTTCTGAAATAAATAGGGAGAGAGGGGGAGGCGGATAGAGGATGGATAGAGGAGAGGATAGGTGGAGAGGAGGCAGACAAGTCAAAGAGGCGGGATGGAGCCAGTAAAGGTGAGTGTAGGTAGGGGGGTAGGGAGGAGATAGGTCAGTCCAGGGAGGACGGACAGGTCA
>JAHRHZ010000069.1:10568434-10586180 GCA_024137785.1 Ginglymostoma cirratum | reverse complement strand
AGTGTAGGTAGGGGGGGTAGGGAGGAGATAGGTCAGTCCAGGGAGGACGGACAGGTCAAGGGGGCGGGATGATGTTAGTAGATAGGAGATGGGGGTGTGGCTTGAGGTGAGAGGAAAAACAGGTTAGGGAGGTGGAGATGAGCTGGGCTGGTTTTGGGATGCGGTTGGGGGAGGGGAGATTTTGAAACTTGTGAAATCCACATTGATGCCATTGGGCTGCAGGGTTCCCAGGCTGAATATGATTTGCTGTTCCTGCAGCCTTCGGGTGGCATCACTGTGGCATTGTAGGAGGCCAAGGATGGACATGTCATCTGAGGAATGGGAGGGGGAGTTGAAATGGTTCGCGACTGGGAGGTGCAGTTGTTTGTTGCGAACTGAGCGCAGGTGTTCTGCAAAGCGGTCCCCAAGCCTCCGCTTGGTTTCCCCGATGTGGAGGAGGCCACAACGGGTACAGCGGATGCAGTATACCACATTGGCAGATGTGCAGGTGAACCTCTGCCTGATGTGGAAAGTCTTCTTGGGGCCTGGGATTGGGGTGAGGGAGGAGGTGTGGGGGCAGGTGTAGCACTTCCTGCGGTTACAAGGAAAAGTGCCGGGTGTGGTGGGGCTGGAGGGGAGTGTGGAGCGGACAAGGGAGTCGCGGAGGGAGTGGTCCCTCCGGAAGGCAGATAAGGGTGGGGAGGGAAAGATGTCTTTGGTGGTGGGGTCTGACTGCAGATGGCGGAAGTGTTGGAGGATGATGCGTTGGATCCGGAGGTTGGTGGGGTGGTATGTGAGGACGAGGGGGATTCTTTTTTGGTTATTGTTGCGGGGACGGGGCGTGAGGGATGTGTTCCGGGAAATGCGGGAGACACGGTCGAGGGCGTTCTCGACCACTGTAGGGGGGAAGTTGCGGTCCTTGAAGATTGAGGACATTTGAGATGTGCGGGATTGGAATGTCTCATCCTGAGAGCAGATGCGGCGGAGGCGAAGGAATTGGGAATAGGGGATGGCATTTTTGCAGGAGGGTGGGTGGGAGGAGGTGTATTCCAGGTAGCTGTGGGAGTCAGTGGGCTTGAAATGGACATCTGTTTCTAGGTGGTTGCCCGAGATGGAGACAGAGAGGTCCAGGAAGGAGAGAGAACTTCCGTCAGTTGTTCATTGATATTGGAGTGTGAGATTGCAAAGTCTTCATTTTCTTTTACTACCTTATAAAGTAGCTGCAGGAGCTGAGTGAATTCTTTAAGAAACAATTCCTTTTCAGTCTCTGAGGCTTGAAAGTGCTGTGTGATTGCCAATAACTACTCACCCAACTTCTCCAACAATTGCTTCATTTAAATAATTTTGAGCACTTTTTCGTGCTGACTGTTTTGCTTCTCAGGAATGCATAATGGCAGTGGGACTGTGTTTTGGGCCTCTGCTTCTTTACTGAAATAAATCTGAGCGCTTCTATGGTTTGCCGATGAGACTTCAGCTGACATTTATATGAATTACTAATCTTGGACCCTTCACTTTTGGTTTGATCCAATTTGAACTTTAGCTTCTCCTTAGGTAGCTCTTCATGAGCTAATGGCAATTGTTGAACTATATCCGAGTGGGCTGCTTCTGAGATTTTTATTTTCTTCCCTGAAGTTATCAATTTCATCTTGATATAGTTTACATATTGTCATAAGGATGTGTCACATACAGTTGATTGTTGTCAATTTTCAACTTAGTCATGCCTTTTTTCTGGTGTTAATTCGCGATTGAACAACTGTAAGTTCCCACTTGATTGCTGCCCTTTTTCATTGCTGGACATCTACTGTTCCTTTCCCCTCCCACGATCATCAGCAGACCCATTCTCTGCATTAGATTCTATCAATGGAAGTTTTCTTAATCTTTGTTAAAAAGTTCAGCTTGTGATGTTGGAGATAGGAAGAAATGCAGATGCTGGAGTCAGAGTCAATAGAGTGTGGAGGACTGATGAAGGGTGTAAACCCAAAACATCGACATTCCTACTCCCCTGATGCTGCCTGATCTGTTGTGCTCCTCCAGCTCTACAATGTATTGATTCAGTCTGTGATGTTGTTCTTTCAGCCTGAAATTGTGAACTAGGGAAAATATAGAAGAAGAATTGGGATCATTTCATAGTGTTGGCTGGAGCAGATATGGCTACATTTCTGGAAATTGAGTCATTTGATCCAATGGATGATGCCAGTACTGACAGTGTGGAATGTAAAGCATGACTTTTTTTTTCACTCATTCACAGGATATGGGAGGCGTCACTGGCCAGGCCAGTATTCATCCCTAAGTGCCCAGTTGAGAGTCAACCACATTGCAGTGTGTCTGGAGTCACATGCAGGTCAGAATAGGTAAGGATGGCAATTTCCTTCGTTAAAGGGCATTAGTGAACTAGATGGGTTTTTCCTAGCAATTAACAATTGTTTCATGATCATCATTGGACTTTTATTTCTAAATATTTATTGAAATTAAATTCCACTATCTGCTATGTTGTGATTCAAACTGAGGTCCCTGGAACAATACTTGGGTCTCCAGATTATTTTAGTGATAATGCCATAAGGCCATCACCTCCCTTGCAGAAGTTTGAAGCGTATGTGGACAGTCATAGTTGGATTTTGGACAGAACAATAGTGGCACAGAAAGTGTAGTGAATGCACTTCTTTGTGGTCCCTTCAGTGACTTTCAAGATATTACCTGACACCAGAGAAAGAGACAAATTATAAACATGCAATGGAAGGTTTAAAGGCTCAATGCATAGTGTCACCAAATGTTACACTCCAAAGGCATGTTTCCTATCAGAAAGGCAGAAAGAATGGAGCCAGTGGTTGTTGGACGGATATAGTTAGGCTATGAAGAATATGAATAACCAAGCTAAGGTTGACCAAGTTGGAGAAGTCGAGACACATGGTGCTTGAAAAAGGAGGTGCCTTCCACTGGATGAAAATTTGGAAAAAGCAGATGCATTGGAAATGGTGGATGGACCAAATCACAGCACAAAGCCTGGTCCCACATCCGCAACCCACACTGCAAAAGCTGAATTTGACCAAAGAGCACGATGGAATCTGGGCCTTTGTAAATATAAATAGCAGAAATTTCAGATTGAGTTTTTCAGATATGACAGCTTGTGTCACTGTAAAGTAAATGTTAGTGATGCCATGAAAGGAAAGATATGCACAATTTGGGAGTGAAAGGACCGTTTTTCAAGAAATGTAGAACACAGAGAGAGGTCTGGAAAGCCTTAAAAAAGAAAGAGAGAGAGAGATGAAAGAAGCATAGCTGTGAGATGAGTTGAAGAAGGTGCAGACAGTGAGGACATAAATATCAGCAATGAATTCATATTTCCTATTAATAGAAGCAACGGTGAAAAAGTTCCAGTGATTCTTGGCGATGTTGAAGTGAGTGTTATTGTAGAAACAGGCTTTGATGTTAATCCTATCATCAGTGAGTTGTGGAAGGAACTGATGTCAAAGAGAATCAACCATACATCTCAGAAATGTGTTAAACAGCTCAATTCTGACTCATATAAAAATCCACATCCAACTATTGGAAGCTTCCCTGCAGATGTGAGAGCTGTGGATTGACATACAGAGGTAGAATTTTTAGGGTAAGGAGGATGGAGAGTCAAGACCCTGCCCAAGTTTTGGGGATGCTGCACTGAAAGTAAATTCTGCGAAATATTACTTGGAAGCTTCGAATGGCGTTTGGACCACCATTTTAAAGGAATTGAGAAGTTACAGAACCACCAGTTGAGATTAGTCATTGATGAGAAGGTGAAGTCTGTAGCTCAAATTGGATTTACGATACCTTTAGTCTGGGAGGGAAAATTAAAGCAAAGATTAAGGAACAGTTGAAGGGTCAACAGCATGGGTGAACCCTGTTGGGAACAAACCTAAACCAAATGGAGCCATCAGACTCTGTTAATCTGCAACAGATGAATAAAGCAGTAGTGAAGGAACATCACCCAACACTGAGTCTTTGAAGAGTTGTCAACAAGCAAGGTATTTTCTAAATTAGACTGAAAATGTGGGCATCACCAGCTTGAATGTCACCTTGATTCAAGGAAAGAGACAACATTGCAACTCATTCATAGATAAAAGGTACTGCAGATGCTGGAGAATCCAAGATAACAAGCATGGAGCTGGATGAACACAGCAGGTCAAGCAGCATCATAGGAGCAGGACCTGCTGTGTTCATCCAGCCCCATGCTTGTTATTGCAACTCATTGTGGACTTTATTAATTCAAGAGGTTGCTATTTGCCATTAATATGGCACCAGAAGATTGCAAAAACAATATCTATATGATGATACTAGACACCCCAGGTTTATCCAATATCTCAGGTGTAATCTTTATTCATGGAGCCAATGAGCAGCAGTGTGATGAGAAGCTGATGTTAATATTGTCAAGGTGCAGTCAGCAAGTTTTATAGTAAATGCAGTCAAGAGCCTGCTGGCCCTGATAGAACTAATGTTCACAGGCCATAAACTCATTAGCAGCAATAATAATTCAGTTAAAACTGTAACAAAGGTATGTGAACCACAAAATGCCAATGAAGAGAGGGAGGATTAAACACACATGTCTTCACTAGAGGAAGAATTCAATCATTTCCATCATTTGTGGCAGCTCATGTTCCATCCGGACCAATGATAACTACAAAGATTGAAATAGAGTCAAACAAAGATCCAGCATTGATGACATCAGTCAGAGAGCCCAATCTGGAAACTGGGAGAATTACCCATTCAAGGAGTACCTCACTACATGGGATGACCTGTGCACAATTGGGAAGGGTTTTCAGAGGCAGCAGACTTGTAGTACTGCAAAAGCTTTGTACAAAATTGTTGATGTATGACATGAGTGTCACTTGGTAGTCAATGATATGAAGCAAATCTAATGAACCAAAGTATGGTTGTCAAGAATGGAGATAAAGCAGGTTGTCAAAACAGGTTACGGATGACTAATTGTCAGGAAACCTGATCCATCAGAATCAGGATGCATCACATTGTCTTCTGATGTCACCATGAAAGAATGTCACAGTTGACTTACTAGAGCCACTTGCATCAGGGGTATTCATACTAGGGACGATTGACAACTACAACTGCACTATGAATATGCATTAATGAAGTTTACCGAGGCAGAAAAAAAGTGTTTTCATTGACTGAATTATTTGAAAAGCATATTCTCTCTACACTGAAATAATGGGCCATAATTCATTTCGTAGACCACCACAGATTAAGTGGAAATCACGAACATTCAAAAGCACAGTGTAACCTCAAGACAATGACAGGACATAGAGAAGCGGAACAACACAACCAGTCTTTAGCGAAATGGATGAGGATTGTTCAGACTGAAGGCAAAGTTTGAAAGGAGGCATAACTACCCTATGTCAGAGAGTCATAGATTAATAGGGATATACAGTATGGAACCAGACCCTTCAGTCCAACTTATCCATATCAACCAGATATCCAAAATTAATCTAGTCCCATTTTCCAGCATTTGGCCCATATCTCTCTAAATTCTTCCTGTTCATCTAGCCATTTTAAATGTTGTAACAGTACCAGCCTCCATGACTTCCTCTGCATGAAACCGCTGCCCTTGAGGTCCCTTTTCAATCTTTCCCCTCTCACCTTAAACCTATGTTGTCTAGTTTTGAGGTCCCCTACTCTGGCGAAAATACCTTGTCTGTTCGCCTTATCCATGCCCTCATGATTTCATAAACTTCTATAAGATCACCTCTTAGCCTCCGACGTCCAAGGGAAAATAGCCCCAGCATATTCAGCCTCTCCCTGTAGCACAAACCTTCCAACCCTGGCAACATCCTTGTAAATCTTTACTGAGCACTTTCAAGTTTCATAACATCCTTCCTGTAGCAGGGAAATCTGCAATCCGACCCCACCACCAAAGACATTTTTCCCTCCCCACCCTTATCTGCTTTCCGGAGGGACCACTCTCTCTGTGACTCCCTTGCCCGCTCCACACTCCCCTCCAGCCCCACCACACCCGGCACTTTTCCCTGCAACCACAGGAAGTGCTACACCTGCCCCTACACCTCCCCCCTCACCTCCATCCCAGGCCCCAAGAAGACTTTCCACATCAAGGAGACTTTCCACATCACCTGCACATCTGCTAATGTGGTATACTGTATCCGCTGTTCCCGTTGTGGCCTCCTCTACATCGGGGAAACCAAGCGGAGGCTTGGGGACCGCTTTGCAGAGCACCTACCCTCGGTTTGCACTAAACAACTGCACCTCCCAGTCGCGAACCATTTCAACTCACCCTCCCATTCCTCAGACAACACGTCCATCCTGGGCCTCCTGCAGTGCCACAACGATGCCACCCGAAGGTTGCAGGAACAGCACCTCATATTTCGCTTGGGAACCCTGCAGCCCAAGGGTATCAATGTGGACTTCACAAGCTTCAAAATCTCCCCTCCCCCTACCGCATCCCAAAACCAGCCCAGCTCGTCCCCACCTCCCTAACCTGTCCTTCCTTCCACCTATCTCCTCCTCCCACCTCAAGCCCCACCCCCATCTCCTACCTACTAGCCTCATCCTGCCCCCTTGACCTGTCCATCCTCCCTGGACTGACCTATCCCCTCCCCACCTACACTCATCTTTACTGGCTCCAACCCCGCCTCTTTGACCTGTCTGTCTCCTCTCCACCTATCTTCTCCTCTATCCATCTTCTATCCGCCTCCTGCTCTCTCCTTATTTATTTCACAGCCCCCTTCCCCTCCCCCATTTCTGAAGAAGGGTCTCGGCCTGAAACGTCAGCTTTCCTGCTCCTCTGATGCTGCGTGGCCTGCTGTGTTCATCCAGCTCTACACTTTATCTTTGACCTAAATTGAATGCCGTATTCCAAAAGTGTCCTCACCAATGTCCTGTACAGCCACAACATGACCTCTCAACTCCTATACTCAATGCACTGACCCATAAGGCAAGTGTAGCAATGCCTATGTGGTCACATATACAGTAACTCCACCCAGCAGAGGGAAAGAACACAGCAGCGCTGGTATTTGGAAGTAAAATATGCAGCAAGATGCCAGAGCTGACAGACATCAGTGTTGATCAGATGCTTGAAGGCCATGATGCTGAGAAAAGGCTGCTATAAAGTTTTACACAGAGCACAGAAGTGGATCTAGACAGTCTAATGTGATGCCAGGTGATGGAGTATTGCTGAGATGGGAGAGCCCAAGTAAGATGGATGCGCCGTATTATATCAATCTGTACACTGTCACCACCAAGAAAATAATTATAACTGCACAGTTGCCAGAAGCTGTAGTTTATAGGAGATATTCATCATTTGTCAAAAAGTAGCACAGTGACAAAGACATAGCAATGCATGAAGCAGATGGAGGGACTGAGATGAAGCTGACATCCAGCAATCCAGAAGTCCAAGCCAGCAATGCCAACGGCAGCACATTGCTCACTACTCAGCAGGAAAACAACATTGGTTCTATATGGGAATGCCGAAACTTCCTAAACCTGATGTGCTGACCAGAGTTTTTGAGTCAAAAGGCAGACCATGATGTGACAGCAAACCACCTAAGTGATATGATGATGGTATGCAGTGATTATTGTCAAAACAGAAAGCCTTTATGTCGAAAGCTGCCTTTGAAAGCAAATGTGCTAAAAGGAAGCAAGTGAAGTAGAGATCAAAAGACTGAAATTGGACTCTGATGCACTGAACATACCTGACATTTGCAACTGATGAAACCAATTCACTTAGTGAATTTAGGAAATACTGATTTGTTCAGATTGTTTGCAAATTTATTATAGTAAGTTCATTTCATGAGCACATTTTGTGGTGAAAGGGGAGGGATGTCAGAGTATATTTTAAATATTGGATATTATATTGTATTTGAATAAAGAGATGAAAGTACACTGGATATGGCATAAAATGTCAGATAGCACATCTAAGCAACCTTCTTTAAACCTTGCATAATCTTTGTTAAGAAGTTAAATCAATGCCTGAGAGAGTTTCATCCTGAGATGTGGCAGCCACATCCAACAAGAGGAATCATGGACGTTCTGCAGCAAGCATGGGGGAAAAAATAGCTGGGCCTTTAACTATTGTGCTACCGTGTGATGATCGGGATCTAAAAAAACCTTCTGATGTGCATGGAGATTTTAGAGTCAAGTTTTCTTCTGTGCTGCAAGACATTCTTAGTATTTGTGCCCATTCCAGCCATACCAGTACTTATTGGTTCACCGTGGTCCCCAGTTGGCTGAACCAATGAAGGAACAGGCATAAGTGAAAGATGGAGGTGTAAAAGGCACTGAAGTGCCTCTTCAGTATTAATAGAAGTGTTTGAAAGTAATGAACAGTTTGTGAAGGATCAGTAATCACAAGTTGTGCAGCATAGTACCAATCGTTCATGATCAGTTTCTATAATTTGGTCACTGACCACACTTGTTAAATAATTTCCACTGAATAGTGGAAGTGACATTGCTCAGAATTTTACTCCAAGTAATTGATGAGGTCTCAGTCAGAGGCATTTCCCAGACCTGCAGCTTGCCCCTAATATTCCAATTAGATTGGACCTGGAAAACCAGCCAGCATCATGGTTTGTAATGAGGCAAGAGTGACCTGCAGAATGCCAAATATTTGCATTTGATTGAAAAATTCAATCTATTATGTTGAGAAAATGATATGTCAAACATCAGTCTGTCTGACTACTCTTCAAAAATCAGCTAATAATGAAAGGGCTGTGGTAAGAACTGGAATAAGATTAGAAAAACTGCAGAACAACTTCAATTTAGAACACAATAAATTGAGTCCGAGCAGCATGAGATTAACAAAACAAAAAAAAAATTCAAGCCCTGTTGCATTGTAATACACCAAGTTTACAACCTGTATGTTTTCTTAAATTCATGCTAAAATATTTTAGTTGGAAGCGGTGTAGCTAGTGTGAAACAATAGTGTTTTACTGTCATTGATCTGCAAGTATTTTACATGGCTGGGGCAAATAATGCTGTTTGGTCGAAACTAATGCCAATACTCTCGGAGAGAATTAAAGACTTTGACCCATCTGCATGAATTAGCTAGTAACAGATGTTGTGTAATCATGTGAATTGACAGTGCCAGGCCTGAAGCATGAGGGAGGAAATTTAAAACTGGTCACCTCAGGATCTTATCAGAATAGTGATAGGTTGACTTGCCCTGGCTCCAGTAATTACTATTGTATAAATTGGATTGATGAAGACAAACCAGTTTGTGATCATAGTAATGATTCAGAAATTCTGACTATTAAATGTTATCATTGAAGCATGATGAAAACTTGACTGTATCTATAACCTGCCATTATCATAGCGCTCTGTAAGTGGACAGTTTGACAGTTTCAAAGTTTATTAAGGGACGAGATGTCTCAGATGCAGGGTTATGAGCATGATTAATTGTATTTATTTATGAGATATTATGTACTTGAGGGGAATTACATATAAGGAATGGACCTTTATGAATGGAAGTTGTTTCTTTACAGGCGATGTTGGTAATAGATATTCGGTGCTGAGTGTTATTATTTTTGGCTAAGTGTGAGATGCATCAAAAATCTTTTGGAGGGTTTTTCACTGCGGGACCTAGCGAGATTTCTCGTCATGTCGTACCAAACCTCATTAATTACCTGCCTCAGTCCTATGACATGCCTCACATCTGATTCCAGCACCATCTTACCACATGCAACAGAACACAGAACACCTCATTACTCACCACATGTTTGCTACAGACCAGATATCCCTAATGCCTAGCATTTGTTTATAGGCCACTGTATACCTGGTGAGACCTGACATTCCAAAGCTATCTTGCTCTTTAACAGAAAGGGAAGATGTTGCTGCAGTTATCCAACAGGAACTTGGTAGTTTTGGTGCAGGGGGTGGAGGAAAAGAGGGTTACCTCTTTACAGTTGGGCATCTGAGTCTGTGCTGTGGCCCATACTGAGCAGCATGGAGGCGGATCACAGCCAGAGACCCATAGAAGTCACCCGGAGCTTGGTTTGGCTTCCATTTTGAGATTTCTTGGCATCTAACTCATTTGGCACATTTGGAAAGACAGGAAGCTGAATATAATGAGGCAAGTTGTGGAGTGTTTTGTGGCCAGATGACCCATGACCTCCAGGATAGTTACAGAAATATTGATATTTTCTCACGGGAATGGATAAAAACTCAAAATATGGAAGCCAAGTTTAAACCTAGCCAGACTCTGCAATGTGCAAATTGTAGAGCTAGAACAGACAGTTTTCATGCAGTCAGACCTCAAACAATCCTCATCTAAAGCAGACAGGCCTGGAACTGTCTGGCCAGGTGCTAATGGCCACATTGTTTCAGAATGAACCGTTGTTTCCACCTCCAGTGAGCCTGCTTTGTTAGAGATGCTGGAGGCATCCAGGTCAGTAGGAGGCCAGAGGCACAGCATGACAAGGTAGCACTTGAAAGCTGAATGTTCAAAACCATATTCTGCAAACTCCAATCATGGAAAGTAGTCACCTCATTGGATCTTCTGGCCCCCACCTAATGCTAGCATTGGAGAAAAGTTAGAGAATCTTCGAGAAAGGCATAAACAGGGGGATAAAAGGGCCAAATTGGAGCTCTAGATGCTCTGCTTTTTGCACATTCCATAACAGCATTGCCAGAGAGACCACTTCGACGAGGCAACCTGAAGATCAGATCCAGCCATAGAGAAGAAGAGAAGCCCAAATCAGCAACTGCAGATCCTGAAACATCAGCTAACCCTCAAGGACTGAGGAACAGACTATCCCAGCCTTATTGAACATGTATTACCAGTTCTTTCAGACAAACAGTCTACATACAGTGATAAGGGCCTGTGGATAGGGTGCAGCAGGTCCATGGAAACACATGTCAGAAGTAGATAACTTGTGTAGATTTAAGACTGTTTACTTAGAGATTTAAGATTGTTTATTGAAGAGTCCTGTGAAGACATTGATAGAGTTTGGTAGAATTTAATTGAAGTGCATGATGAATGTTATTTTCCCTTGATAAAGTGTTCAATAAAGTTGTGTTGGACCTTCTCCTGGCTTTTGTTCCCTTTGTTTATCTCGCTGCATGATGTATCTGAGTCAAAAAAGGTTACTGTAAACTGGTCAGGGTACACTTACCCACCCTAACACTTTACAATAGTTTAACGAACTATAATTCCCCCTTAATTGGCAACTTGTTGTTGCCCAGCAAGAAACTTGCCTTGCCCTTTTGCAAATGCATAAAAGTGCAGCATGTTGCTCCCAACATCAAATTAAGTCTGACATAGCTCACAGGCTTTAGACCCCTATAAGATTTCACCCTTAGAACATGATTTCATTTCTGAACAATGGTTCCTATGCTGATTAGTGGGTGTCATGTTGGCATTGAAGCTCTCAAGGATCATGAAGAGTGCAAAGGGGAATGAATGGGCATGAATGTGGCATTGGGATTGGGTGAGGGGGTATGAGGGAAGGAATGCGAGATGCCTTTATATTTAACAACACAACTGGTATGAAGTGCCAAAGAAAAAATATGTGCCTTTTAAACTATCCTATCCCTGTGGCTGCCTCCAATCTACTCCAGGATGATACACCCAACTCCAACAGGCACCCCACTTCCTGGATGGAACACTCCACAAATTGGGGTACTTTTCAAAAGGGCAAGGCAGCAAGCCAGATTATTTCCCGGATCTGTGCACACGCTTTAATAATTGAGTAGGTTTCTTCAAGGAAATAGATGTCTATTATTCTTTCCAGTTACGACTATCCAGTTGTTTATCATGCTGAACAACTGGTAGGCTTAGCTTGTTGCAAAAACAAGAGGAGTATTCTGTAAGCTCTCCCAAGATATTTGTTCCATGGTTACTAATATGTTGCTAATTAGAAAAAGATGAGAGAAAAGAAGAGACTAAAAAACAGTGGCTCGTATTCACTTTACATTGCTACTCTGGCTTCAGATTTCTTAATCTATCATTTCTACTATAATACAGTTATTATATATGACCTTCCATATTCATAATCAAAAACCAGTATGACTTGCAACCCACCCACTGGCACCAAATGTGTGGAAAAAGCCTTTCTGCTAAAAGATGGCCGTATTTTGAGGAAAGCGGCACTGTGCTGTACTGTTCTTTGTTCTATGTATACAAAAAGAAGAAAACTATGAAAGCAAACATGGGTTTTAACTTTCACTGTAGATAAGAAATGCAAATCTAATTTCTCTTACTATGCATTAAATCTAAGGCACTCCGAAGCTGAGTTCCTATAGGTCCTTTGAAAATTTCCTTTTTTACTCTCCACAGAATGAAAAATAATGTTTGAAAAAAAAACTGCTTCCAGCTTCTGTTGTCTTTCAGTTCAGATGCTTTCCCTTCCTATTAGAGTCTAATGCTGCACTGTGGGAGGAAGGTACAAATTCTAATGTGCAAACATGAAGAAACATTTGAATGCTTAATGTTGTTAAGTAAATATGCACTTATCGATGCTTAAATTATGGAATCGCCTACTAGAGTCTGAATATTTATTTATTGGAATGTCTCATCAAAATGTCATTCTTTATTAATAAACATGTGATCTTGACCCTTGTTCTTGAGGGGCTTGACTTCTGCTAAAGTGAACGTCTCTTGATTAAAATTCACTCACACATAAACAAAGCAGACTTCTACAAGGAAGCAGGTTTATGACTAATTACAAAACACTTACTTAAAAATAGCTGCTTTTGTTGTCACTTGGCTCTGTGTTTACCCAGCAGCTGAAGTTATCCAATATCTGTACTTGCATAAATTGTCATCAGTTTATCATCAGTGCAGCTAATTTGAGCACCGTTCAGCGCACAGAGCTAGGTGGATTGTTTGCTGCGAAGTTTAATCTTCTGTGCAGTGGCAGCTGGTGAGATAGTAACAAAGCAGAATGAGGACGGCGTGGAACAGCAAAAATGAAAGTCAACACCATCGCTTTGGTCTGCAACTGAACAATAGAATTTACAGCTGCTAAGCATAGCCACGCCACCACCAACAATCCCACACAATGCATACCATTTTTATAGAGGATCCCTTTTCCTTTATGTTCCTAGACTGAGATTAATAGCTTTTCAAGACCTCAGAGTTGTTGGTATTGAAATTATCTTCACATTGATCAGTTCTTATTTATTTTGTCAGTGGAAAATAAAGATGGTTGCAGTTCATATTAATTCATAGTTAGTGACGCAAGGAGTATGAATAGGAGGTCATGAATTATAATCTAACATTAATGTTGCACGATAATATATATGTTGTGATCATAACATTGCAAAAAGCTCAACAAAGTACTTTGGTTTATACCAAGATTCTTTTAAAAAATCTAAGAAACAATACACACATCAAAAAGCTGCATCATTTCATGATTTTAAATGAAAGGTAATGGAGGCTTACTGCAAAGAAGAGAGACAATGATGTCTTAGGTTCATCTTCCCTGCAGGAACCTGCTTTTTAGTTACAATGTATTATAAATTGGTATTCAGGGGCATAAATTTAATGGTATGTTTAAGCAATATCATACTGTAGTAACAATCTACTGTCCAGCATCAAGTCACTTTATCTTATAAAATCAACCTTATGCCCTGTGGGTATAACTGTTTTGTTGAAGTCTGCAATGTTACATAGAATTGCAATTATGTTGGCGATACACTTTTATAATTTCGGATAACGCCTGTCATTAATTTAATAAATATAGCTGCAGCTTCACAGTGTTGTCGGACTTTAACAAGTAGTCATTGTGACATCCATTAAAAGATGTGTCTTTCCAGATCTATTCAGCTAGTTACTCTCAATCACCTTCCCCCCTGCCCTTTGCAGGCCTAAACGTAATGTTGTCTCACCCACAACAAATTAATGAAGCCACAGATCCATCTTCCCGTGGGAAGCAACGTCTCCACGACCTCACAGATTGCATCTGGGGACTTCAATAATGAGTTGCTTGCTCCTTGAAGCTAGGCCACTGTAAACAATGTCAGCACTTTGTATTGGAGAGGAGGAGTCCTAACTGACATTGCATCAGTAATGGCGTAAACACTTGCCACCTATAACACAAGTCAATGGTGTGAATCAGAAACATTAATGGGAGGCAGGAGTTCAGTGCTTTGAAACATTAATGCCAAATCCATTGTTACAGAATTGTAGATAATAAATAAGTACAATAGGAAGTCTCAACAGTACTGTCCTTGTTCAAGCCATTCATATTTGTCCCTTACAAAGGAAACATCTGTATACAAATGTTAAGAGCCAAATACCTGCTTGTTAGATAATTAATCCACTGTAAAAAGATATTGACAGAAGAAAATGACTTAGAAGTGAAATAGCACAAATACAACATCAGCACAAAGTGAAATAATGAATATCATCTTGCAAGAATAAACTGAGAGGTTCCCTAAAGGGAACAACAGTGTTCTTGGACTACATTTGAAGTATTGTGATCTTCATGTGTTGCTTTCAAATCGCACAAAGATGTATTTACCTGTTAGTTAGAAACATTTTTTGATCTTTTAAGGCAATTGCAATTCAAGGATAAGTGTAGTTCCCCCTCATATGTTAGTGCAGTCATGACCTGATCATCGCTGATCATCTAACTCAGTACCCTGTTCCCAGATTTTCCCCATGCCCTATGATCCCTTTAACCCTAAGAACTATATCCAATTCCTTCTTGAAAACATTCAACGTTTGATCTCAACTGCTTTCTGTGGTTGTGAATTCCGTAAGCTCACCACTCTCTGCGTGAAAGAATTTTTCCTATTTTCAGTCCGAAATCCCTGATTCTAGGATCCCTGGTCTTTGGAAATGTTCTCCCTATATTTACCCTGTCTAGTCCTGTTCAAATTTTATAGGTTTCTACGAGAGCTCTCCTCATTCTATGAAACTCCAGTGAATATAATCTTCACTGAAATTCTGTCTTTATAGGTTAATCCTGCCATCCCAGGAATCAGATAAGTAAAATTTTGTTGCAAATCCCTCCATAGTCAAAACAACCTTCTTCAGATGAGGAGGCTAAAACTGCACACAATACTCCAGGTACGGTCTCACCAAGGCCCTGTACAATTGCAGTAAGACATCCCTGCTTCTGTACTGAAATTCTCGTCCTCTGAAAGCCAATGTACCACTTGCGTTCTTCACCACCCGCTGCAGCTGCACATTCACTTTTAGCTACTGGTGTAGAAGGACATCCCAGGATTCATTGCACCTCCCCCCATCCCAATCTAACACCATTCAGATAATAACCTGCCTTTCTGTTTTTGCTACCAACGTGGATATCCTCTCATTTATCCACATCATACTTCATCTGTCAACTAGGAAGAACTCCGTTGGACAAAATAATCGGGAATAAACACTCGATTACTTCCAGTTCCAATCTTGTGTGTACATGGTTCATTAATTTTCCTGCATCATGCTGTCCCTGATTACTTTAATGTGTGGAGTCACATTTTGCTTCTTAAGGAGCCTGAATTTGCTTGTGGAAGTGGTGATAAGACACAATGTAAATGTTATATTTTAATTTTATTTAATGGGGTTAAAATTACAGGGGAAAATACATCCACTGCACTTAGCAAAACTCAGTGGAGTTTGAAAGATGAAAGCCAACTTTGTGAAAATCATTGTGGTCCCACGGCGCAAGAATTTATCTGCCTCATGTCATCATATTTATTTTGCCCCCACTTGAAAAAATCACTGTTTGTTTTTGTTTTTGTTTATTCATTCATGGGATGTGGGCATAGCTGGCTGGGGAAGCATTTATTACCCATTCCTAATTGCCCTTGAGAAGGTGGTGGGGAGCTGTCTTCCAAATGCAGAGCATTTGATACAGGTAGACCCACATTGCTGTTAGGGAGAGATTCCTGAGGTTTTCACAGTGAGACTGAAGGAATGATGATAGGTTTCCAAGTCCTGATAGTGAGTGGCTTGGAAGAGAACTTGCGGGTGATGTTGTTCCCATGTATCTACTGCCCTTGTCCTTCTATGTGGCAATGGTTGTGGATTGGGAAAGTGCTATCTAAGGGACCTTGGTGAACTTCTGCTGTGTACCTTGTAGATCATTCACACTGCTGCTATTGTGAGTCCATAACACCATAAGACCTTAAGACATAGGAGTGGAAGTAAGGCCATTCGGCCCATCGAGTCCACTCCACCATTTAATCATGGCTGATGGGCATTTCAACTCCATTTACCCGCACTCTCCCCGTAGCCCTTGATTCCTTGCGAGATCAATGGTTGGGTCATTGCATATTTGTGGATGTTGGGTAAATTAAGCGGGCTGCTTTGCCCTGAATGGTGTTACAGCTTCTTGAGTGTTGTTGAAGTTGCACTCATCAGGCAAGCAACTTCCCTGATCTGTGTGCAATGCAGATGATGGGCATGCTCTGGAGAGTCAGGAGGTGCTTACTTGTTGCAGGATTCGTAAACTTTGACCTATTCTTGTGTGGACCTGTCAGTATGTTTATATATCTAGTCCAGGTATCCACTTGGCATTCCTGGTTGAAGATTGTTGCAAATGCTTCAGCCTTATCTTTTGCACTGATATACTAGCTTCCCCCATTATGGGGACACAGAAGGTGAGTCACTTTTTACAGGATTCCTAGCCTCTGATGTTCTCTTGGAGCCACAGTATTTGTAAATCTAGTCCAGTTCGGTTTCTGTTCAATGGCAAAGGTCAGGGTGTGGTAATTGACGATTCAGTTATGGTAATACCATTGAAGTTCACAGGAGGATAGTGAAATTCTCTTTAATTGAAGATAGTCATTGCCTGGTACCTGTGTGGCACAATTGTGACTTGGCAGCCCAAACCTGGATATTGTCCAGGACTCACTACATTTGGGCATGGACTGATTCAGTATCTGAAGAGTCGTAAATGGTGCTGAATAGTGTGCAATCATCAGTGAACATCTCCCCTGATCCTCTGACTTCATGATTGACATATTGTACAAAAGAAAAAGGATTATTGTTTAAAGTTAATCGTACAACACAGATAACAGTTTGATTTCTTCGCAATATATTACTATTAGTTATTGAGGACTTAGAATGTGTGCATTCATCAAAATAAATCTAAATTTTCCTTAAAATATATACCAAGACCTGCTGGACAATAGTGATCATCCTCCACTTTATGGAAAATATATAACTGTCCAAAAGTAAGTTTTCCTTCTAAGTGGATTTCAATTTCAAGCAGGCCTCTATTTAATCAATAGCTTCTGTGGAATAGTTTCAGAAACATTAGCAGAATCACCCTGCGTCTTCTTTTACAAATAATATGCTTGAGTTAATGATAACGACGGTGGAAACTAGAAATGTAAAGAGGATTTAATGAAATACATTATAAACAAGGCTGAGCAGAAATGTATGAGTATGGAGTAAATCACCAGTCTGCCTACAACTAACCAAATACAGCTGGATGCAACAAATTGACAGAGTTGATGTAGAGAGGATGTTTCCTCCTGTGGGAAATCTAGAACAAGAGACCATAGTTTTAGGATAAGGGACAACAGATTTAAAACAAGAGTTGAGGAAAAATTATTTCTCTCAATGGGGCATGGAATGTGCCACTCCAAAGTGAGGTAGATGCCTGGAAATTGTGTAAATTTAAGCAAGAGACAAACAGATATTTTATTAGCAATGGGTTGAAAGGTTATGGAAAGTGGAGGCCAAGATGAGTTCAGCCATGATTCTATTGACCGGCTGTGGAGGCTTGGAGATCTGAATTTCCCACTTCTGCTCCTAGCTGTTATGTTCTTGTTAACAAGCATGGGGCTGGATGAACACAGCAGGTCAAGCAGCATCATA
>JAHRHZ010000069.1:10538276-10568034 GCA_024137785.1 Ginglymostoma cirratum | reverse complement strand
TGATGCTGCTTGACCTGCTGTGTTCATCCAGCCCCATGCTTGTTATCTCGGATTCTCCAGCATCTGCAGTACCTTTTATCTCTGTTATGTTCTTGTGTTCACACGGCTGGTGAGTACAATGTGCAGAGCAACTGCAGCAGCAACAAACCAGTCAGGTGACACTGTAATGGAATGATGTCCGTTTTTGGTGACAGAGAACAATGAGAATGATGGGTCTTTTGCTACTACAGATACAGAATAAAAAACGGGGAAGTAATAATTATGTTTGTGTTCTGTTGTGCAGATTGAGGCTAGAGTAAACAAACCTTGTCGTTTTTCTGCAGTGTCACATCCTACCACAATGTTAAACAAATGTGTTTCAGAACAATGTGACTTTTTTAAAAAATCAAACCCACAATTTAAATCCCTTAGCTTTTATTGACCTTGTCAGCACAGTTCCAGCACTTGCTGTTACAGCAGCATTTTGTTATATTTGACTCTTGTCTAGAGCTGCCTTATTATTTTGGAACTTGATGACAAAGATTGTTTTGTTGATCTGGCGATCATCTCAGAGGAGCATACAGCCTGCCAGCTCCCTGTCGACCACGAGTGAGGGTAGAGTGTTTATACTTTCAATGTATTCAGTCATTAATTATCTCTGACAGTTTGGGTATGCAAAGTGTGAGTACAGGGAGCATGCAGTACTGTGATTCATATTGCATCATATACACTGACAATATTAGCCGCAGTGTGCATTTCCACTTGGAAGACTAATGATGAAGACAAAAATGGAGTTGCTCACCTTGGCCATGCTAAGGTTGATTGCAAAATCAAAATAAAAACATATTTTCAACTTGCTCAAAATTCACCCAAATCTGATTAGCTCCACAATTTAATACACTCTTTTGCAATTTCTCTGATAAGTGATTGGTGACCTGAAAAATTAATTTTGTTTGATGTACAATAAACGAGCTTAGTTGGTAGAAGTTTTGGCTCAGAAACAGAAGGTTAAGGTTTAGTTCTCACTGTACGATTGAGTACATTGGTCAGAAATTTACTAGCCCCTAGGAGGCAAGAAATGGGGATAGGGCAATGGATAGGGCACAATCACAACGTGCCCTGGCAGATTGACTCTCTGACTGAGGTAATTTTTCTGACTGTGAAATCAGAGAATTGGAATTGGGCAGCCAATTTGAATATGCAATGGCCACTTCAGGAGGCTGTTGGAAAATGCCAATGACACACTGACCCCTCCTGCAACAGCTAAGTGGGGCAGCTTCAAAACCTCAGCCTCCAGAAGGGGCAAAGTTACTGTTAGAGGGACAGGAAGTTGTCAATCATGGAGACCAGCATAGGAAAAGAAGGCAGGCCCTGGATCCCCAGTGTTCATTTCCGTGATGGAGTTTCCTTTTCAGCAATCAGCCTCTCAAACTTTTGAACTTTTTTTTCTCCTTACTTACTTAATATAGCAAATTTTCAGCTTGTCTCCATGAGGCCAATGATCTAAGTAGGATTCCCCAGCTGCTATTCTCTAATTGGACTAGTGGTTGTCTGGGGCAGGGCTGCCATCCTGAAGTTGCTGTCAAGTTGAGAGGGAAGCTCTCCTTGTCTTTTATGCATGTCAATCATCTGCTTTGTTGGCCAATGTCAGGCCATTCATCCAAATTAGAACAATTCAACTCCTGGTCTGTGCTGACACATCAATGCAGGACTTGGGGTGTTTTGCACTGTCAGAGATCCTGTCTGCCAGATAACCACTTAAAACTCAGTTGACTACTCATAGAATCATAAACTGGTTCGAGCACAGAAGACCACATTGCCTGTTGTGGCAGTGTTACCTCTCCAAATGACAAATTCACCTAAACCCATTCCATCATCCTTTCCCCAACAACCCAGCACTTTACTGTTTTTTTCAGATAATAACCCAATCCTGCTCAAATACCTCAGTTGAACCTGTCTCCACTACATTCTCAGGCAGCACATTCTCAATCCTAAATGCTCATTTACTTGAAAAGGTTTTTCCTCATGTCTCCATTGCTTATATTGCAATGACCTTAAATCTGTTCCCTCTCATTCTTAATCCTTCCATTAACGACCCTAGTCTCCCCTTATCTACTCTGGCAACATAACTTTGCGTACCCCTATCCAATCTTCTTTCAACCTCCTCTTCACCAGGTGGATAATGTTAAATTCTAAAATCTATCCACACAAGTGAAGTTCCTCATTCCACAAATCATGCTTGTGAATCTTTTCTGAACACTTTCTAATAACTACACATAAGCCCTAAAATGTGTTGCCCAGATCTGGGAGCAATGCTCCAATCCAAACCAATCGATGTTTTCTGCAAGTTTAGTAAAATTTCCTTCCTTTTTTACTCTGTGCCCTTATTGATAATGTCCAAGATACCATACACATTTTTACCCATTGTCGGCACCTGCCCTGTCACATTCAATGATTTACACATGTATGCACGCCCAAGTCATTCTGCTCTTGTATTCCTTTAGAATTGTCCCCCTTAGTTTATATAATTTCTCCTCATTACTGCTAATAAAATTAACAACTTCTCACATCTCTGCGTTGTGTTGCATCTAGAACTTGTTTGCCCATTCTAATCTGCCTACTCAGATTAATCTAAAAGATTCCATGACCCTCTTCATTTTTACTTTATGCAGAAGTAAAAAGCCCAACGTGTAGGGGATACCATATCAGCATGGATAGCAGATTGGTTGGCTGCCAGAAAAAGAGAGTATGCATTCATGGATCCGTGTCCAACTGGCAGAGGAACCCCGTAGAGATCTGTGCTAACACCTCAACTATTTACATTGTACGTAAATGACTTTGATGAGGAGAGTGAAAATGCAGTAGCTAAATTCACAGATGACGCTAAGGAAGGTCGGAAAGTTTGCTGTGAAGAAAACATCAAGTGTTTTTAGACAGTTAAATGTAGATTGAGTGAGAGGACAAAAGTTTGGCAGATGAATTATAACATTGGACAATATGAAATTGTTCATGTTGGTGTGAAGAATGAGAAGAGTTTTATTTAAAGAGAGAGCAACTGCAGAATTTGGAGGTACAGAGGGAGAGGATGTTCTAGTGCATAAATCAGAATAATCTTATGGTTTGGGTGCAGAGCATAAGAAGTCTAATGGAATGCTATCCATCATTGTGAGAAGGATTTAACACAAATAAGAATCTAATGCATGTAAGACATCTCGAATATGGTGTGCGGGTTTGATGTCTTTATTTAAGGAAGGAGGTAACTGCATTTGAGGCTGTTCAGAGGAGGTTTACTAAATTGATACCTGGACTGAATGGGTTGTCTTATAAGGGTAGGTCTGATAGTCTGCACTTGTTTCTAATAAGTTTTAGAAGATTGAGGGGTGACTTGGTTGAAGTATAGAAAATGGATTTGAAAAGGTGGACTTTGAAAGTTTTCCTTTGTGGGAGTGTCCAAATCTTGCGGACTTTTAAAACTTGAGGCTCATTCTTTTTGGACAGCGATGAGGAGAAAGTCTTTCTCCCAGAGCGTTGTGTGCCTTTGGAACTCTTTGTTTGAGAAGGTGGTGAAGATGGGGTCATTCGTTTTTTTTTCGGACGGAGGCGGAGAGATTATTGTTAAGCAAAATAATCAAAAGCTATTGAGGACAGATAGGAATGTGGCATTTGAAAAACAAATATATCAGTGATTTTCTTTATGAAAGGTATAGCCGATGCAAACGGCCAAATGGTCTTCTTCTGTTTCTATTTTGTATAGTTGTATGTTAAAACAACAGGAAGAAATTCCCTTTGTCCAGTCCAACATTGCTTATAAAGGTGGATTAATATCTATTTTATGTGTGGAAATTGGTTGCTTCATTTGTCTACAAAACAGAAATATATAGGAAAGATACTGAAATGATTTTGTACTAGACTAACAATCTAGATGCCCAGACTTATGGCTTGAGGAACGTAGGTTCAAACCTCAACATAGCATCTAATGGAAATTCAATTCAACTGTGGAAATAGAAGCTGGTCTCAGTAATAACAACCAAGAAAGTTTAAGATTGTCGTGAAAGCCTATCTGATTTGTTAATGCCCTTGAGTGAAGGAAATCTGATCCTTACTTTGGCCTGGCCTATGTGTGGATCTGGACTCCCAGCAAGTTGGTTAACTCTGAAATGGCCTAGCAAACCATTCAGTTTTTAATTGCTACATATAAATCAAAAAGGAATAAAACCTGACCAGAAATGACAAGGCCACACACATGCTGAGTGAGAGAGATTTAGTAGTTGAAAGTCTGGGCATTCAGAAGACACTTTGGGCAATCATCAGCAGCACAACAGTATTCATTCACAACCTCTAACTTCAAGGCCTGTTATATCCATCATCCTACCATTTCCATTGAGCCAGGGGATCAACAGTTCAGTGAAGAGTTCAAGAGAGCATGCCAGAAGAAACAATACGTTTATCTGACAGTAAGATACAAAATTGATGAAGTAGGATGACGTGTATATTAATCAGAGGAAGCAGCATTTAATAGATAGGCCATATAATTCCACAACCAATGAATCAAGTAGAGCTCTGCAGTCTTGCTCCAAACAACAAATGGAAGGAGGACATTCCACAAACATCTCCTTCCTCAATTTTGGAGAGCTCAGTACATCCTTGCAAAAGACAAAACTGAAACCTTCTCCAATCTCTGTAGCATTGCAGATTCCATATTCAGCCAAATTAATTCACCCCACATGGAATCATGAAACAACTGAAAACACTGGACACAGCAAACACAATGGGCTCTGACAATATCCTGGTAATAGCACAAAAGACATGCTCCCGATCTTGCTGAACCCCAACAAACTGTTCCAGTACAGCAATGAGAATGAAACCTTCCCGACAATGCAGAAAATTGTAAACGTATGTCCTATGTGCAAAAAGCAGGACAAATCTAACCTGGCCAATTACTGCCACAGCAGTCAACACTTTCGTTGATGGAAGATCTCAGTGACAGTACTATCAAAAGGCTCCAATAAAGGAACAACCCACACACTAGCACTCAGATTTGATTCTAACCAGGCTACTCAGCTCCAGGCCTCATCACAGCCTTTGTCCGAGCGTGGATAAAAGAGGTGAGATAGAAATGATTGTCCTCAGAAATAAGGCACCAATTGACTGTATGTGGCATCATGGAGTACGAAGAAACTTGAAGCCAATAGGAATCAGGAGGAAAACACCCCAATGGTTGGAGTCATACTGTGCACAAAGGAAGATAGTTTTGGTTATTAGGAATCAATTAGCTTAATACAGGGCATTGCCACAGAAATTCGTCATTGTCATGCCCTCAGTCCAACCATCTCCAGTGCCTCATCAATTACCTTCCTACTGTAAAGACCAAATCTTTTATTTTACTTTATTTTTGTTTCTGAACTGAACTGAACTAGTGCAATAAAGGACCAATTAAGGAACTGTTGTATTTTTGAAAAGCAAGTTACTGAATCTCATTGTAAGTCATGTTAACAATGTTGCTTTGTGAGCACTGGGTGAAGATATAAGTAGAGACAACCCAATTCTAGCAGTCTGTGTACAATTTAAAATTCAGCCAGCCACATGTTGCTGATTGCTTTGTGGATGCCATAGGCTATCAGCCTGACAGCAAGTATCTGATTGGCTCCAAGATGGCTGAATAGGTTGAACAGCTTGTGGATGTGAACAATATTAGCAGAACTACTAAAAGAGCAGATGTTCAGTCTCCATCTCCTTCCAGAAAAAAAATTAGAACCCAAAGAAAGCCGAGTTTATTTTCTCTCATCCATTGCTGTAAGTTGTTGTTTTTAACCATGAATTTAAACACTTTATAATCTGAGAACCAAACAGTCTGTTATGTCTGCTATAGAGCAGTAAATGATGTAAGGATCTGGGAAATTGAAGAACTCTCTCTGTTTAATCCTGAGGACTGGTGCTGTGGAACAGCTTCCCAACTTTTTGTCCCCTACATTCACAACACCAATGTGTTTTTGTCTGTATTTGTCTGTAAGTGTGTGTTTGGTGGTAGGAGGGAGAGGACAGGTTTACATGTGGGATAAGAGTTTATAGCTATTTTTCTGAATCTTGAATTATTAAACTGTATTATTTTTGTGATAAATAATAATTCCAGTCATGTGCTGAAATCTGTTCCATGTTTTCTGTTAACCCAAGTCTATCAGATAGGTAAATTAGTGACTTTGCACACCTTATTAAAAAATATAACTTTTGACATGATTCTGTGAGTAGCGGGGCTTGATTTCCAGCCCACTACCCTAGAAAGACATAACACTTCCTTCAGAAGTGAGAACGTTTGATGATGATTGCACAGTGTTTGGTACCATTCAGGACTCTTCAGACACTCAGGCAGTTTATGTCCATATGAGGCAAGTCCTGGACAAAATCGAGTTTTGTGCTGGTAATTGGCAGATAATAGTTGTGCCACACACAAGCTAGGTAATGACCATTTCCAACAAGTTGGAACCTAACTTTATGGCTTTAAGATGCAGTGGAATCACCATTGCTACTTCCCCCACTTTCAACAACTAAGAGAGTTACCATTGACCAGAAATTTAACTGGACTAACCATAAATATATTGTGGCTACAGGTGAAAATCAGAGGTTGAGAATTATGTAATGAGCCATCACCTCCTGACATCCATACACATTAAGGATTGAAATGGAATACTCTCCACTTGCCTGGATATCTGCCATTGTAACAACACTCAAGAACATCTGCACAATCCAGGACAAAGTGTCCTACTGGGTCGACACCCCATCTCACCTAAATCATTCATCCTCTCTACCACAATGCTCAAGATTCACTGCAGCTACTCACAAAGTCTGCTTGCAGAGTACCTTCCAAACCTATAATCTCTATCACCCATAGGAACAAAGACAGCAGTTGTCTGGGGACACCACCACCTGCACATGTCCTCCACGTCACACACTATCTTGCATTGAAACTGTTTCTCCACTGTCATTGATTTATAATCCTGGAACTCTCTTTCTAATGGCACTGTAGGTGTACCACTACACCAGATGGTGCCAGTATAGCAGTATAAGAAGCTAGTTCATTGCTATCTTCTCAAGGACAATTAGGGAAGAGCTTCAAATATTGGCCTTGCCTCAGATGCTCACAACTTAAGTGGGAATAGTCAAGTAAACAGTTCTTTTGTTTAGCAGCTAATGCAGCAAGCAAACAAGTTATTATACGAGATATGCATTTTTCTTGAATTATGACTTTTTCTTGTAAATTGAAGAATGACGGTTTGGATAATCCAAAGCAAACTAAAACATTTACATTTCAGGCATTTAGAGATAAGCTTATATGATCCACCTAAAGCTAATTTTGATTTCATTTCAGAGTGTACCCTACTGTTTAGCATTATGCTTCCTTTTGGCTGAAGTAGCTATAAGTCTTTCACACAATCTAGCATCACCATTATCAATGACTGTTCTGGTTATCATTTACCTAATACCTGGTTTTGTGACAGAATTGTTTTGGTGCAGAAGGCCATTCAGCCCATTGTGCCTGCACCAGCTCTGCCAACATCATTAATTTGTGTCAATCTCCCGAACTTTTCTTCTCCCCATACCCTTGCACACTATTTCTATCCAAATAATTATCCAACACCCTCCCAAATGCCTTAATTGCATCTGCATGCACTACATTTCCAGGCAGTTTATTTCATACCCTAACTACTCACTGAGCAAAAATGTTTTTCTCACATGACCCTTTCTTCTTTTGCACGTAACTCTCAAACTATGCACTCTTGTTCCTTTTAGGAGCACCAGCAGCTTCTCCCCACCTACTTTATCCAGCCTGCTCATGATTTTGAAAATCTCTATCAAATCTCCTCTTAAATTTCTACTCACCAAAGAAAGCAGTTCTAGCTTTTTCAATCTATCTTCATAACTAAAGTTTCTCATTCCTGGAAGCATTCCATTCTATTGAAGATGTCTGCATTCTCAATCTCCATTGCCAACATGATCCAGCTAAATAGATCTCTCTATGTAGAACTCTATATTCATGGAGACACTAATATGAAAAAACATCAATATCAAGGCTGAGCTGGCACCTTTTCATATTCATATTTACTTTGTAATATGAGTTCCTACTGCCCTTTATACTGGCGTGGCCATAATATCAGTGTCATTCGGTATTAAGGACATATATAGAAAGAGTTTTGAGCCACATGACTATTAAATGTCGATCCTCAACCATCTCATGTAAGACTGCACATTTAGAGTTTCTGACTCTAGAGCTGATGTGTTCTGAGGTAAAGTGTAGCAGCAACTAAAATTTAAACTGGACTTCAAGATATATATTTAAACTGACACTTTATATAACTAGACTTGTGATATTGACCCAAATTAATCAAAAAGAAAATATACTTAGACACTGAAATTTTCATGGCTAACTGTGACCTTTTTTCCCATTGCATGTTCATTGATTAGGAAAGTAGATTTTAGTTGATTACCTGATTGAGAAGATTTCAAAATTTACCAACATCTATGACAAGAGTTGTGCTGACAATAATGTAAAGTTGAGAATTAGTTATGTCATTGAATTCAAAGAGCTGATTCAAATTTTGAAAAACTTGCCCTAATTTTTGATGTTACCTATACTTTTAACCTGAAATATTTTTGTATTATCACAAAATCAACAGGCACACCATATGTTTGCCCTTTCATTGCGGCATTGAGTCATCTCGCAATCAGCCATGCACCTAATCTCTTTACTAACGAAGGAGTTCAAGGCTATCAGTGGTAGGTGGAAGTATGGAGTTGACTTAATGACTTTATTGAATGGTGAAGTAGGCTCGAGGGCCTCCTTTGTATATGCCTTGGTATATTTGTATAACCCACTGTTCGTTGGTAAATTTTCTTCTATGAAAGCAACAACTTCAGCAATTAAATTATTATTGAATCTGAAGAAGGCATTCAGATTGGAGGAAAGAAACATGAAAGTTTCTACATCCAATAAAATTGGGAAACTATTGCTTCCTTGTTCTGACATCACAACAGTGGAGAACATTTCAAAATTTACTTGTAAAGTGCATTGTGATGTACTGAGCTTGTGACAGCCATCCTATCAATGGAGGTTCTACTGGGTCATGGAAGTTCCAGATTTGATGAGAACATCAACACTGCAGGAAGAAAACAAAGAGAACACAGTGTAGAGCTGGAGGAAAACAGCAGGCCAGGTGGCATCAGAGGAGCAGGAAAGTTGACGTTTCACGTTGGGACCCTTCTTCAGAATTTGCTCCAACCTGAAACGTCAATGTTCCTACTCCTCTGATACTGCCTGGCTTGCTGTGTTCCTCTAGCTCCACACTGTGTTATCTCTGTCTCCAGTATCGGCAGTTTTGACTATCTCTGAAAGAGCAGGAGACATGTCTAGTTTGAAGCAGCATCACGCAATGTCAAGGAGGTCACTTCAGAAAGCAGTGTCTCCTGATCCTGTGTAAATTATTCCAGTGATTTTATGGAGTTGTGAGTTACCTTTCTTGAGAAAATGCTAACAGAAAGTATATTTGCAAACAGTTCTATTTTAAACAGAATATTCAATAAGTAATATATAAAGAAAAGTACAAAAGCTGGAGACAATTTCCAGCAGGTCACCTGCACATGACTTGGTGCCATTTGCTCTATTATCTGTACCTGTGTGTAGTTATCATGATGCAAATTTACCAGTTTTCCTGAAAACACAATAGTCATATTCTTGCACAGTTAAAAATTTCCAGCTGGGAAATTGTAAGCAAGAAGGTCACATTGATGTGGTGAGCTTGATGCATTATACTTTTTGGTATATTTCTGTTAATCTGACAACAGCAGCTCTGCTTAGGATAAGCGATTACTGTTGATAAATGATAAGAATTGTTTTCAGTGCAATGTGAAACTTCGTTAAATCTGAAAATTTTAGACATTGTCCAGTGGGAATATAAATGAATCAGACCTGTTGCATCACCAATTGTCAAAAATGTCACTTGCACTCAGAGTCTGGTGTACAGATCCATTGTGCGTTTGATTCCAGATGTCTAGATGCTTTGCTTCCCCTTTACACAATAATGCTCCATGTGGTCAGTATAATTGAAGCAATCCAATCAGTCTGCTCTTAAAGGGGCACCTAGAGAGGGGCAGTTTGGTTGATTAAGAAACAATCCAATTGAAGGAAATGGTGCTTAATCCATGATGAAGTGGAGGAGGGCTGCTGTTACCAATCATGCCATCTTACATTAGTCAATGCCCCCTAATTGTGACTGCTAACTGATTACTGTTTATTTATCTGGACAAAGCCCATAAAAATCTTCCCTAGTCATCTGAGTAGTGCTTGTTTAAACATGGCATCCTCAGCAATATTTATCTCTCAACTAGCACAGAAACAAAACAATATTTTATCATTATCTCAGGGCTGTTTGTGGGACCTTGCTGTGTGCAAATAGGCTGCCTCAATTTTAATGTGACTACTACACTTCAAAACATACTTCAGTGGCTTGAATGTATAGGTCATGAAAGGTGCTGTCTATGTGTAAGTCTTTTTTTCCTTTCTCTATGAAAGCTTTAATGCCAAAAAGCAGATAATGAACAAAACTGCACCCTTGGAGTTTGACAGCGAACCTCAATGAAGAGGTCACTTGAAGTAATGTCTGACAGGAAAGACCTGAATAGAACAAAGGAACCATTATTCTACCTAACGACCTGACTCAAAACTCCAAGAAACCGGATATGCATCAGGTCAGTGAATCTGTCCAATGCCGTCTGGGTAAGTTTTGTAAAAGAACAATAGAGAAAAGAATAGTTAGCCTTTTGCTCTGTAAAACAGCAAGGGCATGTAGTTGATAATTTGTCATTGTAAATAGATAATACTGTTTCGGAGTTGGGCTTTTGGAGTAAAATATGGTTGTAGGTTTATCATTAGCTGTTAGCTAGCAGCCTCTAGTTTTTTGTACATGCAAGCTGTTTAGAGATGTTATTATACACCTCAGGAACAGGTGGGGCATGAATCTAGTCCTCCTGGCTCAAAGACAGGGGCACTACTACTGTGCCACAAGAGCCTTCAGCAATCAGTCTTAATATTTGTTAATACAACTTGTCCAGTGATGTTATTTCACATACGTGAAACAGGTAGTTCTTGAACCCAAGCCTCCTGGCTCAGAGGTAGTGGCACTACTAGTGTGCCACAGCAATCAGTCTTTATTTCTCATATCTGTAAGTTCTATCACACTCCAGTCAATGGCTTTTACCCACCAGCAATCACCCATGGTACTTTTCATCTATTATCCACCACCACTTAAATTACCAGTGTTTCCAATTAGTCAAATTATGTGTAATGCCCAGCAAGGGCATAAGAACATTGGAACAGGAGTAGGCCGTTCAGCCCCTCGACACTGGTCCACCATTCAATGATATCGTGCCTGATCTGTGGCCTAACTCTATATACTTGCCTTTGGCTCATATCCTGTAATACCTTTGCTTAGCAAAAAAAAAGTCTATCTCAGATTAAAAATTAACATTAACAACGAAAGGTGAGGGAGATTTAGGGAGAGAAGGAGGAGGTTAAATCAAATTGGAGTTGGAAGTGGAGCAAGCATCTTTCAAACACTCGTGAGCATACAAACCAGCTGACTTCCTCTGATAATTGCATTTATTTTAGCGATGGATGCAGAAGCAGATGTTGTATGAATTGACTTCTGAAGAGATAATATTGAACCATGGCCAGTATAATCATTTTCAATGAGATAAGGCAATGAAAAGGAGATTGAGAAGCCAATCTTAATGAAGAGTAACTAAGAACAGGGTAATCATGTTTTGGCAGCAAATTCAAAGCTAGTACAAAAATCATGTTGTACATTAGCACTGATTTACAAATGGTGATAATTTATTACCATTTATGACTAATTACAGCTGAAAGTATTTTGTCTGTATTGATTGTGTACCTCCAGATACTTTTTTAATGTATTTTGTAACAAAGCATAGAGTAGCAACAATTTAAGTGTTACATTATCTGATTCTATCCAATGTGTTTGTAAATTCTTATGCCAGTTATTTGCTACCCAGTTTGCCCATCCACGGTAATTTACAGTACCCTTCCCTGCTGATATTTGGCATCATGGAAGAAAACAATCCATTCTGTCTTAAAATGTTCCATTTCTAAACATTTCACAGGTACTGGATTCAGCGGAGAATTGGTCATTTGGCTTTTATTAAGATGGAAGGCAAATTTTAAAAAAAAATAACGTGAGACAAATAAAACAGACAAATATTCGGGGACGTAATCAAACAATTCTTTGTGACACTATGTGCCAAATAGGGAGCTATTCTGTAGTGCTGCTAGATATTAATTGGACAGCCATTTTAAAGAGGCACTTGGGGGTGAATGGCCTCCTGCATCCTGTCTCATTTCAGTATATTTTATTGGACATAACAGCATAAGAAACAGGAACAGGAGTAGGCCAGTTGGCCCCTCAAGCCCACTCTTGCCATTCAATGGGATCATGGCTGGTCTGACACTCCTCATCTTCAATTCCCTGCCATTTCCCCATAACCCACAAATTCTTTATTGATCAAGAATCTATCTATCTCAGCCATTAAGTTACACAAGGACTCTGCACACCCCCACCCCAGCTCTCTGCGACAAAGACTTCAAAACCCTGAGAGAAGAATTCTCCTTACCTCAGTCTTAAATTGGTGCTCCTTTATTCCGAGACCATGCTCTCTGGTCCTAGACTCTCCTATGCTGGGAAACATTGTCTCAGCATTTACCCTGTTCAGCCATTAAGATCAACTCTCATTCTCTTAAATTCCAGTGTGTAGTCTCAACTTGTTTAACCTTTGCTCATAAGACATTGCCTCCACACTCGGGATCATCCTAGTGAACCCTCTCTGAACTGCATCCATTGATACAATATCTTTCCTTTAATACAGAGATGAAAACTGTTACAGTACTCCAGATATGGTCTCACCGGCACCTTGTACAATTGCAGTAAGACATCCCCAATCTGATTCTCCAATCTCCTTGAAATAAAGGCCAACATTCCATTCTTCAAGTGAAGCAGTTATAAACATAACAAACTCATAAAAGGTATATATCAGGAAGAGTGAAAAATTTCAAGTCATTCATTCTCAATTTGTGCCAAGATTAACTTTGGTTGTCCCCTTTTATAAAATGGATCAGGAAACACAAGTTCCTATTTAAAACACAATTATTTGCACACTTAAGAATGGAATCATAGCTAGGATGTGGGCTATCGCAAGGATGTTCAACATCTTGATAACATCTGGTCATGTCAAACATTGACCCCCTGACACTTCTAAAGGTTAAGTTCAATTTACTGAAACAGTGGTGACAATCAATTACAGAGTCCATGATTCTTTAAAACCCAGCTAAGCCATGAATTACCAGATACACATATAAACAGAGCTGTAACCATTTCCAACATAAGGTAATCTCACGGACAAGTATAAAAAATGAAGATGCAACATATCAGTTACTTATCAATCAGTCACTAGCTGACCTAATGACTAGCAAAAACATATAGAAAGATCAATGGTAATTTTGTTTTGTTGGATCCAGGAACCTTGAGGCAGAGATTACCTCATTGCTGACTGGTCTAATGTTAAACTCTGTTCCACTGTGAGTCCAGAATTACAGCTCTAGAATGTCAGGTTGTGTCTCTTCACCTATTTTCCAGCAACAGGAGGAAGATACCTGACCATTGTGGGTATAATTTTACACTTTGAAGTTAAAATATAGTATCAAACATTTTGGATGGCATTGCACCCACCAATGACAAGGGCAAGTTACCTTGTGTGGTTACTTGCTTTTCAGCTCATTAGCACTGTCAGTGTGATGTTGCGAAAGATACTCAGTGAATTGCATGACAAAGGACAGACTTTCTCACCACTTGGTGTGACGTTTCTTGCACCAAGGTTCTGGCACCATATTTAAAGACCAGTTGGATGACACTTGAGCTGCTGCAAGCCCGGAATCTTCCCTCACCCTGTTTTGGCCACCTCCAGAAGGCCAGAAATGACAGTCAAGAAGGCCACAATGGTTAGCCTGTTTAGTGTTGTGGCCCTGCAGACATGGCTAAATGGATTCATAGACAGAAGGGGCATCCTGTCCCTACAGGTTTGGAGCAGAAGGTTGCGCCATCAGACCACTCCATGCGATATCAAAAAATGGTTGAAAGCAATGGATAGTTCAAAGGCTACAGGCCAGACAACATTCCGGCAATAGTACTGTCGACTTGTGTTCCCTGAAGAGCCGAATTCCAAAGATAAGGTGACAATGACTGTCCTTCACATTAAGAGTACATATGTCCAAGTGTGGCTTCAAGGAGTCTTAGCAAAACCAGAGTCAATGGTAATCGGGGAAAACTCTCCACTTGTTGGAATTGTACCTGACATGCAAGAAGATAGTTGTGGTGGTTGGACATCAGTCACCTCAGCTCCAGGACATCTTTGCAGGAGTTCTTCAAGATAGTGCCCTAGGCCCAAACGTCTTCAGCTGCTTCATCAATGAACTTCCCTGCATCATAAGCTCTAAACTGAGATCTTTAGGCAATGTTCAGCACTTTTCGTGAATTCTCAGATACCAAAACAGTCCATGTCCAAATGCAGCAAGACTTAGACAATATTCTGGTTTGTGTTGATACATGCCCAGGAACGTTCATGCCTGACAAGTGCCAGGGAATGACTACATCCAAACAGAGAGATTCTAACCGTCATTCCTTGGCATTCAATAGCATTGCCATTGCTGAATCCTCTACTATCAACATCCTAGGGTTACAATAGACCAAAAGCAGAACTGGACTAACTATATAAGTACTGTGGCTACAAGAATAGCTCACCTCCTTACTCCTCAAAACTTAGTCACTATCTAGGCACAAGTCAGGGATGCAATGGAATACTCCCTACTTGCCTGGATGAGTGTTGCTCCAATAACTCTCAAGAAGCTTGACATCATCTAGGATAAAGCAGCCCATTGATTGACACTAAATCCATAAATATTCCCTCCCTTTATCACTGTTTCAGTAGCAGCATTGTGTACTGTCTGCAAGATGCACTGCAGAAATTCACCGAGGTTCCTCAGACAGCGCCTTCCAAACCACTTCCATCTAGAAGGACAAGGGCGGCAGATACATGGGAACACCACCATCTGCAAGTACCAATCTAAGCCAATCACCATCCTGACTTGAAGATGTATCTCTATGTCTTCACTGTTGCTGGGTCAAAACTCTGGAATTCCCTTCCAGGGCATTTTGGATCCACCTACATAAAATGGACTGTAGCAGTTCAAGAAGGCAGATCACCAACACCTTCGCAAGAGCAACTTGGGCCTGCAACATGCCCACCCACATTTCATGAAAATCAAAAAAACAAGTACAACCTGGGCAGAGATCACAGCATGGGTCAACATCGCTGACTCTCAAAAAGTTGACAACAAGTTGTCAATGCCATGAATAAAGTCAATAATCTCCTGCACTGCACATCAGTAAAAGGCTTCATCTTATCTCTGCTACCTCACAGTCACAGGGCCATCACTCAGTCTAACTCTGCCACTGCAAACACATCTCACAAATTGTCATAGTCTGCAAGCTCAGCATGGCATACATGATGTGGACTCAATGGCTCACAGCCACCTCATCCCCTTAATCCTCCTTCCTGGGCACTGCACCCCTCACTAAGAGCTGACCAGTTGAGCCCAGGACTGTCCCTGCAGTGACAAGGTGACTCCAAAGGACAAGAGATTGACAAATCACCATATCCATCTGGGTTGTCAGTTGGGGATTGCAGTCATGGCATTACAGATGAATTGTGGGGGCACTCAGGGAAGAACTAGAGTTTGGGATATCCTATTGAATGACCCAATACATGCATCATACAGCAGTGATTGTGAAATCAGTCATTTTTCTGTAGCTTCCAGGAGGGAAGGATTTACAAATGTCTAGGATTGTCCAAGAAGCTACAATATTAAAGGTTGTAAGATGGCCAATAAGCTGTTAAATGCCAAGAGCAGAAAAAGAGGGAATAATTCCATGCCTCACAACCCCTAGTAGTAAAAGCATTGTCAGAAGGGATCTTCAGGCATTGCATAAATATAGTGCAGGCTTATTGCACAGTGAAACATTGAAGGGACAGTGAAAGTTAAAGGCACATCAGAAGCAGTCTCAGGACGTGGAACAACTCAGTGGTATTCACTTGGATTCCATGATACGACTGATACATCTTTGGTACAAGGGCCATTTTAATACAACCATTCATGAATGTGAGGTTAGTTGTAAGGCTCACTGTACCACAGCTGCTTTAATACCACCCATGGCCCAGGGCAAAGTTTGAGCATGCACTGAAACTTTTGCAGATGTGAGGACATCAGAGCCAAAGATAAAATTTTAAAAATCAACCTTTTATTGTAGAGATCAATCAAGTAGAAAAACAATTCTCTCAGTGAGAACTATAGAATACAGCTTGCAGAGGCCTGAAAGCCAACTACGCAAATTAAATAATAGCATGTATACAGACAGTATCATCGTAGCTCAAGCATTCTGGAGGTGAGTGACAGTTAGGTTCCCTCTGGCCTCTCATACTCAGTGAATTATCATGCTGGCTTCCTTTCCTGATAATCCTTCTGGCCCACTCAATATCCTCATCCTCATCTTCCTCCTCAGAGGTTTCCTCTTGCACAACAATCTCCTGTGGAGTGAATTTTCAGATATGCACCAAAGGCTGTAGATTGTGTTCTGCATCAGAGCTCCTGTCCTTCCTGGTAAATGGTAAGCTGTCCATCTGTCCAATTATTGTCCCTTCAGTCTTCTACTGATCATCACAATGTCATGGAAGGGATCATTAACAATGCCATCAAGCAACATTTGTTCAGCAATAACCTACTCACTGACGCTCAGTTTGCATTCTGTCAGGGCCATGCAGCTCCTGACCTTACTGTGACCTTGGTCCAAACATGGACAAAAGTGTTGAACACCAGAGTTGACTTGAGAGACACAGCCCTTAACGTCAAGGCTGCATTTGCCTGAGTGTAGCATCAAGGACCTCTAGCAAAATTAGAGTCAATGGAAGTCATGGGGAAAAATCTCCACAAGATAGAGTCATAAAGGAAGATTTTTGTATTTTTTGGAAGTCAGTCCACCAGTCCCAGGACATGTCTGCAGCAGTTTCTTAGGGTTGCATCTTCAGTTGCTTCAATAGTGACCTTCCCTCTGTCAAGAGGTCACACACAATGTTCAGCATCATTTATAACTCAGATAGACTCCTCTGCCCTTCACTCAAATTTGTGTTTGCCAAACACCCTGCTTGCCTGTGCATCTCGCTCATTAACGTACGAGTTCAAAAGATCATCATCATACTGGACGCAGCAAGTTCACCCAGTCAGAGATCACAGCAATTCTTCCTCTTCTAGCTCCCGGCTCGTGCCAGTTCTGGGGTCTCCACTATGTGACCATGAAGCTACCCTTCATGGATTATCCACTAAGATAAAAGTATCTGCACTGCTGAAGTGTGGGGAGAAAGTCTTGATGGCGCTTCCTCTGGCTGTTTCTGCTCTGAGCTGTGCAGTAAAGGGCCATGAGAGATTGGTCTAAGGGCTGGGGCTCTTCCTTATTCGGCCCTTGCCTAGATAGGTAAACAAGAGGCTGCAGTGGAAAACATAAACATTTGTTAATATCATAAGAAGCTGCCCTTATCCAAGGGTTTGTTGACGCTCTGCTGTTTGATAAACAGCTGAGAGTACCTGCTTTTTTTCACAAGATGGCTTAATATATCTCATCAGCCTTTCAGCCCAACCATGCTGTCCTGATCCTTAAAAGTCCAGAGGACCGTCATGTCAGGCATCGTTGGCTCCCCACAATGCGCTCCACCCCCACTGGCATTTAATCAACCCATGAAGTTCTGAAGAGCTGAGGAAAATATAATCACATGGGAACACACCCCAGAACTGAGCGTGGGCCCCCTCCATATTTTGGCCCTCCACATATAGCCTCCGAAATTAAAATTCCACCCAATTGATCAAGTGAACTGAAATCATATTTGCTTTCTGTTAATACTTGCAATTAAGAGAAAACAAAATAAGTCCCCTAGTTTCCACTAAATGCGAGTAAAATCATTTCATATAAATGATATAAAACTGTTCCTATAAATTGTATCAAACTACTTTATATAAATTGCATAACAATTAATGCAGTGGTTAAAGCAAGAGGGCAATGGAAAATTGCAAGCAAATTTCTTCAATTACATTGTGGACAGAACAATAATCTTCTACATGATTAAGCAAAAGCAAAGACAGAACAGATTTTCCCATTCATTTATAACATCTTGCGTTGCCAGATTTACTCCAGTGGCCCAGTGGCAGAATTCTCGATGCACTTGCTCTCTCAACACCACTTCGCCATCTGTTAAGTTGCCACTTTGCTTTTCAGCCTCTTCATTTTCGCCATTCTTTTAGTTTTCAATTAATTTTCCATGTGTCTCCTCTCTCCATTAAGCACTATCTAAACCCAAGTTCAGGACATTCCAGAACCTTAAGATGCTGCATTTTGATGATGCAATTAGTCAGCCTTCAGTTGGAACAGAAACCTGGTTCAGCAGTTCATTGTGCTCTTTTGCTATATTATCAACACTGACCTTTCTCCGTCAATGCATTTAAATTTATAAATTGATTATTTAAGCCACTTTGTGCATTAGTCTGATACATCTCAGAAACAGAACACAGCTGCTTTTTAAATATTTCAAAGGCTTTCTCTCAACATATTCTCTGTTCATTATAGTTCGGAGTTTGAGCTGACAGTCACAAAAATCGATCCAGCTTGCATAAAAGATCAAGGAATCTTGAGTGCAGATTACGCTCTGCGCAAATCGAGTTTCCACAATCTTTTGCTTTGGTTTGAAAAAAAAATTACGCTAGAAGAGGCCCTGCTCTCAAAACTAACCACGCAGACAAATCAAATTAATCACCTTGGCTAGTTTCTGCTCATTGTACCCATTTTATAGGCCTTTGAGAAAGCTCTTAAAATGAAGTATTTCTCAGAAGTAAGTGTATTAGCATAGACCTTCTGAAAGCTATTTTTCTTAATTTACTATGAAGTGAACTACCAAACACCAGTGTAATTGGTAAATGGTTCTAGTTTTTTTTCAAAATTTAGTTACTCACAGGCAATGGAACATTCACTCTGATTAAAAACACCTTTACTTTGTAGTAAGCCCATTTTCAGCTGCATTAATAGAACTGCACAAAGGTTACCATGTGTAGGCACGTCAAGGGATGTTTGTTAATTCAATGTCTTATTTTTAAACAATGTCCAATTGCCCTGGTGCCTGGAAAATGTTCTTTTTGATGGCATGTAAATAATTTGAGTTAAAAAAAGGTAAAAATTCACGTAACAAGACTGAAGCAGTTTTGAGTTTAATTTGTGACCAAAATGCTAATTGCACCAAAAGTGAAAACCTTTGGCTCATTTACACGTCGCAACATTTTTTTTTCCCTTACTCAACTTTTGCTTATGTATTATATTTCCATTACCCATTTAGCATCAGTTCATTTTCACTTTTTTTTTCTCTCTGGGTTTTAACACAATGCCAGTATTTAAAAAGAGAAGGCCATTGCCTTTGAGCAGATTCCCATCCTCGGTGCCCATAACATGTTGCTCCTCTCATCTGCCTTTCTGTTCTGAGCTCTCTCATTAGCATTTTCCTGCTGCCAATATCTGTTTGTCCCTCAGGATGCTGGTAATGGAAAACAATCTGATTCATATTCCCCATTGGTTGGGTGAATGAGACTGAGCACTATATGAAAGTTTTTCTCCAGAAAGTAACGCCCCGATCTTTAGGGGTCTTGGCAGTTCATGTGATAAGTCATCTGTCTGCTGACATCATTTTGCACCAGTGTCATCATCTAAGAATCGCTGACAAGCTACAAGGGTGGATATGGCAATGCAACTTTAGTTACATGTACTACTTTTAGTAGAAAATACCTCACACACAATACAGGTATGAGTAAAGAAACTGAACATGGTGGAGAAACCCAGCAGGTCTAGAGAGGAACAGGGTTAACATTTTGAGTCCAATATGGACACCACTTCAGAACAGGCAAAGTCACATTGTGTGCGTGCGTTTATATTCTCAAAATATATTCAGCAGGAGCTTTTTAATGCAGTGGTAGTGTCGCTAACACTGGTCCAAAAGGCTGAGGTTCAGTCTCCACCTCCAATTGTGATAGCAATTGAGGTGTGTCTTAATATAATCAAGCAGGTTGATTTTAAAAAAATTTAGCCACAACTTAATTGCAAGAAAGTAAGGTAAACCCAATAATCTGAAAACATTTATTGACCTTACTCCTCTTGCCATTTTAGCATCACTAAAAGGAATTAAAACAAAGTAAATAGTGACTATTTTAAAACTTCATTAATGAGCATCATGAAAATTGCCGTAACAATGTGAGTGGACTTAGCAGTAACCTTCCTGAAGCTTCTCGGAAGTCAATGTCAGCCAGGCTAATCATTGGCTCATATAATAAAAGGTAAAACTGTGGATGCTGGAGATTGGAAACTATATCAGAAATAGCGGGAGAAATTCAGCAGGTCTGGCAGCATCTCTGGAGAGAAAGCAGAGTCAACGTTTTGAATCTGGTAACACTTCATTAGAACTGATAGCAGTCAGAAAGAATGGTATTTATGCTGAAGATGAGGTTGGGTGTTGGGGTGGGGCAAGGGAGGTCAGTGGATAGGTGGAGATGGAGCTCAGAGGAACAGGGAGAGAAAGAGATGTGAAATGAAAGGCAGATGAGGGGAATATTGGCAGTAGGCCAGGACAGAACAGAAGCTGAATAAGTGATAATGAGAGCTGAGATTCAGAGATAATGGGTTGGCTATGCTGAAAGCAATCCATGTCATGACAGAACCAGGTTTTTGGAGTGTGTGAAAAAAAAATGAAATCAAAACTTATTGAGCTCAATATTGAGTCCTAGATGCTGCAGTGTCCTCAAATGGAAAATGCAATACTGCTTTTCGAGTTTCCTTTGGGTCTCACTGGAACATTACAACAGGCCTACGACAGAAATGTTGCCATGGGAACACAGTGGTGTGTTGAATTTGCTGGCATCTGGAAGCTCAGGGTAATTTTTATGAACAGAATGTAGGTGTTCTGCTAACCAGTTGCCCGATCTGAATTTCATCTCCCCAGTGTAGAGTAGAGCACATTGTGAGCAGCCAATATTGTAGACTAGATTGAATGAAGTGCAGGTAAATTGCTGTTTCACCTGAAATGTATGTCTGGGCAGCGGACAGTAAAGATGGAAGAAGTAAACGGTAGGTGTTACACCTTCTGCAATTACACGGGAAGGTGCTGTGGGGATATGGGAGGTGTTGGGAGTAGAGAAAGAGTGGAGCAGGATGTCCTGGAGGCTAAGGTTCCTGCAGAATCCTGACAAAGAAGGGGAGGGGAATATGTGTCTAGTGATGGCATCCCACTGGAGGTGACAAAACTGGTGGCTTACAATCTTTCAGATGTGGAGACCGGTGGGATGGTAGGTGAGGACAAGGGGTCCCTATCATTGTTGTGAGAGGGATGGGGGAGCAGAAGTGCACAAGATGGGTCAGACACAGCTCAATATTCTGTCAACCACAGTGGGAGAAATCTTTGGCTCAGGAAACAGCTGGACATTTCTGAGGCACCCCCATGGAAGATGATATCACTCGAACCGATGCAATAGAGACCCAGGAACTGGGAGAATGGAGTGGAGTCATCATAGAAAGCAGGGTATGAGAATGTATAGTCAAAGGAACTGTGGGAGTCAGTGGGTTTGTATTGGATATTGGTGGCCAGTCTATCCCCAGAAATGGAAACAAAGATTCGAGGAAGGGAAGGGAAGAGTTAGAGATGGACCAGTAAAAGTGAGGGGTGGAAATTGAAAGCAAAATAAATAAATGTTTCCAATTCTGAATGAGAGAGGGAAACAGTACCAAAGATGTAATTGACTTACCACAGTAAACGTTGTTGGTGAAAGCCAAATTAGGACTGGAAGAAGGAATGTTCCACATACCCCACAAAGAGACAGGTACAACTGGGCCCCATGCAGGTACTCACAACCACCCGTCTGACCTGAAGAAAATGAGAGGAGTTCAAAGAGTGAGGATGAGCTCAGCCAGGGGGAGGGGGATGGTGGTGGATGGGGATGGTTCAGACATTCTTTCCAGGAAGGAACGAAGTGCTCTGAGCCCATCCTAATGGGGACAGACATGTAAAGGGATTGTATATCCACACTGAAGAGGAGGCAGCTGCTGCCCAAAATGCTGGAAATTTTGAAAATGAGGTAAAGCATCAGAAAAATTACAGATGTAAGTGGGGAGTGACTGGACAAGGGGAGAAAACATCGAGTTGAGGTGGTAAGAAATAATTCAGTGGGGCAAAAACAGGCACAAATGATGGGTCAATCATTATCTCATGTATCTCCTGGCGGTTTAGAGGCCAAATCTGATCCATACAACACCAACTTTCGATGATGAACATCCCTAAACCTGGGGAAAGGCCTCCGGACTGTCAAAACCACCCACAGATTTGTACTTACGTTCTCCGCAAGTAAACCTCCTTTTATCAAAACAGTGAAGCAGAAGATATATTCAGAAAAGTGTCCTTGACAGACTTTCAAAGATATTTTTAAAGAGAAGAAACTAGCTACAACTCCTCCTAACCAACCAATCATTCGCACAAAAGAATTTCAGACTGTAACTGTAAATTTGCATTTTTGGACTCCATTTTTAAAACAAGGTCATTCATGAACTGATATCCCTTCTTGTTTTGTATTTAAGTCATTACTAATTGAATAATTTCTGATTCTATATCTTCTTGTACATTTGTAAGTCCACTCATGGTGTGAGGTTTCTTCCATGTCTTCTGCTTTGTCCCATGTCTATGTGTGTTAAATGAACTCTGTTTCTGATATAACTTTACCTCAGCGGTGTATGATCCTTGTAATGTTAGAGCCCACAAACTGCGCAGGTTAGTAGGAAATACACACACACTGTGTAAAAATGTGGAAAAACGAAAATACCAATCTGATTACTAACAGAGTAATGAGAACCAGGAGAGAGATTCGCTTTAAAACTTGCAATCTATTAGTAACATTAGAAACAAGTGCACAGGCTGGATGAATATGAATATTGACATCAGGCTAAGGACAGCGATTACTGTCCATTTTTGTTGATTAATCAGAAATGCAATCAGCACCAATTAGTTGCAAGTTGCTAGGGGGCTGAATTATTGAACATACTCAATTATTGAACATACTGGCTTAAGATCAGACGTAAAGTTTGTCCATTATATGTGAAGATCCACAGTGGAACCAGTGCTCATCTCCCACTGTACCCTCACACACTCAATGAATAATCTGTCTAAGTTTGCTGATGAGCCACAGCTAAACAGAATACAAGTTGGAGGGAGGACACAAAGAGGCTGTAAAGATGTAAAGACAAGTTAAAACTGACAGGGAATTGAAATGTCAGATAGATAATAATGTCAGGTGAGGCTAATCATTTTGGCGAGAAGAATGAAGAGATGAATTGCTCTAACTTATAAAATATATCTGTGTTGATGCTTGGAGACACCTGGATGTACTTGAACAAAGGACACAGAATGTTAGCATGTACACTGTGGCAACTTTGATACACAGCTCATTCCTTAATTTATTCATTTGCTTGTGATGTGTCCAATTTTCTACATTCAAGAGAATCCAACAGCCTTACCAGGGCTAAGAATATTTATAATAACAAATGTTGTCTATACAGCGCTTTTAATGTATTAAAAGTATCGGGTAGTTGTTAGTGGTGGAGGAGGAATGCATGAAGGGATTTGGGTCTGACAAACGATGCTGGCCCATGTCCCAGAGTTACTTGCCCAAACCGAGGGGCCAACTCAGCAGGCTGGGCAGTGCCACCACTTGAGGTGGCACCTACTGAGACTCCAAGGTGAAGGGAAGGGCACATCAGTTCTCAGTTGGTGAATGTCCAAAGATATTTTGGCTATAGAACTGAATTTAAAGTGTAAGATTCTTTGTAGTGTAACAGCATCAGAAAATTGTTGACACAGATTTTATATTTGATTTTCACTGCAACAACGAGATCTTAACCCCCTAGGTCTTTATCAAGAGTTTAGGGCTGAATTCAAATCCGATTCTACAGTTAGTATTTCTTGGCTTGCTGCAGAAAACGTAACAGCTGTTCCTACCTTCCATAATTCTGCCTCATTTCACACCCGTGAAGGTGATATTGCAGGCTCAGCTAATCTATTATATATCACCGCCGAAAACAGATGACAGATGCTTTGTTGAAAGTGACAGATCACCTTATCAAAGTAAGCACCATCAAAAGCACAAAGTTTCCATACCACATCTGCTTTACTTGAAGGCAATGGAATATCTGACTGTTGCATTTGGGAACCCCGGAGGTGAATCATAACATGTCTGAACAAGTTGATTAAAATAACTATACATGTACTCAAAGTGCAATGAAATTCCGCCAATAGAGAAAGATGATATTCTGTACACGTATAAATCATCAGTGACCCTCAGAACATTACTACCCATGCATTTCCTAATTTCCCAGCATCCCAGCATGATTCGTACATTCTGTGCCAATTCTATGCCTAGTCAATTTGAGACAGATTGTTGCTTGCTAGTTTTACTCAAAGCCTTGTGTACATTGCTCTTTGCGATCGGGGCAGAGAAATCGCCCTTTGTTTTCTGAAAATACAGCTCATTCTATTGTTCTTGTGACCTTAAAATATGCCTGTCAACTCCAATGCTTTATCCTCAAACTCAAACATCATTCAGAAAACTAGCTGAGATACTTGTTGTCTCAATGACTGTATTAAAAAGTCTAGTTTCTTACTGTATTAACACAACTCCATCTTTGCCGCATTTCACAGACTCCTGCAGTGTGTATCAATGGGCGAAGGAGCTCTGGTCTCAATCACAGATGTATCATGAATTGTAGCACAAATGCATTTTTCATATGAGGATTGTCTTGGTCTAGTGGCTGCTGTCACAACTTGCTGGGCTTTGTTTTCTCTTACTGACTGGCTGTATTAGCTCAATCTCACCTCCAGTAAAACAAACACTTCTGTTATGGTTAGACCTGTTTCTGTGCACTGACTTGGGTGAGCCTGGCACACTTAAGTTTATAATAAACTTAGATCCAGTGTTGTGATAGAGGTTGTGACAGTTAAACAGGACATTGTATTATCCCTGATATTTATTGAGGGTCACCTGACGTAGGCGCAGCCCTCCGAAAACTTTTGATTTCAGATCAACCTGAGAGGCTATAACCTAGTGTCGTGTGACTTGTGATTTTATTGAGTATGTCCTTTCATGAAGGCAGCAGACTGAAAACATTCCCTTTACATAGCAAGATCAACAATTGTATGTGAATTAAACATTCCATATATTGGTCACTGTCACACATATGTAGCATTATAATAACAACTTAAATTGAAAGCACATTTAATTTTGAAAAATACCTGAAGCTGCTTCACAGAAATCCAGTTGGCAAAAGTTGTCACTGAAACTAAAGTAGGGGTTGTCATAAGATCCGGAGAGCTTTAGGGAAGCAATTATAAAATATTTAGTCAAGATGGCTGAAGGCACTACTCCAAATGGTGAGGTCTGTTATGTCTCATAGTCAAGGAGGCATTTATGACATGCAGTTGGCATGGGTGGCATGGTGGCTCAGTGGTTAGCACTGTTGCCTCACAGTGCTAGGGATCTGGGTTCAATTCCACCCTCAGGCAACTGACTGTGTGAAGTTTGCACATTCTCCCTATGTCTTCAGGTGTTCCAGTTTTCTCCCACTGTTGAAAGATGTGCAGATTAGGTGGAATGGCTATGTTAAATTGCCCATAGTGTCCAGGAATGTGTAGGCTAGGTGGGTTAGCCATGGGAAATTCAGGATTACAGGGATAGGTTAGGAGGTGGGTCTGGGTGGGATGCTCTTTGAAAGCTGAATGGACTGCTTCCACATTGTATAGATTCAATGGTCATAATACAATTACAGCATGTGACTTGAGAGTAGAAGGTCTCATACTCCATCTTACTTGGATCACTTGCACTGTTGTATGACTAGAGAAATCTACAAAGAAAGGGATAAGTGTGACCATTAGGGATTTGAACACAGGACAAGAATTTTAAATTGGAATTAGCAGGGAGTCAATGCCAATTAGCAAGCACAGTTGAGATGTTACTGCAATTTGAAGCCTGTTAGAATACAACCCTCAGGTTTTAGGAAAAGCTGAAGTGTGTGAAGTTGGAGGTTGGGAGCCCTGACCAAAAAGCATTGGAATATTCAAGTCTGAAGGTGATGGAGATATGGGTGAGAGGTTCTGAAGCAGTTGAGGTAAAGGTAAAGAAGGGCAGCTTACTGAAGTGCTAGTAGGTAGCTTTTGTAACTGAGAAGTCAAAAGATTGAAGCTTAGGTCATGGAGCATTTGTATACCAACATTGAAAACAGCCGATTTCAGTTTGAGACTGGACCAGTGAAAAGGATGGAATCAGGAACATGTGTAGCATTGTGATAGGACTTAAATTCAGCCTTTTAATGTTTAATGGGAATTCAAGACTGAGTATTGGACAAGCAGGCTGAAAGTAAAGAAGATTTGAAAAAGGCAGTGTTCATTGATGCTTGACAGCCCAATTAACTGTGCCTGTGCAAGTCTCAAGAGTCTCCATTTGTGATTGGAGGTACCAAGTTTTGTCGAATGATTGCGCATCATTTTTACTCACTGCCCACATGCACGGAAAATCGGCAGGCAACTGAAAGAGATTGTGGAGAAGTGGGACTGGATTTTGTCACTGTACATGGGCTACTATATCTTTAAATAATGTCACTGAGGGGCATCAGGTAGATAAGAGAGGGACAGGACCAAGGATTGACCCTTGAAGGACTGCAGAATTAACTTTGTTAGGTTGCAGGGCAAAGTAATTGTTAGAGATAATCTGAAAGTGGAAAACCTCTGATTGTTTGGAAATTTAAAATTTGAAAGATAGCTTCATAGAAACATAGAAGATAGGAGCACAAGGAGGCCATTCAGCCCTTCTAGCCTGCTCCGCCATTCTTCGTGATCATGGCTGATCATGCAACTTAATAGCCTAATCCTGCTTTCTCCCCATGCCTTTAATCCCATTTGCCCCAAATGCTATATCTAATTGCCTCTTGGATACATTCAATGTTTTGGCATAAACTACTTCCTGTGATAAGGAATTCCACAACCTCACCACCCTTTGAGTGAAGAAATGTCTCCTCATCTCTGTCCTAAATTGTCTACCTGAATCATCATACTGTGACCCCTGGTTCTGGACACACCCACCATCAGGAACATCCTCCCTTCATCCACCCTGTTCAGTCCTGTTAGAATTTTATAAGTGTCTATGAGGCTTCCCCATTCACCTGAACTCCAGCGAAAACAACGCAACTGAGTCAATTTCTCCTCATATGTTAGACCCGCCAACCCCGGAATCAGCCTGGTAAGCATTCGCTGCGCTCCCTCGAGAGCAAGAGCATCTTTCCTCAGAAAAGGATACCAAAACTGCGCACAATATTCCAGGAGTGGTCTCACTAAGGCCCTATACAACTACAACACATCCCTTTTCCTGTACTTGAAACCTCTTGCAATGAAAGCCAACATATCATTTGCCTTCTTTACCACCTGCTACGACTGCTTCAGCAACTGGTTCACATGGACTCCCAGCTCCCACTGCACACTCCCCTCTCCCAATTTACAGCCATCAAGATAGTAACCTGCCTTCTTGTTTTTGCTTTCAAAGTAAATAACCTCACATTTATATCCATATTATATTGCATCTGCTATCAATTTGCCCACACACCCAACCTGTCGAGATCATGCTGAAGGATCTCTGCATCCTCATCACAGTTCACCCTCCCACCCATAAGACCATAAGACCATAAGACATAGGAGTGGAAGTAAGGCCATTCGGCCCATTGAGTCCACTCCGCCATTTAATCATGGCTGATGGGCATTTCAACTCCACTTACCCGCACGCTCCCCATAGCCCTTGATTCCTTGCGAGATCAAGAATTTATCAATCTCTGCCTTGAAGACATTCAACGTCCCGGCCTCCACTGCGCTCCGTGGCAATGAATTCCACAGGCCCACCTCTCTCTGGCTGAAGAAATGTCTCCTCATTTCCGTTTTAAATTGACCCCCTCTAATTCTAAGGCTGTGCCCACGGGTCATCCAACTTGGTATCATCTGCAAACTTTGAGATGTTACATTTTGTTCCCTCATCCAAATCATTCACTATATATTGTGAATAGCTGGGGCCCCAGCACCGATCCCTGTGGCACCCCACTAGTTACTGCCTGCCAATTGGAAAAGTACCCATTAATTCCTACTCTTTGTTTCCTCTCTGCCAACCAGTTTTCTATCCATCTCAATACCCTTCCCCAATCCCATGTGCTTTAATCTTGCACATTAATCTCAAAGTCCAAATACACCACATTGACTGGCTCCCCCTTGTCAACTCTACTCATTACATTTCCATAGAATTCCAACAGATTTTTCGGGCATGATTTCCCCTTCATAAATCCATACTGACTCTGTCTGGTCCTGCTCCTGCTTTCTAAATGCTCTGCTATAAAATCCTTGACCATGGATTTGAGGATTTTCCCTACTTTCGATGTATATAATTCCCTGTTTTCTCTCAACTCCCTTTTTGAATATTGGAGTGACATTAGCCAACCTTCAATCTGCAGGGACTGTTCAGCGTCTATAGAATCCTGGAAGATGACCACCAATGCATCCATTATTTCTCGAGTCACTTCCCTAACTTCTCTGGGATGTAGATTATCAGGCTCTGGGGATTTATCAGCCTTCAACCCCAACAATTTTCCCGGCACCATTTCTCTACTAATATTGATCTCCCTCAGCTCTTCCCTCTCACTAAATATTGCCTCCTCCAACAATTCTGGTATCTGGGATAATAGGTCTGGTATCTGATTTGTGTCCTCTTTTGTGAAGGCAGAACCAAAGTATGTATTCAGTTCCTCAGCCATTTCTTTGTCCCCCATTATACATTCCCTCCTTTCTGTCTGTAGGGGACCTACATTTGACTTTACTGACCTCTTTCTCTTCACATGCCTATAGAAACTCTTAGCATCAGTCTTTATGTTCCCTGCAAGCTTACTTTTGTATTGTATTTTCTCCTTCTTAATCCATCCTTTGGTCCTTCTTTGCTGAATTCTAAACTAATCCCAATCCTCACATTTATTATTTTTCTTGGCCAATCTGTATGCTTTTTCCTTGGATTGGATACTATCTCTTACTTCCTTTGTAAGCCATGGATTAGCCCTCTTACCCATTTTGCTTTTGCGACAGACAGGAATAAATAGTTGTTGTAGTTCCCCCATGCATTTCTGGAATGTTTGCCATTGCCTATCCACTGTCATCTCTTTAAGTAACTCTCCCCAATCTATCAAGGGCAACTCATGCCTCATATTCTTGTAAAAACCAAAAGAACTGTGGATGCTGTAAATCAGGAACAAAAACAAAGTTGCTGGAAAACCTCAGCAGGTCTGGCAGCATCTGTGATAGAGAAGACAGAGTTAGCGTTTTGGGTCTGGTGACCCTTCCTCAGAACTGATAGTGGCTGGGAAAATATCAGTTTATATGCAGAAAATAGGGAGGTGGGTGGGGTAGGGAGTAAATGATAGGATAGAGCCCAAAGAGAGAGAAAGACAGTTGGACAGACAAAGGAGTTGCTAAC
>JAHRHZ010000069.1:10485241-10533276 GCA_024137785.1 Ginglymostoma cirratum | reverse complement strand
GTGTTCATCCAGCCCCACACCTTGTTATCTCGGATTCTCCAACATCTGCAGTACCTTTTATCTTTGATATAATCTGCCTCTCAACCCTCCCAATCTGATATAAAGGTGTGGTTAAATGAAAAAAATCTCTGATACTCACTTTATAATCAAAAAGTAACAATTTATTTATCTAACTCTAACAGTAAACAAATGAACAGAACTACTAACAAACCAAACAGTTTCCCCTTTAAATTAAGTATTCACAAATAAACAAAATTCTGATGGTATATTGTTCTGATATATACAAGTCCCACATATATAAACCAAAGTAATAAGAAAAAAAATTAAAATTTAATCTCTAAGGTTTTGGAGTAGATTTGTATCTCGGGTTGTTGGTGTTGTTGTTTGAGTCTATTTAGCGTGTAGAGGATTTTGTTGCCTAGTTGCAGTGTCGGGTCAGTCTGTACTGGCCGGTAAGTGTTCTCATCGGCGAGCAGTGCCTATGCCTTGGATATGTAGTCCCTTTTATTCAGTATCACTGTCATGCGCCCTTTGTCTGCGGGTAGTATTGTGATACTCTTGTCCTTCTTCAGTCCTTCCAGGGCTTGCCTTTCCAATGCATTGAGGGTGTTGAGTTCGCTCCTTCTGGTCAGTGTCAGAATTACTGTCTGTCTTATGGTTTGTTGTGTTTCTTCATTGATGTTGTTGGTCCTCGGTGTGGCTTCCAGTGTTGCCAGGAATTCCGTTTTGTTGGCATCTCTGTAGTTATAGTTCAGTCCTCGGGTGAGAGCAGCTTTTTCCATGTTTATCAGTTTCCTGTCGGAAAGGTTTCTTATCCATGTGTCCGTTCTGTTGTTGTTGTTTTGGTGGGTAAGTGTGGCTAGCTTGTCCTGAAGCGTCTGTCTTTTCTTGGCCCTTGTGGTCTGTTGGATGATGTTCTTGGCTCATTCCATGTCCGTTGTCCAGTCCTGATTGGTAGCTTCCAGAAACAAAGTTTTTTGGCACATAATTTCTCTGTTGTATCTGTGAAGCCAGTTGTGTCCATCGTTTATCATTACCCTTATCATCTTGTGGCCATTTTGTTCTGCTGTTTTGTGGGCTTGTGGGTTGTTGATGGGTGGTTTGTATCTCACACTGCGTGGTAATACCTAGTTCCTGAGGCATCACATCCATGTAGGAAGTAGAGTTGTTTGCAGTTGCGCTCTCTCATTTGGCATAGTTTTCTCATTTTTGTGTCAATTTGAGCGTGTTATGCCTGTAGGTCTCTAAGGTTTTGGAGTAGATTTGTAGCTCAGGTTGTGGGTGTTGAGGTTGGTTGGCTCACCGAGCTGGTTTGTTGTTCCGCAGATGTTTCATTACCCCGCTGGGTAACATCATCAGTGCAGCCTCCGATGAAGCATTGGTGTGTTTTCCCGCCTGGTTTTTAAACTCTGGAGTCCATTGAGCTGGATTACCTCACTTCCGGTTTTCTTTCATAGTGGAGTGTATATGGGGTCGAGTAGCCAGACGGATCAACAAAGCAGACTTCTTAAGAATGAAACCAGAAGGAACCAACACACCCCGATTCTACGGCCTCCCGAAAGTACACAAACCGGAAGTACCCCTTAGACCCATAGTCATGCTACCAGGCACGCCATCACACAGATTAGCCAAGGAACTACAAAGGAGACTCAGGCACCTGGTCAATGAATCACCCTACTCTTTCCACTCAGCCCAAGAATTCCTCAACTCCATCAAAGACATAAGGATAGATGATGAGGAGACCATGATATCATTTGATGTCACTGCCCTATTCACATCAATAGACATACGACTAGCAAGGGAGACAATGACAGCACTACTGGAACAAGAACATGACCCTAGTGAGACCATCTCCAAAGACAACATGCTCAAACTAGTGGACCTATGCTTCACCACCCGCTTCACTTTCAATGGCCAAACATGAACAGATCAATGGGACACCCATGGGATCACCTACCTCCAGGCTTATAGCCAAGGCAGTGATGCACAGACTGGAAAGGACAGCCCTTCCGCTAATCCAACCAAAACTATGGATACGCTAAATGGACAACACCTTTGTCGTCATTAAACTGACCAAACTAGTGGGCACACACAAATTAATAAACAACACCCTCACCGGAATAAAATTCACCAGAGAGGAGGAGAAGAACAAACAACTCTCCTTCCTGGAGGTCACAGTAGAGCGCAAGACAAATGGGGAACTCCAAACGAAAGTACACAGAAAAGTCACGCACACAGACCAGGTACTGAACTTCAACAGTAACCATCCCAGCACACACAAATGAAGCTGTGTGCGAACACTATTTAAATGGGCAACAACACACTGCAGCAACACAGAACTACGCCGAGAGGAAGAAGAATACCTCTTCCAGGTTTTCAAAGATAATGGATATCAAAAAAACTGGGTCAGAAGATGCCTACACGAACAACATCAGGAAGATACTACACACCCCCACGTAATCATCACACTACCTTACATCAGGAACACAACGGAACTCACCACAAGACTCCTACGACTGCTAGGCATCAGAGTGGCACACAAACCCACATCAACCCTACGACAACTGCTCACCTGAACCAAAGACCAACTCCCCACTATGGACAGAACCAACGTCATCTGTAAGATCTCCTGTAGAGACTGTGAGAAACACTACATCAGACAAACAGGAAGGAAACTAACAGCAAGGGGACACAAACACCAACTGGTTACAAAAAGACACGACCAGTACTCACTCATCTATCCACATGGATAAGGAGAACCACCAATTCGAGTGGGACAACACCAAAATCCTGGGACAAGCTAAGCAGAGACAGGTACGGGAATTCCTAGAAGCCTGGTACTCCACGAAGAAAGCCATCAATAAGCACACACAACTCGACCCCATATACACTCCACTACAAAGGAAAACCAGAAGTGAGGCAATCCAGCTCAATGGACTCCAGAGTTTAAAAACCAGGTGGGAAAACACACCGACGTTTCATCGGAGGCTGCACTGGTGATGTTACCCAGCATGGTAACGAAATATCTGGGGAATAACAAAGCAGCCCAGCGAGCCAACCAACCATAAAACTTAATCTTTCAAAATTATAGCCAGGCTAAGTCTTCTGGAGTGCCCTTCCCATTGATCTTTCAATCAGGAATGCCTTTTCCCATCAAATTCTTGTGGCAGGAATATTAGCTATGCGTTCTACTGCACCTTTAGTTTAGATGATGGTTTTCTAAGAGCTTAGAGAATGCTGTGAGAGCCAGTGATTCTTTCTTTTATAACTGAGATCTGTTCTCTTGGCAGATGACCACAAATGTCAAATGCCCTCTTCTTTTATACCCTTGATGGCCTATTAATTTCTTACAATAGGACTGGTCGTAGGTTATCCAAACCATTAGACTTAAATTTAATTGGGTTTTGGTATCTTGGACCTGGTTTAAATTAATTGTCTAAATTCAAAACCCTGTTGTCTTGGTAAAAATGCTGCTAACGGTAGTGTTTTTTGATGCAATGTTTCAATTCCAAGAATGCTCTGTATATCTGCCGCTGCCTGCAGACATAAAAACATCAAACTTTAAAGGGATCATGCACTCTTCCCACCATCACTTTATACACAACAAATAGACTATCCAACTTCACAACAGTGTAATTCAGTCAGATCTCCTCTCAGCTTCCTCTGCTGAAAGGGAGACAAATCCAGCCTATCAGGGCTCTCCTCATAACAGAAAATTTTCATTGCAGGCAACATCCTGGTAAATCTCCTCTGCAACCTCGCTGGTGCAATCATGTCCTTCCGATTGTGTGGTGACCAGAACTGTACACACCATTCCATCTACGTCCTAAACAATGTTTTATAAAGTTGTGACAAGAATACCCTGTTCCTGTATTCTCAGCAAGCATCCTGTATGACTTCTTCACCACCCTGTCTACCTGTGTGTCACCTTCAGGGATTTATGGACTTGTACACTAAGGTCCCTTTGTTCCTCAGTACTCCCTAGGGATGTACCATTCAACATGGATATTCTTCCCTTATTAGACCTCTCAATGTACATCACAACAGACGTACACAATGTGATAGATGCTGAAAAGCTGGAGGAACTGGGGTGCTATTCTGAGAAGGAGGATGAAGGCATTAGGCAGAAAGGGATTCTCCTTGTGTGTGACAGAGTCGCATGGTACTATAAGCAAGTCAGGAGCTGGCCAACATCTGGTTGCAGTAACTGAGACCTGGGTGCAGCAGGCAATTGTGGAATGTGAAATTACCGTCGATCATCACACCATAAGTATTTTTTAGCCTTGCAGCAATGTACAGCAACCTCTGATTGTTTTGTCCGTGTTTGCTTTTGGCAACTGTAAATAAAAGTTCTTGTTTGGAACTCTTTGATCGCTTGCCTTTATATGATGTTCCCCTACTGGACAAGCTGTGAGTTTACAGTGGGGCACTCGGGATGGAGGAGCAGTGAATTAGGATATTTAGGCAGAAAGTATCTAAGGCGTTGGTTAATTCATTTGGGTGGACAGTTGGTTTGTGATGTAGAGTGATGCCATCAGCATAGGTTAAATTCCCACACCAGCTGAGGTTACCGTGAGTGACACTTCTCCTCAATCTCTCCATTCACCTGAGGTGTGCTGACCCTCAGGTTAAACCACCACCAGTCGTCGTTCTCTCTCTCCCTATTTGACTTTCCTATCTAACAACAGGTAAACTATGTGGCTTAGTGGTTAAATAGCAACTACTGTGAGAGAATGAGGTTATATGGATGAAGAAATGTCAGCCATGATGGCTATGTGCCATTGTCAGTGTGGTCTTGAGCTGCTGTGCCCTTATATTGCTGGTGAGGGTCAATGCTGGATCACCAACGTTTGTCTGGATGCACAACAGTTTTGTAAAGATAGCACAAGTTTCAAGAATGCTGGTCTTTCACTGGATAGCTGGTGAACAGCTAATTCTTCCAGGAATGGCACATATAAAATGGGGCTAGAATCTGGAGAGAGGAGACTGAAGAGATGGGGTGGATAATTAATGAGGCAAATGATCTTGCTAGGTGTTGAAGTTAAAAACCATCAAAAACACAATGAAACTGATGCTGAACCATTAAAATATAAAATTCAGTCCTCTATTACTGTATCTCTAAAGAGCATCTGTTTCATTTCTGCATCAACATGTGAAACTGTTACTTGATTTCCAAATTTTTTTTTTTTGGTTTCTTTCCTCATGACAACCAGACCACACAGTCAGGCCACAGGCAGAAACATATGACCAGCACCTTCCACAACTCAAAACAGTCTGTTTGACCTTAAGTTAAAGGAGTTATCTTAAAACATAACCCTCTTGTAAAATCCCACTTTGTGTACCAGTATTGTCCGTATTCCTGATGCACTTTACTTTTTATCAGTGTTGATAAGTGCGTACAAGTTAATTACAGTCAGTGCTGGAGTTTGGAAACAAAAAAAGGATATGTTAGGAATAGCAGGTCCAGTGGCATCAATGGAGAGAGACATAAGAACATTTCAGATCACTGCCCGCTCGAATATTTCCAACATGACTCGTACAGTAAATAAATCATAAAATCTGCTTAACTTTGCACTTTTTCCAGGAAGTGGAATTAATGCATCAAAGAGAACCACGAATAATCCATATTTCAGATCCAAAAACAGCATTCACATAATAGCATAGTTATTTAATCCATGGGCACATGAGTAGCCTTGAGTTTTGACATAATCCTTTAAAACCAAAATAAAAAATCTGCATGTAAATGAAACATAAATACCAAAGGTGATTAGAAAGTACAGTCAACTGAAAAATAACAAATAGAAAATAGATTTTATGATAGTCAAAATTCAATTAAATTCAACAGCCACACATTGTGTTCTCATTATTCATGTACTGCATAATAGTTGGCTACATGTTATGGTCATGGATGAAGATGATGAACGCATCAAAAGCACAAATTCCTGTTTTTTTTTAACAAATAACTTTTGATGTATAGCACTATGAAGATCAAGGAAATGTTCTGACTCAGAATACAAATATAGCTGGTCGACTAGCTACTGGATAAATGTAAAGGAGCACAACTGTCTATTCGTTTAAAATTGCGTGTTGTACCTTATTTGTTCGGTATTTGTCAGCAATACTGACATCTTTATATCAATTACTTTTACATGCTTAACAACCTCTGATATTGCTGGTTTTCTTTACTTCTCCCTTTTATTTAGTTTGTCTCTTTTCTTTGCACGCATTTTTTCAATATTGACTCATTTGCATGTTTTTACTGTGAACTCAAATTTCAACTTTTGTCTTCATAATATGGAAGGTTCTTGATAGCTTTGCAAACTCACCAAAGGACCACTGACGAATAGTGTACTGGAAGTGGACATCACGATCAATTCGAGTCCCAGTTTATATTTAGCTTTAAACTTTCCCAAACTAGATACCAGCAAAAAAAAACAAACATCCACATGATCTGAGGAACTAAAAGAATAGTGAAATTCCATGAATGAGTGGTAGTTGTACTGAATAAACTGCAACGCAAGTCAATAATTAGATTTAGGAATAAAACCAAATGCTGGAAGTCTGAAATAATGACAGAAAGTGTTGGTGAAACTCAACTGGTCTCGAAGCATCTGTGGAGAAAGTTAACGTTTCAAGTCCCAATGAGCCTTTGCTGGAACTCAGGAAGCTGAACAGTGAGAATTCTGGTCATCTTCTGAGGCTCGAAGCGCCTGTGAGCAATGGAGGAAGATTACACATTTAACTGGCTGAGTAACTGGGTAAAAGGGAGAATTTAGTCACAACCTTACAGTGTGAGTCTATGAGGAATCCACATATTGTGGAAATAACAGAGAACAACAGACAGAAGAGAAAATAGAAATGATCAGGTTGCAAGAAACAAAAGACAAAACTAAAGTGCGGCAAATGTGTCAATCAAAGACCAGCAGAAGAAGTATATAAAGCAGCAAAATCAGAATTTAAAAGATGCAAAAAAGAAAACAAGAAGTGTATATAGGAGAAAAAGAAAGCCAGAGGCAAAGAGTTAAGACTGTAGTGGGTGAAATATTGTTTTTTGAATCCTCATTAAACTGGTGACACAGTGGCTTAGTGCTTAGCACTGCTGGCTCACAGCACCAGCGACATGGGTTTGATTCCACCGTTGGGCGACTGCCTGCGTGGAGTTGCACATTCTCCCTGCGTCTGTGTGGGTTTCCTTCGGGTGCTCTGGTTTCCTCCCATGGTCCAAAAATGTGCAAGCTAGGTGGATTAGCTGTGCTAAATTGCCTGTAGTGTGTTCAGGGATGTGTAGATTAGATGGGTTATAGGGGGATGGGTCTGACTGGGATGCTCTGTGAGTTGGTGTGGACTTGTTGGGCTAAAGGGCCTGTTTTCACACTGTAGGGATTCTATGATCTATGGAATGGGAGATTTCTCTTTCTTCAGATAAAGAGAGATGTTTTTAAAGCTATTTGTCTTGTATCTGGAAGCAAAGAACCACATCTCAAATGGTAACAACAATTTGTACCATATGAGAATAAGGATGCTTATTGTTTGACAAGTGGGCTCTGATTGGTTGAGATAATTGCATTGGCCATTCTCCAGGGAACAGTCATCCCCACGCTTGGCAAGGACTGCGGCAAATATTACATTGGGCAGACAGGAAGAAAACGGGCTATGAGAATACATGAACACCAACTAGCTACAAAAAGACATGACCAATGCTCACTCGTCTCCATACACACAGACAAGGAGAACCATCAGTTCGATTGGGTCAACATCAGGATCTTAGGACGTGCCAAACAGAGACAAGCACGGGAATTTCTAGAGGCCTGGTTCTCCACCAAGAAGGCCATCAATAAACACATAAAATTAGACCCTATATACACATCACTGCAAAGAAAAACCAGAAATGAGGTAATTGGCTCCAAACATCCCCAGAGTTTAAATTACAGGCGGGAAAACACAACAGCACTTCATTGGAGGCTGCACTGACGATGCTACCCAGTAGGTAATGAAAAGTCCGCAAACTAATGAACCAGCTCGACGAGCGAACCAACCATAGTACCATTGGTACTGTCACTCACCAGTGGATTTGTCAGTTTGGGAAACAGAAATAGCACATTTGCACAGTAGAGGTTCTTTTCTGAATTAGATGGAGGCCTACAGTTTAATCAGTCCATTGGAAGCCACTTCCTTCATCAAATCTAAGCGGTAGTTGACCTGAGGTCTCATTGACCTGAGAGTACTCAGTTGATGTTGGCACTTAATATGAAGATAATGATGTTTCTTTGCATTCAGCGGAAGGTAAATTAACATAAATGAAACAGGAGCTCAAAACAGGCTGAAACCACAAGAAAGAAGAGACATTACAAAGTGAAGAGCAAAACGAAGGAAGAGCAAGAGGGATTCAACTATACAAGGGCTTACAACAGTTAGAAAATTCAATTTTTCAGAAATGTCTGAGGCTATAGGGAAAGATTTATTTTTTTAATTGGAGACTATCAATGGTGCTCAGAGAGAACAGCTCGAAGGAGATCACAAGAGGGACGAACAGCATCAGTCTTAAAGCACAAACAGGGGATTTTTCACTCAGTTATGTTGAGGCTTGGATTATGTTTTATTCTCTTTTGTTTATAATCCTGTGAGTTCTGTAGCCTGATTGCAAATATACAATCTAATCCTTGCACTGTCTGCATATGATTAAAGTGATAGCATGATACATCAGATAAGTGATCACTTAATACGTTATACACTGAGAAACAAATAAAGACAAGTGATTAGTGAAGATGATGCTTGCTTTGCTTGCAAGAAGAGAGCTGTTTGTTGTTTTTGAGCCTTGGAAGTACAGGTTGCCACATTCAAAGGTAAAGTTCAGGTATGATGAATGAAGCTATCCAAACATGAACATCCTCTTCCCCATTCTATTTCACAAAACATTGCTATGAGCTTTTTTTATTGTATGGCTGTTACTGTGAAAATAAGTGTTATATATTTTTAGCAACACCGTAATATAACGTACGACTTTACATGCGGTTGCAGAATAATGCATGTTTAAGGGAAGTAACAACCTCAATATACCTGGGATATTCTTGACAACCTTATTGAGTCTAAAACTCAAGCACTTACTGTGAGGCCAGTTATAGACACGGAATGTCCCAAAGGGCTCTCCAGTCAATTAAATATTTTTCAAATGTAATCACTGTTGCAATGTAAAACTGTGGCTGCTGGTTTGTGCATGACAAGATCCCACAAACAAATTGATCATCAGCTTTTGGCATTGGTCGAGGGATACATGTTCGTCATCCTGCTCTTCTTTAAAATGTTTAGTCAGATCTTTCATGTGCATCTGAAATGGTAGATAAGGTATCAGTTCAAAACCTCATCTCAAAATGCTACTTCCAACAGTGCACCACTCCCTCAATTTAAGACATCATAGAATCCCCACAGCATGGAAACAGGCTATTCGGCTCATTGAGTCCACAGCAACCCTCTAAACAGCATCCCACCCAGACCCACCTCTATAACCCTGCACTTTCCCATGGCTGATTCACTTAGACTGCACATCTTTGGATTTTGGAAGGAAACAGAGCACCCATGGGAAACCCACACAGTCACAGGGAGAACGTGCAAACACCACACAGTCACCCAAGGCTTGAATTGAACCTGGTCCTTGGTGCAGTGAGGCAGCCGGGTGAACCACTGAGACACCATGCTGCCCATATGTGCTGAAGAATCTTCACATGAACTTCCGATTCAGAGGCAAGAGTGCAACCACTTGAGACATGGCTGATGACAAAAAAAAAGTCTAATTAATTGCAGGTTTTGGGCTTTGATTTTATCAGTTCCAAATGATGTTTGTCATAATTGGCAATTGCCACTGCTGGTCTCTTTGATATATTTCAATGCTCCAATAACATGACACAAGAGAGGGAACTGTTGAAAACCATTGCAAAAGCTCTTTGATTTCATGAAGCTAATGCTTTTTTCTTAATGAGCATTTACTGCTTGCAATGATTCATGATTATGAGTCAAAACTCTAATTCTTTTCATTATTGGAGAAATGTTGACATGAAAAAGCATTCGAGATTTCACCAGTTTTTTGTGTACATGTCTGCTGGTTACTGCTTTCTAACTGATCTACACCTTTTCAGTTTAGAGGATGGAAAGGCATTGGCTGTCCTGCAATTCCTTTCAAGATGGATAAAGTAAAAACGAGATGGATGTGTCATTTGTCTTAATTAAACCCGAAAGGACTGCGGATGCTGTAAAACAGTATCAAGAACAGAAGTTGCTGGAAAAGCTCAGCGGGTCTGACATCATCTGTGAAGAAAACTCAGGGTTAATATTTTGGATCCGGTGACCCTTCCTCAGAACGGGTGTGTCGTTTGTCTTAGTGACTCTCCAAAGAAAGAAAATTTACTATCGAAAATCAAGAGAACATTCAGGTTTCTGATCACAGTTTGGAGTTTGTGGAAACCCTTACCTCGTCTCAAAGTCAGAAAAATAATGTGCTGCATGTGACGGGAGGTAACCTTAAATAATGAGATCCTGATGCCTGGAGACATTTGTCACTGTTGTACAGATTCCAAACCTTACATTTCAATACTTGTTTAAGAACTTTTTCTCAACTGTGATGCTAATGCAAACTGAATTATTGTTGATGCTGATTTTCTTTTTCTTTTGTAAGATATCAACAAATACACAGTTAGTGGTTGGCATTCAATTCAGAGTTACATTTACTATGCATTGACTTAAAATATAATTAGCAGCTCAGCCTATTTACAACAGAACAGGGACCCCATCTCGGACTGTGTTGGAATCCCTATTGAACTGTTTCCAAGCAACAGAGACTCTGATGTGTTAATGATTGATGCCAGTACCAAGTGCATGAATGGGACATAAATCAGAATTCTGATTATGTTTAACCCAACTCATTCTCTGCCACCCACTCCATCAACCACAGTAATAGACATGGAGGCAGGGTGGGGGTTGAGTGGATTCTGAAGCGAAGGGAGAATGGACACTTTTAGAGCCAACTGCAACCCATTAGTAGCAGTTGGGAGAGCTGGAAAGGGCTAAATCAAAATGGACGTTGATGGGGAAACAAAGCGCTGTCCCCTTGAGGTGCCTACCTCTCTCGAAAAGCATTCAGAGTGTTGATGGACATTGTGTGCTTCCTGTCCAAGGACACCCTGGCACGGATATAACTGTGGAAGAGGGTCAGGCAGTCGGTTGATACGACCCTCTCCACAGCCCACTGCGTGGACCTGCTTATAGCCAGCCTGGCCAGGTCCAATCCCCTCTGCCCCGGGTGTCCAAAGATCAGGAGCGTAGAGCTGAAATGCAACCAAAAACACAACAAAAGATGTTTCAAATCACTAAAAAGGACATGTAATTGTCCACAACCGACACATACATGGTCCACAGATTCCACAACATTGCAAAATAAATAATTTGGGTGGGAGTCTGTAAACTGTTGCACTCTGTGGTTGTGAGGGACTGTTGCGTGAAACACCTTCCACCCAAGGTCCTCGATCAAAAGCAGGAGAACTCCCACATAGACAGCTCTCCCCCGGGGATCCTCACCAGTAAATAAGCATGCCAAAGCATGTCCGGGTGGTGGACATAAGTGAGAAGATGGATGGTGTGGAGCAGCAGCCTGTGCAAAAAGTGCCTCTTTGTGAGGTGGAAGGATACAGAGTGCATTGCCAAAATGCAGTTCAGGTTGCAAGATGCAGGCTCCTGACGGAGGATCAGGACCATGGGGACCGTCCACAACTGTGCAAATCCAACTGGTGTTCGATGTCAGGTTCGAGTACCACCATTTTCAAGATCCATGAGCTGGATCTCTCATTTTCCTTTTTTCTTTTATCAGACTGTTTCTCAGTTGCAGAAGTCCGAAGCAAACTGAGATCCAGTATGGCAGCAAAACAGAAAGGGTTTCGAGTTAATTATACCTGACCACATACATTCCTGCGTACCCCACAGAGTGTGTGGCAATGACACCCACTCCTGCAGACTGGCTGGGCTGAATATGATGGTCAGGATGTAGGTGGTTCAGAATTAAAAGTGTGAAATCTGCACCATATCACATGTAAATAAACTGCCACAATTACCTACATGAATATGTCCACAACAGGACATCAGCATGCCACTAGCAGGCTGCAGTGTACAGAATCATACTTGGTTATTTTTGCAGGAAGAAAAACACAGCACGTTAATTTTTGCTGTAGCTGTAATTTAAATTCTGTCAGCATAAATACATAGTTTGAATATGTTTCACTATCCAATTCATTTAGACACAAATCAATTGTTTCATTCTGGATAAACAAAGTTGGATTCTAGTCATCTGAATATCCAGTCTTGGGACTGATCTCCTGAGGGTGAGGTCTAGTGTAATAGACTGTCATGTTTTTTTTAAATCCAGGAGTCATGTCACGTTTGCAATCTGTAGCCAAACAAATACATCGGAGTGATTATTCTTTATTGTACAAAAGCTGCTTATCAGCAGGGACAGACAGGAGGACTGAACCTACATGATTCAGTCCTCATTCTTCTCTTGCAGGACCAGGAAAAATGAAAATAGTTATAGTATTCAGTAGGCCATTTAGCCTCTCAGGCCTGTTGCACACATAAATGGCATATCCTCCTACAACCGACTCAGATCACAGTCCTTGGGGGAGGTGACAATGGGAAGAATGACAGATGTCTATCTTGATGCATACAGCACACATTGGCACTCTACATTAATCAATCCTGCTTATTACTTCCCTTTGTTTAATTTGAATTTGTCTGAAACAGATGAGAGAGTCTTGAGAATTAAATTGCAATCCAGGCAACATCACAGCCTTGAAAATCAAAAGGATATGTCTGTCACACCAGTTCTTGCCACTTTCAAGAGCCCCTTGATCACTGCTGGGCTTAAAGATTCCAATAGGTCTCCACAGTGTGTATGTTCACATTAACCTTTCAGTGAGCATTTCAAACTGATTGATGAGAGCCAATAATAGAAGAAAAATAACTGCATTTGTTCTGTACAATTAAAATATAAATTCTACTTTGTACTTCTATGCCTAAGCAATATTTCATGTAATTATCTAAATTGAAGGAGTGAAGCAAAATATTAATTAAAAAATCACAAGATTCCTCTTGATTTTCAATTGTTTTCAATTATTACATATGTGGATCAAGTGAGATATTGTCAAAGAATATTTATTTTAAAGATTGCAACTGAATGTATTTTTCTGCTAATTTAAACTTTAGACCCAGCAATTTACCAAAAGGATTTCGGAGATATGAAATTTCCTTATGGCTTCAGTTTCCTTTTGAATCTAAATAAAAACTGAAAGAACTGCAGATGCTATGAATCAGGAACAAAAATAAAGTTGCTGGGAAAGCTCAGCAGGTCTGGTAGCATCTGAGAAGAAAAAAAAACAGAGTTAACGTTTCAGGTCCGGTGACCCTTCCTTAGCAATTCTGAGGAAGGGTCACCAGACCCAAAATGTTAACTCTGTTTTCTTCTTCACAGATGCTGCCAGATCTGCTGATTTTTTCCAGCAACTTTGTTTTTGTTCCTTTTGAATCTGTTAGATTATCAGTAAATTTAAATGGCATTGATTAATTATTAACTTTGTTAGTTACTAGTGTACAAAAGCCACTCTTCCTGTAGAAATTTAATTTAAGCTATTATGAACACTTCACTATTATTTTTGAGGGCAGTGTTTACTCATCTAAAGTTTGCAAAGAACTAACTGGCAGGCTCGCAATTTTGACTTTGTGACTTGAGTGTTTACCAAGTGTAGATTAAAACTCAAATATTACTGGATAGCTCCTCAAATCTACTCTGCCGCTATTATGTTACATCACAGTACACTAATGCTAGCAAAGCATACCAGGTCTAAGGAACTTCCTGACCTTTGTCTTAATCCCTGTAATCCACTGAATAAAAAAAAAACTACCCTCTAATTAAAGGAAATATGGACTATTTGTATGACAGCAAGTCCATGCTGCATGGATCAGTGGATTTCTTCAATTGCCCACTGGCATTAACCATCATCGATGAGTAAATGCTGTTAAAAATCAATTTCATATCATTTGTATTAGAGTGTGTATTTCCCAATCAATATTTTGCACAATAAAGGATAATCATTCTGGTGCATTTGTTTGGCTACAGAATGCAAATATGACATGCCTTCTGGATAAAAGCCCGAGACATTATTACACTGGGCCTCATTCTCAGGAGATCATTCCCAATCTTCTTTCCTGCTAGTCAGAGTTGCAATAGCATTTGATATGTATTATTGAGTTACACCTTTAGAGAAGGGATGTTCCAAAATAAAATACTTTCTCAACTCTATAAGGTGAAAGTAACATACACTTATAGAATATAAATACTCAGTGGGTGCTTCTGGCACAGCAGTAGAATCCCTGCCTCCAGGCCAGAGTGCTCAGGCTCAAGACTCTCCTAGAAAAAAATCTCACAAAGAGTCTGATTCAACATATTTACAATTATCTCAGTGTCAGACTTATGATCTCCAGTTTGTCCCCACGTCTGTCATGGTTTTGATGATTTAAGGTTGAAGTGGGAGTCTTGTAAAGGAAAGGTTGTGTTAGTTTCTATTGTTTGACTTTCCAGGAGGTTAGTGCTCAGGTGTAATTGAAAGTTAGAACAGGTTGGAACGAGTACTTCTCAGCTGGAATCTCCTGGTTTCAAGATACAGCTGTTAATTACTTTGACTGCTTGATAATTTGCAGTTAGCTTGTGGTCTGTCTTTCTGACGAACTAAATTGTTGGTTTGACGACTTTGGTAGAAATCACTACAAACAGCTTTTACTGTTCCTTTAAAACTGGCCAAGAACACATGGCTGTAACACTATGTGGCTTTTCACAAGCTCAAAGTATTTTCCAAATAATGGGATGGTGTCTGTATTGGATCCACAATCTGTCCTTCATATGCATGTATGTATCTGTTATTGCCAAGCATCTCTGGGGGAATTATTTCAAAAGCGCCTTCAGTTTTTAAAATTTTTTTTCCCTGAAGAAGGGTCTACACCCAAAACGTCAGCTTTCCTGCTCCTCTGATGCTGCTTGGCCTGCTGTGTTCCTCCAGCTCCACACCTTGTTATTTCAGTAGCCGTGACTGTTTTCCATGGCCAGGTGAAGCTTTAGTTATCAGTTATTAGTTTTTAGTTATCACGGAAGTACAAAAATAAGAATTTTTTTAGATGTTTTCTCAGTAGCCTCCAGCAGACCTTTTTGGAACTGTTGGTTAAACTGTTTCTACCTGATAGGTTTATTTGGAACTTGTACACCATTAGCTCCATGTACTTGTACCTGATTTTGTCTTTAATTGATCATCTGATGTGAGTGTCTCCAGGTAGACCAGTGTTTATTTAATGCTGTAACTAGGCCCTTACGGCCACTGTTTGACAAAATTTACAAAGTCGAGAGAATATGTACTATGATAAGAAAGAAGATACTAGTTAGAGGGGGAAGGGACAAATGGAAGTTGGGGCAACTGCTTGTAGAAAATGACCGAAAGACAGTTGATTGATTATCTTCTTAGACTGTCCCTACGACCAAAGCCCCAAAACAAGTTGACTTCAGTCAAATTCTCCCACATGCTTCTCTCTAGTCTTCTTGTATATCCTCTTTATGACTTCTTCCATCACTACAAGATCCATACACCTCCATTGCAATGCTCAAAAAGATGTAGCACAGCCTCCCAAAGTTCCTGGATCCTGACAGACTTTGACCTACTCCATCCTCAACCTAGTAATTTCTAATTCCAGGATGACCTTCAATTCTCTGAGAGATTCCAGATTGCAGGTTCTTCTTCAAGTAATGTGGCCCAAGGTCCCTATCCATGCCAATGACATGTAGCAAAGAACTTCAGTTCCAATAAAATATTCAACTCCTTATTATGAACAATGCCACAGGGTATCAGGAGTAACTAATGACGTGGTTCAACAGCATGAAATTTTCACAGCCATTGAGCATCAAAAATTCATCTTCTTACTTAACCAAGTGCTGTCTATTAGACTCTCTGTACTTTCAGTTCAAATATCTAACTGACTGTGTGTTAGTCAATCAAAGTAGACGCACTCACTAGGAAAAGAGAAAAGTCTGCCAATTAATAGTCACCCCAAAATGTTACCAGTCACCTCATCGATCAATTGAACATTTTTTAGAATTCAGCAAAACTTAAAGTGGACAAACCCCAGGGTAGGTATTGGGACCCTTGCTTTTCCTGAAATATATTAATAATGTAAACCTTAGTTTATAGTTTCAAAGTTTGCACATGATACAAAACATGGAAGCATTATATAACAACAGTTTGGAATAGGTTTGTCCAACTTGTTTGGCATGTGGAGGAGGGGTCATTTCAATTTGTCTTTCATTGAGGAGTCTGGGGCTGCTACAAGATTAGGTAAGCCACAGTAATAAATAGCTATTTTAGGGAAAACCAAATTTCCAAAAATAAATTGTGAGGACAGTGCAGAACTATAAAAAGGCATTGACAAGTAGGTGGAGTGAGCAGATAGATGGCAGATGAAGTTCAGCGCAGAGACATTGAGATCACTGTGATATATTATGGCTGAAAGAACACAGAAAGACAGTATAAAGGGTGTGTAGGAGCAGGCAAACCTGTGCACATGTGCATTAGTCATGCAAGGTGAAAGGACAGGTGGAGAGCAATCAATAAAGCATACAGTATCCAAAGCTTTATTAATGGGGGCTTGGAGTATAAGAGCAGGAAGGCTATGCTGAATTTATATAACAAATTAATAGATCTCAGCTGGAGTACTGTGTTCAGTTCTAGGTGCCACACTTCAGAAAAGATGTGAATGCATTGGAGAGAGTGCAGAAGAGTTTTTTTCCCCAAGAACTCGTGTGAGTCAAATAAGGAGGAAGGAGTTTTTAGAAATATTAAACATAAAACTGCTGAGATGCAAATGTCCATTTAGTTCTGTCAATCAAGTTCTCTTTGACCTTCATAATATTGATAGAAACAGGATGCTGGATAAGTATCATGTATCACCAGTCATACAATAGTCTTGGAATGCGTGTGGAATTGTAAAGAGAATAGAGGGGAAGATAGTAAATAGGGGAATGAGAGAATCTAGACGGCTTCCACATGCAATTGTGTTGGATGATTCTGCCATACTGTTGCTATCTATAACAAAGACCATGAAAACTGGCATAGATCTTAAGCTCAAAGAAAACAGATACTTACCAATAACCTCTGCACTACCAGACTGATCAGAATAAGATTGCTCTTTAGTTATTTGCAATTCTGCTAAACAGGTTTACTGAGATACATTTTCCCTCACACAAACATCTCAAGGATGTTAACAAAACATACTTTTTACGATGTCATTGTTAATATTTGTTAATAATTGTTTGCTGCATTAGTTTTAGCTCACTGCATACGTGATCTTTCTCACTGAAAGTCATTGTATTAGTTGAATCTGGAATCATTAAAACATGAATGCTGACCCTCGTCTCCTTTCAGACTGTGAAATAATTTCGGCTAGGGGATAAAAAAAAACTACAGAAACACTTCTGCACTGCAGTACAAAAATCTGGGGGGACCACTTCTCCAAAGCCCCTTCCCCCCATTAATCCATAATAAACTGGAACAGTTCTTTTTTCAAGCTACCCGTCTCTCCTGCGCTCCCCATGACTTCTGAATGCGAGCCACTGTGTGATTTAGGAGTTTAAAGACAAGAAATGTAGACTTCAGAAGAAAATAAAACTCCGCAGATATGAGGTGTACCATTTGATTCTGCGATCACGTTTCTCCCCCACCCCCAACCTTGGTACTCGCCAATGGACACTGAACAGGGAAAATAAAGCTGAAGGAATGCAGCCACTCTCCCGCATCTCCTTAACTTCATCTCCCCGTCCTGCGTTCTCACACCAACTCCCCATCCGGTCAGACCTCTCTCTTATTGCAGCGGCATCAAGCTTGGCAGATGGGCTCCTGGTTGTCTGAATGTCGCTTGATGGACAGCAGGCATCCACCAATCCAGTGCTCGGAATCTGCTCATTGCTGTGTTATAGTACCAGGTGCTAAGACTACCACAAGCAGTGAAAGAAGCCTGGACTGGAGACAGTGAATTCTGTGAGCTGGTGGAAACCTCGTGTGCTACTGCAGCTCATCCAGGCAACAGGGATTTCATTTGAGAATGCGAATGCTTAGACTTTTGTTTTCTTTTTAAGCAGAAGCGGATGGAAGAAATGCCGATGAAAGCCTAAAGAGAGAGAGGTAAAGAAATACACAGGGAGAAAGGAGGCTTTTTGTGTGTTCGCAATTAACTGAATGAGTCCTTCACAGTGACTGCACACAACATTGCTGAGTGCCCCAAATCACCCTGCGAGCAAATTCCACTCAGAATCGAACCTGCAACTGGGTCCAACACTTCAGCTTACTTGGGTAAGGCGCCGTTATTTTTTATTCTGCTTCTTCCGCTTGTGTTAGATGTGCAATTCATTGAGCAATTATTAATCTGACCACAGTTCATTTAAAAAAATAATAAACTGAAATAATTGTCCGCTAAACAGAGGCATGTGCATCCCCCTAATCTCCGATTTGCATGCAAATGCGACTGCATTCTGGACAGAGCGTCCCTTCGTTGTATTCACACTTAGGAATCTAACAGAGACAATAGGCCCCGAAGAATTCTGCACAGTGAAAAGCTCAGCGTGGGCCCTGCGTTTCTAAGATCATAGAGTCGTCTGCCACCCTTTTTTAGAGGCTGGAGAGAGCCCTTCACCTTCATGCAGGCTGTCGCACTTTTTTTTTTGAAAGACAGCACCTTGTTTCAGCATCATGACGAGAAGCGTTACCACACAAAAGGCTGTCCAGCAAGTTGTGTGTGTGTGTGTGAGAGAGAGGGAGAATCTGGCCATTGACTGTGGCTGTCAGTGTTCGCTTCGGGCTGTGTGACGGGGTCCCAGATCCCGTATAAAGCCATCGAATTAACTATTCACGCGAAGGGCATAAAACCCTCCCAACCCCCTTCCCCGGAGCATTCTGCAAGGAGTGTGAGCTGCCAAATGAGATGGTCCATAGGTATGCAAACAAGGCGAGCAGCTGCTGCCGTGCTCTGTTACTAGAGTACACAAATGTCGCTGTGCTTCACTTTCTGCCTCTCACGCCTCTCTTGGCAGCTGTTCTTTTGCGGGAAAGTAAAACCGGGGAAGAGGGTCAAGTTGCTGTCTCTGCAGGGAGAAAAAGAAAAACAATTGACATTCTTCGAATATGTCCCCCTTTCTTTCTCTCTTTTCCACAAAGTTTGGTGTCAGTTTGCATCCTGTTCCTACCTTTAATATGATGGTGAGGGGTTATATGTGGGATAGGTCTTCAAGCGCTGTACTTTGTGATGAGATTTCTGGAATTTTTTTTAGCAGGTGAGAATATCAAGATTTCTTTAGGCAAAAAAATGTCAATTCGAAACTTCTAACCTTCTGGTGAAAATGTGCATCGTAGTTTTTATGAGCTTTTATGAGTGAAGCACGCATCTGCACAGTTCATGTTCTTTCGGTTCACATATTGTTGCGACTTCAATTTTACTGTAAATGTTTGTGGAAAAATAACTTTTTTGTAGCTATTCCTTGCGCTTGTCGGTTTAACTTCACAAATTTCCCTCAGTCCCTGTTTCCAGGACTGGCACGAGACATTATCGGCAATGTAATTAATCGTTCAGATTAGGGTATCTGAAAACATTTGGCAAAAGAACATCGTAGAAAAAGATGAGCCAGTAAAGTGGTAGGCAGCATAGGAACTCGTCCCTGCTGTTTGTATAACACAGTGGTCATGGTATTTATTTATTGCGTATTTGTGAATATGTAAATTTATGAAAAATTATGCTGAATACTGATGTCTAGTTATGTGCAATTTTGTATTAGAAACAAGTGTTGCATGATGATTTACAATTCTCCACATCTTCATTAAAGTATTGGACTGAGGTTTTTCTTTTCGTACTTTTTTGTTAAGATTTTCAAGGTCTGTAGCTGTATTGATGGTGACATTGAAGATGTACGCCTAGTTGTCACTTAATATTGATAAGGTATGCAGATTAATCTTTGTTAAATTGTACTCTACTGACAATGCACTTATTTTGGTGCTTTGCCAGTGTCTGAGCAACTTAAACAGATAATTGAAGCAAGCTTGCTCTATTTTAAATGTAATCCACTTCCGGACAATGAAACCCATATATATCCCCTGTGTATTCTGCTCTTTGGCAATGTCTGAATCTTGTTGCTCAGGGCTGTGAGATCTTGCATTTCAAATTTCTTTCTATGCTCGCATGAGTAACTTTACAGTGTGTGGTCGTGCTAACCTATTTGTTGCCCATGGATTAGGAGATTCAAATCATTAGGCAATTGCAAATGATAATTCACCTGCAAAATAAAGGTTGAAAATACTTCGAACTAGATTTTATCTGTTGATATCGATATTAGTTACAGATACAAATGTTACATCTGGTAAAGATGTTGGGACATATTATACAAATGGGAATGCAACTGCACCATGTTGATGTAATTGGTGACATTGTGCCAGCTTGCTGAGTATATTTGATCTACTGCAGTATATACTGCTCAAAAATCCTTATCAATAATTCTTCTATCCAGTGCAGAGATAAAAAAAAATACTGTTGATGTTTGGTAAGAGGACATGAACTGGGCATTGAGATCTGAGGTGTGATTGTCATGCAAAAATCACTTGCTCCATGCCAGTGGTCCGCAAAAGATAAAAGTTCTTGTTTTAGAGCTCGTATGTTACAAGGCTGCAATGCCCAGATTAGTCAGCAGTCTGATGCCGTGTTGAGGCTCTACACTATTTGGGTTTGGAGCTCCAATTCGTTCATCTTGACTTCCTTTTCTGTAATGTTGTTTCATGGTGCTCAATAAATATTAAAAAGCAATTGGAATTGCTTATGGCTGGTTTTCCACATTTGCAGTGAAGTTGCGGTAGGGGGTATGAAGTGGAAATAGTCTCCGTTACTTGAACAAGGCATGCATAGTCACTTCTGTGAAGGGTGGAGGCATTGATTTTCACATTTGCGAGGCCATTGACTCCTCTTTGTGAAGTAGTTTGCACTGTAATGTTATCTCTGCTTGGCAATGCTGCAGTAACGATAGCGCCAAATTAATTTTGCATCTTAAACAATTCATCCCAACTGAGCAGAGATTTGCAACAATACATGAAGCACTTGCTTTGGCAAGTTGCAGAGTAAGCTCGTTTTTCCACTGTGTGTATGAAGTAGAATTTAACTTCATCGTGAGATCACGTGCTAGGCTATGAACACAAAGCTTGAGTAGATTATGCAGTCACAAGACAGTTGTGGAGGCTGGGGAGGGGGGGGTGTGGATTTGGTGATGGGGAATTCTTTACATCCAGTGTAGTCTACCCAAATGAAAACAATGTTAATGTGTGATCCTACACAACGCTCAGATTTAGGCTCCACTGCCCTATTCAGTAGTCTGTTCTTGGTAGAAAGGACTTCTAAATATTGGTATAAATTTTACTTGTTGACTTGAAACTGTGTCCCTGTTGTCTTGGAGACCTTGTAAGGACTTTCATCAGGGCTTGATCTTGACCCTACGTATGAATATATTTTGAAGGAGTTAAAATCTCACCTCTGTCCTCTTTGGTATTCTATTGTGTAACACAAATTCTAGCTATGCTATTACAGTAATGGGAATGAGTTTTCATATGTTTGCATGTTTAAAATTCATGCTGTGTGGCACAATGAAGTAGAACGTAGATTAACTGAGCTGCCAGTGAAAGTTGCCATGGAGATATCACTCTTGAGCAAACGCCTGACCCCCCCCCCCACCCCAACACCCCCAACCCCCCAACCCTACCCATCTCCAAATCTGCTGAATTGTAATTAGTATGAAAGTACTAAGGAAGTTCTGGGCACTTTCTCTTAGGGGAAAGGAAGTGGAAATTTTTTTTGTTCCATTTTCCACATGGGTTGAAAGCAATGTTCGTAGAAATCCTTGTGTCTCACCGATTCCAATCTGCCATCAGGGTGGACCTGTGATCTTGTTAAGTTGTGGTTCTTCAGTTAACTAATATAATGGGACAAAAACCTATAGGTATGTATACCAGCAAGTCTAGCACAAACAAGGAACAAAAAGTTGTGTTATCCAATTTTCATTATATTTGATTATAGTCGGAAAGGAAGACTTGAATGGAAAATAGCATTTTCCTTTCTTCCCATAAAAAAATCATACTCATAATTATTGGTGCTACAAAGCAAAATCTACAGCAAATGAAAGGTTTAGGCATTCTGTTAGCAGTATGGGATGTGTACAGTCTAAACAAACTGGTAACTGTAAGATTTATGGTTTATGTTGTGATTTAAGGCTTTTTTAATTTAAAAATTTTAAAAACTTATGTTGAATAACGAAAGCGATTGCAATATCAACAGCGTTCAATAGTTATAATTCTCTTCACTACTGCACCCCTCAACATTTTTTCACAGGCTTTGAAAAGTCTCAATTCTCGTCTAGCTCTTGTTTTGCAACTGATTTTTTAATCTGTTGAGTTCATTTCATTAATTGACTGCTTTAATTAGCCAAAGAGAAGCTGTTTCAGTGTTGGCATTGAACGCAACAGTGAACAAAGGCCTCACAATTTGTGTGTCTTGTTGTCCTGGCAGACATGTGAACTGTGCAGATGTCGGCTCAGTTGTTCCCAAGCTGGACAGTGGTGGTATTTATAGGGCTCCATGGTGATGGAGGAAAATACAAACACGATGCCTGGTCCCATTTCAAATTTGCACTGCATTAATCAGAATTTGACGCTGTGGTGTATAAATGCCCTAGTGAAGACTAGGCTTCCGTATCTTTTAATGATTTATCTTCTAAATGACTGAAAGGCAATTCTAACATCTGTTGTATCAGGAGCAGATTAAGAAGATTTCATTTGCTTTCCTATTAGTCCTTGCTGGAAAACTCTCTCTCCATCTCTCATTTTAGTAATTTCCTTCGGAAAAATCTACCTGTCAATTCAGGAGTGCACAAGCAATTGCTGGAGCATTTAGTTTCTGATTAGCAAAGTAACATCAAAATATACTTCAAAATCACAAGTCAGAATACTGTTTCCTTTTTTTTTGAATGAGGCACAAGAAAATCCTGTGGCCATAATTGGCTGACAATGTAGATGTAGACCAATTATGCAAGTGATAATTTGGCAGGAGTTGGTGGGAACTCCTTTTTACATATATTGCTTCTTCGTTGTCCGGTTTTCTTATATTCTCACATACAGCATCTAACCTCCATGTATCAGAAGTACAATGTCACAATTGATGCTGAACTGTCAGGCAGGCTGTTACTGCATTAGATATTAAGAGAAAATCAAATGTGGGCTTCATTCTGATTATAAATGAAATAATTGGACTGTTGTACTCTTACAAAAGGTACAAAGTGTTTCTTTTTTTCTATAATAGACTTCATTATTGACATTTTGCAAGCACTGTTATTGGAGCTGAACTGATTATGAATGCTTAGCTAAGCTTCAAATGCTCTGAAACCATTTCTTCCTGCTTTGGGAGCTGAACTCGCAATTTTGACCGTCAGTTTTAAATGGCTATCAAAGGATCAGCTATCCTTTGTGGTTAGTTTTTTACAACTGATTGATCACCTGAAGGGATTTACAATTTTTGAATGAGTTTCATGAAAGAGTTTTTTTGTCAGTATTAGGATGTATGAAAGAGAGCACTCATGGCTTGTTAGTTTTTTTTTATCTTCACTTAGCTCCTGAAGCCTGCCCATGGTAGAAACTGTATGAGGGGGCATGTAGGTGATGGGTGATGACGGCCGGAGAGCCCGTTCCTTTTTATGCAACCATGTCAAAGTCTCAATGCTGACTCCTGTCCCATCACAGAGAAACACAGGGAAACATGCTTCCCATGTTAAAGTGAAAATCTACAACTTTGTGTTTGTTTTTGTTCAATGAAGTACTAAGTGCAATAGCTATTGTTACAGGTAAATGTGGCAGACAGGCAGCTAGATTTCACACAAGATCGTATCAACAGTCTCTCAGTGGAACCACCTGTGAATCTGATTCCATTGGCCCCTGCAATAAGTCAACTTTCTGTCCTACTTTTGGGGTGGCATGGTGGCACAGTGGTTCGCACTGCTGCCTCACAGCTCTAGGAACCGGGGTTCGATTCCAGCCTCGGGTGACTGTCTGTGTGGAGTTTGCACATTCTCTCCTTGTCTGCGTGGGTTTCCTTCAGGTGCTCCAGTTTCCTCCCACAATCCAAAGATGTGCAGGTTATGTGGATTGGCCATGCTAAAATTGCCTGTAGTGTTCAGGGAGGTAGAGGGTGTATATTAGGTGGGTCATAGAGGGGTGGGTCTGGGTGGGATGCTCTGAGGTTTGGTGTGGACTTATTGGGCCAAAGGGCCTGTTTCCACACTGTAAGGATTCTATGAGTACTGTGGCATGTTTAAAGCACCATCACTCATGTAATGTTCCACTAGATCTAAAATGTAATGTTAGCCTGAATGATGTTTTGGAGTGGTGTCTAAACCCAGTCATGATGTGATTGCATTCCAAGCTGAGCTTGGTTGTTTTTTTAGCAATAAATTCCACGTAAGCAGAAACTAGAAGATCTATTCCGGTATCCCCTACTGATTATCAGGCATTCCCCAGAGTTTGCATGATATAAGAATCATGCTGACATAATATGTGTACTACCTGTGCAGTGCATAAACAGGTACAAACCTCATCTGTCAGAATCCAACTGTTGTTTAATAATGGGCAGCAGATATTTTGGCAGGTGTTAGTTGTGAATACATTTGTGTCCTTAAGGTAGTCAGTTTCTGAATCATACAACATTAGATTCTCTTAAGTTGCGGTGTACTCCCTCTGCTATGCCCACAACGTTCTCCATCTGTGCTAACTGTGGATTATTTTGTTTGTACTTGTTTTGTACTTGGTTTCAGCACCTGCTTCTGCTTGCACCCTCCTCATGTACACTCCCGTCACATGTACCATTTACTGTACTTTGCATATACTATATTTTAAAGTGTTTTGAGTTGCTGGAAAGTAAACACTTGAATAATCAGAGGCATGTATAAAAATCACAGTGGCAACTCTGCTTTAACATAAGCCATTTGCTCCAAACCAAAAAGAAAACAGCATTTTCTGCAGTTTTGTGTTGGTCAAGCACGTCTCTTTCAAGTAAATTGAAATACTAATGTCCCTGTATTAGGGGCTTAGATTTTTCTCAAGCATGGTTTTTTTTGTGTAGACAGTAGCCCCAGTGGTTGTTGCAGCTATCCTATTCTATGCTTGAGTTAACCTTTTCACCCCTTTGTGCCCCAGTCAATGACCAGCGCTTCTGTTCTTTCATTCTTTTGCATCTGCTCTGCTTAATCTTGTAACACCATTGACTGCCGCTATTCATTCTCCTCTGGAGCCATTATAGATTATCAGTGGATCAAAACTAAAAGCTGATTTCTCTGCAGATCTGCTGAAAATTTTGGCAGGAACAGAGGTGGAGAGTTAGGAATGTGCATCAGGATTAGATTATCCTCCTGTGGAGTTTCGGACAGAATTCAGTATATTCCAGTGGCACTAGAGCCAAATCTAACTTGTCAGGATAGCTGAAATTATGTCCCCAAAAAGTAATGGTTTTGTGGTGCACAGCTAATTGACTTTCAATGTCCTAACTTTCGAAGTGCTTCGGTCTGTGGATAATGCAAGGGTAACAATTTTTTTTTCAATAATGCTTTCAGTTTATCAATGGAAAGTAGTCTGGAACAGAAGCTCTTTTTTATTGTTTTGTTTCCTTGTGCTGGTGGTAAGATCTTTCTATCTGTCATCTGGAAGTTCACTCCATTCTACATCAGAAAGTTGTAGTGCAGAAGTAGGCCATTTGGTCCATTTGGTATCACAGTTCTTTTGTTGTCATTTCAGCTGATGGTAGTACGAGACAATCTGAAATGAATGCCATTGTCCTGCTACCCCCCAGTAATAAGGTGCCTCCCTCTTTCAGATATGTATCAAATTTACCTTTTACAAGATGCAACAATTTGTGTTGCAATGACAGCTCCCTATGGCTAAGGATTTAAAATATTTGACAACCTGCTGTATATAGAGAATTACCAAAACTGACATCCTTTATTTCTGTGAATTGATGATGCCTCATGGATGTCAGCTAGCTCAGGTGACTAGATTTCCTGAATACAGCATAAAATAATGGCAGCAATATGGGTTCAATCTCTGTACCAATGAAGGTAGTTCTTGAAGCCTGCATTGTCACCTTGATGCGTAGTGACATCGTGGCACAAACCAAGATTTTGGACAGTGAGGACACTATGAGGAGGGAGAGTGACATTTATCTCTCCTTTCAAGTCTTCCCTTCGGTTGCCTTGGCCCAAAACTCTGGAACATCTTCCCTTCACATCCCAACCTTTTTTTATCCTTTTTGTAATCTCTTGCACACAACTGAACATTGTTTCTTTTTCTCCTTTTCATAATCTATTTCTTTGACCACAAATTTGATCACTTGACCTGATCTTATTACGTGACAAATGTGAAATTTTGTTATAATCCATCCTTCTTTGCCCAGACGGTAATTGGTGTGAGTTTCGAGTTACATTGGGCAGCGCAGGTAAAATTGGAAGAATTCCTAAAGGACATTAGTGAAACAGTGGATTTTTGTGACAGCCAGCAGTGGTATATCAGACTAGTTTTAACTTCCAGACTCTCTTTAATTGAATTCATATTTCACCATCTGCGTTGGTGGAATTCAAACCCATGATACCAGCACATTAGTTCAGGGTTGTGCATTACTAACCCAACGACATTGCCACCACTTCCCAGAAGATAGTGTGTTTGTCACACTTCATAACATATCAAAGGGTTCCATTGTCTGATTTGTTGTTGCACAGTTGTGAAAACTATTGTTGCATTGTTTGCTAAACCAGAGTGAAGCTAGAGAAGTTTTATGGTAACAATAGGAGGAATATGTCATCACCATTTTGTGGGTACTTCCAATACCAAATTCTAATGAACTCTGAAGGGAGCATTCAGGCAGAGGGTGCATTTTAATGTTGTTGGTTTGAAAAGAGGTGCCAGTTCAGGCAAGTGGGAATGCTAGATGTGAGTGGACATGCCTGAAGGTGCAGCTCATAAAGACAGCAAATTTCACTGACATTAGGCAAGGTTTCAGATCATGTATGTTAAGTGTGCATGCATAGATGGAACAAGTAAATTTGGATCTGTAGCTCGCAAACACTGCTACAGAAAATTTCAATTTTTAAAAAAAAAATTCACGGGATGCTGGCAAGTTTCGTGCTAGGCTGCCATTTATTGTCTACTCTTAATTGCTTTTTGAGGTAGTGGTGAGCTGCCTTTTGTCACTTGTGCCGTACAGGCCACATAGTGTGAGAACAACCACAGTGCTGTTTGGAAGAGCATTCCCTTTCCTTCACTGTCATTGTGTCAACAATAACGTCGAACAAAGTTCTAAGTTAGAGCAGTGAGTGGCTTGGAGGGGATCTTCAGTGGGAACATCACCAAGTGCATCAGATGCCATTGTTCTTCTGAGCAGCATAGTTAGGAAGATGATAGTGAGCTGCTGCAGTGCATATCTCAGATGCCACTGATGGTGGTGGTGATGAAGGGGGTGAATACTGAAGTTAGTGAAAGGGGTGCTAAACACGTGGACTGCTTCATCCAGGACATTGCCAAGTTTCTTGAATGTCGTTGGAGCTACACTCATTCGGGCAACTGAAGAGTTTTTCACCTCACTGATGTGTCTCACTGAGGTTGTCCGCTGTAAATCAAGCCCTGCTATTCTTGGAGCAATACGAAATCTTAATTTTTTTTTGAAGGAATGCTGAGTACCTCAATTTACCTGACTTTCAGTCCAATTTTGAAAAAAATCATGGACCAGATTTCTGTCCTGTAGAAGAATTTTTTGTAAGTAACTATATAAGACCATAGCTGCATGTAAACAAACATAAAACTTTGGCATCTAATGCTACCAATTAAAACAATAATCCCCTTATGTATACACACACACACACACACACACACACACACACACACATACAGGGAAAATAGATTATTGGCAGATGTAGAAAATCTTGAAAGTCATGTCAGTGGTCTTTGTTTCCCAGTTCTGATGTTGGTTGGCCCCTTCTTTGTCAAACCAGGCCCTTGGTGCTCAGTTGCCTTTCTCTGGAAGCTTCCACTGATTGGAAAGAAGTACAGAGTGACTGATTTACTTGAAAGTTAGCTCTGAAATGTCAATAGAATGGTAACTGGTTTCCATCAAGTTTAAACTTTTACTCAAGAGAGGAGAACAGGCAGCTTCTGCTGGTGGAGAATATGGAACACATTTCTGTGTCTTCTCTCTGGGTGCCTGTGTTTCTGTAAAATCTTTCCAGTTCCAACCTGCTCAGTTAGCAGAGAACCAGTCAGCTTCACTTATAAACAACTCCTTGGCTCCTAATTGTCGACATATTGCAGGCACCCACAACAACAGAATCAAAGTTCCACATTAGATGTCAAACTCCTTGCTGCGAATTATGCAACCATCCTAGTAAATCCCCTCTTTTTTCCCCAAAGCAGTTCTTTTCCATTGCAGTATACAGCTCAAGATTACAAAATGGTTTGACTTCTGCATTGTCGATATTGTTCAGGCTTTGAGGAGTCCGAGGTTGAATTATTCACTGTTGGTAGTTAGTTGGTAGCCTCTTGTGTTCTTGTTGCCTCTGTGTTTGCAGGGTACATTAATTTCTGGTGAATAATAACGATCCCTCAGGATGTAGATAGGGATTCTATGATAGTAATGACATTGAATACCAAGGAAACAGTGAGTTTGATTTTCGCCGTCGAACAATGAGCCTTGGCCTTTTCATCGAGAAATTACCAAATCTCATTGTATTACTGCTGAGCTTGATTTATTCGAGTCCCTGTAATCCCCACAATGGCAAGTAATTAGCTCTCTTCCCTGTTGAGAGGGTTGCATTCAGTATTTTTATCCTCCATTTTTATCTCAATGTTCAGTCAGAAAATGACGTGCCCTTTCACCTCCCAAAAATGAGAAAAAGAATGACTTGGAAGAAGCCTTCAGGCTTTTAGCACTGATTTTTTTTTCTTTAAAAAAAGGGCAAAAATGTTTCTGGAGAGGGGAAGAAAAATATTTGAAAATAATGATTAGTAATTAGTACTGGTTAGAAGTGCACTCCAGCTTTGAAAATAAATGTTCCTGAGATCCTTTTCTTATGTTTCTGCTTAAAAATGTTGCCTTTTATCAACAAAGAAAATATGAAAATAAAACCTGTTAGACTCTAAGAATTCAGAAATCAAGGTCACAATGTACCTGCAGATTCTGGAAATTTGATATAAACAGAAGAGCTGGCAGAGGAGAATTCTGAATTTCCTTGGAAATTCTTCACATTGTTGTTTTTGATGTAAGCCAGGCTCCTGAACAAATGTTGAGCGTAAACATTTATGCTGCTTCGCCAGCAGTCTACAAAAGAAATTTTGGGCAAAGATCTGCGTTCTCAGTTAGAGGCCGTTTGATATTTTAGATTCTAATATTTCATTTAAAATATCTGTTACAAGCATTTACCCTTCTTTGCCTCTTTGTGTGCAGGACTCGTGCAAGTTAGAAAAGAAATGGGACAGTTGTCACCTGCTTAGCCCCGCGAACTGGTTCCACTGTTTGTCCTTACCTGCTCTGCTGTGTATTTTAACTTGGTGTAACCAACTTGATTTGGATTGATACATGATAAAGACTTGAAGCTCCATTTAATTGAGTGAGCATATATTGTTCACTTTACTTTGCAACTTCCTTTTCTTAAAGGGAAGGTAACTTGGACAACACTCACTACCTTTGATTGCAAATTCATTGCATTAGTTTTCTTTTAGATGCTCTCTTTTCCTTGGATTCACTGATTGAGCAGTCAAAATGGATTAATTTTGGTGGATATTCATTGAGAATTAGCTGCAAAATTGTTTTTATTTTCAATCGTGACATTGAATTATTTCAAAATAGTGCAGCATAGAGATGGAGCATATTAAAACGAAGCAGAAAGTGAAAGTAAAGTACGGTGAATAAAGGAAATCTGAAATAAAAACAAAAAGTGCTGGAGAAATGCAGAAGGTTTGACTACACATGTGGAGAAAGAAATCGAGTTAGTGCTTCAAGTCTGATTCTTTGGGACTAGCAAGTTAGTGTGGAGCCATGGGTCTTTGGTTGAGAGGACAAGGATTGCCTAAGAAAGGGGTCCTCTCAGATTACGAGCCTGTACTCTCTCTTGTTTCTTTACCATTACTGCTTCGGCAGAGTTTATGCAATCAGTTTCTAACTGTGTTGTGACTTGGCAGATAAGATGTTGCCAATGACATGGCTTGTGGCAATTTCCTCCTATGTACATAGGTCAGTTTGCCCCGCTTTTGTTTCAATGATCCCATCAGAGTGGTCTTTAAAACGTTTTCTCTGTCTTCCTTGAGTTCTCAAAAGAGAGAATGTTTCACAAACTGGCTTGTTTAGGGTGTGGATTCAGTGTGTAGACTAGCAGAACTGATTTTATATGATTATGGTCCATGAACATGCGAATGAAGAACAAGAGTAGGCCATTTTGCCCATCAAGCCTGCTCTGCTATTCATTAATATCATGACTGATCGGAGTTTGACCTCAACTCTGAATTCCTGCGTTTTCCCAAAAACCCTTCATCCCCTTTGAAATCAAAAATCTATCTTTGTCTGCCTGAAAAATATTTAAAGATTTTGCATCCATTGCCTTTTGAGGAAGGGAATTCCAAAGTTCCAGCATTGCACATTTAATTATTACATCATCGCAAATATAATGATATAACTGGAGAGGAAGAAGTGCAGAAGAGAGAAAATTAGGACTGGCAAACACATATCTAGAATCCCTGCACTATGGTAGCAGGCTATTCAGCCCATTGTGTTCACACCAACCAGCTGTATAGCATCCCACCCAGACCCATCCTTCTACCATACCACTGTAACTCTGCATATTCCATGGACAATCCACTGACCTGCACATCTTTGGACTGTGAAACCGGAGCACCCAGAGGAAACCCACATAAATGCAGGGAGAACTCCAGTGCCCAAGGTTGGAATTGAATCCAGATCCCTAGTGCTGTGAGGTAGCTGTGCTCACCACTGACCCACCATGTGACCTTCCAGATAAAATATCTGGTTTTATCTAAATGTCACATTGCCAGTTATTGTAAAGGGTTAATTATACCTCTCTCTCTCGGTTTTTCTCTAAGCATAGCAACTGAGCATGTGTGTAAGAGCACATGGAACTGAAACCTGAGGCACTCAGGTCCCAGAAGATAACCCCCCTCTTGTCTTACATACACAGCTGTGTATGACAAAGCTGGTCACTGTTCATTTACCTGAGTGTAGACCTGATCTTATAACAGCCATTGCAACCAAATATCAGAGATGCCCCCACAGAAGGTTGGGCTGCCACAGTTCCCCTGATGGATGGTTCCAGAACAGCGTGTCTGGATAAGTTAGTGTCTCTGTGTTTTTCTGATGGAAGAAAATGCATTTGTCCATAATAGTCATGGATAGATGGAATATTAATGTACTTTACCTGTATTCTGTTATGCAAACCTTAGCGCACAAATGTCCAGCCTCTCCAGTTGTCACTGGTGCCGAGAGCAGTGAATAATTTTTTGTTGGCTCTTTGAAATGTTACCGAACAGAGCAATAAAGTGCATATGAGTTGCTGATTATGTTACCAGGGATGGCCTCATCAGGCCTTCTGAGACTACCCAGTAGATGGTGGGGAAATTGGCCCCAACTAAAGCAACTACATAAGTACCTCCTTTTAAATGTTCTGCTTGTTTGTAACATTACAATTTAACTTGTGGCAACGACTACTTAGCAGATCTCTCTCAGCAAACCAAGATAGCAACAAACCAAGATAGCAAAGGAGTAACGTCTAGTCACGTGACAGATCATGTGATGATTAATCAGAGAACATCAGAGAACTTGCATCTAATGTTAGTCTGAGGTCAAATCCCCAAAAACAGTTTCTTTTTGAGCTTTTGCAATCGTAGGTACTGATGTGATTCCTGGGATCAAACACCACTACCAGTGTGATTATAGTCAGAGTGCTACCCTGCATGTTAGCTTACATAATGTGCACCACAAAGACTGGGTTCTTGTTGAGAAGGATGTGTTCAAGGGTTGTGAAAATCACTTTATTTATATTGCTGAAATACCACAAGCTTAGACAGCTTTGGTTCTCTGCTTACTGTTGCTACTACGCACTACATAAATATAACTGACTGACTGATTGCACTACGCTGATCTTATTTCGCTGAGAGTCTGATGGTAAGTGGCTGGGTAGATCTTGATGTTATGATGTCACGGACCTGTCCTAAAGGCACGGATCTGTCAGTCTGGAATCTCTGCAATAACACAAGGCCATAATTGTATCACTGTCAGGAAGCATCTAGATTTTTAACATTTACCGTGAACACTTTTCCAAAACTAGTTGCCATGACTTCTATCCCTTGCAGACTTTCCAATCGGTCATGTATTTTTGGTTGGAAAAGCATCTGGCATTGAAATAATCCCCATGGATCTAGAGTATCTTCCAAAAGGATTTGTAGAATACCCTTTGAGAAGGGGCAGTTATTTCATTGAGACTCACTTGTCAAAACCCCAAAACTTCTGAAGACTTAGCACCTTGTAGCTAAGCTACCACATCTTCAGTTGTTGCTGGCATGCATTGCTCTCACTAGATAGGCTTGTTTAAGCACTCTGGATCTAAATAGATGTACAGTGTGCCATCCTACTTTGGTAAAGTGTTATGGACAATATTTATCACAAAGTTTCCGGTACATAGTATCGAAAATCTTAGCCTTGTTGCGCCTGACGTTCACTCCTTGGTTAGTGGCTTCTCATCATTGAACAAGTATACCACTTTTTCAGGATCTTATTAATTGCATCATTATCGTGCTGTTCATGGTCTGACAAACCTTCCAAACCAGCAGCAGTTGTATAAAAGAATATTGATTAATTATTGTTTGTATTATTAATAGATTGGATCAGAGTTCATATTTGTAATTGGAATCTTAGCCATCAGAAACTGTAATTGCTGATATGTAAACTTGCTTGCTAGTGATGTTTTAACTGAAATTGTGCACCTATGCCCTTAATGCTGCTGTCGGCATCTTTGTGATCTTTGCCATCATTGCCACTATGCAGCGCAGGGTGTGCTGTGTAAAACTAGTTCACTGCCACCAATCCTTCTTTTATCTATCCTGTGTCTGGGACCTATCTAATTTTCAAAAGCAATAGATAGCCTGCTGGTGAGTGTTAACTATGATAAGTGCATCTTCTGTTTAAAATCTGGATTATTACACGTTAGCAGGAAATACAACTTGCATTACTAGTCCAGCAATAATTACCAAGGACTCTTGGGAGCTCTATAAAATATACCTGGTCTATACAAAAGGCTAGTGTAGAGCTCCTTGGTCAGAAGCTTCCTAGACCCTGAATGGTGTGAGGATTGTCAGACAGTTGGGAAAATAGGATGAGATTGATAAAAATTCTTGACATCGAGAGAAAAAGCCTGATATTCGAGCCAAGTTTTGAATGACAAGACAAGAGTCTTGTCAGTGAACAGCAAGAGGCCCAATTGTATCCATTTGCGTGTAATTATTATCTAATCTTGCTTCATTGATATGCAGCTTCCCATTCTCCCACCTGCCAGATTGAAACAAAATAGTGACAGTTCTTGACAGGAGTATCGGAGCAGTGAGTTGGTGATTTAATCTCATCACTCGCTCCTCTGGGCCTCTATCTTGGACAGCAGTCACCAACATCTCACTGTGTTCCACTGGCATTGACTGTTTGCATCTCCATCCATTGAGGTTGGCATCGGACAAGTACCAACCTCCCCACAAAATCCTAGCCCATCTCTGACAAGCTTACAATCCATTCCTTCAGCTTTGTACGCTTAGTGCCCCCTGGCACTTAGCAGTGTAATGCTGCTGCGAGGACACTTTGTGCTATCTTGTGGGCTGGACTTGCAGCTTCTCACGGCTGACAGTACTTCTGTCTTGCCTTTGCCGTTTCATGCAGAAACAAGGGCAGGCAGCCTGTCGTGGTTGTCACCAGGGATTTATCAAGGGGTTGGATGTGTTACTGTGTGGCACCATGCTAGTCAGTCTGAAACCTGCACCGTGTGCCAACAGCTTAAATGGCAAACACAAGCCTGTGCTTCCGTCAAATGGCCATGCCTCAAATTATTTGCGGGGTTGGGGGGCTGATCCTCAGTCTGTCCAGTGGAGACAATCTTCACTCTTTAAGATCTGGCATCATCCACTATGAGTCCAGTTGCTTGGATATCAATCAGTTGGCCAATTTGCGGGGACAATAAGTCTGGTAGGTTGTACCTAAGGTATGATTTTGAGCATATTATTACTTTAGACTATTGCTTGAGTAGTCTGTGAGACAGCTTGCGCGCAACTTTGGCACTAGCCCCCAGATGTTGGTAATGAGGACTTTGTAGAGTTGACATTGTCATTTGCCATTAGCATTTCCGGTGCCGAGGTTGATGGTAGATGGTCTGTCTTCTTTTGTTCCTTTTAACTTTTCTCACAGTTGATACAATAGAGTGGCTCATTAGGCCATTTGAGAGGGCAGTTAACGACATTGCTATGGGTCTGGAATCATATAGACCAGACCAGGCAAGGATGACATCATTCAGCTTTTAATTCCCAATTCTTACTGAATTCATACTCTACCGTTTGTTATGGTGAGATTCAAACTTGGTTCCCAAAATATTCTCTGACCCTCTGGATTACTACTCCACTAACAATAACATTGTCCATCATACTTATTCAGTTGAAAAAAATGCCAGAATTTCAACTTTGAATTTTGAGGAATTTAAATAACCTTGAATATTGAGAGAAATGATAAGGAAGGGGGATGTAATAAAATGGCTTGGATTAGGAAGTCAGAAGATAAGGGAGACAAAAGTGAAATGGAAACACCAAGAAGAGCTGTGGAACTTGCCTGGAATGGCCATCAATAAATATACAATTGCTCCTTCACCGTTCAGTCTGTTCATCACCTATATGGTCTATAAATGAATGTAAGGCAGGACTAATAACAATGCATACCTCATCTATATTGTTATCTAATCACTAGGCACATATTGGCATATTGATTTCCTTAATTGGACTTTGTTTTTATTTGTTGTGGTTCAGCTTTTGGAACTGTCTCTTGGATCTGCTTTTAACTGTGCCATCTGTTTGAAATTGTTAAGCTGAAAAATTACAGGATGCAGCCTTCTCTCTGGATTAGCGAGAATGTGAACTGGTGTAAAGAAATGCAACTATTTGAAGCTGAGCTGATAATTCCCTCTGAATTGGACTTAAATCACTCCATTTCATCAAGCTCTCGATTAGCCTACCCTTGACGTTAAAACTGTATCTTGTTGGTTGATTTTTAAAAGATATTTTCAAGTCAATCTGTTTAGAGATGTTATTGCACACCCCTGGAGTAGGTAGGATTTGAACCCAGGTCTCGGGCTCAGAGGTAGGAACATTAGCACAAGGTCTCTCCCTTGATATTAATTTTAAAGTAAAGGTTCATATTTGAAAATGAACTCATAACAATTGTGCAAATTGTTCATTTGTATCTCTGTCCTTGTGCTCCCTCTCGAGCAATCTCACCTGTTTTACATGTGGAGGCCTCCTCCAAAATATAGCAGATCTGAGAGAGCAGACGTCCTTCATACTGGAGATGGTTAAATCTCAAAAGCCTGCCATTAAACTGAGAGCCGATTGAGATGGCCCCTTTTCTCAGTAAAATGTGGGGCAAGTGAGCCAATTACTTACTTAAGTGGTGACTGATGGGCTTCTTGAATCATCAGGTCTCATAGCTTATACGTTTCTCCACCCCTCACAGTTGGTTATACAGCAGTTCTGAAGACAAAGACCAGCAAAATGAGGTTTGTCTGTTTTATTTTTGGGTTTTGTCGGTACAAGGGGCTCAGGGGAATTTAGATACAAGGGCAGGGCGTGGATTTCAGTAGCCTCCCCCACCCCATCAGTGCCCAGACAGGGGGCAAATGGAAGCTCCGTGCCCCAGTGAGCAGGCACACCGCTGCCTGTTCCCAATCAGGAACACAGTCATTTCTATCATCTGCTGGCAAGGCTATTGATCAGACCAGTGGCTGTCGTGTGGATTATTGACCGCTTAAGGTCCTTTAATTGATAACAGGTCAAGAAGGCTGACCTTGGGGTTTCCTGCCCAAATTTTAATTGCTGAGGTGGAGAGAACGGGGCAGAATCTCACTGGGGACAACTTATCTGATAATTTGCCCCTTTCTGCCAATCCAAAGCTGGTGAAAGTCCCACCTTTCTCCTCTTCTTCTCTTTTCTATAGCCCACCTGCCCACCCAGAAAAAGAAAAATCTGCTGTCTTCATTCAACATAAGAAATCACATGACTCTATCTGAAGAAGAGTACGGAGCTTTCTTGCTCTGTTGGTGAGCATTTAATCCTACATGTACAGTGTGGCACATTGCTGCACATGTGAACTTGCTGTGTGAATGTTGGCTGCCTCATTCACCTCTTCTTCTTTTTACACTTCAGAAGTTTTTAGTTGGATGTGAAATGTTTTGGGATGTATGCTAAAAAGTGTTGCATCAATGCGAGTTTATTTTGTTTTGATACAAATAAAACTAGGGCTCGGATTTCAGTAATTGTGCCAGGATTTTGAGTAGTGAACTCAGCAGTCATGAATCTCATAGGGAGGTTGTTGGATTATTTCCTGTTGGAGGTGGTCATTGCCTGACACTTGTGTGGAATGAATGTTACTTGTCACTTCTCAGCACAAGGCTGAATGTGAGCCAGGTCTTGTTATACATGAAGACTGTTTCAGCATCTGAGGAGTCGTCAATAGTGTTACACATTGTGAAAGGCCCCACCTCTGACCTATTATGAAGATAGTTGCGCGTAGGACACTGCCCTGAGGAACTCCTGCAGAGATGGCTCAGGACTGAGATGATTGATCACCATTCACCAAACCGTATTCCTTTCTACTTGGCATAACTCCAACCAGTGAAGATGCCTTTTCTTCCGAATTTCTGTGGACTTGACTTTTGCTAGGACTGTTTAATGACATTCTTGGTAAAATGCTGCCTTTACATCAGGGCAAACATGCATTGTCTTGTAGAAAAACAGAAATTGCTGGAAAAGCTCATCAGGTCTGGCAGCATCTGTGGAGAGAAACCAGTTAATGTTTTGGGTCCAGTAACCCATTGCCTGGTGCTTGGCTAGGTACACAGCTGGTTCTGGAGCACAAGTCTTCAATATATTGCTGGACTGTTGTCAGGGCCCAAAGCCTTTGCATTATCTAGTACTGTCAGCCATTTCTTGATATAATGTGGAGTGAATCGAATTGGCTGAAGTCTGGTACCTGTGATGGCTTGGGGGGGGGGGGGGGGGGGGGGGGGGGGGGGGGGGGCGCGGGGAAGGGGTGGAGATGCATAAAGTGTAGTGAGTGTTGCAACATAGAAAACAGTTTGCTATCAGCTCCCATGACAGTGAGATGATGGTGATTTTAATAATTTGTCTGAGTGATGTTTTGAAGAATAAGTGTTGTAACGGCATTCACAGTAATAAAATTGAGACAATTTGAGAAGCTTTTCTTCTGCAGTCCTTCTGGATCAATGATGACTTTCTTTCACCCCTGTATTGTTGGTTTTGAGGTGACTAAACATCTAATAATGGATCCATAGACTGTGGAGCTGGCTGCCCAAGAAACATTTTGTCTTCCTGATAATTAGCCCAAGACTTGCAGTGAAGACTTGTGAAAAGTGATCTTAGTAGAATTTCACATTGAGTGAGATATGGTTAAATTGGAATCTAGGATCATAAAACCCAAAACCATTTACTCTGGTGTGAGCGGTTAATTGGCTCAGATTGGGAAACTGTTTAATCAGAAATGGTACCTGATAAACAGAGATATTTAGGGAAATTGATAATATATGATAACTATACATCATCTTGAGGAATGAACTCTGGAGGAAAATTGCTTAACAAGTTGGAGATATTAGTTTAAAGGAACAAGTTACGACTGCCAACAAGCACAGCATGCCTGAGGATTGCGAAAAACTTAGTTTTCAGCAAAGTTGACAAAGCAATTGACGGAGAGGAAAAATCAGAAAGATGAGAGTAAACTAGCCAGAGCACAAAAAATGGTTTGTAAAAGTTTTGGTAGTCACATAGAAGGAGACAGATTCGAGGCTGCCAATAAAAGAAAACTACTGTGGCTGCTGGAAATCTGAAACAAGTGCGGGAAATGCTGGAGAAATTCAGCAGGTCTGATATCATCTCTAGAGAGAAAAAAAAAGTTAACGTTTCAATTTCAATATGCCAACTTCTTCAAAACTAGACTCTGTAAATATGGGTTCCTTGCAGGAAGAGTCAAGGGAAGTGTCATGTGATGTACTTTTGTTTTTACAAACATTCTGGACACAGTGAGAACAAAGATTTTGGTGAAAGTGAGAGGGTTTTAAAATAAGTTGAGGTTTCTGAAGAAGACTCCTATTTGGCTCATCATTCTCTCTTCCTCGTCTGTCTGTCTGTCTCTCTCCTCTCTCTTCCTCTTCTCTCTGTCTGTTTCTCTCTTGCTCTCTCTCTGACTCTCTCTTGTGCTTGCTCTCTCTCTCTCGCTCCCTCTCCTCTCTGTCTTTCCCTCCTGTGCTGTTCCTCTCGTGCTCTTTTTTTTCCCCCACCCCATCTCCCCAGATGTTTTTAGTCCTGCTGAGGTTTTCCTACGTGTAGTTTTTATTTCAGATTTCCAGCACCAGCAGTATTTGCTTTTATTAAAACAAGTTAGCATTTGTTACTCATGACGTTGGAGTAAGTGTTGATAAATTGTTTCGATTTGATGACCTGTGTCATAGATAGTTTCAAATGTTGGTTCCAATAATGATGAATGCATCACTTCTGATCTTCCAGAATAGCTTAGATTTTCAGATTGATCCTCATGGAGTGAATGGCAGCAGACATCTTGATTGGTTGCTGTATCAAGATACAGTGAAAATTGTTGTTTTGCATGCTCTCCCAGCAGATAGTACCATATGAAATGTATCAGGGTAACAGAGTGCAGAACACAGTGTTACAGCTGCTGAAAAGGTGCAGAGAGGGAGGGATCAACATTAACATTTTGAGGTCCAATGGTATCAACGGGGAAGAAACTGTTCTTGATTCTGTTCATAGGTGTATTCAAACTTTTATATCTTCTGCCCAACAGAAGAGGATAGAAGAGAGTATAACTGTGGTGGGAGGGGTCTTCGATTATGTCGACTGCTTTCCCAAAGCAGCAGGAAATATAGGTGGAGTCAATGGATGGGAGGCTGGCTTGTGTGACAGACTAGGCTATTTTCATGACTGTCTGTAGCTTCTTACGGTCTTGGGAAGAGCAGTTGCCGTACCAAGCCGTGATGCATTCAGACAGGATTCTTTCTATGGTGCATCTGTAAAACTTGGTAAAAGTCCTTGTGGACATGCTGAAATTCCTTAGCCTCCTGAGGGAGTACAGATGTTGTTGTACTTTATTGATCATCATGTCAACGTAGGTGGATCAGGACGGATTGTGGGTGATCATCTCTCCCGGGAACTTGACGTTCTTGACCATCTCCAGCATTGATGCAGACAGGGGCATGCCCTGCACTCTACTTCCTAACGTCAATGACCAGCTCCTTCGTTTTGCTGACCTTGATGGAGAGATTGTCTTTACACTATGCCACTAAGCATTCAAGCTCTTTCTTATATTCTGTCTAGTCATTATTAGAGATCCGATCTACAACGGTAGCGTCATCAGCAAAGTCATAAATGAAGTTGTGGTGGAATTTGGCCACACAGCCTTGAGTGTATAAGGAGTACAGTAGGGGGCTGAGTACGCAGCCTTGCAGGGCTCCGGTGTTGGGGATTACAGTGGAGGAAGGTGTTGTTGTCTATTTCTACTGATTGCAGTCTATGGGTCAGGAAGATCCAGTTACAGAGGGGAGTGGAGACCTGGGTGTCAGAGTTTAGAGATAAGTTTGTTTGGAGTTATGGTGTGGAAGGCACAGCTGTAATCAATAACTAGGAGCCTGACGTAGGTATCCTTGATATCCAGATGTTCCAGGGATGCGTATTGGGCCAGGGAGATGCCATCTGCCATGGACCTGTTGTGTCAGTAGGCGAATTGCAAAGGATCAAGGCAGTTTGGCAAGCTGGAGTTGATGTGAGCTACGAATAACGACTCAAAGCACTTCACGGTTATGGCAGTCAGAGCCCCCAGACGATAGTCATTGAGGCATGCAGCATGAGTTTTCTTTGGCACCAGGGTGATGGTGGTCTTCTCAAAGCAGGTGGGGACTTCAGACATTAGGAAGGATAGGATCTGTGTGCACGACCATGGACTCCATCTGGGCCAGTTGCTTTCCATGGGTTCTCTCTCAAGAAGGTCGATCTAATGTCTGCGGTGGTGACCGTGGGTACTGGTGCACCTGAGGCTGTTGGGATAGGTGACACTGTTTCACTGAGCTTCTGTTCACTGCAAGCGTACAATGCTTTGAGCTCGTTGGGTAGGGATGTACTGTTGCCTGTGATTCTGTTCAATTTCGCTTTGTAGCCTGTTGTGTCCTAAAAGTCTTTCTGTAAAGCCAGACCGCAATGCAGGACAATGTAAAACAGTCACTCACAAGCACAGGAAATGTTTGTATGTTGGATATTTCAAATTACATCCCTGTATGGGATTGTGTTTGTAAATCAGACTTTCGTAAATCAGGGACCCCTTGTATTACTGTTTAGAGGCTGTAGCTATCACATTTAATGACTGGAAAGCCAGTGGATATAACTATTTGGATTGGGCTCACTTGAAGTTATTTGCCTGGATTAATAAACTGAACACAGAATAGGAGTAAATAGATCATCATTTTGGATCAGCAAACTGTAACCATCATGGGATATCAAACAGTCGTGCTTGGAGGTAGTAGGAACTGCAGATGCTGGAGAACCTGAGATAACAAGGTGTAGAGCTGGATGCATGCAGCAGGTCAAGCAGCATCAAAGGAGCAGGAAGGCTGACATTTTGGGCCTGAAGAAGGGTCTAGGCCCGAAACGCCAGCCTTCCTGCTCCAGTAGTGCTTGGAACTTGCTTATTTACAAATTATATCAATTTATCTGGATGTCAGGATGGTGCAATATATCCAGATTTGTTGACCTACACAGCAAGAAGGGCAGTTAAGTTTGGGAGGAGCATTTGAAAAGGCTGTAAAGGAGTGGTGATGGGTTAAGTGTATGGACTAGAGCATGACAGATGGAATACAATGAGGACTTGCCCAGATTAGTCGGAAAAGTAAAGAAAAATCAGAATTTTTTTTATTGGTGAGAGCCTAGGAAATGTTCACGATTCAGACTGAAGTGCTCTTGTTCACGAATCTCAAAGTTAACATACACATGTAGGGAGCAATTAGGAAAGGAGGTGTTGTTAGCCTTAATTACAAAATGATTGGAGTATAAGTAAAGAGCTCTAATTATGATTTTATATAAGGCCTTGATGAGCCCACACTTGGAAGATTGTGTACAGTTTTGATCTCCTTAAATAAGGACAGGTATACTTGGCTCTAGGGAACCTTTTCAACTGCCTAAAAGATCAATTTTTACATGGGAAGAATTGTCCTATGAGGTGAGGTCGAAAACATGTGTTCCCTAACGTTTAGAAGAACATGGGGAGATCTTATCGAAACATATATAATTCTTAAAGGAAATAAGGAGTAGGTGCTAGAAGGAGACATTAGTGGGATGTTTGATCGATGCGTTTGTTTTCAAATATGAGGCTGACCATTTAAGAGTATGATGAGGAGAAATTTCTTCACTCCCAAAGAGTTATGCATATTTGGACAGCTCTATTCCAGAGAGCCACAGATGCTTACTTGGAGACTGATAGATGTTTAAATTTTAAGTGGGGCACGGATAGTGAGAGAAGGTAGAACTGGGGTAAGAGAATAACCAGAAACTTACTGAATTGTATAGCAGTGTCAGCAACTTCAGTGGCCATGTCCTGCTTTTATTTCCTCAGTTTGTATGATTGATTGAATCAATGGCCTGAAGTTTTATATATCCACATGAGAGAACAAATAGGACTTGACTGCACATCTGAAGAACAGAATTTCTGAGAGTACTGCACCCCCTCAGTTTCACGCTGAACCGTGGCTCTTGAGGTAAAGCTTCACTTTGGACTTGAAGGTGAGAATGCACTCCATGACCAGAGTTGATCAAAACCTCGGAATGTATTTGATAAACTGCATTAATCTAGGAAAAAAATAGGTTGCTTTACCATTGGTGAATCTCCTACTGTCAACAGATGTGGAGCTGGAAAAGCACAGCTAATCAGACAGCATCCGCACTGTATCCTGATGAAGGGTTTCGGCCCAAACTTTTGACTTTCCTGCTCCTCAGAGGCTGTATGACCTGCTGTGCTTTTCCAGCTCCACATTTATTGACTCTAGCTTCCAGCATCTGTAGTCCTTACTATCTCCTAATGTAAACAGTCTGGTGTCTGGCCGAAAACTGCATTGGACTTGTCGTATAAATACAGTGGCTACAAGAACTGGCCAAAGGCTGTAAATTATGTGGTGAGTAACTTGCCTTCTGTCTGTTTAATTCCTTTCCACCATCCTTACAAGTCAGAAGTAAAATGAACTATTACACATTCCACGATGGTGCAACTCCATTGACACTCAAAGTTTGACACCATCTGGAACTTGACCATCCATTATTTTCAAAAGTCAGCCCCTTCACCACCACTGCACAGTGGCAGCTGTGTGTGAGAGGGACTACAGAAACTCATCCAAACTCCTTCAGAAACACCTTCTAAAGCCGTTGACCTTTACCATCTAGAAGGATAATGGCAGCAGATGCATGGGAATACCACCACCTGCAAGTCCTCCTCCAAGCCACTGGCCATCCTGATGTGATAATATATTGCAGTTCCATCACTGTTACTGCATGAAAGTCCCATAACTTCCTATGTATCAGCACCGTGGGTATATCTGCTGTCCCGAGGACTGCCTTGGTTCAAACAGGCTGTTCACCATCTCCTTCGTTGACTTCCTTTAATTAACATTCAATAATATTTAGAAGTCAAGTTAAATTCTGGTCGAAATGATAATGAATGAAGGTAAATTAATGTCCTAGTTGAACGTTTATTTTTGATTTACTTGTAGGAAGTGATCAGGCATAATTTTATATTCATAATCTGGAAAGAACCAGCACTCAACATTATTACGATGCGCAGTGGGTTGCTTTTACTGTGCTAATTGTACGCAACAGATAAGGAGATTTGTCCACCTGAAGTGTTATCTGGTACAGTTTGCAAAATAAATTCTAAATCTGGATGTCCTGAGCTGGTGGACAAATGGATGACCTTTTGACAGACGACGAAGAGGGATTCTGTGATATGGCTACCTTCTTACCACATCAAACATCTGTCTCAACACTTTGCAAAACTGAGGTAATGAGTAGCACTAAAAGGCTGTGCAAGCTGCAGCAAATTGATCCACAAATTTTTACAAGACATCTTAAGTGCTCCAGGTATCACCTTACTTATCACCAAAGAAATGATCAATTGGTTTTCTAAGGCCTCAGCTTACATCTTCATGATTTATGCCCATGTTTTCAAGCAATTTCTTGTTAAGTGGCCTATTAATTTTGATTAATAGTTTCTTTGAAATAAGTATCTTTCACAGCTAGTTAATTCACTTTTTTGACATATAATGAGAAAAAAAGAACGTGCCATTTATGAAATCTTTTCACCCTGAGTGTAGTATACAATTGTTCTTCTTTTGTTCAATTTTTGAGCCTGTTGACTCTTCTCTGTTCTCTGTGCTGTTAATTGAGGCCAGATGTGGAGACAGAGGAACAGAAATTAAGCTGTAAGCAAACAGAGACTTCTAAAAAAGCATTAAATAAAGCACCTGTTCAGACATAGAAACAAATGTGTCATCTCTGTATATCACTAGGACATGAAACACATCACTGAGTACTTTGCTGTATACCAGAAGCATAATATTTAAATGTTTCAGATGGAAATGGCTGACTGAACTAAAGCGAAGCATTTCCCCTTCACAGCATCTTCAAAGACTAGAAAATAATTTGTCGTTTAAATATAACCTCAGAATTGCTGTTATCACTGTGGGAGAGATAACCGCCCTGAAAATACAAAAGAGTGTAAACGTCATAATTTGTTGCTAAGTATAGTTAGGCCATTGACGTAGCAGTGTTAGCGATGGGTCATTTTCAGTGCTGCTGGTGCACCTGAATAAAAGCACAAAGGTCTTTGTGCACTGCCAGTCATTTAAATAGAGCAACCGCAACTGATGTGAAAACTTCTGATCTTTGTGAGAATGGGGGTGTTTTGGAATGAGGAATAATTGCCTTTTGCATTTCCACCCTTTTATAAGTAGATTTTTTGTTCTGGAGTAGGATGTTGCAATTTAGTGCTTTTCATGGTACATTCTTTCCTAGTTTTGGCAACCACGTTTGACGTAAGGATAATATGGACACTCTCATCATTTACACGTTTCCCTCTAAACTACACAACACCCTGATTTGGGATTATATTACCTTCCCTTTGCTGTTGTTGGGTCAAAACCCTTGAACTTCCTTCCTTCCTAAAAACAGCATACTCCAGGACTGTAGCTGTTGAAGACGACAGCTCACTACTACCATCTCGTGCAATCAGGGATGGGTGATAAATGTCAGTCAGACCCACACCCCTGAAAAAAAAATTAAACATATAGGTAACCACGGGGGAAGTGCCTGATTTAAGATTGTGCGACCAGTCTGGTCCCTGTAATCTCATGGTCTTCTGAATGAGATTGTTACATCAGTTACAGTGTAGAGCTTAGTGTTCATGCTCCTAAAGAACTGAGTAGGGATTACTGAAACGCACTGTGTTTTGTGAAAATTCCTAACCAGTAGCAAAGGCATGTTTCTGGACTCCACTGAAACCAAGCTTCTCTAAAAATGTGCAGTGTTTTGCTCCCTCAAACGAATGCTCCTGTTCTGAATGACAGTAACTGACCGTTTAGCTGCTGAAGCATTTCATCTGCACGTATGAGAGTTAAACATGACCCTTTGACACTTAAGTTTAAGCACTTAATACACACTTTTTCATTTCTCTTAACAAAAACTGATCTTAAAAGTCATTAATTTTGGCGTGGTTGCCAACAATTGCGCAGTTTGATTTTTTTCTGTCTTCAGAACAACTCCATTCTGTTCACTGGTACACAGTTGATGTAATTTAGCCCTTGTGTTCATACTGGCAACAGTTTAAAGCAGCCAGATTTCAGTTAGTAACTGCTAGCTTTTGTATGTAATATTGAATTTCTCCCAACTAGGTTATTACAAAATTAAGATTGTAAATCGCATTAGTGCATTTTACCTTTAAAAAGAATATCATAGAGTCGTAGAGCTGTACAGCACAGAAATAGATCTTTCGGTCCAACTTGACCAGATATCCTAAATTTATCTAGTCCCATATGCCAGCATTTGGCCCATATCCCTCTAAACCCTTCCTAATCATATACCCATCCAGATGCCTTTTAAATGTAGCAGCCACCATCTCTTCCTCTCGCGGTCATTCCATACATGCACCAATCTTAGTGTGAAAAGGTTGCCCCTTAGGTTCCTTTTCACTCTTGCCCCTCTCACCTTTAAATCTATGCCATCTGGCTTTGGACTCCCGTACCCTGAGAAAAAGACCTTGGCTATTCACTATATCCATGCCTCTCATGGATTTATAAACCTCTAACAGGTCATCCCTCAGCTTCCAGTGCTGCAGGGAAAATAGCCCGAGTCTATTCAGTTTCTTCCTATAACTCAAACCCTTTAACTCCGGCAACATCCTTGTAAATCTTTTCAAGTTTCTCAACATCCTTCATATAGCAGGGAGACCAGAAATGAATGCAGTATGTCAAAAGTGGCCTAACCAATGTCCTGTACAGCTGCAACATAACATCCTAACGCCTATACTCAATGCACTGGCTAATAAAGGCAAGTGTACCAAGTGCCAGAACCTTCAGTGAATGGAATGGAACGTTATTGTAGTAGGATTGATGGAGGTGGGGGTGGCGAGTACACTTACGATGTGTGATCATTGGCATAAGTGATTTCGGCTGAATGGCCTGTTTTGATTTCTGTGTAACACTACCAAGCATTAACTGTATTGCTAAAACTATTTATATCACTTGGATATTTTCCCCAGTTACCCCTTTTAGTACTTGCAAATGACACCACATCATTCAGGAACTTGTGAAATGTAATCTTCATTTACTCAAATTTGCTGGGAGCATGACTTTTCTTCACAAGTGAACAACACCATACTATTTCAGCCTCCCTTCCCATTGTCTCCCTGAGATATGCCATTTTAACCACGAAGAGAAGAAATCCCAGGCTTCTGGAAATGCTGCCCTATTTTTGGCCGCTGGGAGTGCATAGATGCGCAAGCTGCCGTGTGTTTTTTTCAACCCTCTCCAACAGTAGGAAACTGTAGTGATTGTAACTAGGTCAGCCAGGTGAACCCCATAGAATGAGTTCCCTGATTGGACCAGATTAACAGCCCCAATCAGGGAGCCCTGACTGACAGATATAAACAGAAACGTCAGATGTTGTGTTCAGTCTGAGAGCTAGCTCTGAGGAAGCTGGATCAGTGTCAAGGACTCTCCATGTGTAAATAAAGGGTGACTTGTTGAATAATGGCCTGTGTGGAGTTATTTCAGAAGCATTGCTGATCAAAACCTTGCATTTAAAGAAAACCTTTTAACTTGTGAAACGCCTTAGGACATTTCTTTATCAAGAATGTTGCCAGAAGAAGTTTAATACTGAGGATAGAAAGTGATATTAGATGATTACCTCTTTGTCAAATAGAGGCTTTTAGGAACATTGTAGATTAAGTGTAATAGAGAAGGCTGGAAAGTAATCTAGAGCTTTGGGCTGAGAAATTTCTGGTGAGGTGATGGAAAACAGAGTTGTGCAGATTGTTAATTCTAACATTGAGGTGCACAAGATGGATATGGCACTGCCTTTCAGCAAAAATGTGTAGGCTACAATTTTTCTGCATGTTTTGTTTTAAAATACCTTTTAATTACAATTGAACTGATGTGATGTCATGCTTAATTTCACAGGATGCGTGCTTAAAATGCACCCCCTCAGGAATATGCAATCAATCCAAATAAACACCTTTTTAATTACTTTTGTGAACCAGCTGAGACACCAGCTATAGGCTGAGCTATGTGATGTTGGAACACTCCTGTGAATACTTCCTTTGACACTTACAAATTGTCAGCAAATCATGACGGCTTTTTTCTCCCCCTTCAGAGTCTATTTCAAAACCTGACAGCAGCAGCGAAACTATGTTTGAAAAACTTCAGGGTTCCGCATCTGAAATTGTGACTGGTTTAATTCAAGTCAAAAAATCCATTTAATGATAATCTTTTTGTAACTCCGTATAACTTAATTAGATGTCACTTCTTGACTATGTCTGAGTGGAAAAACGAGCAAAATTAATTTGAAGCTCTGGAAGCTGAGAAAGAAAGAACATTCTTGGGATTGAAATTAAGGTTTAGAACCTTCCTTTCGAACTGTAACAGAAATATACTTCCATGTAGTAAGTGTAGTCCTTACAGTCTGAGACTAGTGTTGTAAAGACCTATATGTACATACATGGAGGAGTGAGTTTAGCTCGGCTGGCTGGACAGTTGGTTTGTTAAACCATGTGATGCCAAAAGAATGTGTTCAATCTCCACACTGGCTGAGGTTACCATGAAGGACTCTCTTTCTCAACCTCTCCCCTTGCCTGAGGCGTTGTGGCCCTCAGGTTAATTCACCACCAGTTGCCTCTGGTCTGATAAGTCTATCATGACACAACAACATACATACATGTGCATATAACAAGGTGTGGAGCTGGATGAACACAGCAGGCCAAGCAGCATCAGAGGAGCA
>JAHRHZ010000069.1:10439529-10480241 GCA_024137785.1 Ginglymostoma cirratum | reverse complement strand
GGCCTAAACCCTTCATCAGAAAATGTTTTTCTGATGAAGGGTTTAGGGCCGAAACGTCAAGTTTTCCTGCTCCTATGATGCTGCTTGACCTGCTGTGTTCATCCAGCCCCATGCTTGTTATCTCGGATTCTCCAGCATCTGCAGTACCTTTTATCTCTGATACATTTTGATTTAACTATCAGTTTATGTGGCTACCATGTAGTATTTCCTCAGCTAAATTATGGATTGGGCGATCCTCTCCGTTTTTAAATTTGGACCAAGGGTAGTACCAATGGTTAGCGTACAATTCACCAATCTGTCATATGACAAGTTTTGTTTTTATTTAAAAATCTTCCTTTCCGTTTAAAAGAAAAGTTGTCTCCGTTCTAATGACCTGTTGGTGATTAACCTGAGACAAAATGCCATGGTTCACATGTGAACAGACTGTTAAGTCAGCATCACTGAGTGAGAGCCCATCCAAAATGAGTTTTCAAGGAAAGAAACATAGGAATAGGAGTAGAGCATTTGGTCCTTTGAGCCTGATCCAAGATTCAACAAGATCATGTTTGATCTGTGATTTATGTCCATTTCTGTGTCTTTGTCCTGTGACCTCTCATACCTCGTCGTGTCACGCGAAATCACTGTTTAAAAACAAATCAGAGCCATGTTTAATTTCCGCTGACCCCACCCTGTCTTTACTAATTTTAATGCCTCTGCTGTTCTGTCAACTAAATAAAATTTGTAGATCAGTCCCAAAATCTTCTGCCTGAGTCCAGCCACGCATACTTGGGGATCCCTGGAAACAGTTGTTCGAAAGTGCATATTTTAACACTCATTCTCAGTATGGAGAAAAATAAATTGAACATTTTTTTGAATTCAGTTGACTTGCTACATATTTTCATGACAAATTATTGGCTGACAACTGGACAGTGACCCTGTAAGTACATATTGTGTTCCTCAGGATGAATTCATTTTAGAAGGATGATCTCTATATTGTTGATAGGCTTTTGTTGTTGTGCTACCTAATGACATAATGCCAATATGATCATTGTTAAATATGATAGTGGGAATAGACTCACATGGACCTTAAGAACCAGCCTGGAATTAATGGATCGAGTGGCCTGTTTCTCTGCTACAAAATAACATAGCACTCCAGTTCTGGGTTAAAGTTGTCCCAGGACAAGAAGTGCCGTTTGTATCAATCTGCTGTGGACAAACCTATTCCTCGGAAATACTATTGTGTTGAGCACAATAACAGAATATTAAATAATTATTTAATTATCAAATTATATACTCATTGCTCATCTTGCATATTTCCTGAAAGGCAATCCAGATAAAAAAAAATCAGAATGATTTCAATGCTGTCTCTGCAAACCATAACTGGTGGTTCTGTGCCAAATTTAACTGATTCTGAGTTCTGAAAAGTTGCAATCCTTGACTCGGTTTTGAAGCTTTACTGATCCCCAATTTTAGTTTGAAAACTTTGCGTATCATGATGAAATTTTAAAAATATTGTTTTAATCACACCTATATTTTCCATGATAGTTTCATTCCAAATGCTTATCAAGCTCATACAAGTCGGGTCTGAAGATTCTGCGAAAAGCATGAAGTTAATTTTTGTTACTCATAATTTGAGTCCTCAGAGAAAAAAGTTTCTTTGTTTGCCAGCTAAAAGCTTACCTTGTAGAATTGGGTAGCCAAGAATTCTGTAGCAGTGAGACTATTTTCCCATTTTCAATTGGCACATGTTTGACCACATTTTTTCAAGTACACTTTTAACACTGATTATTAATGAGAATCATTTCTAATGCACAGAATAATTCTTTCCAATGTAAATATATGTCAGGTACGTATATACAGAAACACTTACTTTTCTTTAAAATAGTGAAGCTTCTTTCTGTCTTGTTCCTCCAACATATTAAACAAATCTTTGCAGACACAGCTGCGTGAACAATGATTTACTTTAACAAAAGGTTGACACATTGATGTGGATGTCGAGATGTGTGTATTGTTCGTGTTACATGTTTTGTAGAGAAAGAAATAAAATGGTTCATTGTATTCAATGTGGTCCTGTGATTGAGAAACACAATGATAATGAGAACTACAATTAGTTAAACAAAAGGTCGCTGTTTACAGTAACAAATACCATCAGTTGGTCCAACCAATGAAGCTCATATTCCAGTGTTGTTGCCCCCAAGGGGGCTCCTAGGCTTTCCTTTGGGAAGTGTTCAGGTCATTTGCTCTCTGATGTTTAATGGAAATAAAGAGAGCTTCCTGCAGTGGCTAAGTGGCACTGTGGAATTCATTTTAATGTTTCAGCATCATCTGTGACTCAGTTGGCATTGGACTTGCCTGAGTCAGGAGGTTGTATATTCAAGCTTCATTCTGAAGACTCGAGTACAAAAGGCAAGTTGAAATCTGTGAAGTGCTGGGAGAGTAGTGCATCATTGAAGGCCTCCTCATTATAATAAGAATTAAACTGAGGCTTTTTCTGCTGCCTCAAAAGGGTAGAAAAAATATCTGACCATATTATTTGAAGAGTGGGGCTGGGATACTTACTGAAAACCTGGGAGATATTTGTTCCTCAGCCAACGTCACTAAAACAGACAATTTAATCATTGTCATATTGTTGTGCCTTTTCCATTGCCAAAGTATATTTTTTGTCTTGCCCTCATTATGACAATTTTGTTTTAGCAGTAATCAAACTCTGATCTACCAAACAAACTATCATTATCACATTACTATTTTGGGAACTTGCTGTGGACATATTGGCTGCAAAAATTTCCCATTCCAGAATTATTTATTTGGCTGTAAATATCACAGAATCTCTACAGTGTAGAAGTAGGTCATTTGGACAATTGGGTCCACACCAATGCTCCAAAGAGCTTCCCATCCATACCCATGGCCCTATCCTAGCCCTGTAACCCTGCATTTCCCATGGCTAATCCACCTAGCCAGCACATCCCTGGACACTATGGGCAATTTAGCACCGCCATCCACCTAGCCTGCACATCTTTTGGACTGTGGGAGGAAACCAGTGCACCCAGAGGAAACCACAGACACAGGAAGAATGTGCAAATTCCACACAGACATTTGCCTGAGGGTGGAATTGAATCCAGGTCCCTGGCACTGTGAGCCACTGAGCCACCTACAATTCCTTGGGATGATCTGAAGCTGACAAAGACACTGAAAAAATGAAAGTCTGTCTGTTCTTTTGTCAGTTGTCTCCAATGTATAAATACCTAACATACAAAGTAACAGAAAAGAAAAGATTGCATATGCATATTGTGTCTGTGACCAGGTATCCTAAAATGCTTTACAGCCAATGAAGTACTTCTGAAGTGTAGTCTCTGCTGTAATGCAAGAAGCACAGCAAATTCTCATGAACTGCGCTATGATGATGACCAAACAATCTGTTCTTGTGATGTAAATCGGAGAGAAATATTAGTCAGGACACTGGGGATAACTCCCTACTCTTCACCAAATGTATAATTTTGAAACAAAATCTCTAAAACTAAATTAAGGTATCGACCGATCAGTTTTCCCATTGCTCCGTCTTGATTAGATACTGTCCTTACAAAATGAGCTTAGTTTATTTATGTACATTTCGTATTAAAACCATCACATTTTCAGAATAATTGGCCTGATAATAGATGGGTAGCAGTCTCAACCTAATTCCAAGATTGCCAATTAGAGTTTCAGTTGTGAAATGCAATCTGCTGTTTGTAAATCAAATGTAAGTAGCATGGTTATAATAATAGTTTCCAAAGTGTGAATTAGGTCTGCATTGGTTATACTGACATCTTTAATTTCAAAAGCCCCAAAGCTGCAGTAAAACAACTGGAATAATGCAGCACTATCTATAAAAGATGAATATCTGTTGCTAAAAGGAAAATGAGCTCTACCTGGCATTGGGAAAACATCTCGAGGGAATGGTATGACAATCAATGGAGGAGAATGCTGACTAACAAATGCCCAGGCAGTTGAAGGTTAGAACTAATGTTTTGAACATCACTCTTTTAAAATTAAATAAAAAGACACTCGCTGATTTACTTAATTATACGCTCATCAGGACAATTTGCAAGAAATAAGTAAAAAGGAAAATTATATGCTGAGTGAAGAGTGCTGATTTTTTGGAAATTGGACTCTGTGTATTCTTCAGCAAAATCACTACATGCTATATGATTGACAGTTAACTGCCAAGGCTTCTTTAAATTTTAAATGAGACAAGTTTGCTCTGGTTAAGGTATTGTCCTGAAAAATGAACCAGAGAATGGTTTTCCCCTATTTTGTTGAGAGAAACAGGGTGCAATGTGTAAATATGTTCTTTCTGACTGAAAAGAGTAAATCAAAACCATCCTGTGGGATAATGGCTACCCTGATGTTGATCATTTCCTTGCTGTGTATCACACAAACTCATGACAGGGTCTAAGGCTGTCATGTTTAGTGCTGAAAAGTGTCTGGTGTGCTTTCAGTTACGTCAAAATGGTAAGGTATCTCAAATGCCTGTGTAGCAAGTAAAGCTAGACATTTCATATTGTTGTTGTGCAGTGGTAATAGGAGTGTGTTTGATACCAACAAAATGATGCTGTAAAACCAAAAAGACAATCATTCACTGGTTCACGTATCACAGCTTTACCTTAACTAATCTGAGGGAACAAGCTTGGTTCAAATTGAAACAAAGCTTGGCAGTTAACTGTCAGTTCTCATCAAACTGCATGCTCCATGGCAACATCCGTATCAGAATATTCCTTATCAATGAGTCATCAAGCTGTTCTCACACGGTATAATTGTTGTTTTCCTCTGTAATTTGAATTCTGTTGTGAATTGTCCTGTGAATGCAAGATGTATAGGCTCATAGAAGTCCTTTTTTCCAGCCATGCTCAAGTTCTAGCAAACAACAATTATTGATTTGTGGGAATGTATGCTAAAGGATATTCAAGTTGACAATGCATGGTAAAGTTGTCTTTTAAAAAGATGTGTTGTAATCTTCAATATTTAACTGAAGTGGTATGTTTTCAGTTTTGATTCGTTTGATAGTGATTTGGCTCAAATATTACTGAAACTGCAAAACCTGCAGGCCCCTTGTATCTCATACAAGCTAGAATTAATTTCTTTTGATAGCTCAAGAAACCAAATTTTGGTCTGAATTTTGTAGTATTAAAAGGCTGAGGCAACTCTTCCTGTTTGGAAATAAAACATCAACTCCCAGTAATAGAACACTCAGTTGGATACCTAAATCAAGTGAATGCAGGAAAAATATTCATGATAATCAGAGAGTTCAGAACCAGAGGTCGCTGGTTAAGGTTAGGACTGAGATGAGGAGTTTTTTTTTTACCCAAAAAGGTGAGCCTGTGGAATTCCTGCCACAGAAAGTGGTTGGTACCAAAACATTGAATATTTCTAAGAAGGAGTTGGATGTGGTTCTTAGGGCTAATGAATTGAAGGGCATGGAAGAAGGCGGGCATAGGGTACTCCATTCGATAACCACCCATAATCATATTGAATGGTGGAGCAGCGTTGACTTATCGAATAAAAACCAAAAGAACTGTGGATGCTATAAATCAGAAACAAAAACAGAAATTGCTGGAAAAGCTCAGCAGGACTGGCAGCATCTGTGGAGAGAAATCAGAGTTAACGTTTCAGGTCGAATGCCCTGCTGAGCTTTTCTAGCAATTCCTGTTTGAATTTTTGAAAGCCTGTGTCTTGGTCGTACTTTCTATGCTTTTAAAAAGGTTGCTATCAGAGCTGCTCTGTTTCTTTAGAAATAAAAGTATTTTGTCAACTGACTCGCCATCTTAAATACATGGTTTGTTGAGATGGTCTTGTCTTTCCCTAATGGACGCAAGCGAAATGTACCAAAAAGAAGTTAGTGCTTGTTTAATTGACCATTTGTACCCATGATCAATTATGACATTACTTCTGCAGTACAACAACATGTAATTATGTAGCATCTTTAACAGTAAAGCATACTTAAGGACAGATGAAGGTAAGCAAACGCAGGAATGGAGGGTATCTTGGACCTGGTTTAAGTAAAGACACTGGCAGATGGGTTTGGGTGATGGAAGGTTTAGGAAGAATGTAAAGTGGGAGAGCAGCAGAATAATCAGATCTTGGGTTTGCAAAGATTTGGATGAGACTTCAACAACAAAAAGTTTAAGATAATCATAAATACAAACAGGTGGAAATAGGCAATCATTGTGATACATGGTTTGAAGTTAATTTTTAGCACTAATTTTGCAGGCAGCCTGATTTGGCCTCAGACAATCATCTAGGAGAGGGATGGACTTAGCAGCTACAGAATGAAGTATGTGATGTGACCAAGACAACTGCTGTTGACAGTTGAGAAATTTGGAACTTAATTTAAGCAACATTTGTACTGAAAATTAATGCTATTAAGTGCGGATTTTAATCCCTGCATATTCCAGCTGTGGTTGGAGATGATTTTGATATTTTCAACTTTTTAGTTCTTTTTCGTTAATATTTCTTGTTCTTTGCTTTCTACATGTGATCTGACATCAAGTATTTTCATTCCTTGTATTTTGTATGCCCTGCTGATCAACATTACTTCAACCTGATTGGCTAAGGAAACAATTTTTTTTAAAAATCAGAAAATAGGAGCAGGAGTAGCCTATTCGGCCCTTCAAGGCAACTCCACTGCTCAATATGATCATGGCTGATCATCTGACTCAGTACCCTGTTCTCGCTTTCCTTCATACCCTTTGATCCCTTTAGCTCTAAGAACGATATCTAACCGCTTCTTATTTTGATCCTAACCACTTTCTGTGATAGAGAATTCAACAGGCTACAAGAAATTTTTCCTTGGAGGAGACCACAGTTGCTTGCCCTGTGCACACAGTGCCTAACAACCCTGCTTCTTAGATCTGTTGGAAATAGAGAAAGTTAATTTGCCACTGACTGCACAATTTGGCATATTGCTTTGGGGAATGTAAATGAATATATTTTCTATCTCTACCCGTAGAAGTGGTCTCTGTGCATTTTAATTTTCCATCATTAGCCTGCCAAAAATCCATTAAGTGCAACCTGTTCCATTTAAAGTTGTCAGTTGAGCAATCACATTAAAAGTCATTAAAGTTGTCTTCAGCTGTCCAGCTCAATAATTTGAAAATAAATTCAATTGCAATTGAGGTTTAAATCTATCTAATTCAAATATAGAAAGGATGTATATTCTTCTAATGAAATTGATGGCTAATAACTTAATACGTGTTGGCCAAAATCTTCTGATCTGGGTCAGAACCCTCACTTGAGTGGTGGTCAGCAGTGAATTGGGAGATTAATTTCATTGTTAAACAGGAGTTAGAGCATGTTTTAATTCCTCTGACTGTACCTGGCTAACTGTTGAGATAAATCAGTTGAAACTTTCAAATCTCTGTTTCTAACACAGAATTGAGGTCCTTCTTCAGAGGACTTCACACACTGAGTGACTGCCCATCAGAAATACAGACTTCCTGGGTAATCGCTGCAGAATCTGTTGCAGTGGGATTTCCACACAGTCCTGATGTGCAACTTCAGTCTACACTTCAGTGATTATTTTCCGGTCAGAAGAGTTTAATTACACTAGATGTGCTATTGGTTGCTTTTTGTTTAAGACTCTGCAACCTGCAAATTTTTGATACTTAGTTGATATTTCATTTTGCTGCTGTCAACTTACACACGTGAATAAAACAATTCGAACTCTGGTTTTGGCTATTGGTAGAGGTCTAAATATTGGCCCAGACACAGGCACAATTCCCCTAATCTTTGTGAAATCCTGCTGAAGGAGGTTAGGAGCCTGTGTTCCCCAAAAGACGGCACTTTCCACAGTGCAGCACTCCCTCAGCAGTGTACTGAAGGGTCACTGTAGATTGTGTTCATTAAAGTGGGTCCTAAACTTATGACCTTCTGACTAGAGAAGAGTGAGCTTTATTTCCTGGTGTGGCGCCGCAGACTGTCCCACTGATTTGGCTTCCATCAATAAGTGAAGCTGTTGAAATTGAGGTTAATTCACCTTGGGTTGCTCTTGTGAGCTGCCAAGCAACTGTGCAATTATTAAAACAGTTAGAATATTTGCTCTCTTGGGTGGAGAATTACAAGGATGAGGGGAGGCTCTGAAAAGGAAAATGAAAATAGCCAAGTGTTGATGAAAAATGTAACAGAGCATCTGTGATCTCAAGCCAAAGAATTAAATATTTTAGCACACTTTTACATACCGTATATGTTTTAAAGTAATATAAAAATGTAGATATTATGTATGTTTCCTTGACTATAATAATCGAGAATGATGTTTAAAATTTTGTACCATTAAATACCGTACAAAAAACTACAAGGAATATTTTATGGCCATTTCTAAAATGGAGCAAATGTTTGATTTTCTTTCCTGAACTTCCAGTTGGCATCCACAATATTTTGCTTTTACTTCTAATTCATTAATTGCAGTTGAGTGTTAACATTGTGTTGTAGAATCTATGTTCTGCATTCCTTTTCAAGCTACAACCTGATATTTTTCTTTGTCTCTTTGCAGATGCTGCAGGAGTCAAGACATAGCTGAGAAAAAAAAATCTTTTGCCATGCACTGTGAACAAAAGAACAGCTGAGGGTAGTGATCAATCCCAGCACTTTGGAAAAGTACCAGATAGCCTTCTCTACCCAGGGCTCTATTTTTTGCATCCAAGCATTGATTTGCTGCAAGCATCAAGTCTCTTGACAGTTGGTCATTCATTTCAGGAAAAGTTTTTAAAAATGTGTAGAAAGAAATTTTCCACCACTTGTCATGTGATGATGGGTTTTCTGACTCTTTGTCTAATTGAAGCATCTCCACAGTCTAATGAATGCCCTCAGCTATGCGTTTGTGAAATTCGGCCATGGTTCACCCCACAATCAACGTACAGAGAAGCAGCTACTGTGGACTGCAATGATCTTCGGTTGACCAGAATTCCTAGCAACCTTTCGGCTGACACTCAGGTGCTTCTGCTTCAAAGCAACAATATTGCCAAGACAACTGATGAATTTGAGCAAATGTTTAACCTCACAGAGTTGGACCTCTCTCAAAATAATTTTACCAATATTCAAGATGTAGGTCTGACCAACCTTACTCATCTGACGACTCTGCATCTAGAGGAGAACCAGATAGCAGAAATGCCTGATTATTGCTTACAGGATCTCACCAATCTCCAGGAGCTGTATATAAATCACAACCAGATCAATAGCATATCTGCAAATGCCTTTTCTGGCTTAAAGAATTTGCTGCGTCTTCACCTAAATTCCAACAAGCTAAGAGTGATTGACAGCCGTTGGTTTGTGTCTACACCAAATTTGGAGATTCTCATGATTGGAGAAAACCCAGTAATTGGCATCCTGGATATGAACTTCAAACCTCTCAGCAATTTGAGGAGTCTGGTTTTAGCTGGAATGGAACTCACAGAAGTTCCTGGGAATGCACTAGTAGGATTGGATAGTCTAGAAAGTCTTTCATTCTATGACAATAAACTGGTAAGAGTGCCCCAACTTGCCCTTCAGAAGGTCCCAGCCTTGAAATTCCTGGATTTAAACAAGAACCCTGTTCGTAAAATTCAAGAAGGCGACTTCAGAAACATGCTTCGTTTGAAAGAACTCGGTATTAACAATATGGTTGAACTAGTTTCTATTGACAGATATGCGCTGGATAACCTGCCTGAACTTACAAAACTAGAAGCCACAAATAACCCGAAACTATCATATATTCATCGCTATGCATTTCGGGAAGTTCCGTCTCTTGAAAGTTTGATGCTCAATAATAATGCATTAAATTCTCTGTATCAAAAGACTGTTGATAACCTCCCCAATCTACGTGAAGTAAGCATACACAGCAACCCAATCAGATGTGACTGTGTTAGCCAATGGATGAATTCAAACAAAACAACCATTCGGTTCATGGAGCCTCAGTCTATGTTTTGCGCTTTGCCGCCAGAGTACAGAGGACAGCAAGTTAAACAAGTTCTCATGCAGGAGACAGCCGAACAGTGTCTCCCAATGATTGCACATGAAACCTTTCCAAATCATCTGAATGTAGATGTTGATATGACAGTTTCCTTAGATTGTCGTGCCATGGCAGAGCCTGAACCTGAAATCTACTGGGTGACACCGCTTGGAAGTAAAATTACAGTCGACATTCTGTCAGATAAATATAAATTGAGCAGTGAGGGAACTCTTGAAGTATCTCACATTCGCATTGAGGACTCTGGCCGTTACACTTGTGTTGCTCAGAACTCTGAGGGAGCTGATACAAGAGTTGCAACCATTCGAGTTAATGGAACCCTGCTAGATGGAACTCAGGTTCTGAAAATATATGTAAAGCAAGCCGAGTCCCACTCCATCTTAGTTTCGTGGAGAGTGAACTCAAATGTCATGACTTCTAATTTGAAGTGGTCTTCAGCTACAATGAAGATTGATAACCCTCACATTACATACACAGCAAGGGTTCCCGTGGATGTGCATGAATATAACCTGACTCATCTTCAACCCTCAACAGAATACGAAGTCTGTCTTACTGTCTCTAATATCCACCAGCAGACTCAGAAATCATGTGTCAATGTTACTACAAAGGGAGTGACATTCTCACTGGACATTTCTGACCAGGGAACAAGCACAGCTCTAGCAGCTGTAATGGGCTCAATGTTTGCCATCATTAGCATTGCCTCAATAGCTGTTTACATTGCCAAACGCCTCAAGAGGAAAAACTATCACCATTCACTGAAGAAGTACATGCAGAAGACCTCTTCCATTCCCTTGAATGAGCTTTATCCACCACTTATAAATCTATGGGAGGGGGATAGTGAGAAGGAAAAAGACGGCTCTTCTGATGTGAAACCTACGCCTGTTGACACATCAAGAAGCTACTATGTATGGTAACTCTGGAGGAATTTTGCTTCTAGTTAAAGGGAGCACAGATACTTATTTTGCTTTTTTCTGCAAAAGTGAAAGTTCTGAACTTTTTGTATTTTGACTTTGCTAACCTCTGGCAGAGCTGTGAGGACAGGTGGATATTTCAAAGACCTATTAGTATAGCGTATCGCCTTTTGTTCAACATTTAAAATGAAAAAAAAAAGGGCAGCTCCACTTATCTTGCAAAATGTCTCAGTTGTTGTGCTTGATTTCTTATTTCTGTCTCTACTGCAGAACTCTCAATAATAATCGATGACAATGTAAGTCATCCCAAGTTTTTAAAGAAGTGATGCACCTTCTGAGGTGTGTTCATTTTAGTAGAAGCTGTTTACCTTAACTGTTGGGCACTGATCCACTTCCATGTTATAGGTTTTTTTTAGAATATTGAAGCTGACATACAGGATTAGAACTCATTCATTCTTCTGTTGAATGCTGTTAGCCAACTAAACTGTATTGTTGTATCAACTATAATTTGCTCTCTTTGGAATTTGAAAGCCCAAACACTTGTAAATTTGATTTGCCTTCTTTGCTTGAACTAGTTTTACAATTTATCTTAGATAAATGTGTGGTTAATGTTTAAAAACAATAATAATGTAACGTGCTTTTAAAAACTGCGACATTTTAAACAAAAAATCTGTACTTTTGTTGATTTATTGAGGGACTTTAGCTGCCAGGTTTTTCTGAATGTCTCTCTAATTGCATTTAGTATCAATGGTTTAAACGATGAATTTTATTGTGAAACGTATAGTGTAAAATGAGAACAAAACTATAATAAATTAGTTTTGAGCTTGACATTTTTCATAGAGTTTTGTCTCTGATTTAAAGTGTCTATTTTTTTAAAGCTATGTCCATTATTCCTGTAGATTTCTTACATCTAATTTTTGACATTTGACAAATTGAATTGGTTGATCATAATTTAATTCTTGATTCAAGAAAAATTGAACCTCATCGCTGGCAATAAAATATATCACCAAACAGCTTTAATGGATCATTCTGGATAAAAAGTATTGTGCAGTGGGGTTGTTCAGCTGTATTGATGAAGCTTGTTTTTCATCAGAGTAGGAACTGAGGGTTAAGTAATCTTCTATCTTGCAATGCATTTGGTTTTGACATTTCAAACTGTCTCTTGCAGGAAGACCCAAGGGGTGGCCTGCTTGAACTCGATAGGCTTTGGAATTTCTGGCCAGCTAATTAAATGTTTTTGCCAATGGCTGAGAATTAATCCTTGTGTTCACCCAAATGTTACAACTCTTATTCTGTACCTTGTTTTTCTGAAGCAATTATTTTTGCTGACATCAGGATTTCCAGCTGCAGCTAGTTCCAGCTGCATCAACTCTGATCCAAATTGGATAAAATATAAGCCAATTAAATTTCTGTTTAGCAATCTCCATCTGCATTATCTGTTATTTAATCTTAAAATAAAAAGCTATCTATTTTCAGTGTTCAAGATTAATAAATAAAGTTTGTAAAAGTATTCGGAAAACAAAAGCCCATAGAGGACAGCACGGTGGCACAGTGGTTAGCACAGCTGCCTCTCAGCGCCAGGAATCCAGGTTTGATTCCAGCCTCAGGTGACTGTCTGTGTGGAGTTTGTACATTCTCCCCATGTCTGTGTGTGTTTCCTCCGGGTGCTCCGGTTTCCTCCCACAGTCCAAAGATGTACAGGCTAGGTGGATTGGTCATGCTAAATTGGCCATAGTGTTCACAGATGTGTAGGTTAGGTGGATTAGCCATGGGAAATGCAAGGTTACAGGGATTGGGTCAGGGTGGGATGCTGTTTGGGGAGTTGATATGGACTCAAAGGGCCTGCTGTCACACTATAGGGATTCTATGATTACCATTTAAGACAATCATCAGGCTGTTGCTTATGAGCTAATACTCTCTATGCAACACATTGAGCTAAATATGGAAAGAAATGGGAATGATAAATTATTCTATTTTTAAATGTAAAGTCAACATGACTTTTTGGACAATTTGTTTCAGTTGGCTAACACACATGTGTGCACACAAAACGACCGAACACTTTGCTTGCAAATAAATGACCAAGACAAGCCCATAACTCATTGGGGTCTCTTCATGTCCTCCAAAGACTATTTTCTCAATATTTATGGTCTTGAAGGATATTTTGACAAATGTCATCATTCAGCTTCAGTGGAACTGTGTCACCTTATCACTGATTTGAGAGCGCGCCGAACATGCATTGACTGCTATGTTTCAGGACCAAATGCTCAACTCTCCTTTAGTTTTTCTAACTTACTGAACAATTAATTAACTTGTAGATTGGTGATACAGTTTTGAACCCCATGTCTTATTGTTAGTATAGCATGATTGTATGCTGTTCTGAGAGCTCTCGATTTTGATGCAGTTTGGTATTTATAAAGTGAATAGGTGGCCATTATCCCATTATTGTGAAAGATTTGCATCTTAAGGATTTAAAATGTTTTATTTGGATTCCCCTATGCCTTAAAGGGAAGGAGTATCTTGAAATGACAGCTGTTCTGGAGTGTAAACAGAAAAAAAAGGTAACTCCTTTCAACAACAGAAAGTTTTTATTATGTTTGAGTCTTATTTTGATGTTAGCCATGCAAAATGATTTATTACCATTCTGTGTTGTTTCATTCTTTTAACATTAACCTTGGTCTTAGAGAAGATGTATTTCTACTTTGTAGATGGTCTAGTGGAGTTAAAGAGTGATTTGTTCCATTTGTGGAACTGCTTGTTTGAAGACTGAAGTATCCATATTTGACTGACAACCTTTAAGTTAAAAATAGTACTTTCGAAAATTTCTCTTTCTCTCCATTTAATGAATTTTATGCGTGAAGTATTGCTTGATTTGTTCGATCTGTCAATGTTTCAAACCCACGGGTGAGATGGAGTCATGACTTGCTCTTCCCACAAGAATTTTTAGCTGAAGTGGAAATGGACAGAAGTTAGCACAGTATAAAAAAAAGCCTATCAAATGGAAAAGAGACTGTGAAGGCAAAGTTAAATTGTTGAAGGTTAACAACCCAATATATACATAGTGTTTCCTCCAAATAGTACTTTTAATGTCACCTATTTAAATTGATAATTGTAAATTGATCTACTGGTAGCTTTTCTGGTGTCTGTTATTTTTCATTTGAAAGGAAATTTGCCTTTTTTTTACATTTTGTTTGTATGGATTACAAGTAAAGGTTTTTGACAGTGATGTCAAATGAACATTGGCCATACTCACTTGCAAAGCTTGTCACATGTTTTGATGTCCTGATTACATTAAAGATTGTACCTGCTGTCAGTGATACCTCAAGAGGAGAAATTCGAAATCACACCTTGTTTGTTATTTTGTTGTGGTGACATAGTCAGCCACTGCGACCTATTTTAGCATTGTCCAAGCTCCACACACAACATGCAGTAACAACTTATTAATGGTTACTCTCCAAGACAAATGTACTGTCGAAAGTAGAATAAGGCTGTCGATCCACCTCATGTGGAGAATTTTACGGTGAAATCTGAGGCAGGATAGTCAGCAGACGGTTTACAGCCAGAGAGGGAATCAGGACCGAGGTAGCTTTGTGTGCAGAAGGTGGTCTCCATGGAGTTTGCAAATGTACGTCAGGGGAGAGAGAGCCTGTGAAAATCCAGGGCTAAGTCACCGAAATGATACTGTCACAAACAAGCCCTTCAGTGATACTCTGTATTAATGATCTGAACTGAGAGTGAACAGCCCCTATGGAAGTGGTAAAGGCTTGTGCATGGCATAAGGCACAGTTGTATGGTCTTACAGTTTCTGGATTACAATAATTGGCGTTTCTCTCTTCCATTATTTAAAATCTCGCGTCACCCTCATCAACCCAATGTGTTACAAGTTGGGTGGCAGTGACGATATGTATCACATTTTGCTGCTCTGTCTTCAGTGGTCCAAGCAATGCTTCTCGTTGCTATGGTTTTCTAGCTCTGCAATCTCCAAATCTAGAATTGCCCATTCTTGTGTTGGGCTTACACTGAAAGAACTTTGAGACAATTTGGAAGAAATTTGATACGGAATTTGACATATCTTTTACACTGTATCAGATATCCCCAGTGCAGATCCAGTTTAGCTTAGACACAGAAAAATGTTTCTTCCAACTGTACTCCACAACCATAGGCAACCAGCACATTTACAACATGGGTTAGACACTGAATAAAGCTGAACAACTTGACTAGGGGAATGGCTAGGTTTGGAACACTACAACCTGGATGGCTTGAAGTCTCAAAGCAGAGTTACTTAGTTGCGCACACACCTGAATTTCCAGGGTCACCATTCCAATTCGAGTCCAACACAGAGGAGAGAGTGAGGTTAACATTTCACTCAAGCTCCGTATTGCTGATGGGTAGGTTCATAGGTACAAGGTGAAAGTGATTTGATTTGCCAAGTGCCTTTCATTCTCAAAATATGGTAATCTTAGCCATGAGTTAAAACTGAAAAGAACTGACATATGGTGTTTGATTCAAAGACAAAGACTTATGTAATGTAAAGCAAAGACTTGCACGCAGACAGTTTGTGTTGATATTGCTGTACATTATGCACACTACGTTGACTCCAGTGCAAAATGTGATTGGAGGTAAATTGCATACCTTTTATAATGAAATGTCACATGCTGTCACATAATGTTCTGTAAATGTTCCAAAGATGCAGGCTCATCTGATCTGGAATCTTTGCTATTAAAGGACATTATCCTGCATTGTCTGCCTTCCCTTTTTAAAATAAGGCAATTCCTTTTTCTGCTAAATCTGTACAAGAATGCATATGGATGCATTATCTGTATTCATTCTGCTAAGGCCTAGGACATGCGATTTGTACCAGATATGGTCCTTATATAATTATCATAATGTGGCAGTGTAGCTTTGCCCTATTATGCTAATTGATGATATGTATCATTTGTTGGAGCTGTGTGGCTGTCTGGCAAGATGTCTGAAGAGTCCAAAACATCTTCCCGTGTGACAAGTGATTAATGACATGCAGTTTGGATATGCCATCTATTTCTTGACAAGACTTGACCATTGTTTACTGTCTCAGAACTTTCAACTTAGTTCCTGCAGGGTAGGTATCTCATTTAAGCACCTTTTTAATGAAATGTTTAGTTACATGAATCTAAATATTCACGTATATTGATACACTTTGAAGAAAGATGACGATACACAAGCAATGGTACTGCACCTGTCAGTTGATGATTAACTTTCCAGATGATGCTCTTCTCTATCAGGAAACCCTATGCAAGTTTGAGTTTTTCTTCAATGCTGCACTTTGAGGAGGATCAATGCTGGGTTAAGTGGTATCTTTTAGATGTAGCATTGCATTAGCTTAAAAACTGTTGATAACTTGAAACTGGTGATTAGTAATGTGATCAGTAGATTTGATATCATTTGATATTCCATCTCCATTGGAAGAATTGTTGTTGAAATTTACCAATGTTATATGTAAACCTGTACATCCTGGTAGACGGATGATAGAAGGTTGTCTTGCTTCAATAACGTAGAAGGTTTCAGATATCCACCTGAGGCATTGTCTCGACATTCTAGAAAAGTTGGATTGTGCCAATGAATAGGATGTTAAACTCACTGTAAGCAGCTAACTTATGTTATGTTGACTGTACCACCCTGTCAATTTCATGAGTACATTTCATGTAAGATGTGCAAAGGAATGATACTTGCACTGCTTCAGTGCTCATCTTGGCATACAGTGTGCATTGTCCTCTCTTTTGGCATATACCACTTGGATGGAGGTAAAAGCTTTAACTATTTTTACTGTATCTATGTTGTGTATCAAGTTGACCACTTGTTTTGCTGTCATGCAGCATTGTGTTGTATGATGTGTTTCTGCAGGCAATTGGGCTTTGGTTAAAATGGGTGCAATGCCATCTGGTAAAAGATAGGTTGCATATGGCATAAAACTCTAGACATGTTATTTGTGGTTCAGATAAGTTAAATCTCATGCAAGATTTTGATGTTCTACTGGACCTTTTTTGGCAGCTGCAATACTTTCTTTCAGAGGCTAGGATTTGAAAATGCTCCTGGCCTGCTGCAATTACTTCGAACTTGAGTCATCCGTCTAGTGGTGCATTGATTGCCTTGAGTTTGTCCAAAAGAACCTTTCAGAAAGATTTGATGGGTGTGGATGTGATGACTAGTTGAATAATATTTTTTCAGCTAAATTAGCTCTAGTGAAATCACATTCCATCCGTTTATTTTGACACTAGCCTATGAATTAGCCAATTGTTGCAGCTGCCTGTTGGAGAGAAGATATTAACTCCAGATCGACCCTGAAATCAACCATAAGTTGATTTTCTAAAATCTGAAGGGTTTTTCTTCTGTATCTTTCACTACCATCATAAACACTGGAGGATTTGAATTATCTTATTGCTTCAGTATTCAAGGCAAGAAGAAATTTGACTTCCTGTCATTTTTTGTCAACTATCTACTGATACATAAACTAAAGAGTAATACTTTCTTTAAGTGACTGAAGTTCTCACGAAACATAGTCAGAATTGGGTTAGTGCTATGCTGTGGTAACATGAGAAGTTAGATGCTAAATTAAAATGCAGAACCACTCAGGTAATAATCTTTTGATCAGTGCCTAAACTATGTATAAATTGGCACAGGATGCAGAAGATTAGAGAAGTGAAGGTGTGGTCCAAATTGTTGTGGGTTAAGTAGATTCTGGTTCTTGTATCCCTGACACCACTACTGTGGAAATTGGGATGTATATCATTGGGACAGGCTGCATTTGAACCATTGTGCAATTGGTGTTCTCACAATCTGCATAACTATGGAATTAGAGAAGACTTCAAATAAAACCAGGGTAGCGGGCATTCTAGCTGGGTAAGCTTACCTCAATGCTCTCTGTAACCCAGTGTCTTACCAGTAATGCATGCTGCAGCCATCACGTACAGGAAAGCCTTCTAATGCTTCAAAAAATAGTTAGTATTTACCATCGCAAGAAGTGGACAGCAATCAAATAAACAAAAGCTGCATTTGCCTCTCAGAACACACAAATGGCTTGAATGTCAATTACTAACAATTATTAGTCAGCAAATGATTATCTAGCTTATATCTACGGGAACTGGGTATCAGTTTATTCCTGTGAGACTTGTAGTGCCTGACGCAGTGGCACTCTATTATGCACAAGATCTTTTCTTCCTGCCCAATGTCCTCATCCTATTGGAAGTCAGTTCCCAATCTCTCCATTCATCAGCATTTAACACTGAAATAACTTCACGGAGGCTGGTAACCCATCACCAAGTCACCCTTTAGTTATTTGGGCACAATACACTGGCTGTGGCCAGCCAGCTCAGAGTCACTCGCCTGAACTGATTCTAAATCTAACCTCCTGGTTATATTTGTTTTTCTCCTTTCTACCACTGTCATACAGTAGTCGTGCTTACTTTTTCCCACAGCACCTGTGTCATGCATGTGTACGTGCAAGAGTCAGTAAAAATACTAGATAATTTTGTTCAATATTTCCACCACTAGGAAAAACACCCATGTGGCCAATGAACCAGTAACAAGCAAAGCTTGGTAGGAGCAATGCTTATGTGAAAGAAGAAGTGAAGGGGAATATAGAGATCAAATCAAAATAGAGTTGGAGGTGCATTATTTCTCCCTTCCAAGTCTAATTTGATTTGATCCCTACCCTTCCCAATCTCCTGGTTATATTGGCAGCCAGGGCTTTCCTGATTGGCCCAGGTTAACAACCCCAATTAATGGACTTGTAATCAACGAGGTCAACCTGGTTCCAATCACTACAGCCCTTCGCCCTAAGTCTGAGGATGTAGGCCTGGTCTTTGGCTTGTAGCCTTTCCTGTGTCTTTTTCACCCTTTAAGTCAGGTTCCTCTGACTCAGACTCTAACATGGGGAACATGTAACCGGATTGTAGCCTACCTCTTGCATCCGGAGCATTTTGGTAGTTTCTTCCTCCTTTTCCAGCGCTAACGTTATCAAGGCTGCATCCATCTTGGACTCTGAGATTTGCTCGACACTAGATGGAAGGGGAGAACCTACGGTTTTCGACAGGTCTCTGGCTGTCCTGAGGGGCCAGGTATGTTTTGCTCCTGCCCCGTTTGTGAGATAACAGCTTTCAGGTGATCCATGTTTTTGTTCAAGACTGTATCACCTATTTGAACTTTGTGAGACCCAACCACACCTCAGACCCACACAAGGCCATTTCCATGGTTCTGGCGCCAAAGGACTTACCCGAATTAAATTGTCTCTCGATTGGAGGTGGCATGTGGCCAGCATTGGTGTTCCTGCCGCTGTTTAACCCTCTGTACATTCCTCATCCTGAACTGAGAATATCAGATTTAACTTGGTGTGGAGTCTTCTTCCCATCAGCAACTCTACTGGAGCTATTCCTCTTGTGTGTGGAGTAATGCCGTGACCTAATGGGAACCAGGCCAGTTTGGCACGAAGTGATGCAGTAGGCTACTTCATTAAACCTGCCTTCAACATTTGGATTGCTTTTACCGCTAGACCATTGGATGAAGGATTGTATGGAACTGTCTTTATGTGCCAAATGCCATTTGACTTTAGGAAATATTTAAATTCCCTGCTGGTAAATGACGTCCCATTGTCCACGACCAGTACTACTGGGAGTCTGTGTATCATGAAAGATGCTTGTAGCTGCCCAATCATCATCCCTGAGTTTGCCAAACAAAATTTATGCATGTCCAACCACTTTGAATGGGCATCCACAATGACCAAGAACGTTGAGCCCATGAAAGGACCGGCACAGTTGACATGCAACAGAGTCCAGGTTTTTCCCAGTTATTCCCATGAATGTGGGGGCACTGCTGGTGGCAATTTTTGTCCTTGTCAGCACTCTGAGCATTGTCCCACCAACGCAGCTATGTCAGCATTCAACCCCGGCCACCAGACATAGCTTTCTGCCAGCATCCTCAACTTGGAGACCTCTGGCTGACCCTGGGTTCTCTAACAACCGAATAAAACCAATAGCATTTCAGAATTAGAGGAGGTTTTAGCTTGCAATATTCCTTCAGCAGCTCTGTCAACTCTCGGAAGGTTTTTGTGCCTGGTGCCTTTGGAAAAGCCAAGCACCTTATAACCAAGAATGCTGCAGGTTCGCCAACAGTCAGAAGGATTACTCATTCCTTTTTATCTGCCCCAATGTCATATGCCCTGAAAAAATACCACATTCTTTCCACATACTGGGCCCAGTCTTCATCAGCAGGATCAAATGAGTCATCTTCCCAGATAAAAGTGTATGATGCCAAAAATGCTTACCCCAACTTCAAGACGACAACCGTAACAAGCGAATGATCTTCAGGCACGTCCTGTTTTCTCTCATCGCCACTGAAATAACAACACAAAAAGCCGGTGTCCCATCACCAAGTCACTCCTTATTTACTTGTACACAGTACAGTGGCTATGGCCAGCCCACTCGGAGTCAGCCCCCGAACTAAGGCTATTCTAATCTCCTGGTTATATTGTTTTTAATTAATCTCCTGGTTATTTTAGTCAGCCAGGGTTTTTCTGATTGGCCCAGGATTAGAACCCCAATCAATGACCTCACAGTCAACAAGGTTACCCTGGTTGTAATCACTACAAACACCTACCCTCCAAATGGGCTGCATTCTATCAGTGCTCTGTCTCCATAAGGGGGCACGTGATAAAGTCATCATCTATCAGTGAGTAGCCCAGTCTCCCAGTAGCTATCTTTTTGTAAAGCATCTGGATCCTCAAATGCAGCAGGAACAGGTGTGTTCTCAAGAACGTAGACATCATGGCTGCTCCCAAGCTACTCGGCACAAATCTCTCAGGAGTGGAACTGCTGATCTTAGATCGTTTGCAGTGATGGAATTGGAACTTTTTTTTTTGAGTGGATTATTGAGCTCCGGTGCATTGTGAGCTGGTCTTCTCAGTGTGGTGTGTGCAATTCATTGCACCCTGCACCTGTGGGATTCCAGCTTTCTCTCTGTATCCTATTGCCCGCAGGCTGCTGGATTGACCTGGTCACGGGGAAACGAGATGAAGTGGCACAAATGACATTGCTTGCAGTCTTGGCACACTTTGTTGGTGGATGATTCAGTGAGAAATCCCAGATAGGTCCCCAGTGACTCCCTGGAAGGAGCTAGTCCTACACAAGTGGATGGGATAGCCACCCACTCCTTCAGGCTGCAGGTCCCACTCCAGCAGCTGGCGTAGTTGAGTCAGTGTTCTGGGGCATTGTTAGCTTGTGCCAACACTGCCTTGCTCAGGCAGGGGAAATGGCATACAGGACAAAACACTATGACCCGCCTCTATCTGCTGTGCATCCGGAGGGGCTCTTCATCTGCAACCTCTTTATGCGGAGGCTGTTCTGCATTTGCTGGAGCTTGCTAATGCATCAGTTCCTCTTCTGCTTCTCTGCACCCTCCTTGCACCATTGTAACATTAGTGCTTCCTGTGCCCAGATCCAGCAGTCACATTTGCAATGACCATGTGTGAAGAGCAGGTAGAAAGAGAACCGATGCTTGGCAATGAGAGGAGTCAACATCTGTACCCCTTTGAAATAAGGGCTTAAAATACTCCTCCCTGCAGTGGGACATGTATTGCTTAGTCCTTGGCATGAGTGATTTAAGGTCCAGTCATGTCACAAATAGGTAACAGCAGAGTGTAAGTGCTCCATAAGCACTGATCCCTTCTCCTCAACCCACCTCACCAACAAAAGGTGCCATTGCATACAGGAGAGTATTGCATTATACTAACAGTTCAGGTGGCAAAGGGATCAGTTCTATGCCCCTGGGTGCCCAGATGGTCTTGCATCAGCTGTGTGCATTGTGGCTGGCAGGCGCTTCCTTCATAAAGTCACCTGCTTCAAAAATGTCATCTCCAATTTGCAAGGACCAATCACATGATCAATATAGCTGGTGACCAGTATTTTCATGCCAGACATTTGGAGATGCTGCGTGTGAAATACAAGCACAATGCTATGATGCTAAATGACTTCAAGCTGCACTCTGCTGGTACATGATTGATACAAATACTCCTTGCAGTTATACAGAGGTGAAGGTGTCTAGTTTTTGACCATGTGCAGATGGTGACTCCCCCCTCTCTGGATGACTCTCCACCTCTTTGCCATCTGTAGGTTGTGTTTAACAATTGGCTGATCATGGAAGGCTACACAAATCATGCTGGGCACAGTGAGTACCAGGCTTGGCTTCATTGCCTGGTCCCTACCATATCCCAAGCCTCCATGTCCCTTTCTTTCCTATCACTCCCCAAACAGGCCACCTCTGCTGAACCCTCCCATTTTCCAATTGTGAATGGAAAGTCCAACTCTCGTCCTTGCCCTGAGCAACATCACTGCAGCCTGGTCATGCCTACCATCAAAATGCATACATCACTCCCCGCATGCGCTACAGATCTCCTCCAACCCCTCCCCACATCCATCAAATTTCCACCCATCGCCATTCTTTACCTTCACATCCCATGCTGTTGCCTCTAATTCCCAGCAATGAATTCCACGAACTTCCCAAATACTACAGCATTCATTATGTTCCGCTGTCCCCTTAATGTCTGACTTGGATGATCGTCCATGATTAATGACTAATCAAAGTTCTCACTATCCATGAACCTGCTTAACTGCTAAACTGTGAATCCACTGACACTCTGCATAGGTCCTGCAGGACTGACCGTGGCCCACTGCCTGGACTCTAATGAACCTTACCATGCCCAAGCTTCCAGACTGAGACCGGAATTTGCTATTGACTGGCAGTAGCCCCTTCTCTTGCCTCAACTTTGAGACATGGTCAATTTGTTTATGTACATAGAGTGTTTGCTGCGCAGTCTGCTGGCACATGCTGTAGGTTTGAGATCAAATACAGCATGGTGCCATACAGCAACGTATTCACCCACATGTCTAATGATTGTTTACAGGCATGACAAACTGCCTGGCTTTCTGTCTGTGCAAAACAGCAAGGCAAGACACAAGTACAGTGAGTGGGGGTGCCTTTATAGTGCACCAGAAGGAATAATACCTTGAAAAGGAAGGCGGGGCTGCTGGAAGCATCCAGACAGGTGTTGAGTGAGTGAGTACTGAGAAAGCGAGTGAACAGCCCCGAGATGCAGCTGGTCTAATCCATGCTTGTTCTTGTGTGCAATGGGAACGTACAGATTACTGAGGTCAGCTTAGGTAGTGGTGAGCGTGATGATGGTCAAGAATTTTTGCTAACGGGCCTTTTGCTGCTAACTAGAAAATCTTGTGCTGATACGTGGAGCTTGGTATGGAAACGCAACTTGTTGCTCCTGACGTTGAGAAAGGCCTTGCTTGATTTCTTGTGCAATTTGCTCAAATTCTCTGAAAGGTTACAGATATGGTTTGAAAGCTGTCTTCACCGTCTCAAATCTGAGTGACACAGGTCTTGTAAATGAGACCATGGCATCACTCAATAGGGGGAATTGCAAACATAGCCAGATGCTGGGCAAGTACTAGTGAGCAGTCCCATTTCTGCACTTGAGAGAGAGAAAGTTATTGAGGAATCAGTTGAAGGTCGCTGGGCCTGAGGCACTCTTCTGGCTGGAAAGATTCCATACAACAGCCTAAGTCATTATGCTTTTGTGCTTGCAGATTCTCCCCTGGCCAATTAACACTGATTTCGTCAACTTTACTGGCTCCTTGAGATTGCACTGGCTAATTGTTTCCCTGGTGTCAGGGGCACACACCATTGCCTCAACTATGGAATTCAGCCTTTGTTTAGATCAATGCTGTAATGAGTTCTGGAGCTGAATGGTGCTGGGAGGAAACACACATTGAAGCAGGGAGCTTCTTAGAATGCATTTGAAATGATGACACTCACTGTATTTCCTTGGTTTGACTTTGGAACAGTGATCAAAATAATTGGAGGTAAGAGTGTGAATGCTGTAAAGTAGTGAACTATTGTTCTGCTACAGAGGAAAGCTCTAATGAGAAGTTCTAAAAAATTTACACAGAGCATTTTACTGACACTCACTACTAAAGAATTGATTTCTTTTGGCCATTCTTTTCAGATGTGCATTCTTTAACTGACCTGCCTCTTTGCTGGAGGTTGTGGTGCTGAGGGACCAGACCTACCTTCAGGCAGGCAGCTTGATAAAGAAGAAGGAGGATCAGTCTAATATCACTGTAGCATCTGGTCAATGCAAAAACTAAGTCATTTGATAGAAAGTCTGTATTTTCATCCAAATTGTCATGCCCTTTTTGTGAGCACTATATACATGTAGAGAAATAAAAGTGTACTTCACATGCACATTTATAAAGCAAATTTATGACACTGATCCACCTAAAGAGATAGTAGGTCAGATTACCACAAGCTTTGTCAAAGATGTAACGAGAATCTTAAAGCAGAATTATGATGTAGAGAAATGGAGTGGGAGAGCGAGTGAATCCTCGAGCTTAGGACCTAGAGAATGGAAATTTTGGAGGCTCAATTAGCCAGAATTAGGAGCATTTACTCTGTGACATTTATGTTGCCTTCCTTGTTAGGGCAAAATGAACAAGTGGATAAGTACGTTTGGGTATATAAATTTATCCACAAACTATGCCTCAGCATTCTATGATTGACCACAGAGAATGGGGAAAAGGTGAAGTAAGTCAGTCAGCGCAGAATTCAGCTGAGATTAGAAAATGAATCACTTGCTCTTTGTCACGAAGTGGTCGATGACAAAAGAAATCTACTGAAGGAGAAAAACTGACTTTAAAGATAAATTAAGACCACGTTAAAAGTAAAATATGCCGGCACCGAATATTTGGTCAGCATTCTTCTTTCTGAAATCATGACAATCAATTGGAGTTAATTGTTTCTTAAATCTGAGTTCAAGTGTAAGTATGATAGGTTTATGGAGCTTCTAAACAAATTGTATTTATTCTTTGGAGGGGAAGGAACTTTAAATTAAATCCTATAAATAAAGTAAAAATTAGTTTTGATGAACACTTAAAGATATTGCTCAAAAGAATAAAAAAGCACAAAAACATATGATTACTATGTCATAAATTGCAGTTTTTAGCTGCCAGACTGCTGCATTTGGCACAAAGATAGCCAGCTGTGCACTTCATATTAACAGTAAGTGTTGGACATCAGGGTTTATTTATAGTAAATTGCGAATGATTTGGTAATGTATGTTGGCATGCATACATAACAAGGAATGTGAATGTCCAAGAATTTTATTTTCTGTGTTACTCCTGCCAACAATTTAAAAACATAATTTATGAATGCAACTGTGTGTTCTGAAAATACCCAGTGTCTTTAGCCATCAACTCATGATGAGCAAATGTGAGCTGCAGTGAAACAGACGAGAACAAAAATGACTATCAGGTTTAATTTGCAACTCCTGCTGTTAGGACAAGCCAGGTTTCTAGGTTAACCTAGAGAATTCCTAGAAGCCTAGACCCTTACTTTTATCTTATTTGAAGGCAAGTGTAAGGTGCAGTGGTCCAGAGGTAAATCTGCCTTGCTTGTCCAAACTTTTAAAAATTGCCCAAGGCCTCACAAGCGGTTTACTTTATTGGCTTTGAATAGAAAGTTCACTTCCGATGGCTCAACACCTCTCTTCAAACAAAAATCAGGACAAAATGCACCTCTTAAAGCCATAGTATTGTCACACCTCCTCCCTTAAAAAATAAACCATCAATACACAAAGATGGTTTCATTTTTAAAACCCTTTTCTCTTACATTATTAATACACTACAATACATATACATTACATTGACTCTAAACATGCAAATATTCAACGCTACAGTCCATTTCAATCCGTTCCTTCTGCCACCCAACACGTTCGCCTTTCTTCATCAGTCGTGACAACATGTTAGTAAATACATTCATCCTGTCACATGTATAATTTTCAAATTAAATGGTTGTAACAATAAACTCCATCTAAACAGTCTGTTAGTTTTATCTTTAAATTTTTCTAAAAACGTTAAGGGGTTATAATCAGAACATACAATTGTCTCAGAAATGTTACTGGAAACATGTATGTTGAAATATTGCAACACCAACACCAAACCCAAGCTCTCCTTCTCGACTGTGGAATCTTTCTGTTGATGAATATTCAACTTTCTGGAAAAATACCCAATGGGTCTTTCTATCATCTTGTCACCCTCTTGCAAGAGTACAGCGCCAGCAGCCACATCATTCACAGCCATAGCCACCGTTAAGTGGCTTTGCGTAATAAGATATGGCTAACACTGGGGCAGTGGTTAACACAGCTTTCAGTCTGTCAAATGCCTTCTGACATTCTTCTGTCCACTGAAAATTTCCACTCTTCCTCAACAAGCCATAGAGCAACCATGCTGCTAAACTTTGTTATGAATTTTTGATAAATACTACTCAATCCCAGGAATCGTAATACTTCCCTCTTTGTCAATGGCATGGGAAATGTCCCAAGAACCTGTGTTCACATCCCATGGGGCCAGCTGTCCATGTCCAATGAAATGGCTCAGGAACATGACTTGGGCTTTTGCAAACTCACTCATAGCCAAGTTTATCACCAAGCAAACCTTCTGCAGTCAAACAATTCCAATAGATGCTCCTAATGTTCCTTCTGGTTTTTACAAAAAAAAAATCACCAGATCATTTATGTACGCCACACAATTGGCTAATCCCAAAATGACTTTACTGTTTAGTCTTTGAAATGTGGCTGGTGCATTTTTCATACCATAACTTTAAGCTGGTAAAGTCCATTCAGTATCATAAAAGCCAAAATTTCTTTTGCAGTCTTAGATAAAAGGTACCTGCCAGTATCCTTCGAATAAGTCCAGCATTAAAAAATGAGTTGCTTGTCCCACCTTCTTAATACAGTCTCCGGCCGTGGAAAAAGATATGAAGCAGATTTTGTAACTGCATTGATGTTGTGGTAATCAATACAGAGACATTGGGTACCATCTGGTTTTGGCACTATCACTAAGGGCAAGCTCCATTTGCTGCAACTCACTTTGATGATATCATGGTTGAGCATGTGTTTAATCTCTTTTTGAAGCTGTGCCAAATTCAAAGGGGTAGGTCAATAAGGATGTTGCTTAATTGGAACAACATTTCCAATCTGTACATCATGTATAATTATTTTAGTACTTCCCAGGTTATTCCCACATATCTCTCTAAATGATTGTAATAACTCTTTCAAGTCATTTTGATTTTCTTCTGGAAGGTAACTCAATAATTTCCCCCCATTTTTGAGAACTTCCTCATTACCTAATTTCGTTTGAGAAATGGCAAATTCAAATTTATCTGGATTTGGTTCGTCACTCCAAGTTGTAACAAGCAACACATTCTCCTTTTGCTTTTCTTCCCTATCAAAATATCATTTGAGCATATGCACATGACATGCAGTGAGTTTTCCTTTCTTCTGGCGTTCTTATCAAATAATTCACCTCACTCAATTTCTTTTTAATTTGATAAGGTCCACTAAACCTGGCTTTTAAAGGTTCACCTCCCACTGGGAGTAATGCTAACATTAACATCTTCTCTAGCACAACTACAAATTTTACATTTCTTATCTGCTTCCGGTTTCAATACATACTGCGCTAATTTTTTTTGGCTTTCTAGCCAAATCACCTGCTTTATTTAATCTTTCTCTGAAATTTGACACATTGTCCAAATATGAGACCTTTGAACTCTGACTTAACAATTTTTCCTTAATTAATTTCAGTGGACCTCTCACCTTATGTCTGAAAAATAATTCAAATGGACTGAATTTAGTTGACTCATTAGGTGCGTCCTTAATTGCAAAAAAAAGGTGTACAAATGGAATTCCTTTATCCCAGTCCTCTGGATAGTCATGACCCATATCCCTAAGCTATCCATAACTTCCTGGAACAATGTTGATGTAAAATTTGACCCTGATTTGATTGTATTTCTGTGGATAATCTATATCTAGTTTTGTTTTTAAAAACTGAGTAACTCTTCTATAATCCTTCCAGCTGTGATATTGTGTAATGGAAAGGACTCTGGAAATCCAGTAGACACATCCATTATGGTCAACAAATATCGATTCCCACTTTTTGTTTTAGGGAGATGTCCTATGCAATCAAATAAGATACTTGTAAAGCATTCCTCAAATGCTGGTATAGGTAATAATGGTGCTGGTTTTATCACTGTCTGAGATTTTCCTATCACCTGACACGTATGACGTGTCTGGCAAATTTCAGCCACATTTCTATGCAATGCAGGCCAATAAAAATTTTATTGTACCCTGAATTGAGTTTTCTTTAGTCCTAAATGACCTCCTACTGGTAATTCATGAGCTACCTGCAACACCTTTTTAAAACCCACTGGTAATACCATTTGATGAACTTCTGCCAATTTTTCATCCACCCAAATATATATTGGTCTCATTCCTCACGAAGACTTTATATTTAAGATAGTGACATTCTGAGATATACTCAGATACTTCTTCTGTTATACTTTCAGATGTAACTGCTTTTTTTTCATCTTTTTGTTGTAATTCAAATAAACTTTATGAACTACAAATATCTACTTTGTCCTCGCCTTGTTCTTGTTTTTTTTTTCTCAAACTATTTGATCAGACATAGTCTCTGATAATTGAATTTCAACTTCCTTGTCTTTATTTGATTTCTCCCCCTGTGGCTTTGTAACCTTATCACTACACAGTCAGGAAAAATCATTGGATTTACTTCCTGTAACATGTCAGCTGCCTGATTTTACACTAGCTTTTCAACCACAGTAAGCATTGCTCCCACCTGTGATCCAGCTATATCTGGGATAAACTGTATAACCAGTGCAGAGAATTTCTCCACCACTCCCGCCAACACTTCATCATTTTTCATCAGATGCTCCAACCTCACCTTTTAAAATAGAACACTGCTCTTCTCTCCTTGATTTCCACATGTTACCACCTTTTCTGGCTATCCATCTTCCAAAGTGCATACCTCATCATCTCTTGCCATCAAAGGTTGACTTAGTCTTGCATCATTTAAAATTTTAATTTCTTTACCTCCTCCTCCTCCTGGTACACACAAGTAACCAGACAGTAAATTATTTGAAGAGATTTGCAACTGCCTTATCCACCAACCCCTGACCAGACTATATATTTTTTGCACGTCTTTAACTTCCAGTTGGGTCTTCTTTACCACTTTAATAAATCCCATTGGCTTATTTTGTTTTCCCACACCTATTTTCCCAGTGCTTTTCTTAAATTACCAACACTGCAACTTTACATGACCTATTTTATTGCCGTGAAAACACCTGAGCTTTTTTACTTCTCTTTACCTCTCTTGGGTTTGCTTTTTAATCAGTGGTAAACTATCTTTACTATCTTCAATGAGATCGCCTTTTCCTATACTACCTAAAGATTTCTTTTTTCCCCAATTTCTATCCCTCACAGATTGAAAGTGACTTTGGCAGCCAAACTTTGATTTATGAACTAGCTCATAGTCATCTGCTATTTCTGCTGCTAACCTTGAAGTTTTAACTTTCTGCTCTTCCACATCTGAAGTAGTTCTCACTACTTCAGAAAGTGAATTTTTGAACTCCTCCAAAATTAGAGTCTGTCTAAGAGCGTCACATTTATTATCTATTTTCAATGCCCTTATCCATCTACCAAAGTTACTTTATTTGATCATTTCAAACTCAATGTACGTTTAACTAGATTCCCTCTTTATGTTCCTAATATGTCTGTAGGTTCTGGTACACACTAATATGCACTTAAGATGGCTTTATTCACCTTCTCATACTCCCCAGACACCTCCTCTGATCGTGATGCAAATATCTCACTAGCTCTAATTAGCAATATTGTTTGAATCAAAAATACCCACATGGTCATAGGCCATTTCATTTGTATAGCCACTTTCTCAAATGGAATATAAAAGGCTTCGAAATCATTCTCATCAAACGTTGTTAACACTTAGACAAATTTAAACAGATCCCCACCAAGCTTTTGGCTGCAATGGGACTACTCTTTATCACTGCCCTCATAACTGATCCGACCTTCTACCTTCACCATTTTAAGTTGACTTTCCTCTTTCATTCCATCCGCTGAAGTTCAAAAACTATCTCTTTCTCCCTTTCTTTTGCTTTTAATTGCAACTCAAACAGTTTCCTTTCCTTTTTGTATTTAAGCTGTTTTAAATTCTTTTGCTGTCTGTTCTGCTGCAATTATCTCTCTCCCTCTCTTGCTTTTGCCTCTTTCTTTTTTCTTTCTGCTCTGCCAGGTCTGTTCTTTTTCTCTTTTCCCCTCACTATTGCCTCCAATTCAAGCTGCGTCATTTGCAATTGAATTTTAGTCATTTCTAATGATCCTGATCACAGTCCTGGTAATTGTAAACATATTGCTGCAACTATCTCCCCTTTCCTCACAGACAGACAACTCCAACTTCAAATTCCTTGCCAATCCAAAGGTTTTGCCCTGCTCACTTTCTGTGAACTACACAAAGTGACATCTTCCACTCCCAAGAAACTCTTAGCGATTGAAACAGGCATTATTATAACATAAAGCACACCCTATTTCAACCAACCAAATGCAACATCTGAAATAAAAATGCCCAAATACTCACTACTCGCTTGAGTCCAATAATACCAAATCCAACCTGAAATTAGAGATTTTGATCCGGACAAGAGCCCCCATTTGTTATTGACCAGATCAAACCCCTTGCAAATATACCAAGGAGATGGCTTAGACCCTAACTTTTATCTTCTTTAAAGGCAAGTGTAAGGTGATGTGTTCCAAATATAATTCGATTTGTCACGCTACTCAGCTTTGAGCAAAACACACTTTATTCTTACCCTCAATGAAGATACAAGCAAAAGAAAGAAGAATTGCTATAACATAAACTGTATTGGAAAACTTAACAGAATAACAGATGATTTAACTACTAAACAGTAACTGTTTCTATATATAACATCCCATAAACACACCCTTGGAAAAGGCAAAGTCAGTAAAACAGATTGTCTCGTGTGATTCTGGCAGTGGGAAGAGAACCCAAGCTGTAACACTGAGAAAGTTGTAGCAGCTTCCATACCAAGCTTCAAAACCCTAGCAAATGCTGAAAGACGAACTAAAACATTGGTTCTGTGGGTGCCTGACTCCACCCATTCATGCTGCTTCTATTCTCCTAACTTTATTAGAGATCTGTCAATCTCTGTCTGGAACTTACTTAACGACTGAATGAGCGCAATCCTTTCTGGGAGAGAATTTCAAAGATTCAACACCGTCTGAAGAAATTCCTCCTATCTTAGTCCTAAATGGCTTCCCATTTTATTCTTGAGACTGTGTTCCTTGGTTCTAGACCCCACAACCAGAGGAACATTTCTGCAACTACTCTGTTTATTTCTTGACCAATTTTGTACATTTCTAAGAGATTGTCTCTCGTTATTCTTCAGCACAGAGGATACAAGTCTAGTCTCCTTAAATGTCTACTCGTAGGACAGTCCAAACATCCCAGAAATCAATGTGATAAACTTTCACTGCACTCCCCCTATTGAAATATGCCCTGAAATTGAAACAATACTTTTCGGCTCCTGTACTCAAATCTTCTTGCGATGTTGCCTTCTGAATTGCTTGCTGTAACTATATGCTAGCTTTTAGTCAGTTGTGAATAAGAATATCTAAGTCCCTTTGAACATCAACCATTCCCAACGTCTCCTCATTTCAGAAATAGTTTGCATCTATGTTCCTCTGACCAAAGTGGAAAACTTTGCACTTATCTACAGTCTATTCCATCCACCAAGCTCCTGCCCACTCTATCAGCCTTTCTAAATCCTCTTGAAGCATCTTCAGAATTTCCTCACTACTCACATTCCCAGAAAGTTTTGTAATATCTACGCACCTGGAAATATTACAATTGGCCCCCAATCATTGAAATATTGAGAGTGGCTGGAGCACAAGCATTGATCCTTCAGTATCATACTGGTCGCAGTCTGCCCACCTGAGTGAGACTCATTTATTCCTATACTCTGCTTTCTGTGCGTTGGCCAATCTGCAGTCTACAGTAGTATGTTATTTCTAATTCCAAGTGCTTTAATTTTGTTTACTAACTTCCTGTACGGAACTTTATCAAAAGCCTTTGAAAAATCCAAAATGCATGACATCCACTGATTTCCCATGAACCACGTCATTAGCAGCATCTGCAAAAACACTTGGGTTGATCAAACCTGATTTCACCTTCATAAATCCATGCTGACAGTCCAATCAGACAATTTTTTTTTTTAAAAATCTAGTAATTGTATTTTTTGTAATAGATCCTGGTGATGGCTAATATTACTTTTTTTTTCCTGTTTTCTCTCTCATCCATTTTGTTTATTTAAATCAGTGGGGTTACATTTGCAAGATTTTGATCTGCAGGCACTGTTGCAGATTTACTAGACTTTTGAAAAATGATGACCAATGTATCTACCATTTCTGTATCTATCTCCTCTTTATTCCAGTACCCTGGCAATTTGTTAATTTTCAGTCCCATTATTTATCCAATGTTACTTCTTTTTACGAATAAAAGGTTCATTCCAATCCACATGCTCACGCTTGCATATTAATTATTTCAGGAAGACTTCTTGCATCCCCTGTGAGGATGGATACATTATACTTATTTAGCTTCTCTGCCTTTTCTCTCTTTCTGATTATAAATTCTCTTTTTTCTATTTGTAATGAATTTACCTTTGCCTTTGCTAATCTTTTAGATTCCTATTAGAAATCATTTTGAAATCATTGTGTTCCTTACTATTTTGTATTCATACTCTATTTTCTCTTTCTTTATTAATAGTTTTTATTGGTTTTCCATTCTATAATTCTTCCAATCCTAAAGTTTTCAGTTTTTCTGGCAAGCTTATAACCTCATCCTTTTGAAATAATATAACCTTAAACTTCCCTCAATAGCCTGTTGGGCATTTTTGATTTAAGGATTTTTTTAAAAAGCCAAACATTAATTCTATTGATAGGACACATTGCCTAATTACCATCAAATCTTTTAATGTATTTTTCCATTGCACCATAGCCAGATTACTCCTATTACCTACATAAGTTTCCTTGTTCAGATTTAAGGCTCTGCTTTCATTTTTCAAACTTAATGAAAACTTCAATCATACTGTGGTCACTTTTCTCTGAAAGTTATTTTACAAAAGGATTATTAAATTAGCCCTTGCTAGTTGAATAATGTTAGGTTTAAAATAGCCTGTGCCCTAGTTGGTTTCTGAACAATGTTCCAGAAAGCTATGTGAAACACATTCCAAGGGCTCTTTCTCCATAGCGTTGGTACTCATTATATTTATTCAGTCTTTATGTAGATTAAAGTCATCCATGATTATCCGAGCATTCTCCTAGCTACATAAACCTCTAATTTCTGCATTGATATCATGCCGACATTACCACTCCTGTTTGGCCAATAAAATCATTTCTACTAAAGTTTGCTGCCTCTTGCTGTTTGTTACATCTACCCAAAGCATTTCAACATTGTTTTCTTTGAAAGATCATCTCTCACTAAACCACTCATCCCATCCCTTAACTACACTACCCCACCTCCCTTTCCTTTTTACCTGTTCCCTTATTCCAGTGTTTGTCATCCCATAGCCACACCTGTGTAATGGTGATTAAATTGTATTCTTTTTTATTTCTACTGGCAGCATCAATTCACCTATCCTGTGGCGAATGCTGCATGGATTCAGAGTCCTTCTAATTTTGATTTGTTTAACCCTGTTTTATAACTTGACCCCATTTAATTCTGGAATCCTTTCTCTGCTCCTTTCCATTTCCATTTTCAGCTTTTCTATTATTGTAAGGTTTGATTTGATTCTATCTGAATTCATTCCTGGGTTCCCACCCCAAGCCAGTTTAAAGCCTCCCCAGCAGTGCTTTCAAACCTGCCATGAAGATGTTAATTCCATTCCTGGGAAGGAGTGACCCATCATTCTTGTATAGGGTTCACCAGCCCCAGAACTGGCCCTAAAGCTTTCCTTCCTGCACCAACTTTCAGGCCCCATGTTCATTGACTCAAGCTTCATAATTGTATACTCACTAACATGTGGTACTGGGAACAATCCTAAGAATTGCTGCCTTAGATGTACTGCTTTTAATTCTCTTGCCGCATCACTAAATTCAATTTTCAGGACTACATCCTTTGTTCTATCTATATTGTAGGTGATAACGTGAACCACAAGCTCTGGGCTTTCAATTTACCTTAATAGAATATCCTGCAAGCTGATATATTTGACTCAGGAAGATAATATGCCACCCTGGAACTGTCCATGACCACAGAAATACCAACTGTCTTTGCTCAGCATTATGACAGAATCACAATCTGTGGTAAAGTGTCTAGAAATAAATTGCAATGAGATGCACTGTGTTAGTTTGTGAAACTTGACAAAATTGACACTTGGCCAAAATAAACATGAGATATAGTCCAAGGCCTGAAAATAAAGAGCAGGCCACTTATGATTGAGACAATGATGAACTTCTTCTTTCAGAGCGTGGTAAGTTTTTGGAATTTCCTACCCCAGAGGTCTATGGGTGTTTAATCATTTAAGCTTGTTCAAGAAATGTAATTGATTTTTGTATACTAATAACATCAATGCTATAGCAATAACAGGGAAATGTGGTGTAAAGGTACAGAGGTACTGCAGATGCAGTGGGCTTAATGGCCCACTCTTGCTCCAATTTCCTAGGTTGTCATAAGCCCCTATTGTCAATGCTATTAAGATGCCATTGAAATAGATAAGGGGTCTTTGGCACAAACACGCCTCCTACATGCATACACACACGCGCATGCTGCCACTTTTTATAAGTTTCAGGAGACCTCCTTTGTCTCCAGCCTATTGTGCAGATGAGAGGTCTTTTCTTTTTATTGTAAGTTCAATACTTTAACACAAATCATTTCCTTCCCATGTAGCTAGGCATTTCTTTTATCATTCCCTGTGGAGTTTGGCCAGCTTTGAAGGTCTGGGGCCTCTGCAGCCATTTGAAAACAGTGTACTGGTTCATTTGAAAGTGTTTTCATTCAAACAACAGTCCAAGCTACAAATATTAGTTGACATAATTAAAGATTAATATTTCATATATTACAACGTCATGACAAATGTCTGGTTGAATAGCTCATTGTGCATGAAAGCTGTGCGATGTAACTATCTGGTGCCACTATGAAGTGCTGAAATGGAAGAAATAATGACAACTGTTTGAAAATCTCAATTTCTGACACACATGGAGCATAGAACATAGAACTATACAGCACAGGAATGGGCCCTTCGGACCTCAATATTGTGCTAAACATGGCATCAAGTTCAACTAATCCCTTCTTTCTGCCCTTCCCAACTCTGGGAAAAATCGTCAACCCTTCACTGATAAAGAAAATACAGTGCAACAAGACTCTGTCATGTAGGCTTGTCAATAGAAATTAAATATCTCAGATTTGGGTTTTTATTGATGTGAAAAATTAACTCAGTTTCTTTGTCAACAGATGCTGTCTGTCTGCTGAGTATATCCAGTGCTTTCTGTTGCAGAAGCAACAGAGCATGGTTGGGGCACCACATTGAGGAACTCCTGCAGCGAGGTCCTGGGACTGATTTGATTGACCTCCAACAGTCTTCTGTTCTGCTAAATATGACTCCAACCAGTGGGAGAGTTTGCCCTTTTTTGACATTAATCTCAATTTCACTGGAGTTTCTTGATGACACATTAGGTCAAATGCTGCTTTGAAGCCAAGTGTTATCTTTTTCTCCTGATCTCATCTTTGCAACTTGGCTCTTTTATCCATGTTTCCACTGGGGGTAGAATGATCCTGGAGTTGATGGGGTCTGGTGGAATCCATGTTGTGCATCAGAAAGCAGGTTGTTGCTGACTAATTGCCACTTCATATCTCTGTCGATGTCTGCTTCCAACGCATTAATGATTAGGAGTAATCTGACACGGTGGTAATCACTGGGTCAAAATCCCAGAATTCCCTTCCATCCACTTGACACTTGTAACTGAAGGTGGTTGCAAATGCTTCAGTGTTGCCATTTTGCACTGGGATCACTCATTGAGAGAATGGAGGTGCTATGGAGCTGCTTCCTCTATTTAGTTGTTTCATTATTAACCACTATTCATGAGTAGAAGTGTCAGGATTGCAGAGCTCCAATCTCCTATGTGGTTGTGGTATTATCTATTGTATGTTGTGTAGTTACCAATGTATGTTTTAATCTGTCCAACATTTCCTGATAAACTATCTAGTTAAGAAGTGCAGGGTCATCAAACCCAGAGTCCAAGACATTCACAGAGATCCTGAGGAGTGGAGAAATATCGCTTTGGAAGATGAAACTTCATGGACAATCCCCACTTAGGAGCCGTAAGCAAGTTCCTATGTGTGTACCTGACACACATCGCAGTTGCACTTTCAGTCTCCAATGATCCAGAGATGGGAGGTTTGACACATACATTCATTAGCTGGTGGGATTTGAACTCTGTCTCCAAGGGAATTGTCCAGGCATCTGCATTGCTAATCAAGTAGCATTACCAATCCAGTAACATTACAATTTATCCTTCCTTCCCTCGTCTGCACATGCACAAACTGTTCTGCCAAAGGAGAGTGTTTTTTTTTGATAACTCTCGATTTGATTGGAACTACTAATGCATGAAATTGGGAAAATCAGTACTCCCCCTGGTGAGCTAACCCTGAGTTAATTCTGCTAAATGATTTTCACGGTGAAGAAACGGGGTTTTTTGAGAGAGACAGGCAGAGAGGGGAAATGCTGCTATGCAGAAGTAGGGTGCTTGTTTTGTTTTCTATTTGGAGGAAAAGGAGAGAACCAAGAAGACTTTTGGAAATTCTAAGGAACAAGGATTGAGGTGGGCCTCTTTGCCAGGCGTGGATTTGAGTGACGATTCCGAGAAACACTGAAAATAGAAGCAGGAGTAAGCCATTCAGCCCCTTTGAACTTGCTCTGCCAGTCAGTATGATCATGGCTGATCGTCCAACTCAGTACCCTGGTCCAACTTATTCCCAATACCCTTTGATAACCTTCACTCTAAGAACTTTATCTAATGTTTTCTTGAAAACATTCAATGTTTTGGTCCCAACCACTTTCTGTGGGAGACAATTTCAGAGGCTCCCCAGTCTCTCGGTCAAGAAATATCTTCTCATCTCAGTCATAAATGGCCTAAACCTGTATTCTTAGACTGAGACTTCCGATTTTGGACTGTTTGGTCATCTGGTACATTCTTCCTGTGTTTAAACTCCCCACTGACTCGACTAAACTCCAGTGGCTTGGGTAGTGTTTTACAACAGAGAGACCTCGGGGTTCAGGTCCATAATTGTTGTAGACAGGGTTGTTAAGAAGGCATTTAGCTTGCTTGCCTTCATTGCTCGGACATATTAAGTATAGGATTTGAGGTCTCATGTTGAGGCTGTACAGGAAATTGGTGAGGCCTCTTCTGGCGTACTGTATCCCGTTCTGGTCTCCCTGTTATAGAAAGGATATTATTAAGCAGGAGAGGGTTCAGAAAAGATTTACCAGGATGTTGCTGGGATGGGGGGTTTGAGTTAAGTGGAGAGGCTGAATAGGCTGGGACTTTTTTCACTGGAGCGCAGGAGCTTGCGGGGTGACCTTATAGAAGTTTGCAAAGTCAAGAGGGATCTGGATAAGATGAATGGCTGGCGTCATTTCCCTAGGGTGGGGGATTTCATGTCTAGGGGGCATATTTTTAAGGTGAGAGGAGAAAGATTTAAAAAGACATGAGAGTAGTTTTAGAGAGAGTTGTTCATGTGTGGAATGAACTTCCAGAGGGAGTGGTAGATACCAGTACAGTTACAACGTTTAAAAACATTTGGATAGGTACACAAATAAGTAGGGTTTGGAGGGATATGGGCGAAATTCAGGCAAGTGGGACTAGTTTATTTTGACAAATTGGTCAGCATGGACTAGTTGCAACAAAACGTTTGCTTCCATGCTGTACTACTCTATAATGCAGTCTTCACTGATCCAATCTCTCTTCATGTGTCAATCCTGTCATCCCAGGAACCAGCTTGGTAAACAAACATTTCATCTCTACACCCCCAAAAATAAAAAGCTGCACATAAACTTGCTGGTGACATTTTGCCAGAATCCTATACAATCGAAGCCAAAGATTTTTGCACCTGTACTTGAATCCCCTCACTGTGAAGGCCAATGTGCATTTGTTGCCTTCGCCACCTGCTGCACCTGTATCTTTACTTTCAGTGACTGGCGTACAAGGACACCCAAGTCTTGTTGCTCCTCCACTTTTCCCAGTCTATTAGCATTTAGATAAAATCTGTTCATGCTTTTGCTATCAAATTGGATAAACGTCACATTTATCGACATCATGCTTCATCAGCCTTTCATTTGCCCACTCAATTCATTTGTCCAATTCACAATGAAGCATATCTGCATCCTCCTCTCAGTTCATCTTCCCACCCAGCTTTGTGTGTCTGCACATTTGATATTATGTTTAGTTCCTTTATCTAAATCGCTAACATAGATTGTGATTAGTTAGGGTCAAAACACTGACCCCTGTGGTAGCCCACGCCTGTCTCATTTTCTCAAAAACAGCTCAAAATCAGCTGCTGATATCTATCCACTATCCAGATGGTTAGAATTGAGGATGCTTAGAGCCTAAAGAAGCAGTGATTCATTTTTGTGCTAAATTAGATGTCCCTGGATATGACTTTCTTCAAAGCCAGTTGGTCAGCTGGATCTGTATAAGGTAGAGAGAATATGGTGATTTGAACCACGAGTGAAAGATTAGGGACAATTTGAATTGTGATTATGGCCATGAGTCCCAGATCATGGAATACATTAGATGAAGTTTGCCCCTCATAAATGTTGCAGTGAATCAGTTGCATCTCAGGAGGCCATCAAATAGATTGATGTCCTTGACATTGCCATTATAAGCTTTTACTGGCACATGAAAATAGCAAAAGTACTTAAATTTGACAACTTCTTTTTGTTCACAAACACATCACATTCACACTGAAATGCTCTGTGGCATTTGCACATGCATTATCAGAACAAATATGATGCAATTTTAAACTCTTCTCCATCATCATACATCCCAGCCAACAAAAGCTTTTTACCTAAATACACTGTTTTTATGATAAACTGAGTTACTTCTGACAGTTGAAAGTTTCAACACCCACTCCACTGAATGAATGAATGAATGACTGTCTGTCTGCTATAATCGTACATTTGTCCAAAAAGATTCTAAAAGCTCTTTTCTGATCTACATTAGTTCCCGTTTAATGCAACAGTGTTTTAATATTGTCACACTTAAGTCATATGCCTGCATGCAAATGGAGATGATCTTTTCTTTTAGCTTTAACACCTTAAAAGAACAACATGGCATATGAGCATTTTACCTTGACCCAAGATGGCCATCAAGGTTTAGGTAGCATTCTGTGATTTCTGAAGGAAGAGTAATGCACATCTGAACAAGATTCTGTAAGGTTGTAATATGTAAATAGCATTGGGTGGGCTGCATTCCTTTCAATAGACAAAAACCACCTGGACAGTTTGCACTTCCTACTTCTGGGCTGACCCAAACTATGGATGATGATACTTCTTGTCTCCAAGCTCAAAATTGTCATAACATCTGTAAAGAAACCCATAAAGTCTAGAGTGGGTGTAAAAGATTGCCATCCATTCTCTTTTCAAAAGAGTGTCCTCTAATTAATACACTTTAAGTGGACAATAGAAATGTTTGTCAAATAACCGAAACTGACCACTGATTAACAATCTTAACAATCCAAAAACTGGGGGAAACTTGTCAGTCTGCCAACTAAGAGGAAAAGGAGGGACAATTCCTCCACAGAAAAGAATAGAACCATACCTAGTCATGAGTCAACTCATATAATACAAGGCAGATTAATTCATTTTCACTTGAAAAGAATTGTTCCTGGGAAAACATGGCAATTATCCAGTGTGGAAATCCAGAGATGTCCAATTTAAATTCTTCAAAGAACCATGTGAGGAACCAATCCATGTTTGCGAAGACTCAAAAAGAGTCAAAGTCGACATTCTTTTGTCAAGAATCTAGCCACATGCTTTGTTCTCTGGAGTGTGTGTGTGTGTGTGTGTGTGTGTGTGTGTGTTTCTCATTATTGTGTTTACATTCTGGGGTGTAGTGCATTTATTTTTTCCTATCATACTTGCCCAAAAACTTGCTTTATGTTCATGAGCGAATATCACAGCCCCGGACAAAGTTTAAAACAAGAGATAACAAAGTGTGGAGCTGCAGGAACACAGCAGGCCAGGCAGCATCAGAGGAACAAGAAAGCTGATGTTTTGGGTCGGGACCATTCTTCAGAAAATAATTAATTAATTCGTTTCAGAAGAGGGGCCCTGACCCGAAACGTCAGCTTTCCTGTTCCTCTGATGCTGCCTGGCCTGCTGTGTTCCTCCAGCGCCACACCGTGTTATCTCTGACTCCAGCATCTGCAGTCCTTGCTATCTCAGTGCTGGCACTTACGTCATTTGTACTATATATAAATGATTTAGATGAAAATGTAAGTGGTCTGATTAGTAACTTTGCAGATGACATGGAAATTGGTGGAGCCATGGATAGTGAGGAAGGCTGTCGAAGGATACAGCAAGATATAGATCAGTTGGAAATTTGGGCAGAGAGATAGCAGATGGAGTTTCATGCAGACAATGTGAGGTGATGACTTTTGGGAGGTCAAATGCAAGAGGAAAGTATACAGTAAATGGTAGGTCCCTCAGGAGCACTGATATACAGAGCGATCTTAGGGTCCAGTCCATAGCTCCTTAAAAGTGGCAACACAAGTGAATAAGGTTTTAAAGAAGGCATACGGCACGCTTGCCTTCATTGGATGGGGCATTGAGTATAAAAGTTGGCAAGTAACTTTGCAGTTGTATAAACATGAGTGAGGCCACTTTTG
>JAHRHZ010000069.1:10369839-10439429 GCA_024137785.1 Ginglymostoma cirratum | reverse complement strand
CGTGTTATCGCTGACTCCAACATCTGCAGTTCTTGCTATCGCAAAGTTTAAAACAATCTTTTTAACATGCACTTTGTTGCAAACCACTGAGAAATGAGCAGAAAAGGGAAAAGATATCCATCTTTCTCTTCATAACAATGTTCTCAATATTTTGGAATACATTTGAAATTTAGAATATATTTATTTGTGTGCATCATTTCCTATAAACTTTAAGGATAATTCTGTAGAAGGGTTATATCAGACTCGATGATACCTCAGTTATTCTCGACACAGATGCTGTGGCACCTGCTGAGTTTCTACAGCAAATTCTCTTTTTTTTTTAAATTTCAGGTTTCCAACATCCATATTATTTTGCCCTTATTTGAACGGTAGTATCTACGTTTGGATAGAGACGCCTGTCTGTCAATTTGAACTATTTTCAAACAGCAGGAAATCTATGATTGGATGGCAGAATGTTCTCAAAAGTTGATCATTTTCAGCTGCCTGTATTTTATCACCCATGTCTAAAACCAAAGCAAGTAAGTCGATTATTTTTTGGTTCAAGAAACAATAAAACAATTGTAAAGTTCAGTGATTCCATTAGAAGGTCTTCATTTAAAGGGGAATATTGATTGAAAGCATTCTGCCTCAACTAATGATCCCTGGAGGCCTAGCTTTCCACTAACAGTACCAAATGACTTCCTGTATTTCACTCTTAGTTTTAATTTAATATCTGAATATGCATCTGGAGTTTGACATTCTTGCAAGATATGCACCTATTTATTGCAGTGCTGCAAACAGTCTGAACATTTAATCCCTGCTCATAAAGTGTTTATAACTCATCAGTGAAATCCAGCAGCAATATATCAGATCTGTTGTTAGGTAAAGACAGTATCAGTACTCTCTAACAATTTTATGATGCGTATAATCAAAGTTTATTTGTGTGTTAACAAGATAAGTACTGACATAAAACTTTTAAAACATAGCAGGGTTCTTTTGTTCAATTTCCAATCTAGCTGGAGGCACTGATCAATCTCTGAGTTAACATCTCGAATGAAATAGAGGAAATTTAAATAGCACATCAAATATTTTTGCACTCAGTACCTTTGTGATTTCAGGGCCTAGATTTGAACTTTAAGGTTAAGCAAATTTTTTTTGTTGCTTTCCAGAATTGAAAAGTGGTGGAAGTTGCTCCCTTGTGATCATGTTTGTGAGATAGCCTTATGCGATTATGTACTGTCCATGGTTTTCTGATGTTTAGTTCTTCTTTTTGCAAGGTTCAATATTGTGCACCAAAAATGTCTCTGTGTGTGAATAATTTGTTGCTGGTTCTGAATTTTACCAATAACAAACATAACAGAAAGTGAAACTGACAAAGACTGGGTTGATTGCCCAGAAAAATCATTCAGCTATACAGCATTAGAGTAGTGGATGGATGTTAGTAAGAATCGCTTGTCCTGTCTTGTTATACGTTGAATCATTATACAAAAACATTTCTTATATATGACAAGTAAGCAAAAAAAAAAATGGAGAGTTTAAGGACTAAGGTAAGTCAAATTTCCTGTTTTTGCCTTTAACATTATTGGGCTCAAAGGAGATCTGAATTCTTAGGATCCGGAGTTACAATAAACATTGAAGGGGGTTCTTAATAGTTACAGAATGTTAAAATGCTTGAATGATCATTTAAATCACTATCTCTGCAAGAAACACTTTTTAAAAACTACCTCTCTGATGCTTTTCAGTTTTATTGAGATTTTTACCATAATGTTGACGGCCTACCCTGGATGAAGGGACTGGGGAGCTGACAAAAATTCTTTTGAAAGTCTCTGATCCTAGAAACAAGGAGAATCCTTCCAAAGCAGAAAATTGACAGAGATTAATAAAGCCACAGTTTATGAATTGAGTGCAAATATCAAAAGAGGATCTTGTCTGTATCTGGCAATCGTCCCAAACACGCAAAGGGCCTGTGCCTGAGTGCCTATCCTGCTTATTTACTTTTCCTTTGAAAATAAAACCGTCATAAAATTATTAAAATGTTGTTAAAAATAAATCAGTTCACCATTAAATGCTTGCTTTATGATGACTCTAGGTGGATAAACTCTAGGTGGCTGAGACAGCGACATAGCATACAGCCTGATCCCTGCGAGCATTTATTATCCAAGGAGTGGAAATTAATTTCCAGATGTTGCTATAATATCGTTCAGTCTTTGACTGTCTGCAAAAGCTACTCACTGAACCGCAAATAAGCTCCCAAGGAGCTCAACACCTGAATGTGAGTAATAGCCACTTATAAAATTGGCTGGTTGAAAGTCATGAGGTAATTTGTCCAATTTCAGAAGAAAGTATATGTTAAGCTGCAGGTTGTCATAGTTCAGGAAAGTATCCATCCTAGCAAAGTATTGTAGTTCACAATATCCATCATGACCAGTCCTAGAATAAGGATACAAGTGCCAAATCATTTTAGTATTCATTGTCACCATAACACTCATTCAGCTCAGTCATGAGGGTTCCACTAAACACAATGACATGACATGAAATGAACAAGTTCTTTCATTGCAGCTTTTTTTTTGCTATTTTCAATGCCATGTGACTACTTCAGACTCTACAAAGTTTGAAACATTCCAAAAGCTGTTTTTGAAATTGAATTTATAAGATTTGTTTGACCTTTTCAAAAGTTAATAGAGAGTTGACATTAACTCCTAGCGGGTTTGAAATGACTACTGTCAATTTGTTTCTACCCTGCTCCATGACAGAATGAGGTCAGGGTAATTTTAGTGACATTGCTTCTTTATTGTGCATTGATGGGGCTGGCATTATCAGAATCACACACCACACTCAAAAAAATGATGTCGCTGCCAATAATCCAAAAGTCTTCTGCATGGTTTTTAGCTCCTGGAAAGGGAGAAGTTAACATGAAGGGGGAAGAAGCATCCTGAAGAGTTTAAGCCAAATATTTCAACACAAGCTTTTCAATAGCCCACTAAGTCCTGAAGATGTAAAAGTTAGTAGAAAATTTGGGAGAAGGTGTTCCTAATCAGGTTTACTTCGTTCAGGAATTGTTCCAAATGACTTTAGGAAGCTGCCTTTCCTTTCTGCCTGGAGTAGAAATTAATTTGGGCCCATATCTGGGCCTAGACACAGCACTGCATAGCAAACAAAGTCCTCAAAGCCTAAACCAGGCTCAAAATTGGATCTCAGGAAATCGAAGAAGTGGGAGGTCAGCTGTTCCCCCAGGTGGAGCGGAACAGGTAAGTTACATTATTATTTCTAATTTAAACTGTGGCGAGTTAGGAATAGGTTTCCCCAATCCCCCACTCGGTACTGATTTTGAGCAGATTAGTTGAAGCACATCTGGACTTATTTGTGGCAGTTCAAAATTACACAATGATGTGTGACTATTGAGAAAGAAAACATTTCAGCGAGAGTGTTAGTATATTGGAAAAATGGGGATTGCAGCAGAATGGGAAAAAAAATCTTACAATTATATTACTCCTTTCATGATATCATTGGCTTAAATATGTTATTGCTTTTAAAGTGCTGTTTGAAGTTTTGACACTGTTTATAGTGTAGGAAACAGGACAGCTAATTTATGCACAGCAGGTTCCCAAATACAGCAATGTGATAATGTCCAGATAATCTGTTTGTGTGATGTTGATTGAAAGATAAATGTGGGTCAAGACATAAATGAGAACTTTCCTTCAATTTAAAAATAGCACCATTAAACTTTATGTCCACTTGAGGACGTAGACAAACTCTCAATTTAATTTGTCTTCTGATAGACAGCACCTCCAACAATGCAACACTGGGGTGTCAAATTTGTTTTTGTACTCAAGTCCTAGAATAGAATTTGGAGACAGAAACCACATCTCACTCAGTCAATGGGAGTACGAGTTGAGCCATGGTTGAATTTAGCTTGTGATGTCAAAGCTGTTAAAACTGAGAGGATGTCAGAATCATTCTGAAGACTGTTGAAGTTATTTCACATTAGGCATGGATTTTACTCTACTGGCAGTTGAGGAGGTGCTGTTGGGTCTTGTGTTAAAAACTAGCAGATCTTTGCTGCAGGGCCTTGGAAGCAAGATTCTGTATTTGGATCAGCAATGGTTTCTATTTATGGCATTTTCCAATTGTCTGGCTAATCTGAGCTTCATTCCCACCATGACAGCAGTAGTCAGGAGAGAAATTTGTCACAGCAAAGTGTTCCAACAGTTGTCTGTAATGTCCATAACAAAACATTATTGCACAAGTATTTTCTTCAAATAGTATAATGGCATGGTCTAAAAAAAACCCAAGAAAAGTCATGATTTCAGAACAAAAATAGCTTTAATTTGTATAGTGTCTTTAACAACATTGAAGGACATGATTTGACACTGAGCTGTATACAATGTCAGATGATTAAAAAAAACTTGGTGAAAGAGCTCAATTTAAGGAGATTTTCAAAAAAAAAAGGAAGAGAGATAGAGATGTTGACATTTAGGAAATGGAATTCCAGACCAGAATATCTTGAAGGCACAATGACCAGTGGTGGAACAATTAAAATTAAGGATTGCCAAGGCGCCAGAATGACAGAAACACAAATTTCTTGAAGTATTGAGTGGCCAGAGGTAATTGCAGATTTCTGTTTCATTGTTTGATGGAATGTGCATGTCAAGGCCAGCATTTGTTGTCCATTCCTAACTACTCTTTGAACTGATTGGCTTGCTACACCTCTTCAGGAGACAGCTATGAGCCCAAAGCATGTCTATGGGTCTAGAGTAGATCAGACCAGGTGAGGGATGACAGATTTCCTTTCTTAGAAGACATTAGTTAGCCAGTTGGGTTTGTACAACAATTGATAGCTTCATGGTCGCCATTAATGCAACTGACTTTCAATTTCAGATTTTATTAATTAAATTTAAATTCCAGCAGCTGGCATATTGGAATTTGAGCACATACTCCTAGAGTATGAGTTCGTGCTGTTAAATTACTAATAAATTGATATTAGCACTGCAGGAGCATCTCCCTGAATTGGGAGGAGTGAAGCCATGGAAGAATTTGAAATCATGGGTGAGAATTTTAAAAATTAAACCATTACTCATTTGGAAGCTAATTTCAGAGTGCATGTGGGAGATTGGTAGACAGAACCCTGGTGTGTGATAGGACATGTCCAGCAGGGTTTAAATGAAACCAATTTGATGGAGGATGGAGCATGGGAAGCTCTCTGGGAGTGTATTGGATTGTCAGGTCTAGGTGTAGCACATGTGAGTTTCAAAGGCAGATGGTTGAGGCAGAGGTGAAATTAGCCACGGCAGGGAGCTGGAAATAGGCTGTCTTACTGATGCCACAGTTTTGCAGTTGAAGTTTCACCTTGGAGGTCAAATATGGCAACTAGCCTGAGAACAGTCTAGTTAAATCTCAAACACAAACAAAAACAGAAATTGCTGGAAAAGCACAGCAGGTCTGGCAGCATCTGTGGAGAGAAATCGCAGATAATGTTTTTGGTCGAGAGACCCTTCTTTTGGCTTTTATCCAATTCAATCTCGGACAATTGTCAGCAATGTGAAAGGAGTTGGGAATAGGAAATAAAACTTGCAGCCACTGAAACCTAATTTTAGCATATTTTAATTTTTCCCCAACTATAATGCAACCAAACTCATTGGAACCATTTAGTCTTTGTCAGAGTTCCATTTTGGACACAGCTTCTCCACGATTTGTTCTATCCTTCACGACCACAGATAGTACAGACTCCTCTGAGATGGAGACCTTTGGCATCCAATAAAGAAGACTGACTGGCTTAAAAAGAATGGAAGATAATGACTACAAGGTCAGTCCGAAGCAGAATTAAGTTGACAGTTTGAAATCTAGCAAATAAAGAGCCTACATGTCCCATATGCAGTCCGCAATTTTACAGCATGAGCAGTAGGACATTGGCTAAGCAACCAGCTTTACAGCCAGTAAAGTTTTTTTTTTGGAGTGTCGTTGTTATAGCTATAAATGCAGTTATAATGGCAAAGCACAGCAGCTAAGAATATCCATTGTAAAGTCTCACAAACAACAAGATAATAACCATATACACTGTTTCAGTGTTAATCGACGGGCTAGAAGCCTTTTGAGAAGGGGCAGCGGAGCAAAAAGCCTGTAAAGTTTTCACCTAAAATCATGAGAAGATGTGTTGCTCTGTTGGAAAACACCGCGTGAAATGTGGTCTTGTTAAATTCAGCCGATATTCTCTTATGCTTTCATCTTCCCACAATTGCTGGATATCATGTCTTGGAAGATGCTTGGCTGGCATATTTGTTTTCATACACAGACCTGCCAATTATTTGTGCAATCTTTGCTCTTTTCAGCGTTCTGTTTGCTCTGTGAACTGGGCCTGGGCTTTTATAGATTAATGAAGAGCCCTCGTGTCAAATCAAAGCAATACTGAAGAGAAAAAGAACTGGAGCCAGATGCAATGGTGAGAATTTACTTCTAGCAGAAGTTTTACTTGAATGTAGGATTGTTATATATTCATAGCCATTATAGAGTTGCAAATGGTTCTACACCATACTTTTATGACATCCTGTCAACGTAGCAAAGTAACAAGCGCTCTTAAAGCCATATTTACAGTATTTTCACATATTTGAGCGCAAAACACATCCAGAGTACAAGTTTACTATAAAATCTGTGGTGATAGAATGTTACCTTCAGGGGTTGGCCATGAGATTGAGCAGTATAAATTTAATTGGCCGTCTTTAAGAGAGATCCAGGAGAATATGAGACAGTTCCTGCGATGTCTTGAGTGATTTTGGCAAGAGAGAACATTAAATTCCATAAGAAAGCCGCAGATCTTCTGCAAGTACTGTTGCATCAGACTTCATAGTCAAATGAGTCTCCAAAGCACTATTAAAGTGGGGAGGATCTCATTATAGTTTTATTATGCGTTTTGTTTTATTTAAATTTTCTTGAAGTGCACAATGAAATAAAGGGCATTCAGCTTTCTGTACAGCAGATCAAGTCCTATTGTGGACTCTGCTCAGCACATTTAATCTCCTGAGGGAACTATTTAACCAAAGAAGATAATCCTCCCTGAAATTGCTCCCAAATTCTCTAAAGTGATCTATCAATACTTCAGGATATTAAATTTAACATTACACTCTGCTTTATTCAAACTCAGTTGCACCCACAGCTGCAATTTCTCCTGCCCCGCAGCTCGGGAACCATTAAAAGGAATTGAGCAATTAGTTATTTGTCTTCATATTGTGTGAATATAAATAGAAGGGTTATTGAGAATGGCCATTGGTGCGATTTCAGCCTGTAGGACTATGTGCATTTGACTGTGGTTAAGGGGTTAAATCTGGAAAAATGCAAGCGTATTGGGAAACTAGCTATAACTGTTCAGTTTTACATTTCATTCTCATACGATGGGCTTCATGCTTAATTCACTCAGGAGAGAAAATTGTCAACTGGTCATGATTTAATTGATCAGTCAGTGATTCTAAGGTGGATTTTGCACATTAACGCTGAGTGCTGAGTACAAGGCTAGAGCCAAAGGTTTGCAATCTTGTGTGATTACTTGCTTCCTTCATGAGCTTTGCAAGTGTGTACCTGCCTGGCAGCATTGACAAACTGAGTAAGTATGGCTGCCATTTGTTTAGCGAGATATAAAACCTATTTATTGAGCATGCTTGACTTTGGCGGGGTTAAGGAGAAAATAATTGCACAGAACAGCATCTATTTGTGATGTGACAACAAAAGACAATTAAACGCATACCAAAAACAACTTGATGCCATAAAACCCTCGTAAAACCTACTGCGAAATTGTGGACTTTTCAGTGTAAATTCTATGTTCTTTTGATAAGCAACAAAGAGAATGTGCAGAAAATGAAACTCACAGGAGAAGTTCTTGTAAACCCTCAATATTTCAAAAGTAAAAGGGGTGGCACGGTGGCTCAGTGGTCAGCACTGCTGCCTCATAGCACCAGGGACATGGGTTTGATCCCAGCCTCGGGCGACTGTCTGTGTGGACTTTGTACCTTCTCCCCTTGTCTACATGGGTTTCCTCTGGGTGTTCCTGTTTCCTCCCATAGTCCAAAGATGTGCAGGGTGGGTGGATTGGCCATGCTAATTTGCCCAGGGATGTTCAGGCTAGGTGTGTTAGCCATGGGAAATTCAGGCTCATAGGGAGGTAGGGAAATGGTGGAAAGTCTGGGTGGGATGCTCTTCAGAGGTTGGTGTGGATGTGGGCCAAATGGTTTGTTTCCACATGATAGCAATTCTATTCAGATGTGTACTTTTGTTGCAACGACATGCACGACTATTGACCAAGTGTTGGAAAATGCGATCAGGGTAGGTAGGTGCTGGTGCAGAATTAATGGGCCAAAATACCTTTTCCTTGTTCTGTAGACCTCTATGATTCCATGACTCTATAACTCTAGAGTTAGTTTCTTTCTTGCCTGAACGTGGGAAGGAATTTGCTCAGTATGCATCTACTGAGAGGTTACTGTATACGATTTTGGATGCCCATGTCAAATGTTAGGTGAGAGGACTGTATTCAAAAATCACAAATTTAACAGCAGATGTTAATGAATCCATCATGTTGGATACCTGAATCCTATCTAATCTTCCACACTCAGCTCATGACACCTCTCTTGTCGTACAGCATGTATCTTCCAATATCTCAGATTACCATAAAATATTGAAAACACAATATCCGCACATCACATCAGTTTCATTTACTCTTTTGGAAGTTTGAAGGTGACATCTGTCCTTTAGAGCTTTACCAACCTTTTATCTTCAGTCCACCATTGAATTCAGCATGAAGTTATGGCTGGTATTGCCTTGTCCTCTTGAAGGTTGACCCAACAGGGATTTGTGGTCTGTTATTATTACAAATGTATGTCTATAAAGGAATTGGTGGAACTTCTTGATTCCAAATATGACTGTCAAGCCTACATTTTCCATCTAGGGGTATTTACATTCTACATTAGCCAAAATCCTGGATGTATTCGCTCTTAGGCATTCCTCTCCATTGGGCCCCATATAAACTAATACTACCCCGATGCCATATGGAGAGGTAAAGCATACGAATACCAGATCTTGCTTGGGATCATAGTGTGTCAACAGCTTAGAAGATGATAGCTGTTGCTTCACTTCCCAGAAGCTATGGTATGGCTATGCAACTATTTCCAATGCGGACGCTTTTTTAAGATTTGATGCAAAGGTCCCAGAATGGAGGCCAGGTTATGTGTGAATTTTCCATAATAATTGACCTGCCCAAGGAATTCCAGTAAAGATGTGGGAACCAGGGCACATTTGTTCACCTTCATTTTATTTTTTCAATTCTGTAGTCCAAGTAGGTCACTTGGGGTGCCTGGAACACAAATTTTCCCTTCTTAGGCGTATACCTGCCTGAGAGAAACATTCGAGCAATATGTCCAAGTTCTCTAAGTGCTTCTTAGTGATCTTCCCTGTTATTAGCCTGTCACCTAGACCTTGTAGAATGTTTTCCATCATCCACTGAACTATTGCACAAGCTGATGACATTCCAAATGGCAGTGTTGTATATTGGTACAAACCCTTATGGATATTAATTGTAGCATACATCTGGGAATCCTCATCTAACCACATGGTTCATGCCCAGCATCATGAAGGACAACCCCCTGTCAGCTTTGCATATAAATCTCTGTGCAAGGGATTGGATATTTATCCAGCTATGAAAAGTGGTTTACCATTTGTTTAAAATCCCCACAAAGGCAGACCAATCTGTCAGGGTTTCATAATCGGTACAACTGACGCTGCCCATTCTGTAAACTGGACTGGTTTGATGATTCATTTGTTTTGCAACCTTCTGATTTGTATCTCTACTTTTGCCTGTAAGGCAATGACACTGGGTGGGCCTTGCAAAATCGTGGAATTGCTTCAAAATGCAAGGTGGCCTTGGCTCCTTTGACAGTCCCTAGACCTTCCTGAAAAACTTCTGGGTATTTAATTCGGACTTCACTCAGGCAGCTATGTTCTAATCGAAAAATGTTGAACCAATCTATGTGAATCTTTCTTAACCAATTTTGCCAGTGATCAACCCTCATTAGAACTGGATGACCATTTAACCAGATGTTTATTTTGATTGGGTTCTGATTTAGATGTTGCGAGGCAATTTAACTGTTCTAAACGAGCTGTTGGTGGACTTTCCAGGTTGGCACTCTCCCGGAGGCTGGCTTGTCACTTCTCTTACCCATTTTAGGTCTGGTGAAACTCTTTTGTAGTCTCAAATCCGCATACTGACAGTAACTACAATGGCTTGCCAGCCAGGGCCCTGAAGAAAACTTTAACGGTTTGGCCAAGGCTTGGCTTTGATTTGATTTGGGGTTTTGCTGTGGACTGGCCTAAAGTCCCTTTGTTCAGGATATGTCCTGAGCGAGGCTATGCAATTGCTTTCATTCAAGTGGTGCTCCCAAAGCTCTGTCGGACTGTCAAGAGTGTCCACCTCCATCAGAATAATCCACAACTCATGTGCTCCTCTTGCTGTATTTCCAATGATGAAACCAGTTGTAGTGCCTGTTTGAAGTCCAGTTGGGCTTCAGCTAGTAGGCACTTTGCATGTTTACATCATTAATCCCACATGCCAAATGGTTTGTCAGCATCTCATTAGGGGTTAAACCAAAGTCACATGCCCCTGCCAGTCATCTTAATCTAGTCAAAAATCCAAATATGGATTCCCTGGTTCTCAAATTGTCAACTAAAACTGATAGCATCTCAGGATTAGAGGAGGCTTGGTGTTGTAACATTCCCTAATTAAAATTTGTCAAGTATGGAAATGTTTTAGTATTTGGTGCCTCAGGGAAAGTTAGGCTCCTAATAACCAAAAAAGCTGCGGGTTCACAATCTGGCATGAGAATTAATCGTTGCTTTTCATGTGCCCCAGTGCCATTTGCCTTGAAATAAAATGCATCCTTCCCAAATACTGTGCCCCCTCTTCAGCAGGATCAAATGAGTCAAGCTTTCCAAATAATAGCAGGACAGCAGAAATGCTTACCCAACTCAAAGATGACTGTTGCAAGCAAAATTCTTCAGGAACATTCTTTTCTCTAATCCTCACTGAAATAACTCCACAGAAGCTGGTATCCTATCACCAAGTCACCCTTTATTTACACTGATCCATCTCTCAGAAGAAATCGGATGTTTGGCATACCTGCTCTTATCTGACAGCCAGGACTCCCTGATTGGACCAGGTTAACAGTCCCAATCAGGGAACTTATATTCTATGATGCTCACCTGGCTGACCTCTTTATAATCAAAACACTTATCTCATCATTTTCATCAGTAAGGCACCTGGACAACTGTAGGTTCTTTAGTGCCTCCATTGCAGATGTTATTTGGCAGATGGTCCATTGGTCTCTGCCTCTCCTGGGTGCCATCTGCTCTCTTTGCATGCCAGGAGGCAAAGAATAAGCCTCTGGCTGAGGGCAATGGTATATATTCGCCTACTAGTGCCTTTAAGGAAAGGAAATCTGTCAGCCCTACCTAATGTGGTATCTATGAGACTCTGGGCTCACAGCAATGTAGTTACCAATGTAAAGGCCAAGTAAAGGTAATCAGAGAGGCCAGGCAGCATCAGAGGAGCAGGAAAGCTGACGTTTTGGGTTGGGACCCTTCTTCATTTCTGATTTTCTGACTGCAAATAATCAATTTCTACGAAGAATGAGCTTTTTACCTCTGTTATCATGTGAAATAAATTAATTAATTCATCTGCCAGTATAAAATTCTAATAATCTATTAATCTAATTTTAATATGTTCCAATATATGCATATGTAAATACATTAGGTGGTACTGGTTTGTTCTAACGTTACTCACGTGCAGCATTTTCTGGAGAAACCCCAGATGCCACCATAAATGGAAACCAATTTAACTTTTAATATCCAGCAATCTGCTTTTATATAGCCCCTCTCATTGCAAAAGTGCCACATTGGTCTCTTTAAATCATATTTGTCCTCCACACTATCTTTTCTACTACTCTCGAGACCATTTGTCTTCTCACTCCTGCTGTCTCCCTTTTTGAAGCAAACAACATGCTCTTTTTCAGTTCTCTTGTCTCTCTACCTTCTGCGTGGATTTGCAAGCAAAGGATCATTGCCACCTGCATGTTTGGAGGATAGTTTGTAGCCATCTGTCACAAGGACAGCCTCTCCTAGAATTTTTCTGGTCTGCCAGGTGGGAGCTTATTCGTAAAGAAATGCTCTGTCTTCATTCTTCCATTAGCAATACCTCTATAAGGTTTTCAAAATCATGCTCAAGCTTAACCTACACTGGCCATCATATACCATTCCTTTCTCTTTCGCAAATTCTACAAAAGGCTGATTGTTTTTCTTTTCTTCAGCTTCCTAAACATTTATATGTAAGCTTTGGACAAACTCATGTACATTGAGAAAAACCATTCTTCGCCGTATCATAATAACTAGATCACACATCCAAAAGTGATGAGTACACTTCTAGCTCTTTCCCATTAACACAACTTGTAGTAAGCCTGTCCAACCTTTCCTCAGCCATTGTCATTTTGTAGCAATTTTCTCAAACAAGACAAAATGCAATTCAACTCCTTCCTCATGAAGTTTAACCTGCAAGTGAACATGTCTTGCCAAATCAAAAGTAAGAGTTAATGTTGGCTCATCATCAAATTGAAACCTTTCTCTTTCCAGTTACCAATTTCTGAGTATCCTCTCCCTCTGTCTCTCTCAAATTTTAATTCAAATTTTTGTATTTCTCCTTTTATTTTGCATTCCTTTCCTTTAAACTTTGAATTCAAATTTTCGTTTGTTTCTCCATTTTTTAAAATTTTTGGCCTACTGGCTTCAGTTCCAGCTATATCCCTCCATTGTGCTCCGCCATTTAATGAATGCTCTGACTGTCACTTCAAATGCACATCCTTCTACTAGATAATCTTTGCCTTCCTTCATAGTCATGAATCTATCTACTTCTGTAATAGTTTTGCCAATGAATTTTCGTCGAATCCACTGGAGTGTTTTCTGGATCGGCTTTTTCTTCCTCAAGGCTTAAATGATGAGCCAATGTCAATACGATGCTTCCTTCTCAGTGCCTATTTTTAAATCATTATTGTCATTTCCTTGCTATCACCACCAAATTAACCTTTGGTAGCAGTTGCACTCACATATTCTCCTTCATGAAGAATACTTCAATAGATGCAGTCATGTTAATTTTAAAATTAATAAAGCAAAATTGTCAAGATGGTGAAATCTTGTTCATTTAAACTCTGGACAATTCCAGTGTAATTATCTCAGCTCTTGATTCAAATCCCACAAAGAATCCCCAATTTGTTACGGTCTCTGTAGAAACCAGTAGCTTTTGAAAAAAATGTATTTAAATTATGCGATTGGCTCGTAAGATCATACAAAGTATCAGGTTTTATCGCTTTTACTATAACAAACAGACCAGTGAGACTGTCTGTTCTTTGTAGTCTGGAAGTTAGACACACCAGTGTTCTGCCATTCTCACATTCCGATCACTTAGTCTGAACTATCAACATCCTTTTTCCCCCAGCAGTCCACACCCACTAACTATAGCATAAAGCCTGCCCCTCCATACTTTACATTAGTGCTAGTGAAGAGTCATCTAGGCTCCAAACATTAGCTTGCTCTCTCTCTCTATGGATGCGGCCTGACTCGCTGTGATCTCCAGCATTTGTTGTTTTCAGTACAAGTTCCAGCATCTGTAGTAATTTGCTCCTAAACCAGAAGCAACATTGAATAAACACAAAATGTGCCAGAAATACTCAGCAGGTCTGACAGCAACTGTAAAAGGAGAAAAAAAAAGTGAACTTTTTGAGTTGAAGGTGTCTTCTTCAGAACTGCAACAATGTAAAAATGTGCCAGATTTTATTCTGCTAAAAGGGGGAAGTGGATGAAGAGCAAAGGGAAGAGCTTGAATAGGGTGAAAGGTGGAAGAGATTAAATAACAAAGATATCATGGCAAATAAAAAAGGAATGGTAACAGTTGAGTAAATAAATATTGTTTATCTAAAGTGAACTTGAGTGACAATAATAAACAGTTCCACCCAAAAGACAAAAATGAGAAACAAAATTCAAACTAGCACATGGCAAAGTAACAGAATCCAAATGGGAGGATAGAATTCATGATCTGAAATCGTTGAATTCATTGTTGAATCCAGAAGGCTGTAAAGTGCCTAAATGGAAGCTGAGCCACTGCACATTGAGTTGAATTTCACTGGAATATTTAGGGTTTCAGTACACGTTGGGGGAAAGGCTGAGCAGGTTTGGGATTTGGGGAAGGCAGAGGTGAGCAATTGGAAGATACCAATCATGACAGATGGAAATATCCAGGTACAGTAAGGACAAGATCAGATTAACCAATCACAGTTGCACAAGGAGTTTGTGATCAGCAAGAGGGAGGCTGAAGGTTTGTTTGAGAGTCAGAAGTTGTGAACGTCCCCTTTCCTCTTGCCTAACAGGTACTCAGCTGCTGCAGAAGGATAATGAAGTAATGTAGGGGAAACACTCCATTCCCAGTTGATGTCAACCCATTATTCAGAGGCTAGACCTATTACAGAGGTCTCTGACTCTGTAATAATTACGGCGATGGCACGGGGGCATTGGAGATGGAAGCAGGCTTGGTTGGAGTTGGAACTAAAGTAAACACACTGTGCTCCCATTACACCGGAATACGTCACTGGATGCTAACTAGGATCCAGGCACCAGATTTCTCCAATTCACTCTAAAAGGATGTCTGCGCAGAGGTTCCAATACATAACCTTCCCACTCAGTGAACCATGCCTATTCCGTGTATGCAAATAACGTCTTGCAAATAATTAGGAACAAACTGCAATGTAAGGTTTGCTCAATGCTGCACGTGTGAATCATTTGGCAATTCAATGTGCTGACTGTCTCTCATAAGATCGGTTGCCACATCCAGCACAAGCACAATAGTAAATAACAACATGAATGTACAAGTTTAGACGAGCTTCAACCAAGGACTAGCCTTCAGCACATTCTTCTTTCTCAGCAGTTTCATGACAACTGACATTTTCAGATTGTGCATTCTAATTAAAACATCACAGAGGATTTTGGAGAGGGTCTGTTAAAAATAGTCAGTGAAAGCGCAAAGGATATAATCTGTATAAAATTGTGACAGCTCCAAATATGTCAAAGGTATTTGATACATTCATTTGAAACTTATTTCTCAGTGCGTGTCAGTTTGATTTTTTTTTTGATGCACTGCTTTTTGCAACCGCATTTACTTGAGTTTCTTTTTGTTTTGCATTGATGGAGAAAGAGATTGAAATTATTTCTGATCTGTTAGTTTGGTCAAAGAGAATATTTGGAGCTCTTGAGTGACTCCGAAGGAATTTCAAATATGTCCCTGGATCAGGCAAAAGCCTTGAAGTATTGTGTTGCAGGTATGCATTGCCTATTGTACTGTCGGAATGCAGATGTAACTTGGAGAACCTTCACTATTGCTTTTATTTCATGACCTGAGCTGATGGTGATGCTCCATCCAAATGAAAGGATAAAAGCAGCAAAAAATGTGATTTGCAATAATTTATCAGTTTATTAGCTTAGTGTTAAGGCTTAGTGGATCCGTGTGCTGCCTCAAACCTTTGCGTTAGTTCGGCAGTTTGCTGAAGAAGTGCAAATGCAGTGCTCTAACATCATATAATACACAGTAGCCTCCTCAGCAACAGAAAGAATGTCCTTTGAATATCTGTTAGAGGAAAGTGTTAACAATATAATGTTTGAGGTCAAATCATGAACAAATAAGTATAGAGTTCATGATCATAGAGTACAATATTTAAACACCTAACTATGGAGTGTTGAAACTTGCTCATGGGGCATATTTAAATTCTAATATGATAAAGGGACAGGGAAGTGAGGCTGCAAGTTTCTGCTGCATGTAATGGCAGGAATAATGACAGGTGTGATGATTTAATCGGGCAAATATTCAAAAATTGATTTTTCGCTGTCAAGATAATTGCTAAAGTTTATATCGTCCCACCAAGGTTCTCCAAAACGCCAGAAACTTTGGTGTACATGGCCAGGAAGAGTAGGGTCATCTATCCACAATGGGCCATCCAAACAATTTCTGAGAAGACAGCAACAACAGATAACCTTGCAAGTCAATGCCAACCTGGGTGTAATACTGCAAGAAGTTTGATAACTTCTCCTGAGTGTTCAAGATCAATAAATGTATTGACAAATGCTTTATCACACCAGCTGCACCAGGACCCTCAAATACTGCTCATTCACCACATTGCTAACATGCAACAATCATCAATTTCTTTTAATCGCAACTCATATCTGTCATCATGTCCTTCACTTTCAGCACTGCTGCAAGCCTCACACCCCATCTCATATCTTGCACAAACTGCCAGTTTTTCAACCATGAAAGTCACATTACCCAATTGGATTGTTTTGTCATTAAAAGTCAACAGCCTTCCGCCAGCTTCAGCCACCAGGGTAGAACGGCTTAGGAGCACTACGTCAGGCAAGGCACGTGGAAGTCAAGCACTAAAGGAAAACACAAAGGTGAATAGTCACCTTCACTCATTCTCCCTGACTTCCAACGTAGTGGTGGTGGGGTTGGCAGTGTTTGGCTCCTGAGCGCAGGGCTTGGCCGCTAATGGCTTGTGTGGTGGGTTCTGCCGCATTCACATGGCTTCATCACTGCCTTTCCAGCTCAGTAACATTTCTTTTGCTTGTTTTGGTTGCCCTGGGGCCTCCTGATGACCTTCTGCGGGAGGCCGGGGCCATGTGTATCTCCAGCCCCACTCCATCTCAGGTGGTGGCATTGGAAGGCGATCCAGGACCCCATCTGTCGATTCCAGTGTCGGAGGAGGTGTGGGATCTGCACAGCGCAAACATCTCCAGCTTAGAGGTGGCGTACTCAGTAGGAACAGTGCCAGTGGTGGCACTTTGCCAGGATCCTGGGGACAATGTTGGACACGGTGACTGGGGGAGCAGGGTGGGTGATGTCTATGGAGAGGGGAAGGTGAACATTTGAAGCTTTTCAGTTTCAGTAACGTCAGTTTAATATCAATTTATTCAGTATTTCACAATTTATACAATTTATCCAGTAATTTATTCTGTAATCCAAGATGGCACCAGAACATTGCAACATTATCAACTTGTAACTGGACCGAGGTACCAGTGACAAAATATTAAATAAATAAATCTATTGTAATGCTGCATGGGCTAGAGTTCTAATGTTGGGCTGTAAATCTCAATGAATGTTCTACAACTTTGTTTGATTCCTCTTAGGGGTCTGTAGAAAGCGTTATATTGCATATTTTTTCTTTAGTTTTCTTCCTTAAAAGATAGAAAGAATAGACCACAACTTATAACTGGACAAATATGTGATCTATGCAGATGGAAAAAAACAGGCAGTGATCGAAGCCAGAGCCTAGAATCTTATGCATCAAAGAAAATTTTTGCAATCCGTATTTCTGATGGTATCCCAGAACGAGCAATGCTGGGAGGCAGCTGGACAGTCCTGCGGAGTTGGATTTCACTGTGCTTTCTGCACCATATGTCAGAATTTCAGACATGTCAAAAATGGGCAAGAGGCTTAATTTTAATATTTAAATCTCTTGTAGTGGGATGCATCTGCACGTGTGCTGTGAATTCTAATGATTTTAGAGATGTATGGGGCAAACGTGGGCAAATGGGACAAGTTCAGTTTAGGAAACCTGATCAGCATGGATGAATTGGGCTGAAGGGCCTGTTTCTGTGCTATTTGACTCTATGACTCTGACTCTATTTCAACAGATATGAAAAAATTACATACATACATACATATGTACATTTATTTCACAGGTTTATTGATATATGCAAATATAATGGATCAATAGATTTCTAAATACTAGTGCTATCATGGGATATGGAAATAGTGGGAAAAAAGTTGGAGAAGGACCTAGACCAGCCACAATCTGTTTGAATGATGAACCTGGCTCAACAGGTTGAATGAACCACTCCTGCTCTACGTTATGCATGTATGGGACCCTGCTATGTTGTGAAAAGAAACTCACAGTAATGTTTTTTCTTGATATCTTTCCCCTTGTTAATCTGGACACACATTTTGAAGTCTATCATGAGGACTTTGGTTGCTGATGGTTTGCAGCCACCAATCGTATTTGTTAAACAGGGATTCAACTGGGGATTCCTCTCTTCTTCTTTGTGCATTTTTGTTTTAGTGGTAAAGGAAGAAAAAGATGAAAATGTACAACTTGGAGTTTAAGATCCTTTCTAGTCCATCTCAGATAGGCAAGAGTCATTGGAACTTTTATCATTTTAGCTCTTGTGATAAGGATTCAATTCCTTAGAATATTTTTCCACACCATCATCTCTAAAATGTAATCTATTTACCCCGGGAGGCATTTGAATAATAAAAAAAATTACTGATATAGACGTTTAAGATGAAAAGATGTTCTGTGATGAGTATTCAGTCATATTTCTGAAAAATATTTTTCGCTATATGTTTTGAAGTTACTGCTAATTGGTTCAGCACCAGTACAGTACAGGGCAATTGACAATTTATTTCTGCTGTTCAATTATTTTGATAGTTAATCAAGATTTTAACTGCATTCAAAAACCAAAGTATTTAAGAAACTGATGACATTCATCAGAAATATTAATAAATTCAACAATTTTGCAGCATCTTAAATGATGTAAACCATCATCCTAGGGAAACCCTATCATAAACTTTATGTGAATTTGATAGTAACTGCATAACTACAGGTAATTTACAGCTTCCATCAATATTCTTTTTGATACCCTCCATCACCCAAGTTCACTGCATTTATCTGCTAGCAGTTGATCCATTCTAGATTCCTGATTAACTCTCTTTAGCACCTTATAATTGAATATAGAATTTGGTACCTTTTGACGTTCACTGGAACAAATTCACTTCTAGCTGCTTCTATATTCCTATCTGCTTCAACAATAGCTACTGCCTTTCGACGGAGCAGATTAACTGAGAATTTCATTTTTATTTTGTTTAATTCCCCTCGCGTCAAATTCAATTCAGCTAAATACATTCCATAAATGTTAACATATTCCTCAGAGTTTAAAATTTAGCCTGATAAAATTAATTGAATTCAAACACAAGCAAGACTCTACATTCACGACTTTAACATTGTGTTCTAAGTTACTGCTTCCCTTGTAAAGGGTGCAGATGTTGATTTTCCACATGCCTTGTCCCATCCTGACTACCACCTGTCTCCCTCTTCTACCAGTTTTCTGATAGGCAGTCCTAATGGCATGAAATATTCTCACTCATTTGTGGATGTGAAAAGAAGATAAATGAGAGAACTAAAGCCTCTGCTATTTTCCCATTTGCTTTGCTTGAACACAGGGCGGAAATATATCTAATAGATTCATGGATTTGGCATAGATACATTAAAGGGACACCTATTGCTGGTGGGAAGTAAATATTTCCAGAATTTGACCCTACCTTGAGGACAAAATGGGGTTCTTTATCACTCACTTGCAATTCAAAGTCTGCTGAAATTGTAATACTGTTGTCGTTTCCAGTACTATCACATTCTGACACCATTCTCCATTCCCTTTCCATTAAATAGAGCTGCCCAGCAGACACGTCATCAAATGGGTTAGAGCATAGCGTGGAGACCTATCAGCTAGGAACTAAGATAGTAGGAACTGTCAATGCTGGAGAATCTGAGATAACAAGGTGTAGAGCTGGATGAACACAGCAAGCCAAGCAGCATCAGAGGAGCAGGAAAGCTGACATTTCGGGTCGAGACCCTTCTTCAGAAATTTCTATTCATCCAGCTCTACACATTGTCATATCAGCCAAGAACAAAACAATCTTTTGGAGTCATAACTGTTGTGTGTGCTGTTATCCACATCTTCCAAGTTTGTGGATTCTTCAAGGGCTTATGAGGTCCAGCATGTGTGAGTGTAAAAACCTTCTGATCTAAAGAGAACATTATTGTAGACATTAGTTATTGCATCTCTGCAACTATTTATAGGTTACAAGAATAGCTCTGTATAATTTTAAGGACTATTTCATCCTTAGGTCTATAGTAGTTTATGTGTTTATAGGTAGTTAATCAAGCATTAGACTTTTCAGATTCTCCAATTCTCTAATCCAACAATATCTTCCTTCTACTTAGAATGAGACTACAGGCCTGGGTATCTCTGTGCTAAGTGATGTCCAATCCTGATGGAGGTGCACTCTAATCAAAGAGTAAAACAGAGTCAACGTTTCGGGTCCAGTGACCCTTCCTAAGAACACCAGATCACCAGATCCAAAACGTTAACTCTGTTTTTCCCTTCACAGATGCTGCCAGACCTGCTGAGCTTTTCCAGCAACTTTGTTTTTGTTCCTGATTTACAGCATCCACGGTTCTTTCGGTTTTTAACACTTATTACCAGTTGGCTCGTTGAATTTGGTCCATTTTGCAGAATCATCAATTCACCACCAAAAAAGGCACAATGTGACCCAAGTTATATGTTGTTGAAGATTAGACATATTAGTCTACTGTGGCATAGAACAATGGGATGCAAAATTGTTTAGGCATTTCAATTGCTTATATCTCATCCATTTCAGATGTGGAAGTTGTTTTCTGGCTTATACTGTGACCTCTATCAACTTACATTCTCCTGATCAGTTTATCTTTTAGCTTTCACTATTTGAGCTTCTTATTGGACTTTGCACAAACTTGAAATATATCTTTTACATCAGGAGCATGAAATAAAATGAATGCACAGAACAAAAAGAGTTTATCTTATTTGTAAGAGATAGCAAGATCTGCAGATGCTGGAGTCGGAGGTAACACAGTGTGGAGCTGGAGGAACACAACAGGCCAGGCAGCATCAGAGGAGCAGCAAAGCTAACATTTGGGTCGGGACCCTTCTTGAGAAATGGGGGAGGGGGAAAGAGCTGAGAAATAAACAGAGAGAGAGGAGGGGTGGGGCTGGGAAATGTAGGTGGGGTGGTGATAGGTGAGTGCAGGTAGGGAATGGTGAGGACTGGTCAGTGAGATGAGTGGGGCAGATAGGTTGGAGAGAAGATGGACAGGTTGTGTCAGGTCAAGGAGGCGGGGATAAGATGGAGGGTTGGACATGCGATGAGGCCGGGAGTGGGGAGATTTTAAAACTGGTGAATCCCATATTTAGGCCATTGGGCTGTAGGCTCCCGAGGTGGAATATGAGGTGTTGCTCCTCCAGTTTCCGGGTGATGTCATTGTGACACTGGAGGAGGCCCAGGATGGACATGTCACCCAGGGAGCGGGAGGGGGAGTTAAAATTGTTCGCGACTGGAAGGTGTTGTCGTTTGTCACTTACAGAGCGCAGATGCTCCATAAAATGGTCTCCAAGTCTGCACTTGGTCTCACCGATGTAGAGGAGGCCACATCAGGACGGATGTACAGATGAACCCCTGTCAGATTTGAAATGTTTGTTTTGTGCCTTGAATGGAGGTGAGGGGGGATGTGTAGGGTCAGGTGTAGCATTTCCTGTCATTGCAGGGAAAGGTGTGGTGGGGTTCGTGGGGAGTGTGGGGCGAAAGAGGGAGTCATGGAGAGACCAGTCCCTACGAAAGGCACATGGGGGTGAGGAGGGAAATATCTCTTGTGGTTGTGGGGTCAGATTGTCGGTGGTGGAGAATGATACGGTGGGTGCAGAGGTTGGGGTGGGGTGATATGTGAGGACAAGGTGGGACTCTGTCTTTATTTTTGTTGGGGGGAGGGGGTGTGAGGGCAGAAGTTCAGAAAATGCAAGAGATGTGGTTATTTGTAATGTGTGATTGTGTTGGACAATGTCCCCTATCTCTAGCGGTGAACGTATTCTTGCTTTTTTCATTCACTGGAACTCTGTGTACAATTGAATTCCCAAGCTCCTGAACTATCAGGACCACTATGCACTGCTAGGTTCTACTGCGCATCTTGGCTGCTGTGAGGTTGCTCTGTTATTCACTTTGCTTCAAGCTTAAGGTAACCTGCTTTGGAATATCGCACCCTGTGGAGTTGCCGTGTGAGTTGAGTGACCTTGTCTAATAAATCCCTGATGCTGACAGAAATCATGAAAGCCTCAGTCTGTAGCTATTACTGCCTGTTTTTAGCCTGAGTGTTTTAGCACCTGTGGTATAATGGAATATGTGAATGATGATGAACTGATATTACTTTGACATCAACAAAGCAAAGCAGATAGCAGGATCAGAGAGAAACGTAAATTAGAAGGTCTGAGGCACCACATTAGAGACTGGTATTCAGTAATCCGGAAATATAACAATGTATATAGAATGTCACAGTACTGAAAGGTTGAAAGGGTGTTACTCCAGGAGAAAAATGAAATTGGGATGCTGGAGATCAGGAAAAGTGGTATTCCAAAGAAAAGCGAGCGGCGTCTAAGTTTGCATGTATAACCACTTAATGCCCAGAGATACACAAAAATATGTAAGAACTAAGAACAGGAGTAAGCAATTCAGCCCCTTGAGGTTCCTCCACCCTTGGTATGATCATAGCTGACCTCATCCCAACCTCACTTCCACTTTTCTGCCTACTCTCCATAACTAATTAAAAATTTGCCTATCTCCTCCTCAAATGTACTATATGTCCCAGCATCCATCACACTCTGGGGTAGCGAATTCCACAAATTCACAAACCTTTGAGGGAAGAAATTTCTCTTCATCTCTTATAAATCTGTGAGCTCTTATTCTAAAATTATGACCTCTATTAATGTAGTATCAATGAAAGCTAGCTTGGGATTTTACACCACATTTCCTTTACAACCTCTAGATATTGTATCCGAAACACAACTTCAGTTGGTGCCTTAATGTTCCATCTTTAAATTATCTTTAACCAATGTAAATGCTACTTTGCTTTAAGTCGATAAATCCTTTTGCTTCATTGTTTCAACCCTTGATTTCTGTTATATTTTAATCAATTTTCTACAGTCTAATATGGAATATCATAAAATATTCAAAAGCTGTGATTCCTGCAACCAAACAATTTTGTATATTTTGAAGAAACAACAGAGGAAACTTCTGTTCTTGCAACAAACAACTGCACCTCCCAGTCGCGAACCATTTCAACTCCCCCTCCCATTCCTCAGATGACATGTCCATCCTTGGCCTCCTACAATGCCACAGTGATGCCACCCGAAGGCTGCAGGAACAGCAAATCATATTCAGCCTGGGAACCCTGCAGCCCAATGGCATCAATGTGGATTTCACAAGCTTCAAAATCTCCCCTCCCCCAACCGCATCCCAAAACCAGCCCAGCTCATCTCCACCTCCCTAACCTGTTTTTCCTCTCACCTCAAGCCCCACCCCCATCTCCTATCTACTAACATCATCCCGCCCCCTTGACCTGTCCGTCCTCCCTGGACTGACCTATCTCCTCCCTACCCCCCTACCTACAATCACCTTTACTGGCTCCATCCCCGCCTCTTCGACTTGTCTGCCTCCTCTCAACCTATCCTCTCCTCTATCCATCCTCTATCCACCTCCCCCTCTCTTCCTATTTATTTCAGAACCCTCTTCCCCTCCCCCATTTCTGATGAAGGGTTTAGGCCCGAAACGTCAAGTTTTCCTGCTCCTATGATGCTGCTTGACCTGCTGTGTTCATCCAGCCCCATGCTTGTTATCTCTAAACTTCTGTTCTTAATGTTTGAAGTAAACCAACTTTAGCAAGCAGAATTAAATGTTTGGGAATCCTTTGCTTCTCCTTGATGACCAGTTTTGATCTAACGTTCTCATTTTTTGTGACTTTCACAAGTTAGAATTTAACAATATTTTTGTGCATTGTTTCAGTTTCTTGTAAAGCTCTTTTTTGAAGTGGCAAAATAAGGAGGTTTTAGTAAAATGCTGTCTTTGAGTGTGACTTTGTTTTCCCACGTGCTTTCATGAAAGCTATTGAATGTGTATCTGTCATACAACCTCTGAGGGAAGAATGTTAGAAGGCATTTTAAAGAAAAGCAATTTTTCGGTTGTCAAGAATGGCTTCTGTCTGGCTGTGCGTCTGGAGAAGCAGATGCATCTCATCAAAGCATTATTTTTACATTGTTGAGTGAAAATTCCTTTGGACAGAGTGAAACAGAGATCAATGCAAGCTTCCTGACTGCCCCTGAACAAAGGAGAAAGCCAGATGGCAGAGACAGGTGGCAACTTAGGTTCAATAGACTGAAAGGAAAGACACAACATTACAGCAGATTGAATGATCGAAGTAGCACATCCTCCTTGATTCTAGCCAAGACAGACTGATCATTGTGTCGTTTAAATGCCCTGAATCATGCATTTTATCTTTTCGATAGAGTAAGTTTCTCATCTGAAAAGATTAAGATGCAGTAACTATTACATTTCTTCGCAGACGGGATTATAATTGAGAAGGTTTCTACTTTGGATTCAAATCTTCCAATAAATAAAATGCTGTATTATTCAGATTTAAAGAAGCTTGAATGATAATTCAGTGGCATATGCATATAGAATCAAAGGATACATAATTGGCTCCAGATTTATTTGTCTGCTAAATTACCTCAGTGTCCAAAGTAGAAAGCTGGAAGATAGAAAAAAAACAGTAGCTAGCAAGTAATTCTGTTACATTTTCTTACTCCTCAGAGATCAGCTAAAATGCACTGTTGTAAAAGACTTGCAAATAGGCCATTTACTTTTTCTCTTGTTCAGAAATAATACATGCAGAGTAAAATGGAGAAGCAAATATTTTGAGAAAGAAAAAGATGTTTCACATTTGCTTTACGGTAAGCAATTAATCATTACTGTGATGCTTTGTCAGGCTGGCAACATTGATTTAGAATTTCCCCCACAGACTGTACTTGAAATTACTTCAGAGAGATTGAAGTGCTTTATTCATCCTGCAACCAGATCTTTGAATGAACCAAGATACAGCTGTTTAAATTGTATCCTAAGATTCCGGCATCACTGTCAGTTGTTGCCTTGTTTAAGCAGTAACTTACTAGAAGGCATTAGCTGCTCCATTTCTAACAATGCAAGTTAACAATGCACAAATGCAGTAGGATGCAACTGCTGTCGGTGTTTTTAACATCCACGTTGAGTGGCAACCTCGTGTCATTCGTGCAAAAAGGCCATTAATAAAAAATACGTCACAGGCATCCTTTGTTCCACATATTCCCATGACAAGTTTAAGTGAAAATTGATAGAAGAGAATAAAATATCCTGTAGCAGAATTACTATGTATTCCTCATTTCTCTCACTTTTATAGTTAAAGGAACATTTTATATTAGCCTGATTTTAATGCTGAACTGGTAGGCATTTTCTGAAATAATTTGCAGATACATTCTAGTGTAAAAACTAATTCAAATTTCAATCACGCAGAAACATGCTTATGGACATTTACTAAAGCTACAACATTCAGTATATTGATAACCAAGTGTTTTGTTGCTTTGTTGTATGATTGTACAAAAAGGGCATTATTTGCATCAAAATCTTACTGGTTTAATTGAGACAGTCAAAGTTGTATAAATTCTGAGCTCAGTATCTTCTGTCTTTAAAAACACCCAAATTGTACATTTCTGCTTACTCCCTTCAAGCAGCAATCCATGCAGTTGTGCATTACATAAATATTAAACTGTAGATAGGATATTTAATTATTCTATCGTTTATCAATAACTTTATTTTTAACATACCTTTATTCTTTTTCTGTGTACCCGCTTGTTACCTTGTTAGTTTCATTCTGGTTACATAGAATTGCTATTCAGCCAAGTGGAATTAATAATTATGACTTGGTACCATTCTGAACCAGTCAATCTCCCCCAGTGGCTGATGCACATCGACAGGTTCTTTTTTTGGAATGAACTGTTTTTCCTGCATTTGTTCTCATCTGATTAAATGTATGAACCAAAATGCAATGGCCTCTGCTTTAATTGGATTTACTGAAGTGACAAAACTGATTATTGCCAAAACAAGATATTTAAATGAGCAGACCAGAAGTCAGCTTCCTGCATGTGCTAATTCTCACACATCGGAAAAGTTTCCTAGTTTTACCGTAGTGCCGATGTCATGTTGCCATCATATGTATGGCCTCCAGCGGGCTAAATTGGTCAGCTTTTTCGTGCATGTGCAGAGTGGCTAGTTCGGTGATGTTATTGGGTGTATATGTATTATTACTTGAGGATGTCATCTGAAATGGAAATATATACTTACATTCTTCACTGCTAGTTGGACTACAAGAAGCAAAGGAAAGTGTGTGAAATTGTTTTAAAGCTGAGTACTTAAGCATTATCTACCAATTAATGCATGGATTTATCTACCCCTGAAATGACTTTTCAATGCCACTTATTTAAATAGGGGCCAATGGCTTTTGGGATGGTGCTCTCCTTCACTATGAATGTGAATCATAGCCCACTATTGTCCTCCTCTGCCTTTTTCCTCGGTTTCCTCTTCCAGAGGCTAACTTTCTCTGCTTCTCACTGATGGGTGTATTTTCACCAAACTACATGTTCAAGTTAAATGTAATTTATACTTCCTTATTCTCACTGTTACCACTACTCAATCCCCAAACATGCTGAAATCTGTATTCAAAAATAAAATTCCATGGATGCTGAAATAAAAGCTAACAATGTGGAAATTTTCAACAGGTTAGAGAGTATCCATGGAGAGAGAAAACAAGTTGAGTTTCAGATCAATTATATTTCACCAAAACTCAAATTTTAAGTCTAAATTATCGATTGATAAACTCATGTGACTCTGTCCTACAGGTTTGCCAGCATTGACTTTGCCACAGTGAATTTCCTGGTCAGAAATTGATTTGTCTTTATTTCTCAGTCTCTTCTTGACTTCACATCTCATAGCTTGTGCCTGCTATCTGGTGTCCAACTTTGGCAGGCACATCACCCAGACATATTGCAAGACACTTGCTGAGGAACATTTCACTCTCTCATAAGACAGGTGGTTCATACTAGGCGGCTGCAGCAGCAAAGCGACAGGATCCAGCATTGGAGATGGTCCTTCATATCATTGGAATGGGCTTTATGGAGGTTGTGGCTCCAGCAGAAACTTCTGGAGACTCAGTTAAAATATGGCATTCTAAAAGACTCAAAAGTCATTTCACCGAATGTATCATTGCCCGTCACACTTTGGAAACTTGATCCAAAGGTACTTTAATTCTCGTAAACAGATTCTATTTTTTCTCCTTTTCAATGGTGTACTGCAGGAATCTCACTGTGTCTCATGGTTTTTGCTGTATGATTTAGCTCCATGAAAAGGTTATTCATTCTCTCCTGAGGTCTTCTATTGTTATATAGGCATTTGTGTCTCTTTATAATGTAGTAAAAGTGACTTTTGAAATGAAGCAGGGAGATTTAAGTGAATTTAAAGGATCACTGTATTATTAAACCCAGGAATGACCTTAAAACAAGGCCATGTTTGCGGACATTGAAACGCCAACTGGTGACTCTCTTTGTCTCCGATATAATATTTTGTGACTTCCAACCCCTGTATGCATTCTGTGTTGAAAGTGGTGAACATTTTGACGAGTATGTTCCCGGTATTACAGTACAGTGACTGAAGGGAGAGGGAGTGGGTCAGATAGAGAGCGTTTATTCAAACCATGAGTGGAAATTGGTTAGTATTAACATATTGGTTATTATTAAGTATTACACAAACCAAAGCAAAAGTCACAACCAAAACTGTTGTGGTATGTCTCACAGTTAGTACGAAATTTACATTGAAAGAGACATGCTCATGATACTGTCTCTGCTTCATGGCACGTGACTGTGTGTTATAAAGGTCTCAGTCTCCACCTTACCAGGGTAATTGCATGATGTGGAGGTGCCGGTGTTGGACTAGCGTGGACAAAGTGAGAAATCGCGCAACACCAGGTTCCAATCCAACAGGTTTACTTGAAAACACAAGCTTTCGGAGCCTCAGTACGTCTTCAGATGTTAATGAAAGAGGTATTAATCAGATACAGAATTTATAAGTAAGAGATCAAAGGGTCACACTACTGATGAGAGTGTACGAGCAAACCTAAGATGCTGTTAAACCTTTAACCAGTTAGAAGGTTTTAATTGATTAATATGTATATGTAAATCCCCGAATTCCTTGCAAGTCACTGTCCTGTGAGAACTAAAGGTTTTATCAGTGTAAAGAAGGGTGATATTTTAGGTCAGACATTGCATATTATGTGTGAGGCCTTGTTTAGAATCTGTTTGTGTTTTGGTTTGGAGTCAGACTGGTTTTATTTCTAAAGTAGGAATTTACAAAATGCCACATTGACTGACTGTCTATAAATTGTGTGCTTTTTGAACAAGGTAGAATGTATTTACGAATACAAATTCTCCCCGGGGGAGAGTGTGTGTGTGTGTGGTGGGGGGGGGGTTGGAGAGAGAGAGAGTGAGCGAACGTGCAGAGAGAGGAGAGAGAAAGAGAGCGTGTGTGTATAAGTGTGCGAGGAGAGAGACAGAGAAAACGTATGTGTGTGTGTGCACACGTGCGCGCACGTGTGTGTATGCATGTGTGTGTGTAGTGTGGTGGGGTCACCTGTACTGCGAAATGAACCCAAGACCCCAGTTGAGGCTGTCCTCATGGATACCAAACTTGGCTATCAGCCTCTGCTCAGTCATTCTGCATTGTTATGTATCCTGAAATCCGCCTTTTCACCTTTTCTTGGAATTGAAGACAATTGTTGACACAGCTCGGTAGAAAACCCTCTTTGTTACAATTTGAACATCACCACTTCACTTTCAGCATTTTCCCAAACCCTTAGTATTGGCACCCAGCAAGACTTGTGCTCATTAATATCCTGTTTGAGCACGAAAACACTTTCCCTGCTCAGTAAGATTACTGTCACTTCATTTATTTACTTTTTGCATCAGTTATTGCAGCTTTACAACACACAAGGCCATGAGACCTCTTCTGTTTTAGAGATTTGTTTCTTTCATTCTGAGAATTGTTCTAATTAACTGTCAACAGGCCTGGTTTTCTTTTTCTATTAATTTAATGGAAAACATGTTTATTATATTAAACAAGATTTTCATTCCTGGTCCTTAATGAAATGTCTACATCAGTCCTATCGTGGCGTGACTGTGTTTCAAACTTAGTAGAGAAAACCATAGGAACCATTTAATACCCCCATTTAATTTGCGTAGCTTAAAATATATTTTAATAATAGGACCTATCAAGAGAATGGAACTTAATTTGTCAAGATTATTTTAAATGAAGATTTGGGTTCACCTATTCTGCATAATGCAGTCACCGAGTAACTATTTGCCACAAAGATGTTGTTTCTGAGGTTCAACAGAACTGGACTGAATTTTACAAGAAAATTGTGCACACTAAAGTGAACAATGATAACTTGAACTTACACAATGCATAAATCAACATCCCAAAGCAATCCACATACACATGATCGAGCTATAGATGTGAAAGCTGAGTATAAGAACCTTCATGACTGTGGAATCATGTTATATATAGTAAAAAAAAGGAATTTGTCGAAAATGAATGCAGATTCACACAATTGTATCAGAGATAATAGGTACTGCAGATGCTGGAGAATCCGAGATAACAAGCATCGGGCTGGATGAACACAGCAGGCCACGCAGCATCAGAGGAGCAGGAAAGCTTGACATTTCGGGGCTAGACCCTTCATCAGACATGGGGGAGGGGAAGAGGGTTCTGAAATAAATAGGGAGAGAGGGGGAGGCGGATATCCTCTCCTCTATCCATCTTTTATCTGCCTCCCCCTCTCTCCCTATTTATTTCAGAACCCTCTTCCCCTCCCCCATTTCTCCACACCAGCTCCACACCTTGTTATCACAGATTCACACAAGGTAGCTTCCAGAAGTCACAAGATTACTTTTGTTTATTCACTACATCAGATAGACATTTTTGTTATTTCAGTAACAAACACAAAGAGACCTATTTTAAATATAATTAACCCTTGGACAGTGTAATGAGTCCTTCTAAAGGTGAGAATTTTCAAATCTTCTAAAAGAACAGGAGGCTGGGAGGACACTTAAGGGAATTTAAGTATAACTGATTTTGCTTTATGAACCAATGATTCAATTAAGTTAACATAGTAACCATTTTAAGTTTGTTCTGTACAAGATCTGCCATATGGCAACATTTTGAACCGAACTCCTCAAAAGACATCATCAAAGACAGACAGTTCTCATCCAATGGGAGTGCAATAAGAAACTCACTCAGAAATCAATTGCTGTTTTGTTGAAAGAGTATGGGCAATCTCCAAGTGTCATAATTGCAGAATGAATGAGGTAGAAGAGTTTCTCCCAAAGTATACTGCACCTATTCAATCCATCTGGTCAAACAATCTCCAACTAATCAGCTACAGATGACATCGCAGTTGCTGATTTCTAATTTCAAGTTTCAACCATTCACACCGGAAACAAAAATCTTCAAGCAGGCTAGCAAAAATAATGGACTGATACTCCACTCCCTCCGCTCCAATCCCAACCTCACCATAAAACCTGCGGACAAGGGAGGGGCAGTCGTAGTATGGTGCACTGACCTCTACATCGCTGAGGCCAGGCGCCAACTCTCTGACACCTCCTCCTACCACCCCCTGGATCATGACCCCACCCCCGAGCACCAAACCATCATCTTCCAAACCATCCACAACCTCATCGCCTCAGGTGACCTCCCACCCACTGCCTCCAACCTCATCGTTCCCCAACCCCACACCGCCCGTTTCCATGTCCTTCCCAAAATCCACAAACCTGAATGCCCCGGTCGACCCATTGTCTCCGCCTGCTCCTGCCCCACCGAACTCATCTCCACCTACCTAGACTCCATTTTCACCCCCTTGGTCCAGGAACTCCCTACCTACGTCCGTGACACCACCCACGCCCTCCACCTCCTCCAGAACTTCCAATTCCCCGGTCCCCAACACCTCATTTTCACTATGGACATCCAGTCCCTATACACCTGTATTCCCCATGCTGATGGCCTAAAGGCCCTCCGCTTCTTCCTGTCCCACAGAACTGACCAATCCCCCGACACCGACACCCTCATCCGCTTAGCCGAACTCGTCCTCACGTTCAACAACTTCTCTTTCAATTCCTCCCACTTCCTACAGACGAAGGGGGTGGCCATGTGTACCCGCATGGGCCCAGGCTATGCCTGCCTCTTTGTAGGTTACGTGGAACAATCCCTCTTCCGTACCTACACTGGCCCTAAACCCCACCTCTTCCTCCGTTACATTGATGACTGCATCGGCGCCGCCTCGTGCTCCCACGAGGAGCTCGAACAGTTCATCCACTTCACCAACACCTTCCACCTCAACCTGAAGTTCACCTGGACCATCTCCAACACTTCTCTCTCCTTCTTGGACCTCTCTGTCTCCATCTCGGGTAACCATCTAGAAACCGATGTCCATTTCAAGCCCACTGACTCCCACAGCTACCTGGAATATACCTCCTCCCACCCACCTTCCTGCAAAAATGCCATCCCCTATTCCCAATTCCTTCGCCTCCGCCGCATCTGCTCCCAGGATGAGACATTCCACTCCCGTACATCCCAAATGTCCTCATTCTTCAAGGATCGCAACTTCCCCCTCACAGTGGTCGAAAACGCCCTCGACCGTGTCTCCCGCATTTCCCGGAACACATCCCTCACGCCCCGTCCCCGCAATAATAACCAAAAAAGAATCCCCCTCGTCCTCACATACCACCCCACCAACATCCGGATCCAACACATCATCCTCCGACACTTCCGCCACCTGCAATCAGACCCCACCACCAAAGACATTTTTCCCTCCCCACCCTTATCTGCCTTCCGGAGGGACCACTCCCTCCGCAACTCCCTTGTCCGCTCCACACTCCCCTCCAGCCCCACCACACCTGGCACTTTTCCCTGCAACCGCAGGAAGTGCTACACCTGCCCCCACACCTCCTCCCTCACCCCAAACCCAGGCCCCAAGAAGACTTTCCACATCAGGCAGATGTTCACCTGCACATCTGCCAATGTGGTATACTGCATCCGCTGTACCCGTTGTGGCCTCTACATCGGGGAAACCAAGCGGAGGCTTGGGGACCGCTTTGCAGAACACCTGCGCTCAGTTCGCAACAAACAACTGCACCTCCCAGTCGCTAACCATTTCAACTCCCCCTCCCATTCCTCAGATGACATGTCCATCCTGGGCCTCCTGCAATGCCACAGTGATGCCACCCGAAGGCTGCAGGAACAGCAAATCATATTCAGCCTGGGAACCCTGCAGCCCAATGGCATCAATGTGGATTTCACAAGCTTCAAAATCTCCCCTCCCCCCAAAGCGCATCCCAAAACCAGCCCAGCTCATCTCCACCTCCCTAACCTGTTTTCCCTCTCACCTCAAGCCACACCCCCATCTCCTATCTACTAACATCATCCCGCCCCCTTGACCTGTCCGTCCTCCCTGGACTGACCTATCTCCTCCCTACCCCTCTACCTACAATCACCTTTACTGGCTCCATCCCTGCCTCTTCGACTTGTCTGCCTCCTCTCCACCTATCCTCTCCTCTATCCATCCTCTATCCGCCTCCCCCTCTCTCCCTATTTATTTCAGAACCCTCTTCCCCTCCCCCATTTCTGATAAAGGGTCTAGGCCCGAAACGTCAAGTTTTCCTGCTCCTATGATGCTGCTTGACCTGCTGTGTTCATCCAGCCCCATGCTTGTTATCATGGACTGATATTATATTCATCTTTAAAGGAACCTTTTATCTTTACCTACTTTTAAGTTTAGTATCTGCACTTTTTTTCTGTAAATATCTATCACTTTTACTTTAAAACTTTCAGTAGTAGTTGTACAATAAGCTCACTCTTATCTTGTTCAAAACTTAAACTTTGCTGCTTCTTTTTTCATTTGAACACTTGCCAATCGAAAACAGGAGGCTAAATAAGCAATACAAATTTGCACGTCATGAACCAAATACTGCGATCATGTCTGGTGTAACTGTGACACTTCGTGTCTCATAAATGGATTGTATCCATTGCAAAGTGAACCAAAGCCAAATTTGTATTGAAAACTGAAATTTAATCTGTTGTGAAAAACACAAGAACAGCATAAAAGTTGAAGGGCCATTAGAAATCAAACGCTTTGCAGTCAAATCCAAAGTTATAGCAGCCATCTTTAGTTGTAAAAGTACCAATGATAACATAAGATGATGACTTTAGCTGTATGCGTCATTACTGATCAAGAGGGTTTAATTTAGCAGAAGACAGCATCCTTAAACATGAGCCATCTAAAAGCCATTCAGATAGGTAAAGATCCTCAGGAAGACAAAGAGACAAGACTGCTTGAGGATATTGGCTAACATTTTGAATTCAGATTAAAATCAAAGCAGACCGCAGAAGTTGAATCCAAACTGGACAAGTTTACTTCAGTCCAAATATAACTGAAACAGTTGAAATTGAGCAAGTGTTTAAAGTCTCTGAGCGAAATGAGAGGCAGGACAGACTAAAGCAGCTCGAGATATGAGTCCTGAAAGAGAGGAGAAAGAGAAGGATGAGTATTTCCAGCCTAAAACAGGAGTGGGACCATGATGCTACTGCCTGAATCCTGAATTATGTCAGGGAGTAGAATCTTGTGTCAAGTAGAATGGCCAATCTGCTCATTATATCCTGTGTGGGACTGTATTCAGTTGATGATGTTGGAAACTTAGTTAGTGGAATGGTAGCTGCTGAAAGATGGTGCACTTTTCATCACTCACAAGTCAATGACATCCCTGGTGCTGTCCTCATAGATCTTTCCCTTCTATATAACGAAACATCTGTGTCACCACTGGAAGCTTTTGTAATTGGTTCTTGATAAGATAGATATGAAATTAAGATTCTGAAGTTACACCTAAGGCCATATTAAACAGTTGTAAATCTCAATTAATGTGTACATCAAGGTTAACTCCCAATTTACTGCACAATTTGCATCTGAAGTATTGGGACTTCCTGCCGGGTAGGTGGTTACCAAGTAACAACAGGGGAAATGGTGGTGTCTGAGAGAGGGCAATTACCACCCTTCAGACAATATTTCTGTATTCCTACTAATTTATTGATGGAAAAATTGCTCTACTATTGTGCAAAGACCACTCCTGATGGTAATACTGGACAAATCATATTCCAGTGTGAAACCTGGTTTGATGGATCATAAGGTTAATTTTTGCAGATAGTTACTCTGATTGTTAGACACTGAACATACTTACAATGTTCCTTAAATAAAATAACAAGTTTAATGCACAAAATAAATAATATCATACGCAAGTCACTTCAGAAAGAAGACAATAGTTCACCATTTTTCCCAGCAGTATTTTTTTTAAAGATAATCAATCCCAATGATTCATCACTCCAAACTTAAACTCTAATTTCTCACTTTACTTTTTCCAGTTTTGGTGACCAAGAAACCTCTTTCCAATTCCACTTGTTTAAACCTCTTTTCATTTCTCAAAGCTTAAAAACCTTTACACAAACTCTCAAAGCTCAAGATATCACAAACTAAAATCTTACTACTAGGGTAGATTGGTTTTCCTGAAATTAAACCTGACTCTGAACTGAACTTAAACCTGACTCTGAACTGAACTCAGACTAACCCATGGCCCCTAGTCTGTTTCCTCTGCATATCATAAAGTTTCCACTTTGTAAACATTTAATTAATTAACACCACAAGTATCATGCTAGGCACTTAACTGAAATCACACCTTCTTGGAAATTATATTTTATTTGACTTACCCACATGATTTTCTGACATCACTTTAAAATGTTAGCTTCACAGAATTAAAACCAACATCCATCTGCTTCTGTTGTAAAATGCAAATTCCAAAGTAATAACCTATACTATATACTTTTAACAGACTTCGCTTCAAAAAAGACAAAAATGCAAAGTTATCCTTCAGAGGCATTTTTCTTTTCTATTAAAATTTCTTCATATCTCTATTTCATGTCACAGTGTGAATACTTTATGGGATATTGCACTTGAAACAAAGTCACATTATTCCCAGTGTTGTCAAAACATTAAAGATTTTTAAAATTATGCAAAGTTCCCAATTTATCTGAATTTCAGATCCAGGTTGATTTTAAGTGTGGACTAAGTTTCGGTACTTAACAAGAATTACTATTTATTGCAAAAAATTAGTCTCTCACTACAGGTAAATCATTATAAATCATTGGCATTTAATGTTATTTCCAGTTACTATGGCTGAGATGATCTCTATGACTCTTCTACTGGCCAGCACTTTGCCTCAGTCATCTTTCTCTGAATGCTTCCACCAGTTGGTAAGAAACACAAAGTTACTGATTCGCTTATAGAAAGTTTCTGACTTATCAGTCAACAACTTACAACACTGTAACAGGAAAGATAAACTGGTTAACTTCAGATTAAAAATTAGTTTTAACTACAGAGGACAGAGAATCCACTCCCAGGCTACAGAAGAACTGAACACTTCTCTTTCACTGTAATTTGTTCACAGCCTTAAGTTGTTCAGCTTTCTAAGAACCAATCAAAGTCAAGGCAAAGTTGCCAGACCGTGAGACTGCTCTATCATTAGGAAGAAACAAGTGGTGTTGGTTTAGCCTGAGGGACATCATTCCTCAGGTGAGGGTGTGCTGTTCAGAATGTTAAGATTCAATATAAACTCAGCCAGCATGGAATTGAACCCACAATGTTGGTATCACTCTGCATTGCAGACCAGATGACCAACCAACTGAGGTCACCCTGTCCTTGCTGGAAATGAAAGATGTTTAAATCGTATAATCTACTGCCAAAATTCACCTGCATACCCTTTAAAAATCCAAAATTGCAAAGGATTACAGTATACAATGCATACTTTTATCACAGCTGTGATAGACTAAAATATCCTTTGGGCACTGGCTCACACTCTACAAATGGTAGCAGTCTGCGTCCACGTGGCAACATGGATCTCATGGCCCCAGTCTGAGCTGATATTGCAGAATTCAGATGGTGACTGTGTTGCAATGGACATTGGGACGATGGTCACCAGACAAGGTGGCCAGGTCCAAAATATACTCCATTGGAATTGGCCAGTGTTCATACTCTGGGAATGATGAGCTCAAAGCTCTGCAAAAAAAATGCTGTGGCAAGTTAGAGTTGTGTTTTTCCATGATCCTTAGCAATGACAACAGGATGTACGTCAGCACTGTCAATTCTCCAAGCATGGACACACATCAGCCTTTTTATAGACAGAAAACCATCAAAGATCTTATCTGAATTCCTTGCAGCAAAATTCACGTGTAGTCTTGCCTTTTGGGGAGCTGACCTACATCCTGCACTTTTGCCTTCTTCAGGTTGCAAACCCACTTGTACGCAAAGGCTCACCTTGTGCAGATCTTGCTCCACGCTGAAATTTGTCCAATGCAGTATCCAAGCTGATGACAGTGTGTGCGAGATTGATTGAAGGTGTTTCTCTTCCTCAGCAATATCTTCTCCGTTTAGGCCATTGACCTCCCACAACAATTACTGGTCATGTATCAGCTGTTGACTGTAGAAAGCACCAAGGTACAGGGGCAGAGCTGGTGTGGAGGAGCAAGACCTGTGTGGATCATCCAATCCTCAGTTTTAAAATCATAACAGAAAGAAGGACAAGGGTCAAATGGAAATGGGATGTAAGAAGGTGGATTAAGAAAGAATATATCATTACTGATGATGGTTTCTGCTGGAGGTAGTAGAAATGGCGGCTAATGATCCTTTGGATATGGATGTTGGTGGGATGGTAGGTGATGACAAAGGGGACTCATATTGCTGTTTTGGGATGGAAGAGAGGGGGTGAGAGCTGAAGTATGGGAGATGGGTCAGATCTGGCTGAGGGCCCTGGCCAACTAAGGTGCTAGGGAATCCATGGTTGAAGAAGAAAGTGGACATATCTCCACCTATTGCTTACCTCTCACCCCCTCCCCCCACCCTATTTCCTGCATAAAAGGCAACTTTTTCCTTCCTACCATCAGTTCTGGAGAAGGATCACCAGACCCAACATGTTAACTCTGATTTCTCTGTACAGATGCTGCTGGACCTGCTGACCTTTTCCAGAAATTTCTGTTTTTGTTTCTGACTTCTAGCATTCACGGTTCTTTTGGGTTTTTTTGTTTAAAACTAAGTGGTTCTTTCTGGTCCCAGTTGGAATGAAACAAATTGATCGGTCCAATTCAAGTGTTCTACTCATTTCTCCATGTCATAGTCCTGCACTTCCTTCTTCAATTGTTTGCAAGAGCCTTTCATTTTCTACTTCAATAGATAATAGGCCTGGGGAAACAAATTGGTTTCTAATTGCCTTATTCATGTGTGCTAATGGAAATGTTCTTTTCTTGCAGGGATCTTCATCCCTTAAGCAGCTGCTTTGACCTGAGGTATTATGAGCTTTTCTGCCGTCACCGCTGAAAATTTGCTGTTTCCATGATTGACCTTAAGCATGGGGCCATTATTTGAACTGCGGCAACTCACAGAAGGACATAAATAATCACTCCCGAGCTCTTAAATGACCCTGCTATTCCAATGTTATTTAGCATTGACTGTTTGGAATGATAATCAAAAGGATTGAGTCAGATTTATGACCCAAAATGAGCAGAATTTCCTCCACACTTTCAGCACCATACACCCAGACTCATTACCTCATCTTCACTGACCCCTCCACACCAACTTTCCACAAGGATCTTCCACTTTCATGTAATGGTCTTCTAAACTACTAAAATCTCTATTTCTGCTGCATACTGGATAGTATCTTTCAAATGATGTTGATAAAGGTAGTCAGAAGGCTCAATCGTTTATCAAATGCAATCTGCAATCTGCAATATTCTATTATTTATATTCACATAAGTAAATTGTTTCTTTTTCATACGTTTTCAGGCAGAATATCATCGATGATTTGAAGTGCATAGTAATCACATCTGAGGACTTTATGAAATGGTTTTTGATTGATGCCAGTTTATCATTTACTTTAATTACTGCCATGAATGAAGACATCCAATCAGTTTGAACACTGACTTATATGAGAGTATTTCCATCAGTAAGCTCAGTAATGGTTTTTATTTTGCAAGCTCTTTTATCGCCAATGGCAGTCTAATGACTCAAAATTATGTAGGTGAAATCTTGGGTGTTAAATTCAAAATTTTGTTTTAACTCCCCCATGGCAGACAGTTGGTACATCTTGTTTTAGCTTTGATGTATCCTCCACAATTTTGATCATGTTCTCACAATTCACTGCTATTGTTAAATTAATCAGCAGAAAGACAGGCCTAAATTGACTTGGCAGTGAAACCAACGTTGTTGTTGCTCATGGGGATGTTCAACATTGACCTTTCCTTTTTCAAATAATGTCCTTCTGACCCTGTCAAGAATAAAAATATTGAAACATCAGAATCCTGAAATTGATCATGCAGATTCAACTTTTGTCTTTGGGAAGACACAGGATAGCTATGTGTGTGCTGAACTAATTGCTTGAGAGCACATTAGCCAAAGTCTTGTGTTGCATTTGGAAAGATGTGCGATTCAAAGATACAGAATAATCAGTATTCAATTTTTGATTCTAAGGGAGAACTTTTGATCGTTTTTGGTTGCTTTATATCCATGCACTGACCTCATTATATTTCTGATCCCAAATGGACAGATTTATTTTTGACAGGGAACTTTAATATTACTTACAACTTTTTTAGCAGCTTTGAGAAATGTGATACGACACATTGCAAAACAAAACCTAGTTAGTCCAGTTTATTGCATTTGAATATTTTGTTGGTCTGTTGGAGATGAGAAGATCTGCTGGCATTAATATTTTTACAATTGATCTGTATGAGTTCTGCCTGCAAGTATCAGATTGGTTCATAAGACAGCTAGGTGAGAAATGGACTCAGCCTATTGTACTCACACAGTACTGATATGAAGGTTGTGGAATCTGATTTAATGTAACTGTGTGACAGCATAGGGAAGTTATGAATGTGATGAAAGGTTGTGGGATATTGATATCATCTCCAAACTAGAAGAGATTCATTCATCTTTCAAATGATACTTTGAGAAAAAAACTTGAATTTCCATTGATCAACTTACTCGTAATGCAAAACAAGATTGCAAGCTTATGTCTGTGACAAACAGACTAAAAGCAATATCGACTGTACATTGATTAGTGTAGAGCAAAGGGAATGATGCCTTTCTCTAAGTATAGTCATTGAACATGTGCAAAAGATGTATTGTCATAGTGTTGTGTGGAACAGGAGCCTATCGGGCTCCAGATAAGATGTCTCCTGTACATAGCTAGACCCAATAAAACCTGTTACTGTTCACTCACGAGTATATACCACACATTATTACATGGTGCCAATAGCAGTCAGACAAACAGAACCAGGGGAAAATGGATATAAGAGCTTAAAGTGAAGACCAGCAATGTTATTGTGCTATGGGAAGGCACAATGGGATCAGCCCAATGATCCAAATCCAGAGTTCGAGGAAATACCTGAGGACCAGCTCAGTTGCAGTAGGGGGCGACAAGAGATAGATTTTAAGGATCATCCAGACACTGAACTACAGAATCTGAAGAAAGTACAGGAGAAGGCCACTGCCAAGTAAATGGACAGCAACAGGAAGAAATCAATGAGCAAAAAAGTAAGCTGTGTTTACAGAAATCAGTGGTATTTATACAGCTGGGGCAGAAATGAGTGCCCAGCAAATATGCCTAATAAAGAAATGCCACAGAGGAACTCCATCAGCAGGAACCCAACCCAATCAGTTTACAATGATCACAAGTGTAAAGTGAGACACTAAGATCTGGTTGCAGCTTTAGTAAAGAACATGAAAGACAGGGCTACAACAGCCCCAGCAGCAGGGGAGGCAAAGAGAAAGGATAAAGTCTTTCTGGAGGAATGTGGCCAATCGATAGCAGGAATTCAACCTCCCTGACAATACGGACCCACCAGACAAATTCTGGTATAGAGAGATTAAGGGGAATGGCAAGAAAACAAGTTTTAATTTGGAAGCCAGAAAAGACATACTGTCACTTTTGGATGTTACACCACGATTGAGGCCAGCATTCCTCAGACAATTGTTGACTCAACTTGAGACCTTGGTAAATGCTAAAAACAGAGGGAGGGGCAGGGTGCATGCAACACGTTTTGGCAGGGAAGGAGAGATTGCGGAGCACTTGTACATGATTTCTAAACACTATGAGGCTTCATTAAATCGAGCTGCCTGTGTCGCATTAAACATTCTTCAGTTGTCAGACACTGAAGACATGGACCTCAAGACAGTATGTCAGGCATTACCCTCCACTCCAACGCAGGGTGGGACAGACCCTTCTTTTCTCTCAGAGAAGAATCTGAAAAATGGCAGGAAAAGAAGGCACCAGCCAAAATAATGACCAGCCACCACAATGCATTTTGAACGATTGCTTGTTTTTTAAAGTGTTTTTTAAGTGCAGCATCAAAAAGAAGGAAGCTATCACTCAAGTGATTCAGTTACTGGAGTCTTAGATTTCGGACCTGCCTGTGCCTTTGTATTTAGGTGGCACTATTCCTGAAATCTACTTGTCTCTTTTAAGAAAAAATACATTTTTCTTGCAGATAACGAAGTAACAAAATCATATATTTATTGTACAGAATCTTCTGAATAGATGCAGCAACATAGTGGGATGAAAAAGTTCCTGCCCAGAGTAGAAAGGATGGACTACCATTGGGAAGCAAGAAGTAAACATTCGACTGGCTTAGTCATTACTGAAAGCACATAATACTTCAAAACTTTCTACAACCAAAAAAGTGAATCTGAGATGTCTAAGATTATGGATTTAGAAATAAATCTTCACTTATGCACAGGAGAGGTCTCAGATTCAGGACTACTGAAGTTTCAGTCAGGATGGATGGTGTCCCACCTATGCAGATATAAGTCATAATTGCATCACATCTTTGCAATCACATACACACAACATCTACATGACGTAACACATTTAGAGAAAAAAAATCTTTAAAGGAGCTCTATTGAGAAGTACAACAGCTCTAAGTAGCTACTAATGAAAATCTCTCCCCAGAAAAGTACATCTTAATGTCCAAAGTGGGTCAAGTCAATATTCAATGAGCAGAAATTGTTGACTTGCGTAAATGATTGCTGAAGGCTCCAGGAGAAAACCCATCAACAGACTACTTACTTATTGTAGAGATCTTTTCTCAACCAAAGTCTGAACAACCACACTATCAGGCTCTGGGAAATGCAGAATTCCTTTGAAAACTTTAAAGTTGAGTGGAGTGAGCTTGAACAGGTCAAAACTCTCAGGGATTAACACAGTCTACCAACCCAGGTAAGATTATGACGTAAAAATCACTAAATTAGCAGCCAAACAGCACAGCCAAACCATGCAGGTTAAAAAAAACAGAAGCAATCAGAAGATTTACAAAGCATTCATTCAGGCAAGCAGTTTTCTCTCTCAAGTGACACAATAGAGAGATATATTGATGGAGGTAGAAGTCTCTCTATTGCAGAAATTTTTAGAGCTCCGTAATCATGGTAGTCAATTAAGTGAAGAAAAAGTTTTGCTATTATTATCGAGTTTCAAAAAAGAAAACTTGGACAGAGAGAACACAAATCTTCATTCCCTTGTTAATGACAAAGATCATTTGCAGCATAACATGGACATTCCAAGCAGCTCAGCAAATCAAAGTACGACACAGGAATTTCCTATTGATTTTGACCTGGCGGTTATTCTGCCGTTGATGATGGTACAGCCTTAGCTTCTCACGAGTCCCTGACATGTCATTGCTGCACCTCAACAGCCTCATGCAGCATCAAGTGTCCAAGTGATACTGCCACCAAAGAGAAATTCATACCCTAGAAATAGTGTCAAAATTTTCATTCCCCTTGACTTCAGCATTATCTTCCAACTGTGCTCGTTCCTGCTTTTTGTCTATTACATTTATCCAAGATCAAAGAGCAAAACAGACAGAGAATTTCAGCCTTGTCAGAAGTTGCCATCCGAATCCAGCAATGTGTTAGATCAGTAAAAAAGAAGACAGCACAAATCCCCCACACATTCTCTGCAAGTGTTGTTAGAGATTAGTCCCGTAGGAAGTAAAATGAGACTTTGTAGGGTTGAGACAAAGTGGGGTAAAAGATTTAAGTGGCCTTGGTTAACTGGTAATGGTGGAAGGGCTGCTGTAAATATCTTGGGATAGATGTGGAGAAATGGGAATTGTATCTTTAACTAAGTATAGCTACTGAGTATGTGAAAAAGTGCAATGTCACAGTGACATCACCTCCCATGGACCTGGAGCTTGGGTTTAATGGGATCCTCATTTGATCTTCTCATCATCTTCTGAATATAGTTATGTTCAGTAAAGCATGTTACTGTTCAAACACAAAATTGGAGATCTTATATTACCACATTTGGTGGGTAATTATTATTCAAAACTAAAGATAGCTCCTATTAATGGCATTAAGTGATGAAAAACACCATGACTACATACAATATAGCACATCCTACACTGTATTATAGTCTTTATTCAAAACAGTCTAAAGTCATTCACAGCCTCCGCTCAGCCAAAAATCCCACCCAGCTTTGCCAAATTGCAAAGTCAAGTGAATTGAAATGCACTCCCCTCAGTTAATAGGAAATTTCCAAACTGCCAACAGTGAGGTCCGCTGCAACAATTTCTCTTCCTAGATTCACAAGGGGGCAACTGTCCCAGAATCATTAGATTGTCATGCGATGCATCTCTTTCAGAGAGATCATCCTCCTTCCTAAGTTCTGCTTGGTAGCTCACCGAAGACTCTGAACCTTCTCCGCTCTGCTGTCTACATCATCTGGAGCATTTAAATCTGCTGAGACCTCACCGTCTGTTTCACCTGTCTGTCCATGAATTGAGACTATAAGTCTATCCATATTTAATTGAACTGCTCTCACTTTGGTTTTCAATACTTTATACTATGCTCTAAGTAAATTGCAACCTGGACATCCCTGTCCCCATGGTGACCAAGGTTTGTAATCATCAGAATTTGAAGCACCTTCAAAAAACTTTTCATTTTAGCTTGAATTAAGGAGATTCATAAATTGTTATAAAATGTGTTCATAAAAATATTTTCAAGATGAGGTTTAAATTGAGGAATGGAAATGAAAAGACATGGAAAACGTAGGTCTGAGGGAGAGAAATTCTGTTAAAAGTACGCACCTGTGTTCTCAATTTTGGAGTAATATTCATTTCAGGATCTATACAATTGCAGAATGGTAATAAAGAGGAATCCGTTCAGACTTGTCTAAACTCTGACACATATGATTGGGATATTGGGATTCTAATCTGCTAAACTGTTAAAAATAGTCAAGTGTTTAAAAAATATCAAGTTTAGGAAGAGCTAGATGGTATTAATCAAGTGAATTACCAACTTTGCTCATGTTGCTAAAATTGCTGTTGGCATTAAAGGCGAACACGTTAATGGACAGGCTGACATTTAACTTTGTTTTCATTATTAGCTGCTTGTTAAAAGTGCTTGGTAGGATTTATTTGAATCACTAGAGAAAGCAGATAATGTTCAATGGTCAAGCAGCACTGGAAATAATTTGGGGAAGTATTTCAAGAGGAGTTAGTTTCTGAATTTTGCAGCAAATGTGTTGCTTAAAATCTTTTAATTCAAAGCAAAGCGCTTAGTAGTAAGTAAGGTTGAACAAGGCAAACAGTCCATCTGTCCATCCTCCCATTGTAAAATATAATTCTCAATCACGTTCTTTCACTCATTATTGAATCACAGCTAAATTTTTCCTTCCACTAACCATGGACTGTGCAGACTCAGATGATCTGAGCTGATATGCTGGTTAAAAAAAGGTCAAGGGAGAAAATTGAAGCATCATTTTTGTGATTTTATACTAACATTGTTTCTAGAGAAAATATTAGAATTCATTCAGTATCTTTGACAACTTCAAAACTAGTCATCCTTTCTGGGTGGCATTGTTATCTCCTTCCATTTCAGAGAATCCCCACGGTGTGGAAAGAGGTCATTTGGCCCATTGAGTCTACACCAACCTCCTGAAGACCATTCCATCCACCCTAACCCACATTTACCACTGCTAATCCACCAAGCCTGCACATCCCTGGACGCTATGGGCAACCTAGCATGGCCAATCCACCTAACCTGCACATCTTTGAACTGTGACAGGAAACCAGGGCTCCGAGCAGAAACCCACATAAATACAGGGAGAACATGCTAAGTCCACCCAGACAGTCACCTGAGGTTGGAATCAAACCCGGGTCCCTGGCACTCTGAGGTAGTAGTGCTAACCACTGATCCACCATGCTACCCCAGCCTCTATTGGCCTTCTTTGACCTTCTTGAGATTCCTTACCTATCCGCTTGCTTGTATGTGATGTCCCACTTTGGATAATGATGCAACATGGCTTCTAGTGAGCACGGGGAGAGAATAGCAATGATTTAGAGAGAAGCTAAGGGCAGGTATACTGTAGCTTGGTGATTAAACAGCGACCAGGGTGATACTATAGGATTGTCTATGCGAGGGAGTGCCAACTACATACTTATGAGCAGCATGGCTTTGTGACTGCTGTGCCTTGATGTTGCCAGTGAGGGACAATACTGAATGCACAGTGACTTTTAATAATGACATGGGCACAAGGGATGCCAATCTTACAGTAGATATTCAGTGAGTGGTGAGCTGTTCCATGGAATTGCATGGCAAGGTCCGACTAGAATCAGACAATAAGGTGGAGTTGGTAGTTAATGAGATGCATTTGGTAAGATACGCTGAGAAATCTCATTAGATGAAGTGAAGTTATGCTCCAGCTATACAAAAGCCTGGTTCTGCCACATCTGGAGTACTGTGTCCAGTTCTGGTCACTTCATTACAGGAAAGATGTGGAAGTGTTAGAAAAGGTGCAGAGGAGATTTACCAGGATGTTGCCTGGAATGGAGGGAAGGTCTTACGAGGAAAGGTTGAGAGAGCTAGGGCTTTTCTCCTTAGAATGACGAAGTATGAGAGGTGACTTGATAGAGGTGTACAAAATGATCAGAGGTGTAGATAGAGTAGACAGCTAGAGACTTTTTCCCAGGGTGAAGGTAGCTTTTATGAGGGAACATAGTTTTAAAGTGAAAGTAGATAGATATCGGGGAGACGTCAGAGGTAGGTTCTTTACTCAGAGAGTGGAAGGGACATGGAATGCATTACCGGAGAGGGTAGTGGAGTTGGCCTCATTAGGGGCATTTAAGCGGCTATTAGATAGGCATATTGATGATAGTATAAAGTAGCGGTGGAGGTTAGATAGACCTTAGGTTTAGGGTAAAAGTTCGGCACAACATCGTGGGCCAAAGAGCCTGTACTGTGCTGTACTGTTCTATGTTCTAGATCTCCTGATGAGAATACTCCAAAAGACTCATGCAACTCACTTCTGCCTAAAAATACGAAACTTAACAATCTCAAATGGGGTTGCTTGGGTACACCAGGGACTCTCTGCCAAAGGCATTCATTTCCTTCATTGAAGAACTTGGCATTAGTAGAAGGAGCCTGCTTAGAACTTGGCTCTTGTTTGTGCTGCTCAGCCATAAGCCCTACCATATGACCATTCTCCTATCATCACTTAGCTGTGGCTTGGATCCTGTGATGATGCTAGGTCACTGTTAGGTATCATACCAGTAGCAACTGTTATCTCCAAAGTTTCAATGTGTTTCAAAAGAGCTGTGACCTCTAATTGGGCAGCTGCTTTTGGGGATCAGGACTTCACCTCACCCCTCCAGGATTCTTGATCATGGGAAGAGTCTTTGCTAACCATTTAAATGCCTGATTGGCAGATAATGTAGCCGAGCTTCCCTTCAAGAGGAGATATGGGGTTTTGGCTGATTCTCCAACTATTTGCTGAGACTATTGTCATCTCCGTAAATTTTGCCTGTCTCAGAAATTCCAATCCTATGAAAATTTATTTTTCCTTTCTCTTTACACAAGACAAAATGCATTGGATAAGTATGCAAATTTTTCACTGCTTGAACTGAAAGAAAAACTCAGTATGTTTTGGCCAATTTGGTAGTATTACGTATCCTTAAATTCAAAAATATAAATTAATTCTGAGAGAATTGACAGAACATACTTTCAACTGCCTTTTCCATCTTTAGCATAATGGTTCAGCAAGATTTGCATCCTTAAAAAAAATGGAATTTCCTGATAGTGAACTCTATGCTGAATTTACTAATCTGTGTTGTAGAAGAAGTGATAACAAGGTTATCTCAGATTCTCCAGCATCTGCAGTTCCTACTATCCCTTGTAGAAGCAGTAACATTTCTCTCAGTGCTGTATGTTAGGAAGGCCCCAATCATCTGGTTTCCCCGATTATTGATCTATAGAGTCATAAAGTCATCGAGTCATAGAATCATACAGCAGATCCTTCAGTCCAACCAGTCCATGCTGACCATAATCCCAAGCTAAACTCCAAACATTCTTCATTCCTGCACTTATCTAAATGTCTTTTAAACGTTTTCACTGTACACTAATCCATCACTACTTCTGGAAGCTCATTCCACACACGAACTGCTCTCTGTGTAAAAAGTTGCCCCTCATGTCTTTTTTAAATCATTCTCCTCTCACATTAAAAATATGGCCCCTAGTTTTGAAATGCCCACCTGAGGGGAAAAAGACACCTGCCATTCACCTTATCTATACCTCTCATGATTTTATAAACCTCTACAATGTCACTTTTCAATCTCCTACACTCCAGTGAAGAGTCGCAGCCTATCCAGCCTCTCCTTATAACTCAAACCTTCCATTCCCCGCAACGTCCCAGTAAATCTTTTCTGAACCCTCTCTAGCTTAATAATATCCTTCCTGTAACAGGGTGACCAGAACTGTACACAGTACTCCAGAAGAGGCTTCACCAATGTTCTGTATAGCCTCAACATGGCTTCCCAAATCCTATACTCAAAGGCAAGGGTGCTCAATGCCTTCGTAATCATCCTGTCTTTCTTGTCAGTGATTCTCCCACATTTATGAATGTATGAGCATGGCACTATGGTTGTCTTTTCTGACCTCGGTCAGATAGCCCACTGACAGTGAAAAGTCACAAGTCGGTATTCACCACTTGAACAGGGCACCCAAGGACCATTAATAGCTGATGAATGGTTTCTGAACAAGCTGAAGAGAATGCTGGTTGGAAACGAAAGGCACTGTAAACTTAAGGTCATGTATTTGTAATTCTAAAGTGTGACGTTATTATTTGTTAGCCATCAGCTATATAAATCCACATTACATTGAATTTAAACAATGTTACCCTTTAAAGTTTTTGAGAAGATTTATAACACGGCTTGTGGATGAGATTGTAGACTTGCTCGTTGAGCCGGTGTGTTTGATTGCAGACGTTTCATCACCCTGCTAGGTAACATCGTCAGCGCATATAAGCAATAAGCGGGACAGAACACCAACGCTTCACCGGAGGCGCACTGATGACGTTACCTAGCAGGGTGGCAAAACACCTGCAATCAAATATACTGGCTGGGCGAGCAATGTTACCTCAATGTTACCCTCGCTGGGAACTGTCCTAAAGGGCCAAAATATATTCAAGAAGAAGCTCTCAGAAGTGACATGATGCATTTGGGTTTGACAGGCCTTCTGAAATGCATAATGTGCACCATCAGCTTTTGTGACAATTCTTAAAAGAATCAATACGAAATACAGTCTGCCTAGTTTTTTTTCCCAAGGTCACCTGCTTCTATCACATTCACAATGAACTTTATAGTTGCATAACGCCTGGCATTTTGCCACAGTTTGTGTCATGACTTTTTATTTGTTCAGCCTAGCAGCGAGGAAAGAAGACCTTTCTTGCATTAGCACTCTGAAACTAACACAGCAGCACATCAGAGTGTGTTTGAGAAAGTTGCTGTGTTTTATTTTTTCTGTTATCATAAAATTGATGATGGAATTACTTTAATAACAGCACTTTTCTCGGTGGACTGCATCCAACACTACTCAACCAAATTGATTTTCAACATTTTTCTGATCTCAATAGAATGAGACTGCGCAGAGCTGGAAAATTATTACTTTTCAAAACTTGAATAAAAATTAAAAATATCGTAAAAGTAAATAGCTCATTTAGTTTTGAAAAACATCAAAACCATTTCACCTTATATAAATTATCAGGTTCATAGATTGAAACATCTAAGCTGAGTTCACAAGTCCCAACAAAGAGCAAAGAGAAACAAAATTAATTAATTTGCTGTTGGTCATAATTCAGGGAAAAAGGTTAACTCGTATGTTGGGAAAATTGCCTGCTCTTCTTCAGACAGCACCATTGGATCATTGGCATTCATCTGAGCAGGCAGACACTGGTAGTCCATGGAGGCCAGTGTCCTTGCTGTGACTCACTCTTATGGAAAGATACCTCAAGCTGAACTAATAACTAAATGTCTTCCTCTAAAGGAGAGAAATGCTGATGGTCATTTGTGATTATGGCTGACCTGAACGCAACACATAGAGAAAAATCAGGTAGAAAGAAGTACGAAGCTAAAATGTCCAACTTAAAGGTTCTTTTAAATTAATGGATAGGAGATCAGACTTGAAAAATGAGTAAACTCTGATGGGATTTGCTGTGCTCTGATTCAATCTGTCAAGGCAGAGAAGTTGGTCTATCAGCCAAGAATTGGGACAAGTTACTTTTGGGGGTGCAGTGTGGTGGTAAACCAGCTGAATCTCACATCAGAGTTGCAATCAGCAAGTGTAGGGTATGGAAAAGAACACAGCAGGTTGTATGTTGCATCATCAAAGGAGCTCTGACAATCTGCATGAGCCATTTGCTCATGACTCAACTCTCTCCTTCACACATCTTAAACTTCCTTTGGTTCTGACAAACTTATACTTCTTACCTCGTGCTCACAATACAGTGTTTGCTGCAATCCTTGCAAATTCCGTTTAGCAGAGGGTGACATTTCATTTCACTGACACTTCATTCTAACCTTCTCAGCTTTTATGGAGTTAGAAGCTGTTTTGCAGATCTTGCTGATTGTTTTAGAAGATGTCTTAGTTTGGGTTTATATTTACGTGTATGTTAAGCAAATGCTGCCATATTAATCTGCCTTTGCAGCTTACAAAATAACACAATGTGGAGGTGCAGGTATTGGACTGGGATGGAAGGTCAGAAGTTACAAGACACCAGGTTGTAGCCCAACAGGTTTATCTGAAATCACAAGCTTTCAGAAAGCTTGTGATTTCAAGTAAACCCGTTGGACTATAACCTGGTGTCGTGTGATCTCTGACCTTACAAAATAATAGTTACTTTGCAATCTTATTGTTTTCTAAATATGTTTTATCACGCAATACCATAAAATAACGTTTAGTTTTCCCATCAGCTTACTGCAGGCAATTAACTTTACTATGTAATACAGTTGAAAATGAAAATGTCACGGTGAGTCCTGTATTGTTCTGTCATGTCATGGAGCACACTCTTGAGCCTTGCATTGTAAAACTGGTGATATGTTAAAGTCAAGATGGTGACTCAAACTCAAATTTTAAAGTAGCACAGTGGAGACTTCAAAAATCATAAGGAAAATTACTTGAAATCAATCTTTATTGTTTGAAAGCGTATGGATCACAGCACAATTACAGAATTGTGTGCTATAACAGGTTTAACCAGTCTCCGGACTCAGAGCATGAATATGTTGATTGGATTAATGTTTCCAATTTATATACAGTTGACATTCAATTCAGCAACCTATACTCTCAGTAGCAGTGTGCACTCAAGGGGAATATGAGTCAGATAATCAGAGCTAATATGTCCCAGTCCAGCCTCTGACCGCATTCCCAGCACCCACCTCACTTGCTGCTAACTTGAAATGCAGTTTCTCTGCTGGGAGCAATAAATTTCCATCAGTAGGACTTTTCTTTCCCCCTTGGCATGTAATTCATTCACAAGTGGTGCTGCAAAGAGCTTAGAAATAGGAGAGAAAGACACTTTTTAAACTCGACTTGCAGCAAAATTACAAATGTGTTTTGAAAGGAAAAGTACCTAAAACGTTTGGAGTTCAGGAAAAAAAAAACATCATTCTGTAATATGGTACGTGTGCCAAGCACAGTGACTTTTGATGAGTGACATTTTAAAATGTCAAATATGAAATATTGTGTGTTTGAAAACTATCGTTCATTCAGTAGATCAGTGCATTAGTACACAGAAGACGACTCAGGACCCTGTTTGTGGGGTTTGGGACCACAAGCTGGGGGAATATGATAAAGCATGGATGGGAAGGGGGCAATGTGGGAGAAGGGAGAATGCAGGAGGGGGCATTTGTCCATGGGTATGAGTACCTCTCGCCTCAAGGGATGGGCAGAAAAATACATGCCCCCACCCCCATCTGGCATGGTCACCTCTTATACCAGGGGCTGAAGGGAAAGGTGGGCAGCTGCAGACATACTTGTATGGATTGGGTGGGGACACAAGGAGGTGGGAAGTGTATAGGGTTCACGGAAAGGGCTGCTGGGAGGGAGTTTGGATGGTCGAAGCCCCACTGATACATAGAAGTGGAGCCTGGAATTCATTGGCTGGCGAGTGCTTGCTATCGCCATACATTGTGCTGGAAGTCAAAAGTACCTAATGGGGAAGAAAATGGCTACTACCACAAACGAGAGTGGGAGAGTGGGCAGGCTCTTTGTCTTGATCTGTGAGGGGGCTGCAAGACCAGTTGATGTGAGGTCCTACAGAGGACAGGAACCACACACACACACACACACACACACACAGGCATACACACGCAGGCACATACACAAGCGTGCGCACACACGCACACATACATACACACACACAGGCACACACATGCAGGTGCACACACACAGGCATGCGCGCACATACATGCAGGCACACACACACACACACACACGCACATATACACACACACAGACACACATACATACACATACATACACACACGCAGGTGCACACACACAGACATGCGCGCACACACACGCAGGCACCTACACACACAGGTGCACATGCACACACACATACACACGCAGGCACACACACACAGGCATGCACGCACACACACTCACAGACAGGTACACACACACACACACGTGCACACACACACACACACACACACGCATATACACACACAAAGGCACACGCATAGGCAGGCGCACACATGCACGCACTGGCTCACACACATGCAGGCGCTTACACACACAGGCACACACACACATACATACACACACACAGACACACACACACATACATACACACACACAGGCATACTCACACAGTTACACACACACACAGGCACACACACACACAGGCACACACACAAACACCACCTTGTGGCAATCCAAAGGCATTCCTGTGTGCTGCACATCTTTCTGCGCCTGATATTGCTGATCACTTCATTCACACAAAAACTTTGAGACACAGACACTGGGGTAAAATTTGAGGATGTTTGACAACAAGGGACAATGGTTTCGGCAGAACCCTACATGCACCTTGTTTATCTTGCTGCAAAAATGGAAATTGCTGGAGAAACTCAACAGGCCTGACAGCAGCTAATGGAAAGAAAGCAAAGTCATTGTTTCAGGTCCAGTGACCCTTCTTCAGACCCTTGCTCCAGACCTGCTGAGTTTCGGTAATTTCTGTTTCTGTTTCAGATTTCAAGTATCCACAGTTGTTTGTCTTTTGTTCATCTTGCTTTCATATGCTGCTACAGACTCTAAACATAGACGGAAAGCCAATCCAGAGACATGAGCTTTGTGGTTTTCTATATTGGTCCATATAACATATACCATAAAGACAAAGTCATCACAGAGAGTTGGATTCTTGTTGAGACAAATGCCTTGAAGTTTACTAACAACACTAACCATGTACACATCTATAGTATCATAGATATACATACAGAGTCAGGAGTCTGTACTCACTGACGTTTCTTGGTATTGCATCTCTGTCCCTTCTGGGGACCGTATCCCTCTATTCCCATCCTATTCATGTACTTGTCAAGACACCCTTTAAAAGTCACTATCATATCTGCTTCCACTACCTCCCCAGGCAGCATGTTCCAGGTACCCACCACCCTCTGTGTAAAAAACTTGCCTCGTACATCGCCTTTAAACCTTGTCCCTCGCACGTTAAACCTACGGCCCCTGGTAACTGACTCTTCCACCCTGGGAAAAAGCTTCTGACTGTCCACTCTGTCCATGCCCTTCATAATCTTGGAGACCTCTATCAGGTCGCTCCTCAACCTCCATCGTTCCAGTGAGAACAAAGCAAGTTTCTCCAACCTCTCCTCATAGCTAATGCCCTCCGTACCAGGCAGCATCCTGGTAAATCATTTCTGTACCCTCTCCAAAGACACCACAACCTTCTGGTAGTGTGATGACCAGAATTGAACACAATATTCCAAATGCGGCCTAACTAAGGTTCTTTAAAGCTGAGACATTACCCGCCAATTTTTAAACTCAGTGCTCCGGCCGATGAAGACAAGCATGCCATATGCCTTCTTGACTACCTTCTCCATCTGTGTTGTCACTTTCAGTGACCTGTGTACCTGTACATCCAGATCCCTCTGCCTATCAGTACTCTTAAGGGTTCTGCCATTTACTGTGTATTTTCCATCTGGATTAGACCTTCCAAAATGCATTACCTCACATTTTTCTGGATTAAACTCCATTTGCCATCTCCCTGTCCAAGTCACCAACTGATCTAAATCCAGCTGTATCCTTTGTTGGTCCTCATCGCTATCTGCAATTCCACCAACCTTTGTGTCATTGGCAAACTTGCTAATCAGACCAGTTACATTTTCCTCCAAATCATTTATATATATATTACAAATAGCACAGATCCCTGAGCAACGCCATGAGTCACAGCCCTCCATTCAGAAACACACCCTTCCACTGCTATCCTCTGTCTTCTATGACCGAGCCAGTATTTTTTTATCCATCTTGCAAGCCCACCTCTGATCCAGTGCGACTTTACCTTCTGCATCAGCCTGCCATGAGGGACTTTGTCAAAGGCCTTACTGAAGTCCATGTAGTTAACATCCTCTGCTCTACCCCCATTGATCATCTTTGTCACTTCCTCAAAAAACTCAACCAAGTTAGTGAGACATGACCTCCCCTTCACAAAATCATGTTGCCTCTCGCTAATACGCCTACTGATTTCCAAGTGGGAGTAAATCCTGTCTCAAAGAGTCCTCTCCAATAATTTCCCTACCACTGATGTAAGGTTCACCGGCCTGTAATTAGCTGGATTATCCTTGCCACCATTCTTAAACAAAGGAACAACATTGGCTATTCTCCAATCCTCTGGGACTTCCCCTGTGGCCAGTGAGGATACAAAGATTTCCCTCAAGACCCCAGCAATTCCCTCCCTTGCCTCTCTCTGTATTCTGGGGGTATATCCCATCAGGCGCTGGGGACTTGTCTACCTTAATGTTTTTCAAGACCCCTAATATATCCTCCCTTTTGATCTCAACATGACCCAAACTATCTACACACCCTTCCCCAGACTCATCATCCACCAAGTCCTTCTCTATGGTGAATACTGATACAAAGTACTCATTTAATGCCTCGCCCATTTCCTCTGGCTCCACACATAAATTCCCCTCTCGGTCCTTGAGTGGGCCAACACTTTGCTTGCCTACCCTCTTGCTGTTTATATATGTATAAAAAGCCTTGGTATTTTCCTTAATCCTGTTGGCCAATGACTTTTCATGACCCCTTTTAGCCCTTCTGACTCATTGCTTAAGTTTCTTTCGCTTTTCCTTGTATTCCACCCTGGCTTCATGTGTTCCCAGCGTCATAGCCTTGATAAATGTTTCCTTTTTCTATTTGATTAGGTTCACAATATCTCTCGTTATCCAAGGTTCCCTAAACTTGCCATACTTATCCTTCATCCTTACAGGAACGTGCTGGTCCTGAGTTCCCAGCAACTTCCACTTGAAAGCCTCCCACATACCATATGTTGATTTGCCCTCAAACATCTGCCTCCAATCTACGTTCTTCAGTTCCTGCCTAATATTGTTGTAATTAGCCTTCCCCCAATTTAGCACCTTCACCGGACAACTACACCTATCTTTATCCATCTGTACGTTAAAGTAGTCTCCACCCGAAACGTCAACTTTCCTGCTCCTCTGTTGCTGCTTGGCCTGCTGTGTTCATCCAGCTCCATAACGTTTTATCTCAGATTCTCCAGCATCGGCAGTTCCTACTATTTCAGTACCTTAAAGCATACTGAATTGTAATCACTGTTCCTGAGCTGCTCCCCTAGTGAGACGTCAACCACCTGGACAGGCTCATTCCCCAGTACTAGGCCCAGTACAGCCCCTTTCCTAGTTGGATTATCTACATACTATTTCAAGAAGCCCTCCTGGATGCTCCTTACAAACTCTGCCCCATCTGAGGCCCAAGCACTAAGTGAGTCCCAGTCAATATACAGGAAGTTAAAATCACCCACGACAACAACCCTGTTATTGCCAAAATCTGCCTACATATCAGTTCTTCTATCTCCTGCTGGCAGTTGGGAGGCCTATAATAAGCCCAAACATTGTGATTGCACCCTTCCTGTTCCTGAGCTCTACCCATACTGCCTCCCTGTATGAACCATCTGAGGTGTCCTCCCTCAGTACAGCTGTGATATTCTCCTTAACAAGTAGTGCTACTTCCCCATCCCTTTTATATCCCCCTCTATCCCACCTGAAACATCTGTATCCTGGACCATTAAGCTGCCAATCCTGACCCTCCCTTAACCAAGTCTCTGTAATTGCAACAACATCATAGTTCCAAGCACTAATCTAATCTCTAAATTCATCTGCCTTACCTGTTACACTTCTTGCATTGAAACAGATGCACTTCAGTCCACCAGATCCATTTTGTTTCAACCACACCCTGCCTGCTCTTCCTCTCAGTCTTACTGGCTCTATTCTTTAGTTCCTTTTCAGCCCCTTCATCTTTGCTTTGGTTCCCACCCAACTCCTGAGCTAGTTTAAATGCTCCTGAGTGACACCAGCAAACCTCCCAGCCAGAATATTTGTGCCCCTCCACTTTAGATACATCCTGTCCTTCTTGTACAGGTCCCACCTGCCCTGGAAGAAATCCCAATGGTCCAGGTATCTGAAACCCTCCCTCCTATACCATCTGTTTAGCCACATGTTGAGCTGTGCTATCCTCCTATTTCTCACCTCACTGGTACATGTCACAGAGAACTGTCCCAAGAAATGTCACTTGACAACAGCCCCTACGCAAATCACCTTCTAGAAGCAGTGACTGCACTGATGCAAATCTTCCCTACGTCAGCCAATCAGCGTCACCACTCTGCTGCCCTCTTCTGGGTTATCAGAATGGATGCTAAAAAGATGATTTCCCTTGTCCTTGAATATTTTTGAGGCAGAAGTTGATAAATTCTTAACTAATAATGGGTTCAAAATGGGAATGTAAAGTTGAAGGCACAATCAGATCAGCCATGGTCTTAATGAATGGTTGAAGAGCTAATTCATGCTAATTTAAGTGCTTAGACCACAAAACTATAAGATGTTGGAACAAAAATAGATCATTCAGCCCATTCAGTCTTCTTGCCATTCAGTGAGATTGTAGATCATCTGCCCTATTTTCTCCATAAGCCTTATTTCCTTTAATGGTTAAAAATCTGTCAGCCTTGAATGTGCTTAATGATCTAGCTCTGTAGCCGTCTGTTGTAAAGATTTCCACAGATTCACCAACCTCTGAGCAAAGAAATTCCTTCTCATCTCTGTCCTTGCTGAGTGACCCTTTGTTCTGAGATTATGCCATCTGATTTTAGATTATCCCACAAGGGCAAACAACCATTCCTCATCTACCTTTCATGTCGCTTAACAATCTTGTACATTTCACTAAGGTCACATCTCCTTTTTCTAAACTCCAGAGAGTATAGGCAAATGGGCAAAATGACAATGTTCATGGCTAGTGAGCACTTGTTTTGGAACTTCATTTTTTAAAGGAAGGCGTCATATAAAAGTAACTTTTGTTCAATTTTATTTCAATGTAACTGTTAGCTTTTCTTCAGGATAGAGATCCCAGGAGTTGGGAACCAGATTCAGAAGAGTAGATACTGGCAAGTTCTAATATTCTGTCAGGGGTGAAAATTGTCACAAGTCCTATGTCTCCAAATGATAAATTGCTGGCACATTGTAATCAGGTCATGTATAACTTAATACACTGCTGTCTCTTTAATATGGTTGACACTTACTGCTATGTTTATTTTTCAAATCAATAATTGGGCTTTCTTCCCCGCTGCAGTACAGAAAGTTTCACCAAGTGGTCAAGATGGAGGCTTTAAAAAGTAAAGCTTGGTAGGCCTGTCCTTAGATCAAGACACATCTTAGTGAACATCGAACTTACGTGAAGGAGTATCATTCAAGTCTTTGAACCAGCTCTGCCATTCCACAAGATCATGGCTGATCTGACTGAGATCTCAACTCTACTTTCCAGTCAATCTGCCATAACCCTTGACTTCATAGTCCAACAGAAATCTATCAAACTCATTCTTTAATAGATTCAATAACCCAGCTACCATCGTTTTATAAGGAAGAGAGTTCTATAATCTTCAAATTGAAGATACATGTCGTCATATTGAGTGGCACTATCGTCATACTAAATGACTTTGAATAGATCCAGCAACTGAAAATTGGACATCCGTGAGGTGCTGTGGGCTATCAGCAGTAACAAAATTGTACACCAACACATCCTCTTGGACCAGAATATCCTCCCACTCTACCATTACTATCATGCCACTGAATTAACACTGTTTCAAACGAGGGCATGCCAGACACAGCATCAGGCATACCTAAAACTGAGATGGTGAAGTTACCAAAAAACATAAGTGATAGACACGGTTAAGCGATTTGACAACAATGCAACAGATTTAAGCTCTGAAATCTTGTGAATGGTGCTGGAGGATGACCTCCCCATCCTTAATAATGGGAGAACCCAACACGTCAGTGCAAAAGGCAAAGCCGAAACATTTGCAACAATCTTCAGCCAGAAATGACATGTGGATGATCCATCTTCATGCACATCAGATGTCCCCAGCATCACATGTTCAGCCAATTCCACATGGTACCAAGAAATGGCTGAAGGCTGTGGATCATGAATATTGATGTAAGTTCACATTGCAGCTACCAAAATACTGGCAGTAAGTACAAAACCAGAAAGACAATTGATTGAGAAACTGGCTTGCTCTTCCTAGGAACAGTCCTTTACATCTTGATGGGTTGACCTTATCATGGTCCATGATCCATTCTCCTTGCATTACCAGCAGCACTGAATACTGCAGGCTGGCACTGGGATTTCTCAAGCAATTGGCCTGATAGATTGGATAGCAGCTCTTGAAGGCAAAATTTTAGCCCACTGATGATTGGAACACTGACCCTCAAATTCTTAAGGTTGCCTGGAGTGTATTAATAGTGTGGTATGGCTTTGCTTAATGTTGACCCATTTGGGACTGTCATTTCTTCCTTAGTAATTATGGTGAAGAGACATGGAACTAGAAGACCCAAGATTTCCTGGAGCAAGATACTCCCCTGTGTTCTTCTGCCTTTACCCTCTCAAAGTCAACACATACATCACCTGCTCACTCATTCCAGTGCCCCAGCTCAAATTCTTTACAGCTGCAGGATGTTGTAAGCTATTGCAGGATCAATTGCTCGCTAGTTCATAAGAAGATAGTGAAAGAAGAGAGAAGCTGAAATGAGCAATTTGCCATAGGGAGGCTGAAGTGCCCACTGCCCTTACTATAAAGATCTCTTACTTCGCTGTCATGGAAACTGCCCGAATAGAAGAATGGTTAAGAGGCATCATGGCCATGTGATCATTCTGAGGTGCCTCTCTTAGTGTTTGTATGATTTGGCTGTTGTGACCCTGAAGCCCATAAGCCTCGTTGTTTATAACAGCAGAGAAGCTTTTACCTCATAGAATACATCAACAGAGAGTTTGGGTTTCATTTGGTTTTCCATTTCTCTGCATAGGCAATGCAGATGAACAGGGTGTTGAAGCAAAGTGGAATAGTCCAGATGAATCAGTCACCCTTGCACTTTCTGTTGTTATTTGATTGTTCAATGAAACTTGTAATGGTTGTCACCACAACGCCCATTTCATATTTAAATATTTAAAACTAATGACCTCATGGAAAATAACTTTATTTCCCTCGAATCAATAATTGCAATTAAGTAATAATGGCTGCACATAACATTTTTTTAAAATTGCACCTGAGAAAGGACTCAGCAATTTCTGAATATAAAAATCAATGGTTCAAATTGACTGTCACTGCCTCCAAATTGTGTGTGAGTCAATGGTTTGTCCTTTTTTAATTCACTCGTGACACATAGGGGTTGCTAGTTGGCCAGCATTTATTGCCTGATCCTAGTTGCCCTTGACAATGTGATGGTCTTGAAACACTGCAGTCCATGTGCTGTAGGTTGACACTTAGGGATGGAATTCCAGGAATTTGACCCAGTGACAATGAAGGAACTGTGATACATTTCCATGTCAGGATAGTGAGTGGCTTGGAGGGGAATTTGCAGATCGTGGTGTTCTCACCTGTGGTGATTCACTTACAGAGTCTTTAATGGGCTGGTTGTCATTTGCTTCCCATCCTTAATTGTCCTGGAATAATTGTTATGGTGGGAAATGAACCCCTATCCCTAGACAATTAGCCTGGTCTTCATAAGTAATAGTCTAGCGATATTATCACTATGCGACCACCTCTGCTTATGAAAGAAATAAAAGGGAAGGTAAATACAAATTTTTGTGGAAGTGAAGCAACCCAAATTCCATATTAGTTGGAGTTCCTCTAGAGCACATTTAGTGTTCTGTGACCACCATTTTGATGTATTATCAGATCACAGTAAGAATTTATGACATCAAGAATCTTCCATTTCAGTTCGCTCCAATACCTTCCACTGTTGTTCATTTAAAGCATGATAATAAAAAAAAGTGAAATGAGAATTCACTGCTCATAGTAATCCGATACCTACCACAATTACTTTGAGATTTCCAGTGTCTGAGAGCATATTACCACATAATGCATCCGTTAAAATATCTGTGAATGAGCAGACCTAATGTTATTTGCAATACAGCTTTCTGTGCTTTCAGATAATTAGGGTCCAATTTTTCAGCAGAGAATTGCTATTTACAGCTTACTTATTCTGGTTCTGTTGGAGGTGAACAGCATTTACACTTTGTACTTCCACTTTATTTAAATTATTGTAATGTAGGGCACAGACCAGGGTTGGTTAGCTCAGTTGGCTGGAGAGTTATTTTGCAGGGAGATTGATGTCAACAACCTGGGTTTAATTCCTGCATTGGCTGAGGTTACCACATAGGTCCCATCTTCTCAACCTCTCCCCTTGCCTTAACGATAGTGACCCTCAGGTTAAATCATCACTAGTCATCTCCCTCTCTAATGAAGCTATGGTGACTTTACCTTTACTTATGGCTCAACATCTGCTGTACTACCATCGCATCCATGCTCTGTGGTGGGTTTCACCAGCATTGTATTGGCAGGACATGATATCGCTAAGCTTCTGTTCTCAAAGGCAGTCTGTCCTTTTTGAAAGCAAAGTGGCACTGAATGTCTTCATTCTGTAGCCAAATACTATTAGGTCAACACTGTAAAAGGAAAATGAAATGTCAGCCACAAACACACCCAGCAGGCCTGGCAGCATCTAAGGACAGTGAAGCAAAGTTATCATTTTGAGTACAGCATGACTCTTCGGAGTGGAGACAAAGTTGTAGGGTCACACACGTGATGCTTAATGCTTTAGTAGAGGACATGGATATGAGGAGTAATGAGAAGTTTTACAAGAACCTGACAGTCTTAAGGACTACCTTCAGAAGGGATTAGGAGCAATGAGGCTGGTTTCTGGTCTCCAGAACTGAAAGCTATTAACACCATTAGAAGTATAATGACCTTCTCATGATGAGTAAGGATAGTGAATGTATCTTTACATGGTATCCCCTAGACATCACTGCATTTTTATTTTATGCTGCTCTATTCACCACATTTCCATCACTTAACCAGCATGAGTTCTGAGCAATCAGGGTGGAGTAACAACATCTGAGTGCTTCACTTCATTCTCACACATTGACCTACACTGCCAGCTTCACACCCATCTCTCACTGCCTTCACAGGTACTCAGCTATGGCAGGCTCATCACTAGGCACAGTGCTACAATGTATATATACAATGTAGACAGTGCTACAAGCATTCCACCCTCTCTCTTGGGAGAACCGTGTAGCACAGAATAAAGGAGAGTTGCCAGAGGGCAAGGATTCCAGTATCTCTAGAATACAGTGGAGGAGCTGATTCTCAGCATTGTGCAAAAGAGACTGTGACATCCAGCATTGTTGAGCATATTGGATATGATGCCATGCTCCTTTCTTTTACTTCATCTCAGTTTTGGCTCACTTTCATCCTGCTATCCAGCACAATGAGCAAACTGCTCATTGTATCGCTACAGATCTCTGGTTTCCCATCCTTTCCTTCATTTGGAGCAATGACATTGGGATATGTACATGGTGGGTGACTGAGCATGAGTGAGATGCAAACGAAGTTATGGGAAACAAATACTTCACACTCCAGCTTCTAACAAAATCATCTGCTGCAACGTTTTCAAGTGAGGACCTCATGGCAAGGCCTTCAAGAAAGTGCTGATAGTCATACACCACTGAGATAGAAGTTACACTGGTTAAACAACTATCTGATCTACAGAGGATCATGGAGGAGCCCAGCACAGACTTCCCTGAGAGAATCATGCTGTCATACTGTAGATTCAGAGACATTGTATTAGCTGCCCCATGACTATTGTAGCCTGTCTGTGGTGATGTTCCCTCATACTCTGTCCATACTGCCATATAGCAACACTGCTTACCAAATAAAAGGAACTCAGCACTAGAAACATATCACAGCACTTTCAAACACTTTGCAACTGCAGACATTCTTAAAAATCTCCATCTCTGAAAGTTGAAAATTGAAATTATTTTCATTCCCTTGTTTTTATTTTCCCTAAAGCCATGAACATATTTCCTTTTCAGATATTTATCCATATGCCTTTTGAAAATTAATATTGAGCACGTTTCCATTACCTTTACTAATAGATTTATCAAACATACTTTCCCCTTCATTAAACTGTATTGACATTGCTGAAAATTATAATTGTCTAAGTGCCCAGTTACTGTGTCCCTAATAATAAGTTTCTAGTTTTATCCTTGCTATTGAGGTCAGGCTGACATGCCATCATCCTCTGAGATCTGTCTTCCCCTTTCTTGGACAGCAGTTTTACATTGCTTACTTTCCATCTACATGGACCATTCCATCATAAAGAGAACTCTGGAAGATCACAATCAATACATCCACCATCTCCTCAGTCATCTCTTGCAGTAGCCTAGGAAGGTCATTGGACACTGAATATTTTCAACCTTTAGTCCCATTAATTTCTCCAGTACTTTGTTTTAATCTTAATTATTTTAAGTTATTTTATGTCATTAGATCCTCAGTTCCTCACAATTTTTGTTTTGAAGCATTTTTTTCTTGCATTCACGTTGGCAAATGGCATGAAATGGAAAAGTAAAGGGAAGCAACATTTATAATGTATGTGCGGAGATTGCTGATTGTTTGGCAGTAGACCCTGAATAGCAGTGATGTTGCTGTGGAGAATGCACCACTTAATCATGACTGACATTTAACTACAGAGTATTGCTTACATTTTAAACCAGGCAGGTTAATTCTAAATGGTCAAGACATTGCCCGAGAAATGGACTAAAGAAAGGCTGACACATATTTTGTTGAGTCGAAACAGGTGCAGCATGTGTGCACGTTCTTTCAGTCTGCAAAGAACAGGACACTGTGCATTCATATGCACAGCTTCCAATAAATACAAGTGCACCACTCTGCAAGCCCAATTGATAATCCTAAATTGGTTGTCAGTATAATTCCTAACACTCTCAGGATTAGCGCCACCTATTCTGGGTCTAAAATTCTGGAAGAACCTCCTCCCATTCTCTCTGAGGAAGGTGTTAGCAGTTTTCCTTAAGAGTATTGGCTCAATGTGGAACAATGCTGCAGCTTGGTCCAAAGTATGTCCAACAAATTCAATATAGAAATGATAATACACCAAACAAAGCAATCCTCTATGTTTAGCGCATAGATGATACTTGGTTTGTGTTGGTGCATGTCATTGGTAAGAATGTAAGAGAAAAGTTGACTTCTCATAATGGGTCAGTAGCGAAATAGCCAAAACAGAAAGTGTGGTCCCTTCACATTTGTTGCTTCTATATTTATCATATGATGTACAATACTGGTATGTTCGCCATTTTGCACATTACACCGCAACATAAAGTTATGACAGTTTTGTTTCCTTTAGAAAGAATTAAACTTTGTTGCTTTACATTAAAAGTGGTACATCCATATTTTGTCAATACACTTCAGTTCCCGATGTTAAGCTTTTGCCTCATAATCTGGGCCATATTTTCATTTCAGGGCAATAAACAAAAATAGGGCCTGTTTCTAGACGCCAACCCCACTCTCAGGGTGAAACAATCACATGTAGGCTCTTTTGACTGTGGCACAATCTCAAATGGAATGGAGACAGATTCCCTGGCTAATTCAGAATGACTGGTGGGGTCTCAAAACAGGAGGACCAATCAGAGGCTTCTTCAAGGGACTAGTCTGCTACATTAAATGATATTAAGTGAGACGGCACTTCAGCAAGAAGGTCTCTTCACAGCGTTCTTTGTTAAAATAATGTAATTAAAAATGGAGAAAACAGCCAGGTCACAAGTGGGGATGATGGGCTGGGGAACGAAAACCCTTTCCTGGTTGTTCTTTGGCTCCACCCCCATCCAGAAAGGCAAGGAGGACCTGGAGTGCTGATAGGATGCTGGAATTCCAACCTCCTTCTTCTGTTTCTCTTCTAGTTGTGTCTGCATTTGGAACCAATATCCAGATGCCACCAATATTTTTACAGTAGCAAATCAGACATGATCTGCTGAAATGGTAACCATGATTATGAAAACTGATGGAGCTGTGACTACTTCCATTTAGTTCATTGTAGGATTGTCTATGTGTTTGCGTGGATTGTTATCCCGTGTATTGTCCTTGCCCGACTGCACAGGGTATTTCTTTTTATCGGTTTCCCTGGCCTATTCCATATGTTATAGAAGGCAGTCAGTCTATTCCTTTCTCCTCCTTTGCTGTATTAATTCCCATTGGGCAGCTCTCCAAGCAGTTGCCTAATGTTAGTCTGTGTCAGAGGTTTTGTGGAAACATGGTGTCTACTGTCAACTGATCACTGCAACCATTTTAAAGCAGCATCCTGCCTAACTTCATGGTGTTTTCTTTCAAATACGAGCTCTAGGTATTAAATGAGTCAATAGAATTAAACATTCATAGTCCAAATATTTTTAATTTGTGACGGCTTCAAACAGAAGTAGTACATTCATTATTACTATGATACAGAATCCGCTTAAGTTTCCTTCATCATTACAATGATAGTCCTGATCAATTTCCAGCAAATCACAAATGCACGAGAAGACACCTGATTTTATAAATTGTGAATATTTAGAACATTATAACACAAATTCTACAATAGAAGTATCAATGATGATAATGGCATTTTCTGCAGCACTTTGTTGCCTTTGTTTGTTTATACTACAAAACACAATTCATAAACATTCTGTGAAACATATATAGCAGAATCAGCAATTAGATCATAGAATCACTACAGCACGGAAGCAGGCCATTCAGCCTTTCAAGTCCGTACTGAACCGCCAAAGAGCATCCCATCCCAGAATCCCCCCACCCTATCCTTGTAGCCCTGCATTTCCCAGAGCAAATCCACCTAGCTTGCACATCCCTGAGAACTACCTGCAACGTAGCATGGCCAATCCACCTAATCTGCGCATCTTTGGACAGTGGGAGGAAACCAGAGAACCCAGAGAAAACCTACACAGACACATATGCAAACTTCACGCAGCTAGTCGCCCGAGGGTGGAATCAAACCAAGTTCTCTGGCGCTGTGAAACAGCAGCGTTAGCCACTGAGTCACTGTGCCGCCCAAAGATTGCCTTACAAAATGCAATAATATTCAAAGGATTATACAGAAAAGAACATTTAAACTATTTAATATGCAAGATTTCTCAAGAAACTGATAATAATGCTACAATCAAGTGGGGAGAATTAACATTCAAACAGAAATCCAAATACCTAATTTTAACCAATAGAACTATACCACAGATTTCACACCACTTTTAAAAAGAACACAGACTTTATTGACTTTCAAAGACTCACATAAAACAAATACACACAATTTGGTTTATAACAACATATCTGATGTTCTCAGATTTACTTCTTACTTTCCTGAAGAATTATCTCATTTGACACACAAAAGTAAAATGCATTTACTTGTTTAGGGACCAATCATAAGTATGCCATAGCCCAATGGACAATTGTCCTCAGTTCCAGCTATTCTCAGACATGAAACTTTTGTTTCCCTTCTCTTGACAACGCATGCTTCAAGTCCTTGTTGTGGTTACTCTGTAAAGCTGGCTGCTTCCTTTTCTATAAGACTGTGGGGACCAGCTGTAGATTCTTCTGCTTGTTTCAAACTAGTCAATCTTCCAGCTTCTGCTCGCTGATAAAAAATTCAAACTGAGATAAAACTTCACCTCATGCCTGGTGGTCAGTGATAAAGTGTTTTTTTTTTGCTTGTAGTGCAAGTCTAGCAGACATTTATTGTGCCAATCTCAGTGAACAGAAGCTGCAAAACACAGATATCCTTCCAAAGCTGCAACTTCAAAACCTCAGGTTCAGTTTTTGCTTCCTTATAAACTGAGAGGGTCAGTTTCCAATCCATTTTTTTTCTGCTTCCATTTCAGTTAGTTTTCAGTGAGGTCCTGTTTTAAGAATCTCCGTTTGCTGGTTTGTCGCTCTATCTCCTCGATTTGAAACAATTAAATGTAATAATCACACAGCTCATTTTATATTGTAATTCTCCCATTTTCTGCAGTTAAAATTTTAATTTCTAAAGTTAGAAATTGTACATAAATCACATGAACCTTGAGCTAGACATTCACTTCCGTAAAAATAAATATTTTTGTAGGAAATGTCGCATTGATAATGACACAGATCTACGTGAAAGACTGAGTAATTGTGCTTAAAATGGTGATGAGGAATGCTTCCAATTAATAAACTCTAATGCAATACTTTGTATCCTTAATACTAGCCTCTGTGTTATTACTATTGAGATTAAAATTATTTTGGCAGGGGCTCATTCTGAAGAGCTGCAAACAGCAGATTGGCAATCTGTTAAATGTGACTTCCCAACTGTGGTAGAAATATCATTGAATTTGGTACTGAAATTAAAGGAACATGGGAAATTTTGAAAAATTTTTTAGACACATATCAATCTAATTTAATTGTGTTATTAATATTTTAATGGCTGTATTTGGATTCATCGAGATGAAAGAGAATAAAACATCAAAATTTGACATTAAGACTCATGAGAAGTAGACACACATGCACAATTAACCAATCTGTTACCTTATATACAGTAATATATCTGATCTCAGATAACTTGTAGCTGTGCGCCTTTTCCTTTAAAAAGCTAAAAGGAAGCTTTGAATTTTGGGCTATCTACAACCTAATGCAAACTAACCATTGATGCCATGCATGAGATGAAAGACAACCTGTTGTGAAGAAAATGACTGGAGTTTAAAGGCTTTCTATGATCTCTTATATTTGTTATGAATATTTATACACTTTCATTTTGATTATGCTTATGTGAACTGAAGCAAATGTGAATTTTCAAACTTCATACTGTATGTACTGCTGCTAAATTGGGGTTCCAACAATTATTTTTGTGGACAATTTTACTGTTGTGAACTTTACCATGTTCAGTTGCATGCAGAAAACTTGCTTTGGGAAAGATGTGTTCTTTGTTAAAATTTTATACCCAGAAATGCTTTTACACTGGTGAATTTGGTGAACTTGGGGCAGGTGAAAGCAGGTGGAGCATTTGGGATGGACTCTAGGGGTTAATTGAATAAGAAATCCCCAGCATTTTTGGGGTGTCACCACTTTCTTGTCTCCTATCTCCAACTACCGTCTCATGTCCTACCCACACTTCTTCGCGGACAAAGAGCCAGCGAGTGTTTTTCTATGAGTCAGTGGAGAAGAAATTTAACACAACTCAGATGATTCTCATGTCTCCTGAACGCCAGGCAGGAAACACTGTTGGGTTTATCCGTGGCCTCCTACGTGTGCTGTGTCTTTTGAGTGACACAGTGAGTCGGAGGGGTCAGTACTGAAAACTACCACAAAGCCGTTATCTGATACACTTGCATCCCAGCTCTGGAGAACCTTTGACTTACTCACTGTGTCCAGCAATGTAGCATTGATCTTGGAGCTAGGCTTCCAGCAATGGCTCCAATTCCCAGTGGATCTAGTTCCAGTGAAGAACTGTTGACCTCTGATTGACTGGAAGCTGTCAGGACTGCATTTCCATCCCATTGAATGCTTTTTAGAAAAATATCCAGCCACTATGTGCTTTAGTGTGTGGAAAGCAAATGCCAGCCAATTAAGTACCTACTGGCTGTTTAATTGCATTGAGTTTCTGCCTAGAACTGATGTAGATTCCTCACCAGGTTTCTAACAGTGGAGGGAAGTCGTATCTCTGGAACAAAGATCATCCAAATGTTTGAGTCAGATGAATTGCTCCATGGCAATTATCTGAATCCATTGCTGATATTTCTTGCTTTGGTGAAACCCCTTGACAATCCTTTAACTTTCAAACTTTGCAGTGGTACCTTAAATAGTTCAGCTGAAATAGTCTTTTGTGGGTCATCTTGCCAATAGTCAGATGCTAATGAAGTACTTGGGTCAAAAATTCATTGGCTATGTGCTTCTAAAACTGAAATGTTCCCCATTAAACACTACAATTCTAAAGATAAAATGATGGTCTTTATCGCAACTGTCACCCTTTTTCATATCTTCCTGCATCACTTGCTTTTACTAACTCAGAAGAGAAACTGAGGGACTGAACCAGATGCTCCTTTCGAGTAGCTAGAGGAATACAAATGTTTATAAAAATCTGACTTACTTTCAGAGGGTTGGATGGTTGTGAGACCTTTTTTTTGCAGGAAAAAATAAGTTGCTGCGTATTTGTAATGACTATATAAATCGGATGAACTAGGATTATCTATTTCACAAAATCAATTTTTTGTCTATGTAATTGTTTGATGTTTTCAATTTGGTGAGGGGGAAAGAAGTGTTCTCTAGTGTTGCAGAGAAAATGTATGTCTTCTTCGCCTGTGATCAGTATGCTTTATGTGACAGGAGTGGGTAATTTCTTGCCCTTAGAGTGACTATCTCAATCAGCCAAACATTTCATAACTTGTGAATTCATTATTTACTTATTTAAAGAGGTTATTTATTTTCACACACTTAAGGCCAGATGGGTCCATCTTGATGTCAAGACCAGCATTTTCCAACCAAGTTTTAGATGCTGAGATAAGACTGTCACCAGTGAGTGACAAGAGGTATATTAGCATGGATTTAACAACCCTGAATATTACTTAGTCTCACCTCATTAATATGCAGCTTTCCATTCCCCAGCCTGCTGGATAGTCACTAGGTGGTGACAACTCCTGGTGACTCCAACTCACTACCTTCTCCTTCAGCCACCAGCATCTCATGACAAGCTCGATGGACAGTGACTGTATGCAGCTCATGTTCACAAACATTTGTGTCCAACATATACCAGCCTCACCCCATCATCCAGGGTGGGTGGGCTGCAGGATTCAGCTTCACCAATTCTGCCTCTGACGCTGTCTTCCTCAGCGATGGATGAGGCCATATGTTCTGTCACCATCCCGTTCACCACAGAAACTTTGGACATCCCACTGGTACCTGCAGGAGACAAAAGAGAGAATGTTTTGTAACCAAAGAGGTAGAGGTTATGGCTTGGTAGTGAGGGAAATGGGTGAGTAGCACAACACAGACCAACGCTTCTTCCTTGATTGCAGTTCCCAGTCCTTGCCAGTGAGGACCAAAATCATTTCCTCACACAGGCTAAGGAGACAAATCTCAGGCAACTCACCACCAACCTTGACTCTTTCAGTCCTGTCAGATGTTGTCTTCTCCTGGAATGAGACAAATTGAAGGTTTGAGTGAGATAAAAGCAGGTGACACTGCTGTGAGTGTTTGGTACAGATGAGGGAGAGGTGGAGAATTTGAATTAGAATTAGCTTTTATTGACACGTGTACTCAAGTGCGGGGACACAGAGTACAGTGAGTAGTGTACAAAGTCACCATTCTCCAGCACCGTCTTAGGTACTAAGGTACAAAATGTTAGGCACAAAGTAGAAAAATAAAGAAATAATGTTAAAAGTTCAGCATTACAGTCCTTCTCTAGCCGTAGGCCTGCAGATGCTCTACACTGGGCATTCTCCACAAGGGCTTGCACTCCCCATGATGGACCTATCTCTCCTCTCCGCTTGACGTTTCCTCTATGGTGGGCACCCTGAACTCCACACTGCCATCTCGTCGCTGACTACCAGATCCCTGCCCAGGCTTGCCAGCTCCCTCACAGCCACCTCACCACTACCGCTCCGGATCTCAACGATGCCACAAATCCACCTACCGATAGAGTTCCACTCAGCTCACCGAGTGCCAAAGTCCTGGTCCCAGCAACTGCCATGCTCTGGACCCCAATGCCATCACCATGAGCAGGCAGCACAGAGGGCTAGTAGAGTGGGAAGGGATGCGTATTGATAGGTAATTTTTGGCATGCAATTATGACAATGGTAGAACGTAAGCTTTGCTCTGAGGTGAAACATAGAAATATGGAAGATTGGAGCAGGAGGAGGCCATTCGGCCCTTCAAGCCGAATCCGCCATTCTTCACGATCATCAGTTTTCCATCCATCTCGATACACTTCGTCAATCCCATGAATTTTAATCTTGCACAATAATTTCTTATGTGGGACTTTGTCAAACGCTTTCTGAAAGTCCAAATATACCACATCAGCTGGCTCCCCCTCATCAACTCTACTAGTTACAACGTCATAGAATTCCAACAGATTTGTCAAGCATGATTTACCCTTCATAAATTATTGCTGACTCTGTCAGGCCCTGCCCTTGCTTTCTAAATGCTCCACTATAAAGTCCTTAATAATGGATTTGAGAATTTTCCTGTAATTCCCTGTTTTCTCTCTACCTCCCTTTTTGAATATGGGAGTAACATTAGCTACCCTCCAATCTACAGGGACTGTTCCAGAGTTATAGAATCCTGGAAGATTACCACCAATGCACCCATTATTTCTAGAGCCACCTCTTAAGTACTCTGGGATGTAGATTATCAGGACCTGGGGTCTTATCCACCTTCAATCCCATCAATTTTCCCAGAACCATTTCTCTACTAATATTGAGCTCCCTCAATTCTTCCCTCTCACTATATCTTGCATTCTTCAACATTTCTGGTATCTGATTTGTGTTCTCTTTTGTGAAGACAGAACCGAAGTATGTATTCAATTGCTCAGCCATTTCTTTATCCCCTTTTATACATACCCTCATTTCTGTCTGAAGGGGACCTATGTTTGTCTTCACTAATCTCTTTCTCTTCACATACCTGTAGAAACTCTTAGTGTCAGTCTTTATGTTCCCTGCAAGCTTACTTTCGTACTGAGACAACAAGCATGGGGCTGGATGAACACAGCAGGCCAAGCAGCACCACAGGAGCAGGAAAACTTGACG
>JAHRHZ010000069.1:10331905-10369439 GCA_024137785.1 Ginglymostoma cirratum | reverse complement strand
CAAGCAGCACCACAGGAGCAGGAAAACTTGACGTTTCGGGCCTAAACCCTTCATCAGAAATTCTGCTTGGCTGCTTGGTGCTGCTTGGCCTGCTGTGTTCATCCAGCCCCATGCTTGTTGTCTCGGATTCTCCAGCATCTGCAGTGCCTTTTATCTCTGATACTTTCGTACTGTATTTTTCCCTTCTTAATCCATCCTTTTGTCCTTCTTTGCTGAATTTTAAACTGCTCCCAATCCTCACATTTATTATTTTTCCTTGGCCAATCTGTATGCTTCTTCCTTGGATTGGATACTATCTTTGTAAGCCATGGATTGGCCCTCTTACCCATTTTGCTTTTATGTCAGACAGGAATAAACAGTTGCTGCAGTTCCACCATGCGCTCCTTGAATGTTTGTCATTGCCTGCCCACTGTCATCCCTTTAAGTAACTCTCACCAATCTGTCAAGGCCAACTCATGCCTCATATTTTCATAGTTTCCTTCATTAAGATTCAGCACTCTAGTTTGCAAATCAGCTACCTCACTCTCCACCTTGATAAAAAATTCTATCATGTTATAGTCGCTCATCCCTCAGGGGTCTCGCACAGCTAGGTTGGCAATGATTCCCTTCTCATTACACAGTACTCAGTCTAAGATGGCCTGCTCTCTAGTTGGTTCCTCCACATATTGGTTAAGAAAAAGCATCCTGTATACACTCCAGGAATTCCTCCTCTATGGCATTCTGGCTAATTTGATTTGCCCAATCTATGTGCAGACTAAAATCACCCATGGTCACTGATAGTCCCTTGTCACATGTATCTCTAATTTCCTGTTTAATGCTATTTTCAACATCATCACTGCAGTTTGGGGGTCTATATATGACATTCACAAATGTTTTTTCTCCTCTGTATTTTTCAACTCTACCATATAGATTCCATATTGTCAGAGCTAATATCCTTTCTCATTACTGTGTTCATTTCCACTTTAACCAGGAGCGGCCAACCCCACTACCTTTTCCCTTTTGCCTGTCCTTCTTAAATACTGTAAACCCTGGGACCATTCCTGGTCACACTGCAGCCGTGTCTCCGTAATCCCAATTGTATTGTACCCATTTACATCCATTTGCTCAATTAGTTCATCCATTTTATTACATATGTTCCATGCATTAAGGCATAAAGCCTTTAAGTTTGTCTTTTTAACAGCGTTTGCCATTGCATACAAAAGCAGAGAGAATATTGTGGCACGTATAGTGGCAGAGGGCAGATGGATTGACATTCTTTCGGCACTGCTAGGCATTTCGCCAGACTGTTGACATCACACAGACCCAGTCTGACCAGGCTGGCAGAGTCTGGCATCTTGGCATTCTGGCAATCCTAAGGGAGGAGGACATCTCTTCTCTGTAGCACCAAGACCTTCGGGTCTGTGTCCACAAAGGTGTATGCCAATTTTCCCTTGTCTCTGTGTGCAGGATGAATGTCTCCAGCCAAGCAGGGCAGCACTGGACTGCCCTCACTCAACTCGAAAAACAATGGACTTTCAACAAAGCACCAATGCTGAGGGTTCCAGGATGTACTGGGCAATGTCAGGGTAATTCCACCTACAACTAGTGGGAAAACCCAGCATCAATCAGATAAATAGGGGTCACAGGAGAGGGGTACCTTGTTCATGAGGTAATTTTGGGACTACTGTGTGGGAAAACTCACTGGTCTTTGCAAAGAGAAACCCTTTATGAACCTTGATGAAAACAACACTGAGTTGATTTCTGATAAAATTCAATCCAAAGTTTTGCACCCTCATTCTTCTGTATATTCTCACATGCACAAAAACTGAATACAGGTGAAGGCAATGCCTTTTACAACTTACAATTATTTCAGTCTCTGATTTCTAATCTCTTAAATCCCGCACATCGGGGCTGGTTTCTCGAATGAATTAACACACCACATGAGAGGAGAAAAGGGTTCTCAGTATGCTGTGAGGTTTCTTATGGTCAATTTTTTTTTAGGAAATCCTTAGGTAAACTTTAACTGGAACAGATTGTGGATTTCTTCTGCCTGGTATCTTACAGCTTGTTTCCAAATCTGATTCACAGACTGGCTGTATCATCAGTTTCATGGTTTTGGTGGAACCATGTGCAAAGCAGTTCTTAGCTGATTTTTAAAAGCTGGCAACAACTTGGCCCAAATCTTTTTCCTAGATAATGGTCATGTTCATGTTGATTCTAAAATCCTGTGGTGTGTTAACACATTTGAGTGCTTGAGTCCATGTACTTGTTGCAAATGACCTTTTAAAACTAATTGTATTTTGATTGTTCAGAGAAGGTCATTCTTTCCCACCATTTTCTCATGTTTTATGTTTACTCTGGAGGCAGGAACGTGGTTTCAATCCATGACAGATGTCAGTCAGATAATCCTTGGGTGACTACCTTTTTCAATGTCCAATTTTAAAATGTATAAAATTAGTTTCAAGTTCAGAATAGTATATGTTCATACTGGGCATGACACTATATTAGAAATCATCTATACTCATCATTGATTTGATAGGATTTTAAAAATGTAAGGATTGATTTGCAAATGAGTGACACAGTGGTTAGCACTGCTGCCTCATAGTGCCAGGCGCCTGGGTTCAATTCCACGGTCAGATGACTGTCTGTGTAGAGTTTGCACATTCTCCTAGTGTCCGCATGGGATTCCTCTGGGTGATTAGATTTCCTCCCTCAGTCCAAAGACGTGCAGGTTACATGGAGTGGCCATGTTAAATTGCCTGGTGGTGTCCAGGAATGTGCAAGCTTGATGGGTCAGCCATGGGAAATGCACGGTTAAGGGTAGTGGGTGTGGATCTTGGTGGGGTGCTCTTTGGATGGTCGGTGAGTACTTGATGAGCTGAATAGCCTGCTTCCATACTGTAGAGATCCTATGTTACCAAAGTTCTATAGGTGATTTTGCTTTGTCGAGGCTTGCTCTCCATCTTTCCCATTTCATGTTGAGATGGGCCTATTTGTCTTTCAGTTTGTCATTATAATTCTGACATAAATGGAAGCCACATGACAGGTTCAGAACCAGGCACGTGTAGCCAAGAATCATTTAATTGGCTATCACATTGGATTCTGTGAAAAACAAAACTTCCTGGCTGTTTCTGATTGGGTCAATAGGAACATATATCTGAATCTATAGGAAAAATTGTGGTATATTTACACAGATAGGTTGTATTGAACATAACTTATCTATGATGTCCATTATGTTTTGACATTGATTATTCTTATGTTGGCAATCAAAGTTTTACACTGAGGCTTGAGAGGCAGAGATGTAACTGCTGAATCATGAATTGCTATGAGATTGTTTTGATTATGCAATGCTATAATTTTCAAAAGATTATCTGCTTTTATTCATTGTGAATCGGCTAATGACTGCTGAAGTTTCAAAATGCAGCATTTATTTCTATGCACCTGCTGAGGTCACTGAGGTCTAACTATACTTTTTTTTATCCCTTTTCAAGTCTTATTCTTTGTAAGCTTGTGATAACTAGCCTCTGATTACCTTTAACTCTTTAAAATTATACTCCTGCATTTTAGAACAGGTTTAATTTAGACATAAATTAAACATTTGAATCTTTACAAGAAAACAACAAGAGGATCCAATATACCTTCCTCTCAGTCCATCTTGCATATCCTCTTGTGCATTGTAAATTTTAACAATTGCAAGTGGTAAATCTTCAGTACAAAGATAAAGCAATACTTATAAAATAAATGTGACTCAGCTTTCAGAGAATAATGTGCACACTGCAGAATTCAATCTCCCAAAGGACCAATAAATATTGTAGAAACTCATTTAATAATAAAGGGCCTTGACTTATTCCAGTCACTGTAAATCAACAAGTCTAGTGTTATGTTCAAACAGGATAAATATCCATAATATTATAAAACGGTAAATCCTCCATCTTAATGCAATGGCAGATCCAATAGTCTATGAATGAAACTCTTGCATCCAGCATACGTTTATGAGACTTACACACTATAACAAAGGAAAGAAAACCAGTCATTTCCTGTTTCCCGATATTGAGAAGAGACTAAGCATTCACAGAGTAATAGTTACATTCAATAAGAATTAGTGGCTATTTTGTATGAGGTTACGTCAACGTACAGCAATTAATCCTTATGCCCTTAAAGGTACAGGCCACATTGCACATAGCTGCTCTTCAGTAACATGTTAATGGGTTGCACGTTAGAGTCTACAAAGGTTTTAGCAGGTCATAAAACTGCAAATGTACCAATAAATTCAAATGAGTAGGGGATTAGAAAGCAGGACTCCATAGACTGACTTCATTGGGAAAATATTACAATCTGGTGTATGTTCTACCACCAAAACCTTCTAGGGATATTATTCTCTGGGGCCCACGTGATCTGGTGTTGATGAGGATCTTTTGATCAACCTCGAAGAGTTGCATGCAGTGAAAAGGGTATACTTTCTGGCATCTGTGTAACTTTTATACCTTATAAGGATATGGTACAGATTATCACTCAAACTACTAGGAAGACCTGATCTTAGTTCTGACACCTTCAAGATCCCTTAGTTACTTTCCTTACCAGTCCTCATGAGATTGTCACAGTGGATGGCACTTTTGGCTTGTAAACTTATTAATTCCTTCACACACCTTCAGATCCATATACAAGCATGCATCATTAAAGAAATAGTGGCAGGGCATTCAGTCAGAGTTTGTGAAAGAGAAATTGTGTTTAACAGATTTATCTGAGTGTTTTGAGAATGTAATAAACAGGATGGATAAAAGTGAGCCACTAGATATAGATAACACAGTGTGGAGCTGGAGAAACACAGCAGGCCAGGCAGCATCAGTGGAGCAGGAAAGTTGACATTTCAGGTCGGGACCCTTCTTCAGAAATGGGGTGGGGGTTGGGGGGAAGGGAGCTCAGAAATAAATAGAGAGAGGAGGGGTGGGGCTGGGGAAGGTATGTGGGATGGTGTTAGGTGAGTGCAGGTAGGCCGTGGTGGGGACTTGTCAGTGAGGTGGGAGGAGCAGATAGGTGGGAGAGAAGATGGACAGGTTGTGTCAGGTCAAGGAGGTGGGAATGAGAGGGAGGGTTGGTCATGGGATGAGGCCGGGGGTGGGGAGATTTTGAAACTGGTAAAATCCACATTTAGGCCATTGGGCTGTAGGCTCCTGAGGTGGAATATGAGGTGCTCTCAGTTTCTTGAGACAGGTGTGTGAGAGGCAGCTTTTTGATTGACAAGTCAATCAAGAGTGAAGGAGGACAAGCGGAAAAGTGCAATTGAAACCACATCATACTGGGATCTTATTGACTAGCTTGGGGTGAATAATCTACCCCTGCTCCTATTTCTTACATTTTTATTTTCTAATAATACGCATTTCCTCTCTCAGAAAGCATATTCTCCAACTGACTATGAACAGCATGGGAGATTCGCTGTATTACGCAGTTATGTAACCTCACCATTAATCCTGCAACTCCTTTGAAACACTAGGACATATTTTATGCATTAAATGTTAGTTTGCAATAATCACATTAAATTGGCTGAATATTAATTGTACAAATAGACGTGTTCCATATTATTGTGAAAGGGAATGATGACTCTCGGTCCTTGGAAATTCATCTAATGTATGATCTTAGTTTCTAACTTGGATCATAGAAGGGTGACACTTTCACCCACAGATATTCAAGGCAAGAAACTGTTTTTGTCATTTCAATATGTAAATATTCTCATTGATTGTATGTATATCATTTTAAAATATAAATATTCTCATTGAGTGTATGTAATGTAGACATAAACAAGTGCTTTTTGCCAAATGTTGGTTTTGACCTGTTGGAGGGAATTGTCAGTGGTAGATTTTAACAGAATTGAAACTTTTTGGAAAATTCTATATCTTCCATTTAACTTCCTCAATGTTGTGTAAACATTTGTTTCGATTATAGTTGATCACCAAGACATCTCACTTTAGCTGTCTTTGCTTTGTATCTAATGATACACTTACCTAACAAAAATCTCTGTCAGGTTTGGTGTTGGGAATTTGAACTCACCCAACATTGATAAATTTTTGTGGGAGAGATTTCCAGTTATCCATTAGCTTCTAAATTACCAGATGTCTGATAGACAAGCTTAAGTTTCTGAATATGTTAAGGTACTGAGCACATCCAGGGTCAGGGTCCTTCTTCGAAAAGAAAGAAAACAAATTTGAAGTCATTTAACATGGAAAATTGCCATTTCCTTCATTTGTCACTTTTTACATCCTGACTGCAGAATATGTAGATGCATTATTTGCAATTACAGCATTATACTCTGTAGAAAGAATAAAGCCTTCGAGAGTCTCAGAGAAAGTTTTAAAAATAACATGGGAAAATAAGAGAATGAAAAAGCTATCAATCTAAACCATCACGGATCTTATTGTTAAATCAATTGTTATGGAAAAGTTCCCAACATAATTACTGGAGATGCCGTTCACAGTATTTAGACGGTAAACAGACTCACTCCTTTTGGAAACCTGTTGTGTGCTATGATGTGTAATTACCTTAAATGTCAATTGATAACTGACAGTTTCTGCATCAGTCTGGAAACAAAAAATTATATCTTTCCAGTTCAAAATGATCACGAAATTTTAATTTTTACCTATTTTTCTGACATTTTCACACTAATACTAGAATACATTAATAAACTCACAGAATCAATATGTAATCGGAAAATCAACTTTAATATTGACAAATGTGAGTCATCAGCGTACAGAGAATAAGGATCTATATTGTTCTTGAAGAATAAGTGTATCAATGCTGGTGAGCAACAGATGGATATGGAAGAATAGATACACAAGATAACTTAGGAACTATTGAACAGATTGGGGCTCTTTTAAGAAAAGAGAAGTCTGAGGTGTGAGTTGAAGCATATGTTGAGTGTGTTAGAAAAAGAAGGATAACCAGATCAAAGCCTTCAGGTTTGTGTAAGGGTTTGAGAGGGTCTACTTGTGGTTAAGAACAGAACTAGAGACACTTAATGTAAAACAGATTCTAATGAAATTTAAGAGAATCTTCATTATGCAGAGACTGATTAGATTGTGGAACCCACTAATATGGGGACTAGTCGAGATGACTATTATATATATATTATATTTATATATATATATACACATAGGTAGAGTCATAGAGTCATACAGTATGGAAACAGACCCTTTGGTCCAACAAATCTTCGCCAACCATGTTTCCAAACTAAACCAGGCCCTCTCGCCTACATTTGGCCTGTAACTCTCCAAACATTTCCTTTTCATGTACTTCTCTGAATGTTTTTTAAACGTTGTAACTGTTCCTGCATCCACCACTTCCTCTGGCAGTTTTCATTCCACACATGAACTACTCTCTGTGTAAAAACATTGTCCTTCATATCCTTTTAAAACCTTTCTCCTCTTACCTTAAGAATATGCCCCATGGTTTTCAACTTCCTCACTGTAGGAAAAAGACCCTTGCTATTTATATTATCTATGCCCTCATGATTTTATAAACTTTGAGAAGGTCGCCTCTCAATCTCCCACGCTCCAATGAATGAAGTCCAGCCTACTTAGCCTATTGTTATAACTCAAAATCTCCATTCCTGGTAACATCCTGGTAAATCTTTTCTGAACCCTCTCCAATTTAATAATATCCTTCCTTTAGGGAGAAGCTAAATAAGCACATGACAGGGAAAGGCATAGAAGAATATGTTGGTGGGATTGGATGAAAATTGAAATAAGGTTCTTTTGGAGTATAACAACAATGTAGATCACTTGGGCCAAATAATATGTTTCTGTGCTGTAACTGCATTGCAGTGCCTGTGATTATTAATAACACAATTAGGTTATTTTGCCTGTTAATTGGTTCTTACTCTGACAAGAAAAGGAATTAAAAAATGAAGTCAAGGATGAAAAACAAGCAGGTTTGCAATTTCTACTGGGACAGTCCTAATCCTGTAACTAAAACAGAAATTCAGTCAATATTTTGTGGAAAATTTTGAAAGCAACATTTCTCTAGGGTTTCCTCTGATCTCCTGTTAGGTTTATGGCCAAATCTGTGAGGTTACTGCCTTGGTGGTAAAGGTAAGGTGAAGTTGGCATCATCCCAGTCAACCATAGGGCTGCTCTCATAAGATAACTAGTGGTGCTTTACCTTGAGGGTCACTACACCTCAGGCGAGAGGTAAAGTTGAGAGAGTGGGACATTAATGACAACCTCAGCTGGTACAGGAATTGAACTCATGCTGTTGGCATCACTCTCATTCACAAATCAGCTGGCCAGCCAACCGGGCTAACTAAGCCTGGCACTCACAGAGTCATAGACATATACAGCATGGAAACAGACCCGTCGGTCCAGCTCCTCCATGCTGACCAGATATCCTAATTTAGTCTAGTCCCATTTGCCAGCATTTGGCCCATATCCCTCCAAATCCTTCCTATTCATATACCTATCCAGATGGCTTTTAAATGTTGTAATTATACCAGCCTCCACTACTTCCTCTGGCAGCTCGTTCCATATACGCACCACCCTCTGCATGAAAGAAGTTGCCCCATAGGTCCCTGTTAAATCTTTTCTCTCTCACCTTAAACCTATGTCCTCTAGTTTTGGACACCTCTACCCCGGGCAAAAGACCTTGACTATTCACCTTATCCATGCCTCTCATAATTTTATAAACCTCTATAAAGTCACCCCTCACCCCACGACGCTCCAGAGGAAATAGCCACAGCCTATTCTGCCTTTCACTATAGCTCAAACACTCCAACCCTGGCAGCATCCTTGTAAATCTGTTTCAGAGATAGTAGGAACTGCAGATGCTGGATAATCTGAGATAACAAGGTGTAGGGCTAGATGAACACAGCAGGCCAAGCAGCATCAGATGAGCAGGAAAGCTGACGTTTCAGGAGGGAGGAAGGTAACTTCTTCAAGGTAGGCATCCTTGGAAGAGGCGTCTGAATTTCTGAAGAAGGGTCTAGGCCCGAAACGTCAGCTTTCTTGCTCCTCTGATGCTGCTTGGCCTGCTGTGTTCATCCAGCCCTACACCTTGTTATCCTTGTTAATCTTTCCTGTTTCAAGTTTAACAACATCCTTCCTATAGCGAGGAGATCAGAGTTGAATGTAGTATTCCAATATTCCTCTGGGACTGTGCTGACATTGCCTTTACCTCAGTGGTAATACAGTAATGGAAACATCTGAATTTGGATCGCTGGAACTTAGAAGGATTTCCATTGAGGGTGGTAAAATTTGGTTACACCTGGGGACAGTCCTGCACAAAGTAAAAGAGTCAGTTAGAGACTTCTGTCTACATTTGAAGCTCATGTCATTTATACTTCTTTGAAGAAAGGATAGATTTCCTGGGTTTCCCTCATGAATGTCTATTTTTGGGATGAAATATACTGAGAAGGAGATGACAGCATCGATGAAGAGCTTTCACTCACACTAAAGGAGTTTGAGATGCTATATTTCTTGTATGGGTATTCTACACATGTGACTAATAGAACCCTCCCCTAGCAACAACCATTTGTCCAGTTTTACTGATATATCTCCCAAAGAGTTGAAGTATCTGTTCTGCTTGGGATGCATTCCCACATTTAAAGATAGGTTCCTATGCATCACTGTTTATTTTCCTCGTAACAAGAACTAGGAAGATTTATTGTACAATGCATGTTAATAAATCCAAAAGGAATTTCAAAGATTCTTCATTATCCAGAGACTGATTAAACTGTGGAACACGCTATTATGAGGAGCATTTGAAATGATGATTATATACATATCTAATTATAGAGTCATAGAGTCATACAGCATGGAACCAGACCCTTTGGTCCAATTAGTCCATGCTGATCATGTTTCCAAACTAAATTAGTCCAACTTGCCTGCATTTTGTCAAACCTTTCCTATTCATGCACTTATCCAAATGTCATTTGAATGTTGCAACTGTACCAGCATCCATCACTTCCACTGGCAGCTCATTCCACACACAAACTACTCTCGGTGTAAAAATGTTGCTGGTGTGAGAGGAGTGGGGAGGAAAGTAATGTTTGGCTGGTGGTTGGGAGGCAGTTTAGTTCTTTCATAATCATCTTTCCTTTCTCCTTATCACCAAACCATTCAAAAATTATGTCCTTTGTAATTCCTTAGCTGGTTGCCACAGGTGATAGACTTGAACTTGTGTTCAGGATATTGTGACTGTTTGCATGGAATTGCATTTGAACTATCCTGACGTTGTAAACCTATCAGTAGTTCCACCACCAGGCCTAATAAAACAGAATGCAGAAAATATATTTCAGAAGTTTCACTGGAACTATGGGTAATCAAATGAATGAAACCTTCCATTCCATTATTTCAACAATTTCATTTTAGCTTATGAACATGAATCTAACAAATATTTTAATAATTGTTCCACAGGAGGAACTCTTATTGTCTCAACATCCTGAACTTCCGCTTCCCAAGCATCATTGCAGACACTTACAATTCTCTTCTCAATTGATAAGTCTTCATAATTGTGATTCAACTCTACTGTAGAAGAATACAGCTTCTGAAAACACAATACTAAGACATTTTGAATCAGACACTGTGCCAAGGCTGTTGTATCCTTCCATTTCTGGGCATGAGGGAAGAAATATGAGTGATTAATCTTCCAAATCTGTTTGTTCTCAGGTATCCTGACTGCTACATTAAAGGAACACGAATACATGGTTGCCTGCCTCCGTCAGTGGGCTAGGTTATTAGTTGAAAGTGACAGGGTTGTGATTACAAAGGCTTTCTCAATGATATTCAAGGGTGTTTCTTTCAAGTGATAGACAATATGACACTTAGGACAAAGATGACAGTGAAAACTGGTCTGAAACCTGAAATCTACTCCCATCTTACCCTTTACGTAATATCATTGAACTTTGTACGCCACGGACATCATGCCCTCCCAACAGTTGCTGACAAACTGATAGCTTCCACTTCTCCTACCAAGCCTTTCTGCCTCTGATTTATTCACATTCCTCACAGACAATGGTTATTAAAACAGTCTCCCTCTTTCAGCTTTTGCAAAAGCAGCTGCAGGCTGTTGCCTTTGTAGCAAGGTTCAGTTATGGATGCCCAGTCTTGCGGACATTTTCAGCAAATGATGCAAGAATTGTAAATGGAATTGTCGAAATTGCAACCCAGACATCCAAATGTAAAAAATATCTGCAAAGTCAACAATGCCATCAAACATAAAACATCACATCAGTATTTAGGGGATGTCACAGGCCTCTTTTTTTTTGTGCATCTAATAGGAGTCCTGTTTCCAACATTAATGGGGTATCCATGCAATTGATTCTCACTTTTTGATTTCGAGTCAACATTAGATTTTTCAGTTACTAATAAAAACACAGAGTGGAATTTTCCTCACCCTCATATAACATGAATAGGAGCAAAAGCACAGTCTGAATAAATAAATCCAAGTCTTGACATCAAGAAAGATTTTCCTGTGTTTCGCATCAAGCCATAAAGGGCAAATTCTGAACCTTACCATTGAGCAGTGACTTCCTTATTATCACATATTTTGCATCTCATTAAATTGCAATTGACTTTATTTAAATGCCATTTGCTGTTCTCATTCACTGAGAAACTAGATGTTACAAATTCTCGACATGTAAATCAGATCAGGTACCTGGTGGCTGTACACTTCAAATCGTTGCCCAGGCCATCACTCCACTGTTTCTCCAGAACAATATCCCTGCATGCTCCCTGGCCGACTTCCTCCTCAACCCTTCATGCAAGTTGGCACTGGAAATCTACCAGCCTCAGCACATCCACATGCCGGTCCTTGAATCAGCACAAATCCTACTGAAACCCTTCAACACTCTACTCAGGGACAGCTACCATTTGGGAGGCACAGTGGCTCAGTGGTTAGAATTACTACCTCACAGTGCCAGGGACCTGGATTCAGTTCCACCCTTGGGCAACTGTCTGTGGAGTTTGCATGTTCTCCCTTTGTCTGTGTGGATTTCCTCTCACAGTCTAAAGATGTACAGGTTTGGTGGCTTGCTCATGTTAAATCATCCATATTGTTGAGGGATGTGTAGTCAAGGTGGATTTTCATGGGAAATGCAGGGTGATGGGGTTGGTCTGGGAGGGATGCTCTTTGGAAGGTCATTGTACATGTGATGAGCTGAATGGCTTGCTCCCACACTTAGGGGATTCTGGGATTTGTTCTGCTACATCACTCTACACACAAGAACAAACACACACATCTTATGCATTTACACATGATGCATCTTCAAACCCTTAGCTTGCTATTGTAGTGCTCACTCACTTTACGGCTTACTTGGTGGCTACTGACCTCCATTTTCTTAACATTGCTTTCTGAGTGCAAACTCACTGACTTCCACACTGAATCACAGATTTCCAGCCTCTGTGTGGCTTGCATTTGTTTCTTCATATACTAGGTCTTTGCTGCTCAATTACAGGCTGCCATGCTTTGAAACTTGTAATGTTCTTTAGTGTAGAGGTAGAAGCAGGCAGCTGTGACTGTAAGGAACATAGTCACCTTATCTGTCAAATAGGCGCATGGATATGTTGCTGTGTGGCACCTTGTTATGTTAACATTAGACTGGTGGCATGAACCAGCAGTTTATGTGGCCAACACACTACAAATGCTTCAAAGGGGAGTGATTCTTAGGAGGGTGAAAGTCGACTACAGTCAATCAGGAGGTACCACCGCAGTAAGCCAAGTTCTCATCTGATTACATTAAGAGGGAATTGGTCCAATCAGGAACCTGGACATACCAGAATCCAGGAATCTACGATGTTGTAGTCAGGGATTGGCTACAGTCAGTCTGCAGGTCAAGTGCAAGTCTGGGGATTACAGGCAGTATAGTCAGGGTGCTGTTGTCACAGCAGATGAGGGCATGAGACAATTTTTCCTGAAATGAGGCAAAATGACGTGTTTGCGCATAATGGCAGAGGTCGCAAGATGTGTCAGAGGTAATGCATAAATGGAAGAGCTGGTGAAGTGAGTGAGTAAGAATTGCAGAGGGCAGGGAGGTTTAGTAGAATGGGAGAATGGGGTGGCTGAGTAGTGTTAAATTAATATGATGCATTACTGAGAGCTGTCGTCCATGAGCTTTGGTGAGATGTATGTGCTATAGTAGAGTTAGAGTGAGTGCTGGGCCCGTGTGTGTGAGGTACCAGGATAAAGGACTGATCTCCTTTCCGCTACCTTGCCCAACCACACTTTTATATCCTTGTTGCAAATGGGGAGCGAGCTTTCCTTTCCTCTGGGCCTTTTGGTCAGTAGTAACAGTTGAGTAGCACAGTGGGAGAGGGAGTTCTGAGCTTATAGCATCTGAATTGGTTTTAGATATGGTGTCAGAGCTGTAAAAACAGGAGGTCCTGGCAGTGAAGTCATTTCTACCTCTCTGACCATGTGATTCCCGAAGAACAGTTCCCAAAAGCCTAGTTGAATGATGCAGAGGTGAAGATTGGCTAAGAAAGGTTGCTGCAGGCCACGGTGGACTGATGGACATGAACCTCACTTGACAAATCACTTCAACTTCAAATGGGAAAACCTTGCCTTTGGAGGATGAAGAGGCATTTAAGAGACATTTCGAACAATTACAATGGAAGTTAAATCATATAAACAGGAAATAAGGTTTTATGATGGGTAATAGATATCCCAATGTATTGCATATATAATATTCACATAAATAATTGAATTAACTCATTAAAAATCATATAAAAGCCACATTAACTATTAAACAAACTTGATCTATATACATAATGACAACTACCAGCACTATTAGATGAGTCATGCACCACATTCTGTCTGTAGTTCAAAGCAGGATTGATTTTGTTAACAAAGGCAATACAGCACAAGAAGGAATTTCCTTATGTCTAAGCCCCGTCACTGACCCTACTCAGCATTCACCTCAAGTTTTATCTTATATAATGAGAATCAGGATTTTCAGACAAAAAATGTTTTTCTTACAACCTTCAAATGAGAAATTAGCTGTGGAAATTGCTTTTCATTGAAGGGATGCTTGCACGTGGGAAGAAAAACAAATGATGGCTCACATGGTAATTATGCTGTCCTGTAGAAAGTTCTGTGTTATGAACATAAAAGAGGATTGCCACATCTGGTTTTTTTCTTCTTTCAGCCTTGTTCACAGATGACTGTTGTGGCATTTTTTTCCAGAAAATGAAATAGCCCTGAATAGAATTATGGCTGTTTTTAACGTATGGTTCTTGTAAAACTGGGTCGCATCCATAAAGACAATATAATTGTGGTTCATTTCTTTATTTATGACAGCGTCCACAAACTACGTTTGTTCAAAATGGCAAGAGGTTATTTTGTAGACGATCAGCAGAACTGAAGCGGAAGGCACATGGACAGGAAAATAAAGAGCAGAAGTGAACCATTTAGGTCCTTGAGCTTGCTCTACTATTCAATAAGGTCACGGCTGATCTGTTTGTGTTTCAAATTCCAGATTTCCATCCATCCTTGACAAACTTTTGTCCCTTTGCCTAACAAGAATCTACCTACATCTGCCTTAAAAAAATATTCAATGACCTCATCTCCACTGTCTTCTGAGGCAGAGAAAACAGTTTTCCACATCTGTCTCCAGAAAGAATGACCTATAATTTTTGAACAGATCGCCTAAGTTCTAGACTCTCTAACTAGAGGAAATATCCTCTTCACGTCCACTTTGTCAAGACTGATCAGGTCAAAGCAATATTACTTAAAATCAGATACAAAAGTGAGACTAGTGTAGATTAAGCACTGTGTTGGTGCTACAGATGTCATGGGCCAAAAGACTTTCCTGTATTCTATGATTCTATGATGCCGTTGACTAAGAAGTAATTTTTAATTACTGGAAATATTTTCTTTGAAATGTATTATTTCATTCTAGAGATCCTAAGCCAGCCAACACATCTTGGGGAATTATATAACGACTGAAGAAAATTACACTCCAATTCACCGTCAGCTTATTAAGTATTCAGCACACCATGGAAAATTAATCATTAAAAAAGGTGAAGTACCAAGTACAACCAAATCAATCAATTGGAACACATTTGTTTTTCTCCCAGTTACCTTTGATTGGATTATAATTCCAGTACGACGTTCCTTAGAGCCTCCAGAGAATGTCTCTCAGTTAATATTAAAAGATGAAACTCACTTTTATCATTTGGGACACCGACTGTCAGAAACAGGTCAAAAGATGCAGACAATTGAATTCCTGAGGCAATGAGATTTGGAGAAGTTTGAAGCTGGGGAATGCATTGGATCCCACAGTAGCAAAACCGAGACTTACCTTCTAGAATCTGGAGTGATGCATCTTCCCCTTCCAGTTCCAAGGAACAGACTTCTTGACCTACTTTTGAGGAATATCTTTACTTCCCTGCCAGATTTTATGAAGCTGAAAGGCCCAGATAAGGTTATGGTGGATGTGGTTGGAGCAGGAACTGTGCAGTAAGCCTTTGCACAGTAATTTTAATTGCTCCCCTGACCTGTTCAAGCTAAAAAAAAGGTTAAACTTCTCCCTATTTCACCATCATAGAGACGCTTTGTTTCTTGTGGGACAATGATATCAGTTTATAATGTAATTATTTGGAATGAATGTAGGACCAATTAAATTGTGTCACAGTTCATTTAAATATGATAAACTGTAGAATGGGAAAGGAACTCACAAGTTTGCTCCTGCTATTTGAATAACCATAGAATCATAGAATTCCTACAATGTGGAAGGAAGCCATTTGGCCCATCAAGTCTGCACTGACCCTCTGAAGACCACCCATCCAGACCAGCCCCCTACTGTATTCCTGTACCCCTATAATCTTACTCATCTTTTCAGAAATCACCATTCATGCAACACCACAAGAACTTAATTCAAATCAGATTTCACTTTCGTCAGCACTATATTAAATTTATGACAAAGCCTTTTCACATTATATTTGGAAAATATAACCAAATCTAATGAAGCAGGAAACGTGACACAGCCCTAATGTACCTACTGTTTAGCCCCTTCTTTGACTATTTTACCTCTTTTTAAAAAAATTCTCCTTGACTCCAGTTAAAATCTTTTATTATGTAAAGATTGAATTTAGTTGCAAATATGAATGTATTATTGTTCATAAATGTTACATTATCTACAAATACAAATAGCCCAAAATAATATGCCCACACGCAGTGGGCTGTAATGAATTGGTCACCAATTTAAATGTTCATGGGAAAGATAATTGAGGACAATTTCACTTTCACCACCAAACAGGAACAGGAAGTAATGCTCAGCAGGCCTGGCAGCATCTGTGAAAGAAAAAGCAGAGTTAACGTTTCGGGTCTGGTGACCCTTCCTCAGAAAGGTATTCTGAGAAAGGATCGCTGGACCCGAAACGTTACCTCTGGTTTTTTCCTTCGCAGATGCTGCCAGACCTGCTGAGCTTTTCCAGCAACTCTGTTTTTGTTCCTGATTTACGGCATCCGCAGTTCTTTCGTTTTTTTATTGCAGGATGTAATGCATTAACCATCCTGTTATGCCTGCACCACACTTTAATTTCTATTGATGTCAAGAAAACAAATGTCTCAATCAACATGTGGTTTTTGTGCACCTGTACAAGTGAAAAAATCATCTCCGCTGGGAACCACATTTACACTTTTAAACTACTTTTTATTCATCATCAGTTACAAGTTACATGACCAATACTTCTTCAAATAAATTAGATTAAAACATCAAAATGATTACATGTAATGTCTGTCTGGCAATGTTTTAATTAAATGAACAAGAACTGTACTTAAATTACCAGCCACTTTTTTGGTCCCCTTTCGGAAGTTTGGTTTGGTACATATTTTGAAAATCTGTTACGGTATAAATCTAAGCTTGAGGAAGGAGTATATTGATATGGGTATTCGGTCAATCACAGAGATGGAGCCATACTTTGTTCAGTTTTGATGAAAGAAAGAAAATGGAAAAATAAATGAATAAATAAACTGAGTTGGAACAGTCTATTGCCATGAGCTCACAAAGGTGAAGCGGCTTTATCTAATGTCACTAATCAGCAGCATGATTTGGCCGTACACTTGACATGTACAAAACTCCACAATTAAAGTTTGCCAGCTCCATCATATCATTTACCGTTTGAATTTTTACACTGGGTTACACTTTTACAAGTAACCAATCTGTTATTGCTTGCTTTACCCTATTATCAAAAGTTAAACTGAACTAAGTTGGAATCATACTCCTAGACGACAACTGGATCCAAAATTCTAAGGATGGTTTAAGTAATAAATTATACGGTGAATAATAAAGATCTCACTATCTCCACTGCTGCAGCATAATGCCACATCCAATCTTTCGATCAGCATTTTATATAGCTGAGTACTTTCAAGGACAATCAATAGTTATTCTCAAGACTTATGTTTCTGTTCAATAGCTTCAATCAATGCATTTTTCTGTCACAAATTTAAATGATATAGCTAGGCTTTCTCCAAATTAAACGCTATCTTTCAGTATTCAGCCCAATTGGTGGACAACCCAAGATCCTTTGAATCATGCCTGGTTCTTCTACATGTGAGAGTTCCATCAGAAACTGTCTGCCATCTGCAATAGCATTCCCAACAATCATATCTCTTAATCAATATTGGAGAAGGACATGTTGTCAAGAAATAGTGCTCTGCATTGCTGAATGCCTTTTATCTATGTTCTTTATTAAGACTGTGTCTGTTCTCACAATCAACGTTCTTATGCTTTTGTCATGTCAACTTTTTATTAGCCAAGGTCCATTTATGTCATGAGTCTTAACTTGAACTAAAATATAATGAGCATTGTTGAAAGACTCTACTTCACAACTGAGTCACATTCTCTACGTAAGATAAATTATCAGGTGAAAGATTTTGTTTCTAAAACTATGCTGATTTTCTTGATAGTGTCCTTACTTAATGATCATTGATGCTGTTATATAGTACTTCAAAACTATTTTTCTCATGAGTGAAATTAACCTTGTTAGAATACAGAGCAAGCATCCATCTGCTTTAGAGATAAAAGGTACTGCAGATGCTGGAGAATCCGAGATAACAAGGCGTGGGGCTGGATCCTATGATGCTGCTTGGCCTGCTGTGTTCATCCAGCCCCACGCCTTGTTATCCATCTGTTTTATCTTTGTTCTATATCTCAGTAGTCATCTAGTCATTTGTATGTAAAATATATCTCCTTTAGAATCATTCTTTCCTATACTGTGTTCTGTTGGGCCCTGTTTGCACCTGGAATTTCAATTTGTTGATTTTTCTCACAATTTTTATTTTATCAACCTTTTATTAGCTAATGATTATAGATCGCTTTGCTGCTTTGACCATTTGTTTGCCAATCTTGGATGTTAAAAGTAAATGGAAAGAGAACATCAAAACAATTCTATTCATTAAGTCTGTTTTTTTTTCAACAATTGCTGTATGAAATATTATGCCATGTATTGACTTTGACTTTTTAAACTCCCTAAAGATTTAACAAAGCTTTTCACTCACGCCTTCTAAGGAACTTCCTGAATTTTTAACCAACCTTAAGTTATTTGTCCTTATCAATCTGATTTCTTTAGAACTGAAAGACATTTTGATTATCCTTGATGCTCATAACCTTTTTCACAAATTTCCCTTTTTATTGCTAATTTTATTTCTTTGATGTGCTTTTTCTGAGCAGAAGTTGAAAAGTCGTGCTGCTATGTTAGAGGTACCTCGAGAACCAGAGTAGGACAGAGATAAACCTGTGATATATACTCTCAGTTCTGCACGTATACTTTGATAATAGAAACGCCACATCCTAAGGGGATCCTCAAAATATTGTCTCCTATGCTTCCTTGGTCAATTTCTTAGCTTGTTAAAGTTTCACTTGCAATTTGCACAGTTTCTCTATTCAGTCAACTGGACAATCTCTTGTAACTCAGAAGTACATTAATGCTTTCTTTCCTAAAATGCAACCTTTAAAAATGCCACTTTGCCCTCCTATTCATCATGCTTCCAAATTATCCTCCCCTGTTCATTATTCGTTGATTTGGATTCTGCTCTCCTGAAGTTCAGGACTTTGGCTTACTATTTTTAGTATTTGCTTTTGTCATAATGTCACGTAGAATAACTGTGTGATTGCTGCAGGCTTGATAATTCTCTCAATGCCATGTCATTTATTACAGGCCACTTACACACGTCATTAATCATAATGGTGTCATTTTAATATCGGAACTATAGTCTTGAGAATACTATTGCATGACAATTATTAAATAAAACAGCAGTATGTTTAGATCATGCTGCGTTCTTTTTGTTCTGATTGTGATTCCTGATTTGATTCATGATGCCATGCGGCCACAACTTTATTTTTGAATGTAGAGTTGAGCTGTTTACTTCTATTCTTTTATTGTTGTGCAGTCAACAACTATGAATTTTTTTTTAAATTTCTATTAACTCCAAGATTAAAGCAATCTGCATAGCCTTTTAGGCTTAATGGGATATAAAGTAAACCTAACCATTGTAAACGTCTTGTTTCAAGCTTGACCTGGCTCCGATTTATGTTCTGCCAGGTTATTTGATATTGTTGGTTCGTTGCCAAGTGCTGGATTTAGTGTATTATTAGCTACAACAAATGGATAAACACATTGGGTTCAGCAGCTGTCTGTCTGATTACCTTTGTGAATTAATTTTCAGCTACCCTCCCATCCCTATTCTGCTCATTCCCGTGGGGAAGCCATTGTTCTACTGTTCCATTGCTGGTTAATTGAAATTGCTGATGATTATATAGCCTTGAATTCCTTGGCAGCATTATTTACTTGCTCTGGCAGCTTGCTCGGGTATCTAGCAAAGATGTTCTTCCTTTGCTCCACCTGGATTGATGTGTTCAATTTATTTATTTGAGTTATCAGTAACTAAGCAATGCATTTTTGCACGCAACTGTATTCAATTTTAAACAGTATTCTGGGATTCTTGAGTTTTCTAAAGTTCCTAGGGATTTCCAAATTCATTAGACTTTGTCAGTCTGGGGCAGAGTGCCACCAGAGCTGTGGGTGAGAAATTCAACATCATTGCACCTGGTTGGGAATATAAAATGAGCATGAGCTGGATGGGAAACAAACTTTTCATCATGAACTCTGAAAATACAACATACAGGCCAACATTTAAAACTGCATTGCTCTTTTTCATCTTGTGCTGCAACCTGAAAACTGGAGGACTATTGTGAAAATATTAAAATATGAATCCTTCACTTTTTAGAATCAACTTCTTATATTGTCTTTAAAACACTGATGTTCCCTTTCATTAATTGCATTTTAATTTCCCTTGCCGTTGACACTTATTCCATTTAAGGGACTATTGCTTACAGGTTTGAGATATTTCCTAACATGTACCTCTAAACAGACCAATTGATAAAACAAAAACATATTTCTTCTGGTATTCTACAATTCCAAGAATAAGGGGGTGAAATATGTCACAATATGTCCGTTGTTTGGGTGCATTGAGTGGCCCAAAGTTGCTAAAATGGCATCCATCAAGCATCAGCACAATTCTGATATAGAGTCAGACAGAATGACAACAGATCCTTTGGCCCAACTCACGATCAGGTTTCCAAAACTGAACTAGTTCCACTTGCCTGCATTTGGCCATATGGTTCAAAACCATGCCTATCCGTGTGCCTGCCTAGATGTCTTTTAAATGTTGTAATTGTACACACTTCTACCACTTCTTCTGGCAGCTCGTTCCATATATGCAGCACCCTCTGTGAGAAATTGCCCCTTAGGTCCCTTTTAAATCTTTGCCCTCTCACATTAATCCCATGCCCTCCAATTTTGGACCTTACTACTCCAGGGAAAAGCCCTTGGTTATTCACCTTATTTATGCCCCTCATGATTTTATAAACCACAATAATGTCATCCCTCAACCTCCTACTCCCCAGTGAAAAAAGTCCCAGCCTATCCAGCCACTCCTTATAACTCACACCATCCAGTCTTGAATACGTTCTTGTAAATCTTATTTGTATCCTTTCCACTTTAATAACATCTCTCCCATTGCAGGGCAACTAGAATCGTATGCAGTAGTCTAAATGTGGTCTTTACCAATGTCCTGTACAACAGCAACACGACATCCCAACTTCTGTACTCAATGCTTTGACTGATGAAGGCACCACCCTGTCTACCTGTGATGCCACTTTCAAGGAACTATGTACCTGCACCCTTCAGCCTCTTTGTTCGATAACACTCCCCAGGGCTCCATCATTAACTGCGTAAGTCTTGCCCTGATTTCTCTCACCAAGACACAACACCTCACATTTGTCTAAATTAAGCTCCATCTGCCCTTCCTCGGCCCACTGGATCACAATCCCATTGTACTCTAAGATAATGGCACTTGGCTCGTCACAGGCCTCCAGTCTGAACAACAACATTCTATATCCTACTGTCAAGTCAATTTTGCTAAGTGTTTCTGATGAAGGGTCTAGGCCCGAAACGTCAAGCTTTCCTGTTCCTATGATGCTGCTTGGCCTGCTGTGTTCATCCAGCTCCACACCTTGTTATTTTGCATAGAATTGGCTAGCTTTCCCTGGTCCTATGTGATCTAATCTTACTAACCAGTCTAGCATGCAGAACCTTGTCAAAGGCCTTGCTAAAGTCCTTGTAGACTACATCTACCACTCTGAATCACAGAAACCCAACAATGTGGAAACAGGCCATTTGGCCCAACAAGTCCACACCGTCCCTCCGAAGAGCATCCCAACCAGACCCATTCCCCTACCCCTGCATTTCCCATGTCTAACCCACCTAGCCCAAACATCCCTAGAAACAATAGGCAATTTAGCATGGTCAATCCACCTACCCTGCATATCTTTGGACTGCGCGAGGAAACTGAAGCACCTGGAGGAAACCCACGCAGACATAGGGAGAATGTGCAAACTCCAAATAGACAGTCGCCCAAGGGTGGAATTGAATATGGGTCCCTGGCGCTGTGAGGCAGCAGTGTTAACCACTGAGCCACCGTGCCACCCTCTGCCTTTGTCTATCTTTTTGGTCACCTCTTCAAAACACATAATCAAGTTTGTGAGGCAGGATTTCCCGTGCACAAATTAATGCTGACTATCCCTAATTAGTCCTTACCGTTCCAAATGCATATAGATCCTGTCTGTCAGAATCCCCTCTAACAACTTACCCACCACTGACATCAGGCTCACTGGTATATGGCTCCCTGGCTTTCCCTTGCCTTTCTTAAATAATGGCACCACATTAGCCACCCTGCAGTCTTCCGGCGCCTCACCTGTGGCTGTCGATGATATAAGTATCTCAGCACGGGGCCCCACAATTTCACCTTTAGCTTCCCACAATGTCCTGGGATACACTTGATCAGGTCCTGGGGATTTATCTACCTTTATGCATTTTAAGACCTCCAGCATCTCCTCTTCTATAATGTGGACTCTTTTCAGGACATCATTATTTATTTCACGAGATCCCTAGCTTCCATGTCTTTCCCCACATTAACCACTAATGAGAAATGTTCAGTTAGGATCTCACCCATCTCCTGTGATTTCACCCATATACATTTATCTTTAACGGTGTCCTGTTCGCTCCCTAGTTACTCTTTTGCCCTTAATACACTTGTATTAATCTCTTTGGATTCTCCTTAACCGTATCTGCCAAAGTTATCTCATGTCTCCTTTTGTCCCTCTTGACTTCCCTCTTAAGTGTACTCTACACCCCATATACTCCTGAAGGGATTCACTTGATCCCAGCTGGTCTGTACCTGACATACGCCTCCTTCTTTTTGTTGACCAGAGCCTCAATATCTGTAGTCATCGAATGTTGCCTACTCCTGCCAGCCTTGATCCTCACAATAAACAGGAACATGCTGTCCCCGAACTCTCATTATCTTGCTTACGAAAGCCTTCCACTTGCCGGAAGTTCTTTACCTGATATGAAACATGTCGTGCTCTTAATTGTAAAGAGCTTACTGTGGGATTAATTCACGCCCACTAAAAGTGTGCAGACTGATCATGATATCAGTCAGGGAGCAATATTGTTTTAATACCATGCTGCCATTTTGCAGTTCTATGCCTTCAGAAGATCTGAGCTGAATGTTCAGTCAGCAACAGCAAAGATACCCATATCCTGTCCAATAGTCCTGCTTAAGGGGCTGATGAATTCATCGCAGGTTAATTGCTGGTTGTTTATCTCTGGCAATTACTATAGTCCTGCACTTTATTTTATTTATTTGTACAAAAGATGTGGTCATCGTTGATGAGCGATTCCTAATTGCCATTGAGAAAGGGCGGGTGAGTCATTTCAGTCCATGTGAGGTAGGTCCAACCCCAGTGCTTTTAGGGAATTGCGGGATTTTGAAGCAACAGTAGTGAAAGGATTGGCGATAGTTCCAAGTCAAAATGATGTGTGGCTTAGAAGGGAACTTATGGATTGTGTGGACATGTTTTCATCCATCATTAGCTGCTCTGATCCTTCAAGGTAGCATAGGTCATGGGTTCGGAAGGTGTGGTTAAAGCAGCTTTGGTGAGTTGTTATAGGAGATCTTAGTAGGTGGTACATTAGAGAGAGCTGGTAATAAAGCATGCTATATTCTAGGCTTTAGTACTAAAGCGTACAGTACAATTGCATTTTGAAAGGTGAAAGCTAAGAAAGGAGTGCTTACTTTTGCAAAAAATGTCACTGATATAGACAGTGCACACCAAGAGGCATGGTCACTGTAACAAAGTCACAGATCATAGGTTTAGTTTATATTGTGTTTTCACAGCATTAGGAATGTTATGGAACAGATGTAATGTGAGAAAAGATAATTCAACATAATAATGAAGACAGACTTCAACAAAAGATTATAGTTAGAAGATTTTAAAGGCTATGATAAGAATTACAGCTCAATAAATTAGCATGTGATTGAGGTGAGAAGTTTTAGTATGTCAGCAGTCTTAAAGTTTTATTGGTAAACTGAGAGTGAGGGCAGGGGCGGGGGACATATCATGCAGAAGGTTGGAAAATGTTCATTTGACCCATGAAAACTTTTGAAACCTTCATCTTGGTCGAAAAATATGAAAAAAAATGCGTTATTTTACCTGAAGAAGTTGGAAAAGCAACATTTTGAAGGAGAAAAGAAAGAAACCCCAGTAAACAGTATAGAGATACAACATTGTTATTTAACAGATAATTAAGCTTTTTTAGAAGAAAACAATTTGGCTTGTTATAATACACAGATTTAGAGATTTAAACAAAGTAATATCAATCATAATTCCAATTTGAGGAAGTTGAAGTTGTCCTATGAAATAGATTAGAAAACATTGACATTTTGCAAAATTAAAAGCTTTGAAGCCATAATAATAAAACTGTAAATATAGCAGCATTTAGAAACTGATTAATTTAAAACAGCTTTGAAAGAAGTTTTAATCATATTATGAAGACATGGCATGAGAAATAATACTGTCATAGTCATTTAATATGTTAAAGATGAGCCAAGTAGAACAGAGGATTAAATATTTTGAAGAAAATAGTACTCAAGATACAGAATTGTTTCAAAATTAAATGTTATAGCTCAACCTGAACAAGTAAATGCACTACTTAACAGGCACTACAGCTGTCGATGCAATATATCATCAAATGCTTAAGAAAGCACTGATACTGTTGAAGACATTCTTCAAACTTTTAACAATTACTTTTATCAAACAGTAAATAGAATTCTTGAAACAGTAAAGTTAAACAAAGGCATTCTGCATTCATAAATAATTTTATTAATGATCTGCACAGATTTGTGTAAAATCATGACTATGAGGCAGAAATTTGAAAATAGATAACATAAGAGATAGAATTGCTGTTGGAATTATTGATGAATCTTTTTCAGATTTATTACAGTCCAAAACAGATTTAACTTTGGAGAATACTTTTCAAATTGTGATGGGTACAGAATAAAGTCCTGAGACGAAACGGCCCACCTTAATCACAGGACAACAATAGAATTAATACATTTTTAAAAGTCTGAATGCTGTAAAGACACATGACAAAGAGTACGCCAGACAGTTGATCGTAAGATTCAGTGTCAGCACTGTTGGGCAAAAGAGTTTCACAGGCACAAGCAGTGACCAGCGAGACAAAAGTATTCTATATCTGTAAACTATATGTTGCTTCCACAAGATATGTAGAAGTAGGTTGTGGTTCGGAGCAGTAAAAAGCTAAGTGTTTATTTATACAAAGCTCTTAAACTAGTAGAACCACCACTATTAGAAAACATACTGGGTGCAAGAGGAAATTGGTGGCTTGACTAACTCGAGTTTGACAGAACCAGTTTGTGTGAATAAGCATTTCATTAACTTGAAGCTTGGTAGAGGGGAGAGTCTCAGATCAACTATCATGGCAGTAGAAAGAGAAATTACAGTCTACAGACTTGAAGCTATGTGGTCCAGGTAGAATCTCCCTCAACATTAATGACATCCTGTAAATAATATTACAATGCAGATGACATCAGATGGTAGAGAATGCATAGATACTGTATAAACAGGAAACCTCATCTTAAGCAGAAAGATACATTTTGCCACTGATATGATTAAAATAAATAAGTTAAAAAAATTCAGGAATAAAGGTCCTTTGAGAAAGGTAAGCCTAAAAGCTATGAATCCCAGGATGGTGCAAAGAGTTTGGCACTTAGTCAAAATGTTTAGAGAACTGGTGCTGGTGCATAGCCTCTTTCTGGACTGTAACGATTCTGTGATTCTCCAGGCAATCTGCATTTGTAAAGTGAGAGACTTCAGTGGAGATGAGGTAATGATAAATGAATATGCATTTTTTACCTGATTTAGGGTGGGAGGGTTTGAGCTACAGGGAGAGGCTGAACAGGCTGGGGTTATTTTCCCTGGAGAATCAGAGGCTGAGGGGTGACCTTGTAGAGGTTTATTGAATCACAAGGGGCAGGGGTAGGGTAAATAGGCAGGTCTTTTCCCTGGGGTGGAGGACTTCAGAACTACAGGGCATAGGTTTAAGGTGAGAGGGGAAAGATTTAAATGGCACCAATGGGGCAACTTTTTCATGCAGAGGGTGGCATGTGTATGGAATGAGCTGCCAGTGGAAGTGGTGGAGGTTGGCACAACATTTAAAAGGCATCTGGACGGGTATATGAATAGGAAGGGTTTAGAGGGATATGGGCCAAATGCTGGCAAATGGGACTAGATTTATATAAGACATCTGGTCAGCATGGACAAGTTGGACCGAAGGGTCTGTTTCAGTGCTGTATAACGCTATGACTCTATAAATGTTAAGTATGGGGAGAAGACGTGTAGGCGGTGATGGTGGTACTGGTAACATCAATGGATAGGTGATCCAGAGGCTCAGGGTAAAGAAATGAAGTTCAAATTCCATCATGGCAATGGGTGGAAATTAGATTAAATTCATTACAACTGGCATTGGAAATCAGTCTCAATAATAGTTTTCATGAAGCTATCATCAATTGTTGTAAAAAATAGTACATCTGGTTCCATAATGCTCTTTAGGGGAGTAAACCTGTTGTCTTTATCCGGTCTGGCCTGCATATGTCTCTAGACCCGCAGGAAATGTGACTGATTCTCAACTGCCCTCTGAAATGATCTCCCAGTTCACTCAGTTCAAGGTTAATTAGGGATAGGCAACAAATGTCGACCTTGCCAGAGATGTCCTTATTCTATGAAAGAATACAAAATGGTATTGATTTTGAAAAGGTTAATGTTGCCGACTGCATAAAGTTCCACACAATCAAATGATGTATTACAGATTTCCCAATTAGGGCCTGTTTAAATTGTTTATTTCAAAGAGTAGAAAGAAGATTATCTTCAGATATTACAGCTATTTGGCTGGGGAGGCAACGGCCTAGTAATATTATCACTTGAATTTAATTTGGAAGCCTAAGTAATGTTCTGGAACCAGGTTCAAATCCCACAGAGCAGATGATGGATACTTGAATTCAGTGACAATCTGGAACTAAGAATGTAATGAATCTAAACATGTTCTTCTATGTCCCTTACCAACATGGACTGCTTTCAGTGCAACCAACGCATTTTCAGCTCGTCATGGTCCCTCTAATCAGCTTTTCTTTCTCGCTGCTTAAGTAGCCCTTTGTCTGCCTAATTATCTTTATCTCTCTTAGACTCCATCTCCACCTCTCCATTCACTACCCATCCATCACCATCTCACTCCCCTGCCTTCAGCATATATGCCAAAAAAAACCCAAAGGACATATACCACCTTTTCCGAACTACAATCAGTTCTGAAGAGGGATCACTGGGCCTGAAACATTAACTCTGCTTTCTATCTACAGATGTTGCCAGACCTGCTGGGTTTTTCCAGCAAATTCTGTTGTTGCCTATAATTACTATAGACTCTCGGGAGCTGTGCAGAATACACCTGGTCTCAATGGATACTCATGTCAAACTCAATGTCTCCACTGAAATACTTTTTGACATCATTAGTTTAGGTGGAGTTCAATGGAGCATGAACATTAACTCCTTCAGAACCATTATCTTAAAAAAATCCTCCTTTGCGCCAGTGAAGCCCAGTGCAGTATGGCAAAATGTTGATGAAATCAGCCACTGTCCTAAGTTGCATTAAACTATTTCAAATGATATTAATTTGCCACAGTGCACCCTCTGTTGAAGCAATGCAAGCTCTCTTTAAGTAACACAAGTAAGTCATGACGTTGAGCCCCACTGGAGTGTGCATTCCAACAACAGCCCTGTTACTGCTGGCTGCACACTACAGTAATGATAATGAGCAGGCATCATGTAAATTCTGGAAACCTTTTCAGCAAATACCTCGCGGGTTTCAAATGCATTATAATGTGCTCTCTAAGTACAAAATGGTGGAGCAGTAACCCTCTATCTGTATGAAACAGGCAGGAGGTTGTTAACCACAGAACAATTGATGGAGGATTCTTTTTGATGGTGGCAAGAAACATGATTAAAATGGTAATGGATGTAGCATTTGTCAGACGGATATGTGATTTGAAATGCCAGTAAGGAAATGCTGCTGTTAAAGCCCATTGTCTACCATGCAGAGAGAACTACTCAAATCTCTTTGCTTCAGCACTTCTAAGAAATGCCTTTACATCAAAGAGGTTTCACAAGATAACTATTCCAGTCTCGCTTGCTTAATCCTGGTGAGGACACAACGAGCTTCATTTTTGAGGTTCACATATTCAATGAATAATGTCTCACCTTATCGGCACACTTTGATGCTGGAGTGTCCATATTAAAGAGTAGGGGAAAACTCAATTGATTTATCGAAAGAAACTTTCTTCCTAAAGTAAATCCAACATGAGTTTGTTAAGGAACATTAACTCTCGGATGACTGATTCCCATTCTGTTGTTTGAAATCTTACATGTCGTTTTCAGAATTCTTTTAGGGACTTACAAGTTGAGCTTTCATAAGTAATCGTCTGTGGTTCTAATTCAACCAAACTAAAACGTGTTGTATTGTAACAGACTAAGAGGTTGTTGACTTGCTCACCAAGCTGGTGGGTTGATTGCAAATGTTTCATCACCCTGCTAGGTAACATTATCAGTGCACTTCCAGTGAAGCATTGACGTTCTGTCCCACTTGTTATTTATATGCCTCGGTTCACTAGGGTGGCTGGTATTACTTCCGGTTTTGTTTCTCAGTGGTTTGTACACGGGGTCTAATTCAATTTGTTTGTTGATGGATTAGACCCTACGTACTAACCACTGAGAAACAAAACCGGAAGTAATACCAGCCACCCCAACAAACGGAGGCATATAAATAATAAGCAGGACAGCACACTGACACTTCACAGGAGGTAACACTGACGATGTTACCTAGCAGGGTGACAAAACGTCTGCGATCAAACACACCGGCTCAGCGAGCAAGTCTGCAACCTCATCCATAACCCGAGCCGAAAACTAAATAACAGGCGATATTTTTAGCAGAGAAAAGAACAAACAAGTATTGACAGGTATAAATGAAAGGTAGCCACTTATCATCATTTAAATTTGAAATTAAGATTGATGCTTGTGTTAGTTTGGAAGATTATTTCATTAAGAAAATCCCCTGTGGCACATGAAGCAGAGAAACTGCTGACATTAATATTTGAATTTCAATGATTTTGGAGCACGAATGAATGCTTTGTACAAGGATTTCTAAGATATGTCTGCAATTTATATTTCTCTTTTTTTTAATAAGTTCTGATGTTTCATCCTAGAGGTTCTGTCAAATTTGTGCATGGGCATATGGAAATGAGGTGCTAATGATACAATAATTTTGAATTATTTTGGTGTTACTTGTGCTGTATGGTAATCATGGTTGTTTTATATTGGCATCTGGGGTTTAAAGGAAGAGATAGAAATTGGTTTAATGTGCCCAAATGCTGATATTTGAACACAGACTTTGTGCATGTTTTAATTATTGCATGGAACGGTAACGATTTCCAGGGTCCCGTTTTGAATAGGCATTTAGAATTCTGCCCCACGTCCCAAACATTACATATCCACGTCCCCCCACCCCCTCCCCCGTCTTCAGTAAAAATATGACCTTCTCATAGCTGCTATCAGTCCTGAAGAAGGGTCAATGAACTTGAAAGGTTAACTCTGCTTTCTCTCCACAGATGCTGCCAAACTTGCTAAGTTTCTCCAGCAATTTCTATTCTTGTGTGTTTTAGCTCCCCAGATTGGCAGTTCTTGTTTTCTATTAAATCACTAGACTTAGTTGGAATCATCAAGCACTTCTGAACCCCTCCGGACTAGTAAGCATGAAGCCCAGGCTAATGGTCTGTGCATCTGGGTTCGAATCTCACCACTGGCAAATGGTGAAGTTTGAACTCTACAAAAATCTGGAATAACAAGGGTAACCTAATTCTAATCCCATAACCACTGTTCATTACTGTAAAAATGCATCTGATTCACTAACACCCTTTAGGGAAGGAAATCTGCCATCCATACATAGGTTGGCATTGTGACTCCAGACCCAAAGCAATATGTTTGACATCTCATTGCCATCTGGGCAATTAGGGATGGCCATTAATATTACCCAATGATGCCCACCTCTCACGAACAAATGAAAGAAAACACAATGTCGAATGTGTTTGAGTTAATCCCAGAATATGTCATGTGGAAGTTGACTTCTAGATGCAATAACATTTTCGCTCAATTTAACCCTTTACCTACACCTGCACTCATAAATTCCTCCCCTCAAAAGGCCTGTCTTGCACTAGAGGCAGCAACATCAAGGATATTTTTAAATAGAAAATCTTGCGCATCTGGAGCATTGAGAATAACCTGGACCAAACAGAGATATTTACATTTTATAGCCCAAAAGTACATCTCAAAGAATTGGTGAGCCTGACATCAGTGGTGGGGAAGCAGTTGGCAATGAAACTGAGAGACAGGATCTATTCATGTATGGAAGAGAATGGATTTACTAGCGATAGGCAGCATTTGGTTCGTGTGGGATAAGTTATGTATCCCAAACTCAATTAAGGCTTTTGAGGAGGTGAAAAGTATGATTGATGAGGGAAGGACAGTGGATGTTGTTTAATGGATTTTAGTAAGGTATTTGATAAGGTACCTCATGTCAGCTTGGTGCAGAAGGTGCAGTCTCATGGGAACTGGGCTGAGCTGGCTAGATGGGTACAAAACTGGCTTGGTCATAAAAAAACAAAGAGTAGCAGTGGAAGGGTACTTTTCAGAATGGAGATCAATCACTAGTGGTGTTCCGCAGGGATCAGTGCTGACACCTTTGTAGTTTGTATTATATATAAATAATCTGAAGGGAAATGGAGGTGGTCTGATTAGTAAGTTTGAGGATGACACCTGAATTGGCAGAGTTGCAGATAGTGAGGAGGATTGTCAAAAGATACTACGGGATATAGATAGATAGATTGCAGGTTTGGGCAGAGAAGTGACAGGTGGAGTTTAATCTGGACAAATGTGAGGTGATGCATTTTCAAAGATCAAATTTAGGTGTGAATTATATCATAAATGGCAGAATCCATAGTGGCATTTACATATAGGAATCTGCGATCTAGGTATACAGGTCTACTGATCCCTGAAAGTGGCAACACAGATGGATAAGGTGGTTAAGAAGGCAGCTTATGTTACAGCTATACAAAACTTTGGTTAGGCCACACTTGGAATATTGCATGCAGCTCTGGTCACCACACTACCAGAAGAATATGGATGATTTGGAGAGGGTGAAGAGAAGGTTTACCAGGATGTTGCCTGGTCTATAGGGTTTTAGTTATGGGGAGAGGTTAGATAAACTCGGATTGTTTTCACTGGAAAGACAGACGCTGAGGGGGCAACCTGATAGAGGTCTACAAAATTATGAGGGACACAGATAGGGTGGATAATCAGAAGCTTTTTCTCAGGGTAAAAAGTTCAACTACAAGAGGGCACGGGGGTGACACTTTTGGGGAAAATTTTTCACACAGAGTCTTGTGGGTGCCTGGTACGCACTGCCAATGGGGGTGGTGGAAGCAGGCATGTTAACAACATTTAAGGCGTATCTTGATAAGACACATTAATGGGAGGCAGAGGGATCAAAACTGCACATTGGCAACAAGTAGCAGGTTTAAATCAGGACAAGGAATCAGCGCAAGCTTGGTAGGCCAAAGAGCCTGTTCCTGTACTGTATTGTGTGTATTGTATAACTCATTTTATCAAATCAGTTTATTGTGACTGTAGAAGCTGCCATCACACAACTGAACTGTTTCCTCTAGCTCTGTGACAATAATGCTTTCTGCTTTCAACTAAGCAAAGAATACATCAAGCAATCAATTTCCACATGAATCTATTGTTGCTGGGATGAAATTGAATTTCACACTATTATGATCCATCATCACACCAGTATTAAAATAATAGCTACAATCCTCTTCTTCTAACCTATTTCTACAAAGCGGGGAGTGGCTGTAATTATCCAGATTTATATTTTACCAATAAGATGCAATATAGAAGGACCCCAGATTGTGAGAGGGTTCTATTTCCAAGTAAATTCATGAGTTGATTTGTATGCAAGTTTGAACACAGTGTAATACAGTATAAAGCATCATTTTGTCAGTATGAGTGAAGGTTCACATGTTATTCCTTAAAATTAATAGTAATAAAGGATCTCATTTGTAAGTATGAACATTCGTAAGTCAAATGCTTATAAATTGGGGACCTCTTGTGATTTTAAATAATCTTGTCTCACAGGGTGCAGCATGCAGAATTATGTTAGCTTCAGGGACATTTTCCATTCTAGTTTAATCAAAACAGGTTTGAAATGACTTTGTTTTTGTTAAGTGCATTACTGCAAATAGAGGAAATGCTGCCTAATAATACATCTGGATAATGGATTCAGAGGGCAGTAGCAATGTTGATGTTCCCATTTGCCTTAATCACTTTTCATAACCAAATCTGGCACAGTGCACTGTCATCTGGTCCCACCACATCACATGTCACAACATAAAACAAACTACTTTTCCTAGTTACCAAAATGGCCGACTAAACACCATATCTTTGTCAGATGTTAAATTTTGAAAAATCTATGAACCGATTTCCTCTTGTGCAACAAATTGGGGGTCATTGTTTAAAACTAAGGGTTTATCCAGTTAAGACAGATTTGAAGAAGCTTTTTTTCTGTCTCATAGGGTTGTGAGGCTTTGGAATTTCCTTCCTTAAAAGACAGTGGATGCAGAATCATTAAATATTATTTAAGGCAAAAGTAGATAGATTCTTGAGTGCCAAGGGGATGAAAGATTATTGGGGCATGCAAGAATGCAGAATTGAGGTAAAAATCAGGTCAGCCATGATCTTTGTGAATGGGCGAATCAGGCTTAAAGGGCTGAATGGCTTACTCTTGATTCTCATTTGTATGTATGTTTGTTGGTTCTTAATAAACTACGGAAACAAACACATTCAAAGCCAATGCAACAATTGGTTAAGACACCCAATCAGAAAATATGCATATAAACACACATATTCTCTTCAGGAAAGCAAAACAATAAAATTGATTTCTCTGCAGAGATTAGCTGTTGAAACAAAGAAAAAGGCATTCTGGCCACTGAGGTCACCTTGAAGGAAAATGATAATGCATAAAATTTTCTAAAATCTGTTGCTCTAATATTTTGGCTGGTGTGATCAAGTCACCAAAAACACCTGGTTTTCTTTGGAGTCAATTGACGCAGCTTGCTTAGAAAGTAAAATACGCAGAAGTTCCTCCAATCACTCTTTCAGAAGAATAAATAATTTTTAGGATTGAACTCAACAAGAGGCTTCTCTTTTCAGAAATTGGAGAGATCAGCTAGACAACCCTTTCCCACAGTCTTCTTGTACTCCAGTTAATTCCAGACACTAAAGCACTCTCCATCTGGTCATTGTCCAAAAAAATCCCAGCAGCAAAGCAATCCGTTATTACAGGACATATGATTCCTAAGAAGCCTTCTTTAAAAAAAATCCAATTTTCCACAGTACGTTTCAATGACCTCTTTTAAAGAAATCACTCCAGCTATTTCCAAAAAAAAATTTGAAATAAAACTATTTTTCCACAATGCTTCAGAAACTTAAGTCCTCTATTAAATATGAAGTGTCTTTGTAACACACTGAACAGGATCTTTGACAAGAACGTGATAGAGTACAGACCAGAATGAGAGTGACGAACACAAAGATATGTAGAAAAATTGTAATTGAGGAAAGTGAAGGAACTGCAGAGTGAGACTGACTGAGTGATTGCATTAAATAAGGAATTTGACATTACATTTGCAGTGTAGCACTGAGGAGGTGTAAAACAAGACACCTCTAATTATCTGTTCCTAGTTCAAATAGATGTGTAGAAAAAGAAAGAGATTTATGTTAGAACATGAATGCAGGTAAAAGTATGAACTAAATAAACGTTTGATGGTTCAGATCTTGACTGTTGCTGAAAAGGAAAAATGCTGTTCAAGTATTTTATCTTGCTTTGACAGTAAGATTGTGAAATTTCAAATGGAACAGCAATTTATGCTTGAGTGGACAGTGACCATATTTAACCAACCAGAACTTGCAAAACGCAAAATATAGTGTCTAATGATAGTTGTGATTGTGTGATACACTTACTAAACAATTCTGAATTTACAACTATCAACAAGGCTCGCACTGTGCCGCTACCAGATGCTAGTACTGGATACAGGCCACAGAATCTTCAAGGAGTGTGAGAAAAAGGGATTAAAAGGGGCAACCTGGGGCGGCAGCTGTCTTTACATTTGCACCTTCCTCAACAGCGTCTTCAGAGAGTGTCTTTGACTGGCAGCGCTCCTTGTACCTTATTGTGAGTGTCATCAGACTGAACGGGCTCAGAGATACTACCTAGATGAGACAACCCAAAGACCAGAATCAGCCTTAGACAAGAAGGGAAGCCCAAATCGACGACACGCAAATCCAGAAACATGAGCCAAGCTTCAAAGACGGCAGAATAGCCTGTCAGATTCTGACTGAATGAGTCCTTTCAGGCAAACAGTTCAAATACAATGTTAGGGTCCTTTGGATAGGGTGTATTGAATCCTCAGAAGCGATAGCTAGTGTAGATTTGATACTGTTTACTTAGAGATCTAAGACTGTTTACTGAAGAGTCCTGTGAAGATATCGATAGAGTTTGATTGAGTTTAAATAAAATACAATGGTGGAATCTGATAAATATTATTTTCCCCTGATAAAGTATTCAATAAAGTTGTGTTGGATCTTCCTGTGACTCTTGTTCCCATTGTCTATCTCACAGCGTAATGCACCTGACCTAGGAAGGAATACTGCAAACTGGTCAAGATTAGTCAGGGCACATTAACCCACTCTTTCAATTTGCAACAACTATAGGAATGATGTGATTGCACTGGAGGTGGTGCAACAGAGAGTCACCAGGATGTTGCCTGGGATGGAGTAGATTAGCTATGAAGAAAGGTTAGAACTGCTCAGGTTGTTTTCTCTAAAGCAGAGAATGCTGAAAGGGGGCCTGATTGAGGTGGATAAGGTTATGAAGGGCTTGGACAGGGTGGAACGGAAGCAAGTGGTCACTTTTGTTGAGTGGTCAATAACGATGGGTTTTATTTTAAAGTGAAAACAGGAGGTTTTGAGGGGATTTGAGGAAACATTGTTTCATCGAGGCAGAACACACCGCCTGGGAGGGCAGTGATGGTGGGAAAACTCACAATCTTTAAAAAGTAGTTGAATGAGCCATAACATTGAAGGTTATTGGCCAATTGGTGGACAGTGGTCGAGTGTAGCTTTGGAGTGGCTTTTAATTGGTGCAGACTTGACTGAAGGGCCTCTTCTGTACTGTATGATTCTAAGAGTGCAAACTGAAAGGCTTTGACAGCACGTCTCTTTCTTCAATAATAAGCTACGTACTAATTTCAAGACGATATGAGGTGCTATTGTCAGTGACATGGAATGTTAAATGACAGTCTGCAAAAGTAATACTTATTGGGGTAGATTCCAACTTTAGCAATGATGGCGAACTGCAGTGAAGGATCATTGTCTACGATAAATGCTGTCTAATTTAAATTTGTATTGACCTTATTTGGAAGAGTGAACAAAGTAGGGACTATAGACAATCAATCTGTTACCACCAGCTTCCTGCCACAACTGAAAGTGAAAGTAAAAGTCTACCCCACCCTTACTGGCTCAATTTTTATGTATAAATTATTTAATAACATTTCCCCTCTCCATTGTGATACCTGGCATCTAGTATTGTTTCCTGGTCAGGAGGGGTTGTATGTGAATTATGGTACCCTTAATCCTGTAAACAGAACAAAGGAATGTGATTACAGCAGAGATAAAAGGTACTGCAGATGCTGGAGAATCCGAGATAACAAGGTGTAGGGCTGGATGTACACAGCAGGCCAAGCAGCATCATAGGAGCAGGAAAACTTGATGTTACGGGCCTAGACCCTTCATCAGAAATTTGTACCATCACCTTAAGGAAGGGAAGCGCTGTCTACTCCAAACCTCTCCCTGCTTGAGATGGAGAGAGAATTGCAGTCAGCTCGAAATATTAACATTTTCGTCTTATATGTATTTCGTATGAATTTTGAATAAACTTGTGGGCTGCAATCTGGAATGAAGTCTTTTCATTTTTGTGTGGTAATAATACATAAAGGAAGATGATTATACAATGTGGGATTTCTGCAGTACAGCTTATCATGACAGCAAAAGATATCATCAGATTTGAATTGAAATCGCCGACCCCACTTCATGACCTTCATGATTTTCCTTCCATTAATTTTAAGAGAGTGTTTGCTGCAATATAAAAACTATCACACTGGGCAGTTTGCAAATGTCTGAGCCTCACACATTTTTACACATTATCAGATTGAATAATCAATACATTCTGAGAAAAGATACTTGAACACTTGCAGACTGATCCAATCTTTGCAGTGGGTATTTATAAAACCAATAGGCTGAGTTTTTACATTTTGAATTAAAGTGCTTTGTCGAATGAGGTACATGGGGTCTGGTCCATCTTGGCTCAGCAAGATTTTTATGACCTGGTCCTTCACACTTTACTTCATGAATTATGGGGAGTCACATGACAGAAGATGTTAAGAAGCTTGTGACTGCTGGGATCTTCCAGCATTCATGCTGCTGGTTACATATTTAAAACCAAGCTGCACAACATTTCAGTTGTTCTAAGCCAGGAACGGCTCCTCAAATTGTGCTGATGGGCTGTTATCACTAAGGACATGGTAATGAAAGGGAAGTTGGTATGCTGCTTTGCTGACTGGGGCCTGGAGGTACGAGTGGATGCTTGGTGGGGAAGAGATTAATGGTCTTTCCTGTGGATTGCCAAAGCAGGCCACACCACCAGACATCGTATTCACATTTCAAACAATGCCACTAGCACTCTAGTCATGTTGATACTTATGTCAAATACTTGAGCAGATAATCTTTGGGGAATGTCAGAAAGAGAACCATTTCACTCAGAGTGCTCCTGAGCCATCACATCAACCACAATGAACTCTCATGTTACATCCTGACACACTGTGCCATGGAGGCCTTGTGTTATCAATGTCATGTCTCGACAATTGAGGTATATGCATTGCAGAATCAAAGCATCCACTCTATGTTGGGAAGTAAATTTATGGCAGCAAGCCACTGAGGGAGCCTGCCCCTGACAAAAAAAATTGCACATCAAAGACATTGCATTGTTACGGTTCCATGTGTGAATGTGGCAGCTCCAACGTGAGTTCTTTCCCAATTGATAGCCGTGGAAAGTGTTTCAGAAATGCCAAGCTCAGGTGATGTTTTTATGTCAATATCTGATTAGATTTGCTTAGCAGACATGACAAGAGAGCAGTCAGTATGAACAATGACATGAGGTCATAATTTGTAATCTGCATTCTTGGACAATAAATGAACTGCCAATGAACTAACTACTGACACCAAATGTGTGACATTGCTGAATCAATGTATGCATGATTAATACAATTGCCAATTACAAGGTCCACATTCAAATAACTCTTCTTTGCACTTGAAGATAAAAAGAGTAACTTACTCCACCCAGATAACAAGGGGTGGGGCTGGATGAACACAGCAGGCCAAGCAGCATCATAGGAGCAGGAAGGCTGACGTTTCGGGCCTAGACCCTTCATCAGAAAGGTC
>JAHRHZ010000069.1:10310329-10331505 GCA_024137785.1 Ginglymostoma cirratum | reverse complement strand
ACACCTTGTTATCTCGGATTCTCCAGCATCTGCAGTTCCTATTATCTCTGATACAATTTTAACCCTACTGCGAAGCCTCTTCTAAGGATGCCCACCCTGAAGAAGTTACCCTCCTCCCTCCAGACAACCCTCAGGGGATCTCTCTCTCACTGCAACTCTCTCATAATCTCTTCAGCCTTGAACCTGCTCGACCATGTCCTGAAGCAAACCAGGTACTACAGCCACATCACCTTTCTTAGTACCTGCCTACGGAACCAGATCATCCCCAATGGACTACAGTCCACATTCAAGCCTTCCCAGTTTGGCCCCAACCGTGACAATATCTACATTCAGAACATTGAGACTCTTCAGAAGCATTTCTCCCTGCAACTCCATTTCTGATGAAGGGTCTAGGCCCGAAACGTCAAGTTTTCCTGCTCCTATGATGCTGCTTGGCCTGCTGTGTTCATCCAGCCCCACATCTTGTTATTTCAGATTCTCCAGCATCTGCAGTTCCTATTATCTCTCAACTTACTCCACCCACTCTACATAGGTGGCAGCCATTTTGGACTGTTACTGGAGAGCTGACTTTGGGTCAAAGGTGGCAAGGTTTTAACTTTGTGTCCTGGTTTGTGAGTTGCTGCCTTTGCCTAAGAAGTAGTCTAGCCATCCCATCTTCATATTCCCTTTTGTATGGTTTTCCCTGCGTCTCCTGTAAATTTTCAGCCTCCTCCTGATTCCATTAAGTCCCTTTATATGACCATTGGTGTCCTTAGTTTTCCCCCAGAGCCCATCATTTTATGAATTGCTACGCCCTTGCCAGCATATAATCTCCCCAGATAGAGGTTAGAGCGATAATGACTTATGAAATCCACACTAGCCCCCAACAACTCCCCACACAGCTCTGTCTCTCCTCCAATGCTCTATGACATTCACCTTTCTATGTCCTTTGTCCCCTTTCACTGTTATCAGCCCCTCACCAACCCTGTCCCGTGAAGCTCATTCCCAGACTTCAGTTGACTGCTTTCCACAGGGTTCCAGGGACTGTTCCCTTGTAAGCCACCTGACCATTATTGAGCCAACTCTGAGGACTGGCTGTGGCTCACACCTGAACTGAGTTGGTATGAAAGCTCGAGTAAAGCATGCCCCACCCCCAGACCACAGCACTCATCTGATGTACACATAATCCTCAGACTATTTGTACTTGGCCTGCAGGACTGCATGGCCAAATCTCTGGACTGCAAAGACAAAGATGCTCCGACTCTTAGAGGACCAAGAGTCTGACTCACTGTGATCAACACCTGCATTGAAATTGAACAAACCCCTTTACTGACTGGGAATGGTACTTTCTGTAGTCCTTCTTGATCCCAGTAAGCACTGCTCGCCTTTAAATTTTAACCTTAGCCATTGTTGGATGCACATATCCAAGTAAGCTTTGCCAAATAAGCTGCTGATGTGTCGACCCCTATGTCTGCCCCTTTGACTGTTCAGTGTCGCCAACCATGAAAAGTTGCTACCTGATCCTCTGTGCTCAACAACAATATAAGACACAGAGGCTGATAGTCTCTAACTAATCAAAATGTGGGTGACCAGTAAGAAATGAAGCTTATAGCCAAGAGTCATCTTGCTCGGATGCGAGAGAAGCATTTGTGTCCATGTATTTAAAGTAAACCAGCAGATGTACGAAAATCATAGGTGTTCATTAGCTCTACGGTCAAGTCTGAAAGAGCTGAAGGGATGTGAGAGTTAGACACAGGGCAGCACGTTGACGAGAAACCAGTTGCACAGGCTGAATTGTGTGAGTGAAATGTGTAAGAGGATGGCAGCTATAGACCATGCAGGGACGTTATGGTGAAAGCATGGATGAAGGCCGAGCACAACTGTCAATGAGTTGCCCACTCTGACGTTCAAGTCAGGTATTTGAAAAAATGTGAAGAGCAAGAGGTTGAGGATCACAATAGCACCAACAACGTAGGTAGAAAGAGGAATAGAGTGTAGACAGCAGAATTTATCAAGTTAGACAAAGATTGAAAAGCAGGACCACTATAGCATTTATGGCAAGGTTACTCTCAGTACCAAGAGTTTGTGAGTATTTGAAACAGGAAAATTATGCAAAGGAGCACATGACTGGAAATATGGTGCAGAATGGAGACATTTAGATTTTTGGGGCAATGGGACCATTTCTGCATGCAGAACCTGTACAAGATGGACAGGTTACAGCTTTACAGGACTAGGACAATGATCCTCATGGAGATATTTGTCAGCGCTGTTGAGGAGGTTTTTAATTAGCTTGTTAGGATGTAGGGAACCTGAGAAAGAATAGTCTGTGGAACAAACAGAATCATGGTTTCCATGATTTTTGCCATATGAATGCTCAAATACGTTTCCAGTAAATTTATTTCAACAATTCCCTGAAGTGTATAGCACCTGTTGATTGCGGATTCTCCTTCTAAGCTCTGTTGGAATCCTGACTCTTGATTACAGTAAAGGTCTCTAACCTGTCCAATCGATAATGCCCCTTTATGCACACTATCTCTATTTAGATCTGATTGCACCTCTACAACTCAATAGTTTTAGTTTTGAAAGAATGATAAAACACATTTCTTCCATCACTATTTATTCTAGATTCCTAAGGCACACCGGGAAGTGAGTCTCAAAGTTATGTCACTTTGCTTTGTTTCTCCTTGGTTTCCCTTTCTTTTTGACAGCTATCAATGCTAGTTTTTAGGAAAGGAATAAGCAGAAGACTGACTACACTTGAACCAAATTGTCCCCTCCCCACCACATCAAAATGTTTGAAGGATGCATGTCACATTATGATAGTAATGTTTGTACCACTGTTTTCCATTTTCTTCATGATGCTCAGTTCATAATTTGCATGATATTTGTACGTTCGTTTTTAACTATAACTGTAAAATCACGAATATCCAAGATAATATGCTGAATCTTCAAAGGGTCAAGATCTGATACAAACATGAATTCAAAATCATGACTCTATACTCGGATATCATCTTAAAATTCTAACAGTTCCAAGACAGTTTTGAATGTTGAGAGGGTCAATGGGGAGAAGGTTGGGAAGGAATGGGAAACACTGTCAGGATTTAGAATTCATCTGGCTTACTTTTAACACATGCAAAGCTCCAGCTCTGGCCAGTTAGCTCGATGTTGATTCTAAGCACGTACAAGCCATTTGCTTTCAGGAACTGGCATGTAGCATCCTGAGTTACCCTTGTACACTGTCAACTAGCTATTTGTTTTGACAATGGTTGGTGCGCACTGAGGAGAGGGTGAAAATTGAGTAACAAAAGAGTAGAGATACAACAGAAAATGACAGCACATCAATTCAAGTTGAAGTGACGTAGTTTTGCTAATGATTCTTATCAATTAAGCTGTGATTCATTGACATGGAGGTCACCTGAGGTTTGATCCTCTCATTGAAGTTAACAAATTTTACGCTGCAGAAAAAGAATGAAGTGTGTAAAAAAATAGAGTAACATTCCATCCCTAGTGTTCTTTTCAATCAGGATATCCCTTGTGTAAACTGAATTCCAAAACAGTCTTGAACTTATAAGGAATAGGTTCTGATTCATTCTGACAAATTTCAAATCCCCATGAGAGCCAGAAAGACTCTAATTTTCTCTCCCCATAACCTTAATGTACTTCTTTTCCTATAATTGCTAATTTACTACAGCCAGAGTTTCAGCATTATCATTATATCTGAGACAGAAAACAACTGCAGGTTAGCTATTCTCATAAGTAAGTTACAAATGTACTGTGTTGATAGTTAATTGATATGATTCACTGCTTAGACAAGGCTATGTTTTGGTTGCTTAGGCAGGTTGAAATTTTTTTCAAGAATTCTCCACAAACAATGACTCTGAGTCCTTTACATGAAGAATCAGGCCATCAGCAATTTGTCTGTACCATAAGCAACATGAAAGTGCTGAACTCATCTCATTCTTTTTGCAATGCATCTACCATTCCTTCTGGTGAAAACAAAGAATGAAACTGCCACAAATCCGGGAAGCTGCTTCATTTTGAAGACCTCCACAAAATCAATGCTCTGGTCAGTTCAAAGTTCCAGTGATACTGTAATCATGATAATCTTTGAAGGTAATGTGTGCATTGTTTTACCCAGCTTGTGCCACCTAATGTAATACCAGGACCTTAGGGCAGCTGAATATTTCAGAAGAATTGCAGAGCTAACTGAGAAGAATTGGATAGAAGATGAACACACAAGTCAACCAGGAAAGATTCAGGACCTTGAGGCAGGATCGTTGTTTCCATATAGGGTGAATCTTTAAACAGAGAAATGTGAGAATGTGCGGTGCTCACTGGTTTGCTGGCACCATTCAGTTACCTGGGTCAATTTCCCATGTGTAGGATTGGAATTAGAGAGCCTTCCCAGTCCACAAGCAGCAAGTAGCCAGATAAGGAAGCTTAAACGTCAAATAGAATTCAAAGTTATCAAAATAGAGGTGACCCTTCCTTAAAGCTTCTACCTGAAACCACAGGCTGTGGCTACTTTCAGATCTTCCTCTTGGCCGTCCAGCTTTAAAAGCCTGTTCACCACCTTCAATTGGATGGGAAGACAATCTAGTGGTGAGGTTGTCATCTCCATTTAATTAGAATGCCAAGGTTCCTATCCAAACCAAAAATATAGGCCCGAGCATTGGTTTCTGCCACAGACGTCACAAAACCACATTCTGGATTGCATTGAAAATTCTGGGACAGGATGAGTCATTTTCACTTTTGAAGTTGGTGTAAAACAAGTGATATTGATCTGACTGCTGGTTATGCACCTTAGCTTGAACCATTGTCCCCCACTGCATGTAGGCAGGGTCTTATAAAATGGAATGCCATGACCTATCTCCTGCCTTCCTGCCTTTCCTGATCTCTCTCCCTTTATATTGGAGGGGCTTACAGTGCAGTGGAGATATCATCCTCACTCTTGGACCTATTGAGGCAATTAAGTGGTCAATTAGTGGCCACTTAAATGCTATGTGTTACCCCATTTGATATTTTAACACAGGCAGGAGCAAGCCATTCTTTGCAGGTGAGCTGTTGATAGCTAAGAAGTGGGAGGCCCTGTTCTTATTAGAGGCATTTCCCACATCAATATCATACCCCATCCTATAACTAACTCACAAATGATGTTCAGTCAAGGAATAATCATCTCAGTTGGAATTTGTGGGCTTGGTTTGTTTGAGAACATTCTTTTTTCTATCATGTTAGTTCATGGTCTTGCACCACGATGCTTGACATTAATACATTGGAAAAGGAAGGAAGTTGGGTTCATAGCCTGCAGCCTATCAGTCCATTATGGCTTGGAGCTGAAGCTATTCTATAACTGTGTAGAGTGGTAGTTGAGTAGAACTAAATTTTTTTTAAAAGTCTTTCTTAGGAGTTCTTATGTACCCTTCTCTTGGCTTTGGGAAAAATCTAAATGAGACTGCAAAGGATTGGAAACACATAAAAGAATAAAACGAATATCCCTAGATGCTTTAAAGAGAGATGGTACTCTGACGCTCATCACTAAGTAGACAATATTGCACTTGTATCACTGAAGCCATCCAGGACACAGTATACTCCTGCCTTTTACATCTTCTCAGCTCCCACTTCATCCTAATCCTGATAGTATGAAGGATGAAGCTGCACATGGTATGATCATGTAACTGTTGTGTTCTATCCAACCTCCTCTAAATCAATACTACTCATTCGAAGGTCCACCCTCACTCCTTTCCAACTGAGACTGCTAGTGTGATTTATCCCATCAATGCAGTACACAGTATTTCCACTCACTCTGCAACAGCAAAAGGAAAGTCAAAAACTTCTCTCCTGTAAGCTGAACACAGTGCTCCCTTTAAATCGAGCTCATGTACAGCTGAATTCATGATCAGTCATTCCTGTTTGATAGAGGGTATTAGCACAAGGCCTGTGAAATGGAAAATGGTGCTTTGTGTTCCAAATCAGCTTTAGTTACCAACAGATAGTGTGATCTGCCCGCTTGGAATGTTTCTGGTATACGCATGTGTTGCTGCACTCATATCCAAAATCAGCAGTGCTACGGAACCTTATTTTGTGGCCAATATGTTTTATGAAATAACAACATCAAAAGTAAAAAAATTAAAACACAAAAATTCAACCTACAATGTTGTAAAGTAAACATGACTTGTTGACATCTTTAAGATGTAAAACTGAGTGCACTCTGTAATACATGGGCATGTACAGAATTGCCCTGAAATTGTTCTCATATTCTACCTTTTACATTCGTTTTAAACGCATTAAATCATGGATATGTTATGGGAACCAAGCTTGCTTTTTGTTTCTGTATGTCAATAAAATAACCACTTCTACATACTTCAAGGTAGACGGAAAGACTCTCCAATGACTCTATATTATGATTCCATAGAAATAACAAAATAGAGTGCAGAAATGTGGAAATAAATCACTAACAATAACAACTTTAAGCTGAAAGGGCGACTTTTTTTTCTGAGAAGTCTATGAAATGTATTCTTCTCACAACCCACTTGTGTTTTTGATTCTACACCACAAAATGTTGGCCTCTGGTAGAGGAAAAGTAATTGAAAACCTGTTAAGTTCAATATATTTTGTCAACTGACCAATGTCCCTGTCTCATCCATGTTTACTGACCTAACTCAGCAAGATATGTCCCTACTAATTAAAGGTAATCTACACAATACTGGCATTTCAGAAATTGCTAATGCACAGGATAAATTCTTAATGATTATGGACATAGGCAGCATGTAAAAAAAGGCAATGCTTTGCATTGACTAGATTGAGCAATTAATGGTTATGTACTTTCTTTAAAATGAAGTAGCATGTTAAACCTCACAAGAAACCATTGCAACTATCACATTAACTTTTATTTGAATCTAGGGAATGCTAAGTCAAGATGACATCATAGCAAGATTTTTAAGAATTAAAATATCAAAAACTGACTTGCTTTAAAATGGACAATGGTAAATGTATGATCACTATGTTGGAACTCATCTATCCCAAGCACGTGTGGATGAATTGCATGGATTTCATTGGTAATTGCTTCCAATACACACTCGCACCATGCGCAGATATGGACTCAGAAATCAACAAGATGGCTCAAGTTTAATTTGACATGCACCTATAGGTCAGCTCAGTTCAGTGATTATACTGCTTGCTTGATAACGGAAGGCAAATTAAAATTGAATCATTGAATGGTTACATATAAGCAAGAGGTGATTTGGCCCTTCCTGTCTATACTGATGAGGAACGATAATAGGAAAGATGTGACCTAAAACAGAAATTGCTTGAGAAGCCCAGTGGGTCTGGCAGCATTTGCTGGGGGGGAAACAGAGTTAGTGTTTCGAGTCCGGTGACCCTTGTTCAGAACTGAAAGATGTGACCTGATGGTTGTGCAAGTGATAGGAAGAACAAATATGGAGAGATGTAAAGGAAGTGGTAATGGCAGAACATAAACTCAAACTAGACCATACACTGTTGCAGAATTTAATAATTGCAGATTGTTTTTTTTAACAAGGCTGATTCTCCGTTCCACGATTTAGTTAGAATCCTCTCTACTTGCCTCATTTTGCAGTTATCAAGAATACCGTCTCCAAAACCAAGGATGAATAAGAAAGCGCACGTTGTTCAGTTTTTGGGGATTGTGTTCTGAACTAGGTATCAAAAGAGAAAATCTAACGTACTGAATCTGTGAAACCAAGAAGCAAAAATGATTCATCCCCCAGTCTTAGAAAAGCTGTGCCTTCCGCTGCAATGCAGCATTTACCTCTTTCGTTATTTTTCAAAACAAATAACACGTGACATTTTGGGTTTTTTTGTCGTGAAGGAGCAGTATTAACTACAAATGCATCGGACAGGGAAGGGGGCATGCCTGAGCGGATCTTCCTCTGCACGGCCCCAACAATACGCCTTGGCATCAATCTCAAAGGACTCCCTGTCAAATGCATTTTATCATTGCACATTTTCAATGTCTCTCACCATTTATCTTTATAGTCTCAAAGTGAGGTTAGCTATTTGATGCCCATGTACCATGCCTGGACCAAATCTAATCGGCAAACATGGAACATGTACAACAGCTCCAGTAATACAGAACCACAACACTGAACTTACGTGACAGAGCAGTGAGAAATGTATTTCATAGAGTGAATTGTTCTTTATTTTAACATATGAATTATGACGGATCCACAATTAAAACTAAATTTTCTTCATTCTTCCAACAGGAATCGCCAGCTTGGCTAGAATTTATTGACCATGGTTAGTGATCATTTTGAGAGCTTGTTTAACTATTTTTATGCCCATCATTTTAGAATAGTTTCAGTCTTTTGGCACAATGGCTCTTCATCAATCTACAACTATAAGTCATTTGGCTGAATCAGCATGTGGGAATGAAGTTGACATTGGAATTACGGTATATGTTTCTAATAAGAGGTCAGCACTGATGGGCCTGTGGTGACTTTACCTTGTATGATATAATTCATTCGCAACACGTGGAGAATATAGAGTGTTATAAACCAGATCAAACTCCCTCAAAATATGTTAGGAAGATAGTTTAGACCCTAACTTATTTTTAATTTTGAAGTTAAGTATAAGGCATCCAGAGAGCTCCAACAGAGCTAGATGTCAGAGTGTGATTATTCCTGACAATCCTGTTTATATACAGCCAGGGCTCCCTGATGGACCAGATTGACAGCTCCAATCAGGGAACTCATATTGTATGATGTCCAGCTGACTGATCTTGTTACAATCAATACAATGATTAAGGCTGACAATTTTTCTGAACATGCAGTTATTCCTGACCACCATTTTGAACAGAGCTATGGTCATTCAACTTTATCTTTTCTTAAAAGGGCAAAGTACAACAGAAAATTGGAGACAAATAGCCACATAGGGAAGATTATCACCTAGAGACCAACGAAGTTAGACAGCCGTTTAACCATTGGGTTAATTGTGCCTTTTAAGTGGAATATTGGTAACCTCTTATTGTCACAATCATCACAACTTTATCTGCTAAAAGTTGAGACCCACTTCAGACTCGAATTGGGCAGGGAGCAGGGGACCTCTTTAAAGAGTTGCTTGTGTCAATTACAGGCATCCCTTAGGTCATACCTCCCCTTACCCAGCCCCTTAAACCTGTTGTCTCACTAACTGGCCCCGGGTTCGTTTGCATTAGATTGTCTTCTTTGGGGGCAGACTATAGTCCCTATAATGGCCACCAATCCAAGGTGGGACTGCTGACACTGAAGAGGGGGAGGTTGAATTCTCACAATAAGTTAGTGAATGTCCTTCCCAAGCATAAGATGTCTGCACGGCAACTCACCTTTTGATCAATGGCTTCTGACTAACATTTTAGTTTTGTAGGGTGTAAATCAATAAAAGTTTGACAGAGAACTTGGTACTCAGTAAAATACAGCTTCACATGTCTATATGTGCATGGTTGCAGGCCTAAACATATAGTAAACTCACCATCGAACCATATGCCACTCTCACATTGCAGAAAGATGACAGGTTTAACATGACTGGCGTCACGCCTGAGGCAAGGGGACAGGATGAAGGCAGGATTTTCACGTAACCTCAGCCAGTGCAGGAATTAAACCAACACTATTGGCATCACTCTGCATCACAAACCAGCCATCCAGCCAACTGAACTAACAAATACCCACTTGAGCATACAAAGCAGAAATAAGAAATAATATGGGTTGCAGCATATTACAGGACCAGGGCTGACTATGAAAATTTTGAACTTGACCAGGAGACAGAGGTTATAGTTCATAGAATCATGGAAACCCTATCAGTGCAGATAGAGGACATTCGGCCCACTGAGTCTATACTGACCCTCCCAGAAGCACCTCATTCAGTCCCAAACCCCGTGCCAAGAAATCCCACATTTCCCAATCTCCTAACCTGCGCATATTTAGACTTGGAGGAGAAACTTGGAGACACAGGGAGATTATGCAAACTCCAAGCAGACAGTCACCTGAGGCTGGAACTGAATTTAGGTCTCTGGCACTGTGAGGCAACGGTGCTAACCACTGAGCCACCATTCCACCCCTTGCCACTATGTTGCCCCTAATCTAAATTGTAACTTTATAACTACAAATATAGGACTAGTGTAGATAGAATAAGCTAAGTGATTCCACAATCAGTCCATCTGATCTCAACTCTGCTATCCTGCCACATCTCATTGTAAACAGTGATGGACAATTGAACAACTCACTGGAGGATGAGGCTCCACAAATATCCCCAAGCCCAACTCATCAGTGCTATAGATAAGGCTGAAGCATTTGTAACAACCTTCAGCCAGAAGTGCTGAGTGGATATCAATCTCAGACTGCTCCATAGGTCATAAGCATCGCACATACCAGTCTCAGTCAAGTCAATTCATTCCACATGATGTAAAGAAATGGCTGGTAGACACTGGTTACTGCAAAGACTGTGGCCTCTGACAGTATTGCAGCAATAGTATTAAAGATTTGTGCTCCAGAACTTGCTGTGCCTTATACAAGCTGTTCCAGAACAGCTACATCTACTCGACAACATGGTAACATGTGCAGCTATGTCCTGTGCACAAAAAACACAATGAATTCAACCCGAAAAATTACTATCCCATCGGCCTCCTTTTGATCATCTGTAAAGTGATCAAAGTTGTCAACCAAAGTGTTATCAAGCAGCACCTGTTCATCAATAACTTGTTCACTTAAACTCAGTTTGGGTTTCAGCAGGGCCACTCAGCTCCTGGCCACATTACAGCCTTAGTTCAAACATGGGGGGAGGAAAAAAGCTGAATTCAAGAGGTGAGACGACAGTGACAGCCCTTGACATCAAGGCCACATCGACAGTATGACATCAAGGAGCCCTAGCAAAACTGGTATCAATGGATGTTAGGGAAAACTCTTCACTGTCTGGGGAAAACACTCATCGGTCATCTCAAGTCCAGGACATCTCTGCAGGAGTTTCTCAGTATAGTCTCCTAGGCCCAACTATTTTCAGCTGCTTCATCAATGAACTTTCCTCCATCAGAAGGTCAGAAGTGGTGATGTTCAGCATCATTTGTGACCCTTCAGATACTAAAGCTATCCATGTCAAAATGCTACAAGATCTAGATAATATCTAGGCTTGGATTCACAAATGCTGAGTAGCATTTGCTCACACAAGTGTCAGGCAATGACCACCTCCAACAAGGCAGAATCTAATCATTGCTTCTTAATGTTCAATGACATTTCCATAACTGAATCCCTAACTATCAACTTCTTGTGCAGGGGTGGGGGGAGTGCTGACCATTGACTGAAAACTGATACAAACTTGTTACATAAGCAACAAGCGCAGGTCAGAGGCTTGGAATATCGTCGTGAATAACTCACTTCCCAACTCCTCAAAATCTGTTTGTCATCTACAAGTTGGGCGTGTGATGGAATAGTCCCCGTTTTTCTGGATGGGTGCAGTTCCAACTCAAAAACCTTGACACCATCCAGGACAAAGCAGCCTGATTGATTTGCACCGTATCCACAAACATTCATGCCCACCACCAACAATAATTGATAGCAGCAGTGTGTACCATCTGCAAGACACACTGCAGAAATTGACCAACGCTCTTTACACAGCCCCTTCCAAACCCACAAGCACTACCATTTGAATGACAAGGGCAGCAGACAAAGGGAACGCCACCTCCTGCAAGTTCCTCTCCAAGCCATTCACCTTGGAACTTTATCACCATTCCTTCTGTGTTATTAGATCAAGATCTGTCTTTGAAACAGTCTCTTCAGAATACTGAAAGGTAGAGGGAGATGATGTTATGTTTGATGGTGGTTCAAAGATACCGTGCTCCCTGTATCATAATCATGGGATGCAGGATCATTACATAATCTTTTTTGTATGCTAATGAGTTATCCTCACTCAGATCTTTTCCCTACTATGTGAGGTTTTGCATATTACATGATGACACAAAGTTAAATATGACTCTATATCAGGAGAATCTAATTGGATGGGAACCGCATGAATTACTTGAGTTAACCAATGTCTTGGCTGATGAGCTTTTTGTCTATTGAGCTAATGAAATCAGCATACTTGCATTATTTTATCTTTACTAAAACTTTATCCCTTGTTACTTATAATTGCTATACCACTAAGTGAGTCCTTTAATTGTAAGATATTAATTTAATTCTGTGTTGTTCTCTTTTTGAAGATTCTCTCGGACTACACAAACATTTCATAAAAAGATATTTTACCCAAATTTATTTTTCGGATTTTGTGATTGAACTTGCACCCAAATCATAATTGTCGCTCCTTGGAACTCAGAAAGCAGTCTGCAATCATAATTAATTTCTCTCCTTAATGATACGTTTACTTCAAAATAAAATATCCTGTGTGCTGTAATAGTCATTTTTAGATTAAAAATTTTGCAGTTACTGCTTTAGAATTGCTGCACACTAGGAATAATTTAATGCTTTACAACTTAAGTATTGTACCCACTATTTAGCAAACAAAAACTAAATTCTAACACTGCTAAAATTTAACTACAAATCAATCTCAATATTGCATTAGCATTCTTCGAATCTGTCCGATTAATTCTTTCCTTATGCTCGCATCCGAAATTGTCTCATTCCATATTTGGATTGGGATGTTTACTGTAAGATGTTTATGTCACGGCAATATATGAACCACATTAAGACTAAGAAGGTTCTTATTTATTTGAGGCATTGTGTGAAAGGTGATTACATCTTAAGTCATTCTTGTTTAAAAGTTATGTCCCCAGTGACCCAGGGCTGAAAGATAATTAGTAATCTTTCAAATTCAACTCAGTTCAGAACAATGTAAGAATAAGGGAAGAAATGTGGTTCACTTGTAGAGAGCAACACCATCCAGTCAATGACAAGAGCAACAGGCGATGCTAAAAAGAATATTATATCAGACAATTGTATCCTCTTTTTTAAAGGAACAGAAGAGTGAAATTGCACAGCAAAAGTGCATTTTGGAGCTGCTGCTCTATTTTAATGATAACTAACTCCTTAAGCACAAAATGTAAGTAACCATCTCTATTAATTGCCTAATGTTAAATATTTCTTGAAGGAACTAATTAATTTTCACTTCCAAAATGTTGTACATCTGACACGTAGCTAATTTAAAGTTGTAGTCTTGGATAATTGGTAAATTATAATGCCTTGAATGGGATTTGCAGATATTTACTCATGCAATTTCGAGAAAAGTCAATGCAGGAAAAATCTGACAGAAACATTAAAAATGGACGTAGATTCATACTTTTGCTTGTGCTATACACTTTTGGGTATCTGAGAGAAGGAACTATATCTTATCATTTGTGTACTATAGTTTGTACATTAATTGCTATAAAGTGGAAATTGTCATTAATCATATGCCTATATTATGAACCACATTGAAATACTTGAGGGAGTTCACATTTCGGCACCCATATAATTTTGCAGAATCTCAAAAATTCCGACAAAAGGCTTTTTTTTTCAATTATTCTGTGAAGCAACACTGCATTGATGGCTCATTGATTACAAATACATACACAAAGGAACATAGAAAATGTTAAAAATGTAGGTTCCCTTTCAGATTAGGAAAATTCACAACAAGCCTAATGCTTTTTACTTGTTCTGAACAACACCCAATTTCAATCTTACTCAATCTACTCTTTCTTCAGAATCATATTGAATTGCCTCCTGAATCTAACCACACTGTTGCTTTCACAGTCCTCATTTAGACCTTAGAAGTATATGTGACACACTTGTTAATTTTCCAATTAAAACGTTCTGTGTCTATGTTTTTCAATGCTCTGTAGGCACTCAAAATGTTGCTTTCCAATTTTCTCCACTGTAGTGAAGAAACTAATGCTAGTAAATGAATGCTTTCATTTTGCCAGCAGCTTATTATCTTAGACTCAAGACTTAGAGTTGACGTCCTCGTGGATATTCTTGCCAGCCTCTGTCATTGAATTATACTCAGATCCCCACAAATATCCACTTAATGCTTCTACCAAGCCTCAGAAACAGAAGAAATTTATAATGCCTAATTAGTGCTTTGTCTGAAATCAGTAAACTCAGCCCAGACAGAGAACTGAACTGAGAATCTATTAATCTCTGCAGTTCAGTTTTGCATAGAGCGAAGGTCTTACCCATTATGCACCAAGGGTAGGCTTTTATCGAGTTACAATGTGCCTTTTTTGAAAGCTGTATCTACACGAACTGAAGATATGTTTCACAAAACATGCTGATATTTTAATCCTCATGCTCTGCAATTTCAAAACTTGGTTGCCATAATTCCTCGGGCCCACGTGATCATATTTGCTTTACTTTCCATTGCTGACGTCCCTCTTCATGCAATTACTGTGATCCATTATCTGCAATTTTTCTTGATAAAAACAAGGATGGAAACATTGCTAGAGGGGCAGAAAAAATGCATCGATCTTTCACATCAGTGGTTTGCCCACTAATGAAAGTTTCCATTGTCTGTAGCTCTAAGGGTCTGGAGGAAAATTAATTTGGGCAGTCTCAATTTAATTCAAATGAGGTGCAGGCATGCAAGGAAAGGAAAATGAAAAAAATGACCCAATATAATGATCAATATTAATTTGACAAACTCACTGGGAGAAATAGCAAGTGATGGCTGATTTAGAACTGGAACAGTATCACATAGTTAAGATTGTTCTCTTCAGGTTCAAGTCAGGGAAAAGGGATGTTTCTTCGCACATAGCCATGTTTTATATAACCTTTGATTGTTATTATTGGTCGATGTTGACATTGAAAGTGTTCAGTCAATAACACACATCTTTCACAAAAAGATGGACAGGAGAGAGAAGGCAGAAAACATTTTACAGTTTAGCAGCAGTAAATTAGTCTTCTGTTATTGTTTCCAAAAATCTTGCATGAATATTGCAACCCAGATTTTGCAGGGGCAATCACTGCCATTGCTCCACTGAAACTGAAAGCAATACTGGGAGGCCCCACAAGTGTAGAATCATGTAGGGAATCAGAAATTGCTGTCAGTGTTGTTCTGTTTCTCCAGTGTGTATAGTGTTGACGTTCCCCCAAGACTACAATCACTGGGAAACCGTGAATTAGCAAGAACTTCCACTCTTACTCTGTTAGTCTTGCTGTAAAATATCTGGAAGAAGCTGTATCTTATTGGGTGAGGTGCAATCTGGTTTCTGATTTTAACTCTCTCACAAACAGTTAAAACTAATTTTACACATGTGGAACATTCCATTTCTCCATCATGAAAAACAGTTTGTTTATATTAATGAGATAACAAGGTGTAATTTCTGAAGAAGAGTCTAGGCCCGAAACATCAGCCTTCCTGCTCCTCTCATGCCTGCTGTGTTCATCCAGCTCTACACCTTGTTATTTCAGATTCTCCAGCATCCGCAGTTCCTACAATCTCTGTTTATAGTAATGATTTAGTTTCTAACAAGCTCAATCATGATCATTTATTTTTATAAGTGAAAATATAGATAACACATGAAAGTCAACTTTTTAACTTTATAGTTTTCTGTCCATGAGACAACTCCACTTTACTAGTCTCTTATCCCATTGGCAGCCATCTCTGCTGTTCAACAACTGGAGATTCCCTGGTCTTGGTACCACATTTCATGGCCCCTGTAAAGCTGGCACATCTGTGCCACAGAAATCACCAGATCCTTGTGGTGGATGTCATATCATGGAAATCTGCTATTCTTCACAACCCCACCCCAGTGGGACCATGTCACATTTTCAGATCCCCTCTGTGGAATTCTGGTTTGGATGGTTCACTGTCACCAATCCTCATTTCACTATGCTGAATCTGGAGCCTATCTAATTATCAGTTAGGACTCTGCTCAATTTTAACAAAGGAGACACTTGACTTGCATAACAAGGTCATTTATTACATGACAGCAATAGGTACTGTTTACACGAACTTGCAATGAATAAATATTAAAAACTCTCAGGGGTTGTACAAAATATCTGCTCCCTTCAGATTCTTGTATTGACCTCAAGTATCTCTACCAAAGATTGTTTGACATAATCAGATTGGGTGGAGTACAATGTAGCAAGAACATTTAATTCCTTGAGAACCATTACCTTATACAACAGGAGTCAACAGCAGGCACTGTTGTTTCACTGCTGACTGCCCAATCTGGGCTTCTATCTCAGAAAATAAATTCAGAAATGTACATTTGTACAGAAAGAAGCACTAGCCAATAAAATAGTTAACAATTACAGTGGGACATAATAAGCCAGGTGTTTGATTTTGTACTTGATTCCTCCAGTTACTGTTTCATGCTTGTGGAAGAAACATAATGAAGTGAACTGTGTAATATTTCAGCTTGGCAAGGCTTTCTAAAAATTAGTACTTCTGTTTGAAGAATAAACTGAGGGAGGGGCCTTGACTTCTAATATCATGGCAGCAACTTTCAAGTCTATTTAGTTCTTGTACGAACAGTTGTTCAGATTTAAACAGAAACAGAAATCTTTCCTAACTTACTGGGAAATGAGAATAATTGATGGAGTGCACAGGTTTTCTTATATTTTAGGTAAAGGAAACACACAGAACAGGAGCACAATCTGTCTTCTGATTTTCATTGCATGGCAGAGACTGGAACTATCAAGGGAGTAACATTTTAAGTCATAAATACAATGCAAGTAGGCCACAGCCTTGAAATTATCTATTGATTAAATAGAAACCTATAGAAGATTTAGTGTTTAAAGCGTTTCATCATTATCAAAAAGAGAGCAACGCGGTTACCATAAACGTCTTCCAACTTTTTTTTAAAGAAATTTAGTTTGCCTTCTTTACAATGACTTTCAATTACGGTTTCTCCACCCCTAATGATCCTCACCAACTTCAATGTTGTGCCAGGGCATTTCCATTGCAAAGGGTATGAAATATGACAGAGATCTACCCACTTCTAGAAAACTATCTTATAGGTAGATGTTGCGGAATAATTTTCAGGAAACGACTGGCTTCTCTTGGTTTCTGAATAAAGCAAACATAATGAGACAGAAAAAGCAGCAACAGTCAGAAACATTAGAGAATTATAGCAGCCATGATAAATTCATCATCAGTCAATGTATCCACCACATTTAAACAAATATGAAGAACTAGAAGCTGTCTTTTGAATGAGAAGTAATTTCCTGCCCCTGCTTCATGATTCCCTGCACTACCTGTCACACTGAGGATAAAATAGCCTGCACTCCACCAACAATATTCAGTAGCAGCAGTGTGTACCATCTACAAGATGCACTGCAGAAATTCACTTCCGTTTCTTTGACAACACCTCCTGAACCCATTGCCCCTCCCACCTAGAAGCACCAAAGCCATAGATGCATGAGAACACCACCACCTGATTTGCAAATGGATGATGTCAAGGATTGTCCGTGTTGTTGGAGCTGCATTCATCCAAACAAATGGAAAGTATTCCACAACACTCCTGACTCGTACCATCGTGACGGTGGACAGGTACTGGGGAGACAAAAGGTTTATTTCTCATTGCAGCATTCCAAGCCTCAGACCAACTTTTGTCGATACAATATGTACATGGATGGTTCAGTTGAGTTTCTGGTTAATGGTAACCCCCCCCCCCCCCACCCCAGGATGTTGATAGTGGAGGATGCAGTGATGGTCATGCCATTGAACGTCAAAGGTCAATGGTTAAATTGTCTCTTGTTGGAGATAGTCATTGTATGATGTGAATGTTACTTGCCACTTATCAGCTCCAGTCACGACATCACCCAGGTCTGCATACAGACATGAGCTGCTTCAGTATCTGAAGAATCATAAATGGTGCTGGATGTTGTACAATCATCAGCAAACATCCAAGATTTTGAGCTTATGATGGTTGGAAGATCATTAATAAAGCTGCTGAAAATATTTAGACAAGAACAATATCCTGAGGAATTCTTGCAGTGATGCCCTAGGGATGAGGTGATTCACCTCCAGTAACCACAACCATCCTTCTTTGTGCTGGGTATGACTGCGACCAGGGAAGAGTTATCCTCCCTTCCCCAATTCCCTTTCAATCCAGTCTAGTCAGAGCTCTTTGATATCACACCATCAAATGCAGCCAAGATGTCAAGGCTGATCACTGAAATCTTCCCTCTGTAGTTAACTTCTTTTGTCCATGTTATAACTAAGGGGCAAGGAGGTGAGGAGCTCAGTCACCCTGGCTGAAATAAAATTGAGCTTCATGAGGTATATCCCTCTCTCAGCCTTTCCATTGTTATGCAGGGAACCTGTCACTTGATCAAACCCATACAATTTGATCAAGAAATGAAAGCACTCATTCACTCATCTGAGGCAACAATACCTGGAACATTATACATTAGGAGCTTCTCTTGAGAGGGGCTATGTTTGCTTCAGAGGCAAGCCCATGTAAGCACTGGGCCTCAGTTCAATGGCTGTGATTATCTGATACAATGAGGAAGACTTTTGATTTGAATTCCCATGGAAAAGAGGAGGCTAAAAGTGATTATTTCTGCTCCTATCTGTTGACAATACATTTGTTGCAATTGGAGACCATGTCTTCCATTGATTGCATTATATCTGGCCATCATACTGAGTGCTGTTCACTGGTCCAGCATTAGGTAATGCCAGCGCTCCCCCATTAATCTTGTGGAAATCTTCTAGACAGAGGGTTCATGGGACGACACGCCTCTCATCATAGATTAGGAGATCATCAATGATGCTAAGGTGTATATGCTGCTCAAAATTTTAATCAAAAATTAGTTTTTTGAGCTATATGGTCACTATCTACACTGAAAGTATGTGTGGATTGGCACACATTCCCCATCCTCTATCCAGCCTATCTGATTTATAGCAGATTTCTCAGTGTCACAGATAAACATTCAGCACTGGGAAGCATAATCTTCCACTTCCTCAACAAATTTCATGTCTTCCTGTCATGGATTGTTAACATGTCTGCTCAATAGCGTGTCAGTAGCTGAATCAAATTCACCTGAATCTGAATTGTTGGATCCTAACTGGCTTCTTAGCCAATTCTTTTATATTTAACAATGTGGTTTATGATTGGTTTAAACCTTCAACTGTAATCCGAGAGAAATCATGCCTGACAAAAACATTAGATTATTTGAGGAAGCATCAAGCAGCTTAGATAAAGGGCACTCAGTAGATGCCATATATCGGGATTTCCAAAAGCTGTTTAAAAATCCAGCACATGTAAAACTACTTAATTAATATGAGGCCATGATGTTGAGGGTAGTATATTAACACTGGTAAGGAATTGGCTAACTGTTTGTTTTCACCCACAGGCATTGCTGGTTAGACCAGCATTCATTGCCCTTCCCTAGTTGGCCTTGAGACTGTGGTGATGAACTACCTTCTTGAACTGCTGCAGTCCCTGTGCTGTAGGTAGGCTCACAATGTGATTAGGGATTGTTGATTCAATAATACTGAATGAGTGATGATATATTTCCAAGTCAGAATGGTGAGTGGTTTGGACAGAAATTTCGGGAGGTGATGTTCAATGTATCTGCTGCCCTTCTAGGTGGTAGTGGTCATGGGTTTGGAAGGTGCTGCCTAAGGATCGTTGAAGGATATCTGCAATGCATCTTTTCGGTGGGACAAACTGCTGCTACTGAGTATCAGTGTTGGAGGGATTAAAGGTTTGTGGATATGTTGTCAATCAAGCAGACTGCTTTGTCCTGGATGGTGTCCAGCTATGTGAGTATTGTTGGAACTCCATTAATCGAGGCAAGTGGGAGTATTCTATCACACTCATGACTCGTGTCTTGCATGTAGGCTTTGGGGAATCAGCAAATGAGTGTTTCACTCCAGAATTCCTAGCCTCTAACCTGCATTTATAGCCATTTTATTTATATGGATAGTCCAGTTCAGTTTTTGGTCAATAGCAACCCCCCCTCTGGATGTTGGTAGTGAGGAACAGTGTTCTGAGGGAGGGTCACCGGACCCGAAACGTTAACTCTGATTTCTCTTCACAGATGCTGCTGGACCTGCTGAGCTTTTCCAGCAACTGTTGAAGCAATATAAGCTTGGTATCTCTGGCTGAGGGGACAAATGCATTAGGCAAGGCAATATAAGGCAGGAGTGCTGTAAGCATGCATGTAGGCTCAGGGTGAGTGAGCGCTACTACAGCAAGTGAAGAGGCCAGAGATATACGCCGGTCGAGTCCATGAGCTGGGTATACATTCTTCGGTATATTGTGTCCTTGCTCAGCATTACAATGATCTTTGCTGATACAGCCTGAAATGTAGGATTGAAGTGCAAAAGCATCCTGTAGAAATGTTCACTAAGGGTTCTTGGAATAGCAGATGCCAATATCCATGGAAATGGTAATGGAGATTACCCTAAGACTTTGGTACCCTGTACCCAACATGGAGGTCATTCAGAACAAGCAACAAGCTATTTCACCAGGTATTGTCTGTGGTTTTCTTGTCAAATTTTCGAAATGTCTAGCTTGTTTGGTGAATGTAATAAAATAGAAAGCTGATTATTAATAAGGCAAGCTGTACCATCAATAAAATGTTTAAAAAGTGATAATCCCCTTCACTGGTAATCTGCTGCTGTCTAATGAGAAACGTGCTACATCACTTGTGAAAAGCAAAAAAAAAATGGCACGTGCTGCTTCTGACATTGATATGAGCCTCTCCGGATTTCTCTTCTGAATCTGCCACATATCTTGCCACAGTCCATATCACTCAGACTCCGACAAGATTCCACCCTGTGGGTCTGATCAAGAAGAATTGAAAACAAGCTGGAAAACTCAGGCTGTAGACATTTAAAAACGAAGCATTTGTAAGAAAGTCTTTTTCACACCTCGAACATATTGTGTCAACTCTGCACATCTCTGAAGCACAAAACATGATCATTTGGCTTGGTGGTTGTTTGATTGCTAGTTTTACCTATCAGACGCTGCTTCAGTTGTTCATCATTCATTTATTCATGTGATGTAGCCTCATCAGGTTGACACCTCATTTTTATGTATAGCTAGTGTTGCTGTCAGAATGATGTCCTACATTCCTCATTGAACCAGGGTAGTGAACCCTGGCATATTCACCCCACAGGCAAAACCATGACATATTGAGATAAAAGGTACTGCAGATGCTGGAGAATCCGAGATAACAAGCATGGGGCTGGATGAACACAGCAGGTCAAGCAGCATCATAGGAGCAGGAAAACTTGACGTTTCGGGCCTAAACCTGAAGGGTTTAGGC
>JAHRHZ010000069.1:10193226-10309929 GCA_024137785.1 Ginglymostoma cirratum | reverse complement strand
CCGAAACGTCAAGTTTTCCTGCTCCTATGATGCTGCTTGACCTGCTGTGTTCATCCAGCCCCATGCTTGTTATCCCATGACATATTGAGGTCTTTTTACCTGAAGTACAATCCTTTTGATTGTAACTCTCCAATCATTTGCTTTACAAAGTTGAGAATCCACAGATTTGGAAGTAATGGGTTCTAATGTGGGTAAAACAAATGTGCCTCAGCAGAGTATAGTACTGATGTAACAAAGTCATGATTTCACACTTTGCGTGTCTTACATTTTGAATGGAACTGTTATGTGATTTTTAATGGTGTAGATTTTTGAGAAACAGACCAAATGTTCACACTGACACTATCGACAGCTCAGGTTTTTCTTGGTAATGACTGTATAATATCAGCAGAAAATGGCTCCACTCTTATGACTAGAAAAGGAAACATTCCTCTTTGCAGGCAACATGTCTTTACCCCTTACTTTAACAACAAACTTTATTTTAAAATAAATAGTAGCTAAAATATTAGATAAAAGAATGTCATCTCAATGATTCAGCACATTCATTATTAATATTGCGTAGTGAGGTTTCAAACTATATCAATATATATAAATATTGAAAAGACCGGGTGATTCACATCATTACTCCCATCATTAACTTTTTGAGAAATTATTTGCATACCTCATTTTTATTTTGGACATTTTTGTAAACATTCAAATTTATTTGAGTGTTTCACATTTGATAGTGATGGGTATCGACTGTAATCTTGTCAAATTTTATTCTCAATCAGGAGTTGCACAACAAAATCTCTAATGATAATGAAGCTTTAAAAAAAAATACTATTCCAATTTATATATCAGTATGCAGTCGGTTCCCAGGCTAGAGCATTGTTTGATTCTGAGCACAGTAGGTGAAGCCACAAATATTTTGTTTTGAGAACATGTACCTCATTCAGATTATAAAAGCTCCTTTGTATTTATATCTCCATTTCATTTTGTAAAGCAAGCATACTTCTATTATTGAGAAAGTAGAGATCATATGAAATCTGTGCCTTACATACATTACAACCAAAAAATTTAGGAATCAGAGAATCTGTGGTTATAGGTGCTAAAGTGACATCAGTGTCATGTGTGATTACTTCCAACTTGTCCAATGCTGAATGGCATCTTGGGAAGGTATTAACGTGAAGGAGTGTAGAAAATGGAAGGTTGTTGAGCAACATAGATTGCATGGGCCTATCAGAAGTATGTAATGAAGGACTTTCAGGCTACATACATATAGAAGTCACTTTAGGATGTATTTATGTCCAGCTGTGTGGCAATCTTTAAGGAACTGCACAGTACCAGAAATGAGCTGGACACAGCAAGGGAAAATCAGAGGCAAATTGGTGGAGACTAAGCAAACCATCATTTCAGTCAGTATTGGAATACTGATTTGACTTCAGCAGTGCCCCTTTTGACCTTAATGCTCTAGCTAATAGCTTGGCTTAACCTTGCATGGATGAACATCCATCCAGCAGCAGGAACAACTACTCAAGGCAATTTAAAGAGTTCATTAATAACTCGCCGGTTAATTGCTGATTACTTTTTCCTGACTCTGCTTGAGCTTGTGAATAGGTTTAGTGTTTTAAGGAATTGTTTTCTGTAGGTGAAGTGTGGGGAGAGTGGAGAACAGGTGTTGACAGTCAAATATGTTTCTGGGCACGCCATTCCCTGCCAGTAATTCATGCCAGGATTGCAATTTTTGTGAGTTACAGAGAGAGAGATGAAGCAGGCATCAAATGAGTGGACAAACTACTCATAAAGGAAGGAGAGGGAGGAAAGGGTTCTCATCACAAGTTCTTGCTTTGGGTGTTCTGAGATAACATATCTTGTCTCTATTAAAGCCAGGAGCAGTGCGTGCATCACCTGCATTTTAAGAAGGAGGCGCTCACAGAGCTCTGCCCATCACTTGCAACAAAACCTGCAACCACACGGCATTGCTAGGATGGCACTGCCAGTGAGGACGAAGGTGCTTGAGGCCCTGAAGTTCTTCAGGTTGGGATTTCAAAAACATTGGAGCCACCAAGGTATCAAATGTCTCCCAGTGTGCCGTATGTTTTTGCATCAGAGAGATGACAGAAGATCTTTAAGCCAGGAGAGGAAGGCATCACTGCCTGTAGTCTGCATGCACATGGCTTTTCCAGGGCAGTGAACTTCCCTGCAGTGTAAGGCATCTTTGTCTGCACACATATGGTTTATAAATGCTGTAATTGATCAATACTCCTTACTGCTCACTGAATGTGTAGTTGATGAGTGAGACTCAGCACATCATGATGTTTTTATATGCATCAAGTCTCCCTATTCTTTCAATCTTTGAGCAAGCATTTAAAATCAGCGAATGGCCACTGGGCAACGAGAAATATTTGCTCACATCTGATGCATAATCCACTCAATAAACTCAGCACATGTGCCCCCAAGCTCATAATGGGAATGATGTTCTTCAAGAAATGTCATTGTGCATAGAACTGGGATGCTGAAGCAACTTCTCGCCTGCCTCAAAAACTGTTTAGCAGCCCTCCAGCACAAATGCCCTGATTTGTGATTGTCATCTGCATACTCTTCAACCTTGCAAGGGCATATCCTTTGTCACCAACAATCTGGCAAGCACATCAGGAGAAAGTGCAAGGGAAGAGGCAGTGAAACATATACAGTCTGGATTAGTTGTCCATGAGTGCTCCTTTCAACTCGACCTCTTGTGAGTGCAGCTAATGAATATAACAGTGTTGAGTTTGGGGAATGAATTATGACTGATGTGAACTGTTGGCATGTGGCCTGATGGGTGATTGTGCATTGAGCAAACTGGTTCACTTGGAAGCAATAACTGTGAAGCTGTAAAAGCACAGCAGATAAGACAGCACCTGAGAAGGAGGAAAGTCAACATTTCAGCTTGAAACATTGACTTTCCTGTTCCTCGGATGCTGTCTGACCTGCTATGCTTTTCTGGCTTCACATCTATTGACTCTGGCTTCCTGTATCTTCAGTCCTTACAGTCTCCAAGTGACTTGGAAGCGTTGGAATTATAAGATGATTTGAATGCTACATCAGAAAATCTGGGAACTGACTCTGTGCCAAGCTGAACAGCTTTATTAAACATTCAGGCATTCCACTCCAATGGCTTTGACCACCTGCAGCAGCCAGAATGTACTAGCCATTTATGGGATGCAGACTGCCTTAAATGGTGCCGGCCACACATGACCATGAATTTCCTGCTCAGGCATAGAATTGTCCAACAGCATGTTTATCATTGGGCTGTGAACTGTTATCATTTGAATGAGCAGCTGGCACGATATTTGCATGGTACCTGCATAAGGATGTAAAAATAAAAACATAGGAGCAGGAATAGACCACACAGCCCTACGGACTTACTCAACCTAATTGTAGCTGTACTGCAGTTCAACTCCACTTCCCTGCACATTCCCTTGATCCCCCATCCAACCAAAAAAACTCTATTCTCACCTTAAATATATTCAACCACTGAGTATTAACAGTTTTCTGAGGCTGCAAATTTCAAAGACTCACAAGTCTTTAAGTGAATAAAAGTTCTCCTGATCCCAGTCTTAAATGATCTTCCCCTTTTCTGGATGCTATGCCCTTTGTTCTAGATGTCCTGATCAGAGAAAAAAGATGCACTCAGTTTCAACTCGGGAAACACCCTTCTGGATGTTGCACGTGAATTTGAATGGATAGAAGTGATTTTTGGATTCTAATCCCCACGGCCAAATTTCAAGTGCTTTCAACCAATATGCATTTTACAAGACTGCAGCTGTGGAGTAGGCAGTGTCCAGGTTCTGAGCCTAGGGCTCATCCACAGTCTTCTTCTGCTTTTCTTCTTCTTTTCTTTATTATTTGCTTCCATTTTTCGTTTTGATTCTTTTTTACTTAGCTTCTGGAGAGAGCTCAGTCATGAAGGGCAATGGCATTGGGGTCCAGAGCATGACAGTGGCTGGGGTCCAGAGCTCGATTTGGTGCTCAGCAATGAGGCGGCTGGTGAGATGGGTGGAACTCCAGCGATCTGTGATGTCGCAACATCATTGAGGTCCAGAGTGATTGACGGCTAGGTGGCGGGCGAACCTGGGTGGGACTTTGGCCATCAGTGTCTAGACGGCAGCATGGAGGAGATCAGGCCCAGTCCAAACTCTCCTTGTAAGATAGCCAATTCATTCCAGGTATCAACCTTGCAAACCACCTCTGAAACACCTCAAATGCAATTACAGCCTCCCTTCAATGAGAAGATGACCAAATGGTCCACCTACAGCTGTTTGCCCAGTCTTATCCCATTTCCCAGCTATTGTGGGGAAGCCCAGCATGGACTGTCTGTAAGCCCATAGCTAAACAAGGACTGGAATACTGAAATTTTAACTTTATTTCATTATTTTCCTACTTTATACTAAGAAGTGTAATGGTGAACTTTTAAGTTTTAACCTAAGGTTTCGTACCTAGATACCTTTGTACAAAGACAGTGCCAGAGAATAACTTTGTACACTTTTCAATGTATTCTTCTGCTTGAGGGATAATAAAACCTAACTCGAATTCTAATATCACAACAATACGCTCTCAGACCCTGTAAAGCAGCAAATAATGTTACGTGTAATTTAAGAATAAGCACTGTTTGAAAATTATAAAAGAAGGCTTCTTTATTTCACTGGAAAGCAACTTTTATTAATGTTAATGGAAAAGCATAATTTTTTAAAATTATTTTTGTTTGTTCATGGGATATGAGTGGTGCTGACTGGGCCTTCTCTAATTGCTCGGGTAAAGGTGATGGTTTTGCACCTCTGCAGTCTTTGGAGTGCAATTTGAACTGGACTTGCCAAATAAATACAATGACAAAAAGAGCACTTCAGAGGCTCAGAATCCTCGAGAGAAACTCACATCCTGATAGCCCAAAACATATCCACTATCAACAAGGCACAGTTGGGAGTTAGATGGAATATGTTCCACTCGCCTGGATGGGTGAAGGTCCAGAATTGCTCAAGAAGCTTCACACCATCCAGGTCAAAGCAGTCCACTTGATAGGCAGCACATCCACAAGCATCCACACTCTTGACCACTGACATTCAGTGGCAGCAATGTATGACTTATAAGATTCATTGTAGAAATTTACGAAGGTTATTTGCCCTAATACCTCTTCCACACTGAAACGACTGATGAATATTTAAGCCAAAGATTCTGGAATTAGTGAAGAACCTGTTGGATGCTCTGAGAACTGAAGGTGTGTTCATTGGAAGAATGAAATATTGAGCTAACAAAGCTGGAAACCTTATTTAAGAGATAACAAGGTGTAGAGCTGGATGAACACAGCAGGCCAAGCAGCATCGGAGGAGCAGGAAGGCTGACGTTTTGGGCCTAGACCCTTCTTCAGAAATGGGGGAGGGGAAGGGGGTTCTGAAATAAATAGGGAGAGGGGGGGAGGTGGATAGAAGAGGGATAGAGGAGAAAATAGGTGGAGAGGAGACAGACAGGTCAAAGAGGCAGGGATGGAGCCAGTAAAGGTGAGTGTAGGTGGGGAGTTAGGGAGGAGATAGGTCAGTCCAGGGAGGACGGACAGGTCAAGGGGGCGGGATGAGGTTAGTAGGTAGGAGATGGGGGTAGGGCTTGAGGTGGGAGGAGGGGATAGGTGGGAGGAAGGACAGGTTAGGGAGGTGGGGACGAGCTAGGCTTGTTTTGGGAGGTGGTAGGAGGAGGGGACATTTTGAAGCTTGTGAAGTCCATGTTGATACCATTGGGCTGCAGGGTTCCCGAGCGGAATATGAGTTTCTGTTCCTGCAACCTTCGGGTGGCATCGTTGGGGCACTGCAGGAGGCCCAGGAAGGACATGTTGTCTGAGGAATGGGAGGGGGAGTTGAAATGGTTTGCGACTGGGAGGTGCAGTTGTTTAGTGCGAACCGAGTGTGAATGTTCTGCAAAGCAGTCCCCAAGCCTCCGCTTGGTTTCCCCGATGTAGAGGAAGCCACAACGGGAACAGCGAATGCAGTATACCACATTAGCAGATGTGCAGGTGAACATCGGCTTGATGTGGAAAGTCTTCTTGGGGCCTGGGATGGGGGTGAGGGAGGAGGTGTATGGGCAGGTGTAGCACTTCCTGCGGTTGCAGGGTTGCCGGGTGTGGTGGGGCTGGAGGGTAGTGTGGAACGGACAAGGGAGTCACGGAGAGAGTGGTCCCTCCAGAAAGCAGATAAGGGTGGGGAGGGAAAAATGTCTTTGTTGGTGGGGTCGGATTGCAGATGGCAGAAGTGTCGGAGGATGATGCGTTGGATCTGGAGGTTGATGGGGTGGTACGTGAGGATGAGGGGGATTCTTTTTTGGTTGTTATTGCGGGGAGGGGGTGTGAGGGATGAGTTGCGGAAAATGCAAGAGACATGGTTGAGGACGTTCTCGACCGCTGAGGTGGGAAGTTGTGGTCCTTGAAAAACGAGGACATCTGAGATGTACGGGAGTGGAATGCGTCATCTCGGGAGCAGATGTGGCGGAGGCGAAGGAATTGGGAATAGGGGATGGCCTTTTTGCAGGAAGGTGGGTGGGAGGAGGTGTATTCTAAGTAGCTGTGGGAGTCCGTTGGTTTGAAATGGATATTGCTTTCTAGGTGGTTGCCAGAGATTGAGACAGAGAGGTCCAAGAAGGAGACAGAGGTATTAGAGATGGTCCAGGTGAACTTAAGGTTGGGGTGGAAGGTGCTGGTGAAGTGGATGAACTGTTCGAGCTCCCCGTGGGAGCATGATGCGGCGTCGATACAGTCATCAATGTAACGGAGGAAGAGGTGGGGTTTAGGACCAGTGTAGCTGCGGAAGAGGGATAGTTCCACGTAACCTACAAAGAGGCAGGCATAGCCTGGGCCCATGCAGGTACCCATGGCCATCCCCTTTGTCTGTAGGAAGTGGGAGGAATTGAAAGAGAATGGTTGACGGTGAGGACGAGTTCGGCTAAGCGGATGAGGTGTCAGTGGAGGGGGACTGGTCGGGCCTACGGGACAGGAAGAAGCGGAGGGCCTTTAGGCCATCTGTATGGGGAATGCAGGTGTATAGGGACCGGACGTCCATGGTAAAGATGAGGTGTTGGGTACCGGGGAATTGGAAGTTCTGGAGGAGGTGGAGGGCGTGGGTGGTGTCACGGACGTAGGTAGGAAGTTCTTGGACCAAGGGGGAGAAAATGGAGTCAAGATAGGTGGAGATAAGTTCGGTGGGGCAGGAGCAGGCGGAAACAATGGGTCGACCAGGGCAGTCAGATTTGTGGATTGTGGGAAGGAGATAGAAGCGGGCTGTGCGGGGTTGGGGAACGATGAGGTTGGATGTTGTGGGTGGGAGGTCACCTGAGGTGATGAAGTTGCGGATGGTTTGGGAGATGATGGTTTGGTGTTTGGGGGTGGGGTCATGATCCAGGGGGCGTTAGGAGGAGGTGTCAGAGAGTTGGCGGCTGGCCTCGGCGATGTAGAGGTCAGTGCGCCACACTACAACTGCGCCTCCCTTGTCCGCGGGTTTTATGGTGAGGTTAGGATTGGAGTGGAGGGCTGCACGTTCTGTGCGGGAGAGGTTGGAGTGGGTGAGAGGGGTGGAGAGGTTGAGGCGATTGGACCACTCTGTTTCCATCTCTGGCAACCACCTAGAAACCGATATCCATTTCAAGCCCACGGATTCCCACAGCTACTCAGAATACACCTCCTCCCACCCACCTTCCTGCAAAAACGCCATCCCCATTCCCAATTCCTTCGCCTCCGCCGCATCTGCTCCCAGGATGACGCATTCCACTCACGTACATCACAGATGACCTCGTTTTTCAAGGACTGCAACTTCCCCTCCACAATGGTCGAGAACGCCCTCGACCGTGTTGCCCGCATTTCCCGCAACTCATCCCTCACACCCTCTCCCCGCAATAACAACCAAAACAGAATCCCCCTCGTCCTCACGTACCACCCCACCAACCTCCAGATCCAACGCATCTGCCATCTGCAATCCGACCCCACTAACAAAGACATTTTTCCCTCCCCACCCTTATCTGCTTTCTGGAGGGACCACTCTCTCCGTGACTCCCTTGTCCGTTCCACACTCCCCTCCAGCCCCACCAAACCCGGCACTTTTCCCTGCAACTGCAGGAAGTGCTACACCTGCCCATACACCTCCCTACTCACCCCCATCCCAGGCCCCAAGAAGACTTTCCACATCAAACAGATGTTCACCTGCACATCTGCTAGTGTGGTATACTGCATCCGCTGTTCCCGTTGTGGCCTCCTCTACATCGGGGAAACCAAGCAGAGGTTTGGGGACCGCTTTGCAGAACACTCACTCTCGGTTCGCACTAAAGAACTGCACCTTCCAGTCGCGAACCATTTCAACTCCCCCTCCCATTCCTCAGACGACATGTCCATCCTGGGCCTCCTGCAGTGCCCCAACGATGCCACCCGAAGGTTGCAGGAACAGCAACTCATATTCCGTTTGGGAACCCTGCAGCCCAATGGTATCAATGTGGACTTCACAAGCTTCAAAATCTCCCCTCCCCCTACCACCTCCCAAAACCAGCCTAGCTTGTCCCCGCCTCCCTAACCTGTCCTTCCTCCCACCTATCCCCTCCTCCCACCTCAAGCCACACCCCCATCTCCTACCTCCTAACCTCATCCCGCCCCCTTGACCTGTCCATCCTCCCTGGACTGACCTATCTCCTCCCTACCTCCCCACCTACACTTACCTTTACTGGCTCCATGCCCACCTCTTTGACCTGTATGTCTCCTCTCCACCTATCTTCTCCTCTATCCATCTTCTATCCGCCTCCCCCTCTCTCCCTATTTATTTCAGAACCCCCTTCCCTTCCCCCATTTCTGAAGAAGGGTCTAGGCCTGAAACATCAGCCTTCCTGCTCCTCTGATGCTGCTTGGCCTGCTGTGTTCATCCAGCTCTACACCTTGTTATCTCAGATTCTCCAGCATCTGCAGTTCCTACTATCGCTGTAAACCTCATGCCTGGGTTAAAATACTGGCCAAAGGGGCGTCAAAGCAATTTTTTTTTAATAATTCATAATAATCTATTAAAAGTAGATTAATTTTTAATCTGCACTATAAATTACAGAGGGGAGGACAAGATAATAATCAATAATATTCATCTGAACTCAAGGATGGGGAAGAATATGTGGGGCTTATTTAAACAGAGCAAAGAAACAATTAAATCATTGTGGAAATGGAACAATATTTGTATTTGGCAAGAAAGAAAGTTCATTCAATTTTTTCCCATTTTAGTGTTAAATTAATTGAATTATACTTCTTGATGTACACCAATTTGCTCTTATTATGTACCACTCTTAGATATAACAAATCCTATCTATTATGGACAATGTCTATATTGCAATTCATGGCTGTTCTCATCAAAACGCCATGCACATTGGCTTGCTGTGTTCCTCCAGCTCCACGCTGTATTATCTCTGACACCAGCATTAGCAGTTCTTCCTGTCTCTGCACATTTGTTTTCCCTTTTGTCTCTTTTTTTGAATCACGGCTGAAAAGTGTTCAGGAAGATTAGTCAGCCAACATGATGGAGATGTTTTTGCTGAGTATTACATTAAAGGATCAGAAAGGAAATATCACACAGGTCAGGATTTTCCACGCTGAATTTCAAGAACAAGCTGAATGTTAAGAGGTCATCACTTCTGCCATGATCCTGGGTGAGCTATCATGTGCTTTTCTCCTTGTTCAACACGCAACTGAGATGTCACACGATTTAGACAGTTAGTCACACGGGTTGAGAAGGCAGAATGCCCTCTCTTCTGGTGAGACCTTCTGGCGTAGTAGGTTCTGGTGTCATACGTAAAAACCAACAGGACACCACTCATTAATCCATCCAGATCAATCCAGAGCCTCATTTTCAGCAGACCTATTGTCCCTTCGGCATAGTCCTGTTCGGAGAATGGTCTACGCTCATTCTATGCTTGGCCTCAGTCAGGGGTTGCATAATGGAGTGAGCAAACCTTGGTTGCAATTGTCTCCTGAAGGGCTGCCCATCACTCAGAAGCAGAGCCCATATGCTCAGATAGAAAATAAATCTTTACTCTGCCCACTCTGTGCATGCTCACAGCCATTTTTTATTTCCGTTGCCCATTTAGAATTCGCACGAGAATGAAAGGCAACTTCGGCCACGTTTGGCACAATGAGTGACAGGCTCAGCCTAGTAATTAAAAGTCCACATTCCTCAAACTCCATGTTCCTTTGTCTGTTGACAGGGGTTCACACACATCCCTTTAAACAATGACTTTGTCTTCCAACATTAACCCCTGAGCTCTAGCGCTACATCTAATCACACCAACCATCCAGCAGTGTTGACCCCTTGTTGAAGCCAGGGAGGGTGTCACTGTTGAAGCCCCACCTCTTCTTCCAATGCAGAATCCCATGTTGTCTAATGCACTCGGTTCTCCTTCTCCCCCTCATGGGTTGACTTTTCCCTCTTCACGGTTATTCTCCCCTCTCCATTCCAGTATGCTGCCTCCAATCCTCAAAAATGATTTCTCCAACTTCCCTTTAACATCCGTGGTCCCTGATTAAGCCGACCATCAGAACTTACTTTCCTCGATAGGCGTGAAGAGATGGTCGTGGCCGATGACTGACTAGACCCCTGACTGTTATCTGTGCAGATCCCAGTTGTAGTGGGAATGAAAAAAAAAGCATTTTTAAAAGGTAGTAGTAGACAACCTAGTCCTGTAAGGCAAGTTTCAAAAACCATGAACTTTGAACACCCTATGGGTCTATATCAATAGAAATGACTGGAGAGGTACCTTGTACAGGTGCACAGGTATGAGATTGTCATAGCACAGGGCTGCACAGCAACCTCTTCACATCTTCCCTGATGGCTGCTGACAAGCTGTCTTTTTGACTGCAGAAAGGCAAGGCAAAAGTACTGTGACTCAATAAGCTGTGGTTCAGAAAGCAAGACAATACAAGGCAGAGATGCTGTGATCATCTGAGTAAGCCCAAAGTGAGAGAGTGCGAAGGGAGCAAGCAAGGAGCCCTGAAGTGCCCCTTCATCCAATCCATGAGCTAGGTGCCTGTCCCTGTGCAAAATGTCCTGGCAGCTGCATTACAATGAAAGGTAACAATGTGCTTCAAAGTGAAGCTTTGAAGTGCGGAACTGTATTGTGCATGGATCAGAGATGTGCCTTCAGGGTGCAAAGAGGCTGCTGCACGTCTGATGCCAAACACCATGGGAGAGAGTTGCAGGCACTTGATCATTTTCAGAGACTTTAGTCAAAATGGAATGGCCTCATGCTAACTGGAAAAGAGACCATCAGCAGAAGATTCAATGTGGCTGAAACAGTTTAAAAATCCCTCACTATTAAAAACAACAAAATTACAAGCAGCTGTTCAGAAACAGATGAGTCCGTTCACAAAAAAAGTATTGAGCTGACTCGTCTGTTTCCATTTTCATGTTATCTAGCAATGTTGACAGCCATTTTGATGATCATGACTTATACTGGTTATGACCAAAGGTTATTATTCTATTTAAAATGGTTAACTGTTTTTTTGAACAGTTTTTTAAATTTCAGAAAAGAACTAACTTTGAAAGATCAGGGTGGAAATGGCAAAAGGTCTGAAGTAGGGGTTCCTAACTAATTTACAGCGTTCATTTGGGTATGCAATGGATAACTCAGGCTCAAATCTTTCAGCCTGGCAACAATTGTGGTTCATTGTTTTCTTTGGCTTTGACTTGATTTCCAGATGTTTTAGTGGAACATGTTAAAAAGTGTTGCGTGTATAGAGAGGTGGAGGTAAAACAGAAGATAATGTAGTTACTTTGAGTATTGCAGTGTGCTGCTGCTATTCGATGAGGAAGCTAAAGAGGTTAGGCCGCAATCAACTATGACTGCTGCTTAATCGGCTGATCTCTGTGGAAAACTGTGATTCTTAGTATCCACTTCCACAGAAATGGTTTGTTGGTGTTAGGGAGAACTCACCCAAGGGGAGATCTGTCATCACACAGTGATTTGGTTGAAGGCAACATTTCCACCCCTCAGCGACAGAAGGTCCTGCCTCAGAGGGTCATTCAGAGGCTGCCAATTCTAAGGTGCTGGGATACCAGTGACATGCTAGTACCGTGCTCCGCCAATGAGGAGGTGAATGGATGCAACGGATAACAACTTTGCAAGTAATTGGGGGTCAGTGCCAAAGGTGGGGGCGGTTGGTGAATGAGACGGTGAACACGGTGGTTATGAAAGGCTATAGGTAAAGGGTAAGCTGCACGGTTTACACCTCTTGAGGCTCCTCAATGTGCCCAGAGGACACAGAGAAACCAACCACTTTGGCTTCTTGGTGTGAGCCTCAGTACTGCTGGGAGATATTAACTGCAGTGGGATGGAGCTTTTATGCCTCAATTGAACCTTGAGTGGGCAGATTATACCCTGCCATCCCTACCTCTGGTATAACTGTGATGGGTCCAGAGGTGGACCGACAAGGGGTAGACAGACCTGTCACTGGATTTAACATATTCCCCGACTGCAAATCTGTCAGCAGGGCAGTATAAAATCCAATCAATTTGTTTCTGTACTGTTGCTAAAATAGAGCAAAATAACAACTCAGATCTGACCTCACATGACTCAAATGATTTCAGTCTGCCTGCTGAACACTGTTGAAAATAGCACTGCAAAGAATGGCACTAATGCAGAACTGGGTATGTAAGTAATTACATTTTCATAGGTGTGGTTTGAGGCTGGTATGGAAGGTAGTCTCTAATGTGGAGAAATTGAAAGTCTTGAAGTTGAGGAGTGGCAAACTACACGAAAGAAATGGAAACATTCGGTGACATTTTAAGAGCAAACACACTTCATCTGCGGCACAATGTGCAGCAGCGATCCGAAAATTAAAATAGGAGTTTGAGGATTGTATTTTTCGAGGGACATGTCTGAGCAGCTGGTATATTGTTTACTGAAGGCATTGATCCATGCAATCTACCTCCCGTATTAGGTACAGTTCTGGACACTGTGGTAAAATGAGACATTCTGGCCTCAGAGTGAGTGAATGACATCTAAGTTGACAAACAGGATAAGGCACTTACGCTACAGATGGAAAACCAATGAGTATTGGTGTCTAATAGCTTAAAGTACACCTTAATGAAATCTTTAAAGAAAATAATTGGATCTCAGAGAAATTTTCTGTGTTAATATAAGCTCTAACTGAAGTTAACATGGCATCAAGCTTACAAGCTAATGCGAATACATGGTTCAAATATAAGGGGACAGATTCCACTGCAACACTCTGAGTACATGCCAGAGGCTTATATAGTGCCAGAAATTTGTACAGTCCCAACCCATGATTTTCTACCCATTAATTTTTAGGGATTTAAGATTTAGTTAGGGAATTTGGAAATTCCAAGCATCTATATTGAGCTCTGAAGCAGAAAATGTCTACACAACATTTGCATTCAGATCATCGAGACAATGAATAGTTTGTCTGAAGCAGCAATGGGAATAGCAGATGCAATAAATTTCAAGAAGTGATAAGTGATGGTCTGGCAGATGAGATGAAGGAAAGATAAAATGGACGGAATGGGATGTATATGAATTAACATCTGAGGCAGGTGCAGTGGGTGGAACTGGGGTCATTCCCAACTCTCTTCAATCTGAAGTTCTTAAAGGTCCATTATCAGAATGTAGAGAGGGGATGGTTGGTTATGTCAGGTATCTTGGATCACAGTGGCAATTTGATGGATTCCGTTTGCAAATTGAGCAGTGTTATAAGGGCGCATTAGTTCACCACACTGTGTGAGCTGTGACTTGTGATGGAATTTCCTGTTACAATCCTGTTTCAGTCAGGAGACCATGAAGGGCCTGCTTGGTTTGTTGTGAATGAGGAAAACCACTTCATAGTCTGACTAGAAGGGATTCTGACTAGACTGTCTTGAAGGTTAACAAAATATAATTTATTGCATGTTAGCAATGAATTTGCAGGACACACTAACAAATCAGATGTTACTCCTGTGACTTTGAGGATAACCAGATGCTATATCTCCCTCCTTTAGGATCCCAAATGTTCTGCTTCCAAGTCTATACGGCACCATCATAGTGGGAGATGCTTAAAACACTCCCTAATATTTACCCTTTCAGACTCTTTCCAAAATATTTGCCAATCTTTTTATCTAATTATTACTATTGTTATGACTCACTGGAATACTGTGCTGGATATCAAGCCTCATTATTCCCAGATTCATCATGAAAGTTGAAAATATTACTAAAGTACACAAAATCCTCAATTTTCCTGTCAGATAGATCCAGGATGACAGAAAACAAGGACCAGATTCCTGGACTTAACAAGAATCACTATTCATTACTAATAAATTAATCTTAATCACAAGTAAACAGCTATGAACTATCAACACATGGCTGTACTGGTTAAAACTATAACCTCTTCTAAAACCCCTACAGAAACAAATATGCAGACAGACACAGGCACCAGCTATTTCCTCAGCTACCCAGCAACCAGTCAGAGAGCTGTTATCAGGCTTAAGACCTTTGACATCCACAAATGGTCACTATTCTATAAACCAATCAGTAACCTCTTGCCGGCTGCATCTCACTTTATAGATACATCCTCTCACACCTTCGCCCACTATTTGAAAAGCAGGAGTGTAAATATGGGCCACAAAGGGTAATAGTAACTTTTTAAAGGCACAGCAAAACCTTCAAGATTTTTTGTGCAAAACAATACCTTTTCCTCTATTAAATCTGCAATCAATTATCAAATACAATAAAAAGATGCAGCCTTTACTCTATTTTATGTATGTTTGTATCACCAGATTTACCATAAACTCGTTGACCCAAAACCTGTTGAGTTTCCAAGTAACATGCAAAGTGGGTTGCTGATTTCCCTTGTCTGATATTCCTGGGGCAAATGTCAGGAATCGGGCAGGACAGCCCTGCCCTGACAGTGCCTACCAGGAAACACAACGGGCCTTTAACAATAGGGTGGTCACAAGGGATGTGGGTGAATTCCAGCATCTGCTGAATGGCAAATTATTTAGGAATGGCACACGGTAACATGGAACCAGAATGGGATTTGATGGACGCCATAGGGGCAGTGGAGGTAGCTAATGAGGTGAGATTGGCAAGATATGGTAGGCTTTTCAGCAGAAATTCATCCAAAAAAACCCAACGTAACTTGGACTTAGCTGTAAAAAATTAAGGACCAACCCTCTGACTTTACAAATTCGGGTGACCTAGAGGTTTCACTGTTCTCCTGGAACCTGTTCTCATCAGGCATGGAACACTGGTGTCTTGCTGGGTGGAAAATTATTTCTTTGAAATTCTTCCTGATGATCTGGAATTTGAAGGCTTCTTTAGAGTGGAGGACTTCACTCTTTGGATTTTTTTTTGTGGAGGATGTCTTCTCCACTGGAACAAACAAACTCTTCATTATTTAGAATTGTTGGGTATTGCTTGTCCATTTTCAGTTGTGGCCTTCATGGGATTGTGCACAACACGTCCTCAATCTATGTAAACAGACATTTATCCTCAATCCACTGTAGATTTTCCTGATGCATGGAAATCATTTACTTCAACTTGTTGATTGGTTTGGAATCTCTCATTGCCCACAGTGATTGTATTTTTGGTGAAACCAACATGTTCACTTTCTCTGTTCTGCTGTTGAGGATTGCTGTTAACTTAATCACTGACACTGAGGATTCTTCCTGAGAAGATAAAGAAGTGAAACTTTGAACTTGCTTCTTCCAAGGCACTTCATCATCCAACATCAGAATTGAATCTATCATAGTATTTGTGCATAAAGTTATACTGCGCTCTAAGCTATTTCAGATACAGATTTGCCAATTAACTCAAGTGGAATGTGCTGTTCAATGGCTATCTCACTGTTTGTTTTCCTTCAAAAACTTTTGTAGTCTTCAGGGTTGACAACAGTGGAAAATATTTGTGCTAATCCAGTACATTCACAGGTTCGCATCACATTGGTTGTATGAAACAAATTCCTCACATGAATTTAACTAACCCGAATGGATTCTGATTTTGTTTATGTTCTGCCATGTATCTAGGGAGCCTTGTGAAATCTTTTAATGGGTGTCATTTGACCATTTGTTCTTCAATCAGCTGTTCCTTGACTTCAGAAAGTTTAGCTCCATTCAACTCTTGTGCCAAGATTGATCTTCTCCTCTTAGGATTGATCTGTGTTACTTCCAAAATTCTGCTTCACTCACCATCTGAATGGATTTCTCCACAGTCAAGGCTTCTTTGGATAGGAATAAGTCTGGCTAGAACAATTCAGCAATTCTTGTAACAATTCAGTCTCTTATGAATTCTGATTTAAAGTCATCTTAATTGCATTTCTTAATTCATTTGTAGAAATCATTAATTAAATCATCAATCGATTCCATTGATTGCTGAACTCTTCTAGTAAATCTTTCTTTTTTGAGAATTCTATTAGTTCAGAGCATGCAATGGTGGTCAAAGGCTTTAGTATGTATTCAAAAGTATCCGTTGCTTTATTCAACCCACGCTCAGCTACCACATCATTGTCTATAATCCCAATTATGCATACAAATATATTTATTTGTTCAGATTCTGATTTAGTATCAAATTTAGAAGCTACACTCCATCTCAGAAACTGTTGTGTCCAAGATCTCCAACTCTCCACTCAATTTCACTCACCTTTGAAGTGAAGGCCTCCTGACAATGTTATTTCTCATGCCACATCCTTCTACCATAGTTATAAAATTCGTTTGCTTAAAATACTTTTTATTTTCCAAGCATAGCATTTTTGCTGCTCTTTGCTTCTTACTGGGGAATTTTCCCATATTTTAGAGCTCATGTGCAGGATTCCTGTGTAAAAAAAGTGAAATCCCAGGTAAAATGGAGGATTTCTTTTGTGACTTCACTACATGAATTCTCCTGAATGTGGTTTTAAGAAGCAATCCCAACTCCTTTATCAATTTTACTAGATAACTCCCTCTGCCTGAAGCTTTAAGAAACAATTCCCACTTTAATCACTTTAGTCTTACTGAATGCCTCTTACTACTCATGACTTTAAGAAATGAATGCCACTTCCTTTATTGTTTTTAACTGGATGGTGTTTGATTTAATAATGATTCATGTTTCTTCCATAGCTTTAAGTCAATGATTCCTGCTCCATGCAGCCTAATTAAAAGATTTCTAACTGCTTTGGCTTTTATGAAGCCTTTTCTGCAGAAGAAGACCAAGCTTTCTATCGCTCGTTAAACAAGGGCTGGTTTGGGCTTTAATTTTCCAAATATTATCATTTTAATAACTCACTTTGTGATCTCCTTCAGTTTTTGACCTTGGAATAATATTGCCTTTGTTGGCCTTTACTTACCTTTCTGTAACCATGCCTCCTTGTGCTTGTTTGCTCTGGGAGTGACACTAAATCTCAGCTGAAAGTCATTTTTCAACTTTTGGCTTTTGCATTCTGAATTACTGAATGATTTTAAAGATTTCCCTTGCCCACTCAGCAATTAAACTCTTGACTTGGGACAAATTACATAGCCCACTGTCTAATGAGGCAGCCTGCAGCTACTTCGGAATTATTAATTCTGCTGCTCCAGAGAGTAGCTAACTCTCCTGTTGCAGTACATCCTCTTACCTGGTCTGAAATGCTTTTATGATTTCAGTGGAGTATTCATGCTGCCATGAGGGCTTCCCAAGAGGATTCTTAAATCTTGAGTTCCTCCTGCTGCTGACTGTGTGCTGTATGACTTAAAACTGAGCCTGAGCATCTCACATTATCGTTCACTGTGCGTTGTCTGAAGAGTTAAATCTGCACTGCTGCTCATCATATTGTAAGGATGTGCCAGCTCGCAACACTGTTTGAGCTACTACTCATGATGAATATTTCTGAAAGCATCCCCTTTAAGTGTAGGAGAATGTAGGGCCTGCTCTGTCTCATGTGGTAGAGGATATCAGAAGTGTCTCTTCTGGCTGACAAGATATAATTTGTGGTATGTTAGCAACTACTTACAGATTACATTGATATGATTGACATTGTCACGGAGACTTTAAGCAGGACCAGATGCCAGACCACTCCTTATAAATTCTCAGCTGTTCTGCCACAAGTCTGCATGACATTATTATAACGGGTGGTGCTTTTAGGACTATTCACTATTAACCATTTTAGTACCTTGTAAAACAAGCAGGAACTTCCTAGCAGATTTTGCTGAATTCAGCTGCAGGTTTTAATCTGTTTGTTGTCGTCTCTCCTGGGATTAGCACTTGTGGAGACTGGGAAGGGCGGCATTATTAGCCTTTCCTCACATTGCTTTTTCTATGCTTTTGAATGTCGGTTTGGATTTTAAAAAACAGCCGTGGACATTTGGGATTAAAACAGGTTTTTTTTTCTCTCATGAACGTGGTTCAGCATTTTTAAATATTTAAAATGTCCAAATGTACCTCTGTTGCCAAAGTCATAGGGGAGTTCTGCTTCACTCATTTTTTTTTAAATTCTCCTTTTCTTTGTATCCATTGCCTTCACCAATGATGTTCTCGAAATAGCTACAGGGAAGATTCCAAAAGCAGCACAGGCAAATTTTCACTCCATCCCCCGGGAAACCTGTGTCAATTCCACTTGTCACATTCCAAGATGAGGTTGGAAACCTATTGCCTGGAGAATTTCAGGAGACAGTTTGCATTCATGCATCCATTCCATTAGTCTATCGATGCCTCAGTTACTGACTGCAAACGTGTTTGACTTTGCTAAGTGAGCATTGTTTCTATGGCAACAGCTTATCCTGTTTTAAGCAAACCATCACCAAGCGGGCCCTGTCCACAAGATAACATCTTTATTCTATGAATCACCTCAATGTTCTTTCTGTCACGGCTTCATGTACAATCATGGACACTGGTAAACATCAACAGTGCTAGCTCCTCACTGTTGGAGAGCTCATTCCATTCTGTAGAGGTTGGAGATCACCTCTTAGAAGAGACGGGTATCATATATCTCAAATCGGTCCTAGAGTATTCTCCTGAACTGGTTTTTGATCACTTGAGGAGTCAGAAAAAGAATTTACAGATATTTTCCTTAATATTACAAACAAGTTTATGGCTGTTAAAATAGTGTGGCATAGTAATTTGGTATTAGCATCTTAGCTGTGTTATCATCAATAGCACATTATCATGTTCCTTAGAAATAATGCTGAAAGGTATTGCATTGTTTGTCCTCCATACATTTGCTTCAAGGACACAGTTCAGAAGCCATGAGGCTTATTTTAAAATATGACAGGAAATTCCATGTAAACTTCTAAACAATATACCTACCGGAATTAAGTGCATAATCTAAAAATATCCCATTTAATAAACAGCCTTCAATCATAAACACCCTTAACTGGTAGACAGATACTAATTTTCCACATAGTGGAATCTGAGTAACTGTGAAATTACCCTGTGTGACAGGCTTATAAATCCTCCAGTAGCTGCTATTTATGGTGGTGTACAAAGAACTGCTGGTGTTTGTTAGCGCTGTGAATGTCTTAACACATGATGAAAGATATGATATGACGCTTTGGCAGCATCTATTAACTGTTCAGTGTATGTGTACGATGCATTTATTGTTATAGAATGAACAGGAATTCTACATATGATCAGCAAATTGGAAGAATGGAAACTGGGGTTAGTGAACTAGCATCTAAATGGTTCAATGTAAAATAAAACCCAAATTTGCAATTGTTTTAAGTAGCACATTGTCCTGTGTGATTTATATGTTTGGCATCTGTTGTCAATGTCTGTCTAACGATGTGGTTAATTATAATCAATTGCTGTATTAGTGAGCAGTTTGGTTGCCTGACCTGGACTTTAATGGCCCTAAAGGTTGGATAGGAGAATAACTAAGGTAGAATACATCACTGCCCATTTTGTGAAACTGCACAAGGAGCTTTTCTACTGCATGTCTCACTTTGAGTTATCTGGTCTCAGCCTGGACAAGGCAGGAGTGATAAAAAGAAATGTTTGTCATTCTGAACCCTTGCTGCAATCCAATGACCTCAGCTGGAAGTTTCATGTGTGTGGACATCAGGATCTCGAAATTATACTGTGAGAAATCCATGTTTGAACACTCTTTGCTTTAAATTTCCTTTCACCTCTATATTGTTTAATGGGCGGGGTGGGGTGGTCATTGTTGACCTGCTTAAAATAAATGGGTCAATGCCTTTGCAAAAACAACTGTAGAAATAATTTCAAATGAGCATGTTTACCACCAAAGTGTTCATATCTCACAGGGTGACTTTTGCAATCTGACAGGGACAGAATATGATAACCCCCTATGACCAATTCATCTGCCAAAGGTGCTTGTCTGCACTTAGGACATGACAAATGGCAAGGGAGACAGAGCTGTTATTACCCATGGAAGCATAGCCCAACATGGTTAGAGAAATGAAAGGTCAAGCAAGCAAGATGATGAGGCAAAATTACAATGAATAACCGGCCAAAATTGACCAGGAAGGAGCTTCAACAAAAAATGTTATACCTATCCTTGATTTGAGATCAAAAACAGAAGTTGACCCGATTTTTTTCTTCACAGATACTGCCAGACCTGCTGAGATTTTCCAGCAACTTCTGTTTTTGTTCATGATTTACAGCATCCGCAGTTCTTTCGGTCTTGATTTGAGATCACTTGCTGACATGACTGACGCTAATATACGGTTAGTTCACATAACTCACATACAGTTAATCCGTTCACAGTCAAATCCGAAGCTTAAATAGGTGCATTATTGAAATCAACTTTGATTTTAGATTACTTACATTCAAATTAAAATTTCATTGTCACTTTGCCCTACACATTTATTGCTATGATTTAAGAATATGTTTTGTGTCACCTTATTATCTTATTTAGAGCTGCTAAATTGATTCTTGCTCCTCTGTTACTGTTAATCTATACAGGTGAACCAATAATCTGATTTTGTCGCTGTGTGTCAATCGAAACTCACACAGTTGCTTCTAATCTAATCGGTAGGAAAGTAGAAAACTCTGACAGCAGTGAAGAGTGCATATTTTCAAGTCTTTTTCGCAACATTGCACAGATAGACAACTTTTTTCTCCTCATTCATAGGATGACAGCATGGTTGGCTGAGTCAGCAAATATTGCCCATCCCAGAATGCAGTTAAGTGTCAACCACATTGCTGTGGGTCTGGAGTCAAATGTAGTCCAGACTAGGTAAGGATGGCAGTTTCCTTCCCTAAAGGACATCAGTGAACCAGGCGGGTTTTTCTGACAATCAACAATGGATTCATGGTCATCATTAAGACTGAATATCAGATTTTTTTATTATTGAATTCAAGTTCCACCGTCTGCCATGGTGGGATTTGAACCCAGGTCCCCAAAACATTATCTGGGCCTCTGGATTAACAGTCCAGTGATAATACCGCAGCACCCACAAAAAGGCAGATTTGCCCTGGAAAGTCCCAAAATATTCACCAATGACCTGGACTGCATGGGAGTAATTTTAAACCATTTTGCATGTCTTACAGGTTGGGGTAGCAGGAATATTTTCCCCAGATCACTAAGCTTACCATTTAGACACCCTGCAATTGACTGAGCAACTCTTCCTCCCCAGTTCACGAGGTCAAATTGAAATGACAATGCTCCCAGCTGCTCTCTAAGCAAACAGGAAGCCAACCTATCAATTTGCCTAGTTGCTAGGTGGAAAATCTCTTTAAAAAAGGATCAAAGAGTCATAGAGACATACAGCACGGAAACAGACACTTCGGTCCAATCAGTCCATGCCGACTATAATCTCAAACTAAACTAGTCCTACCTGCCTACTCCTGGCCTATATCCCTCCAAACCTCTCCTATTCATGTACTTATCCAAATGTCTTTCAAATGTTGAAACTGTGTCCACATCCACAACTTCCTCAGGAAGTTCACTTCACATGAGAATCACCCATTCGAAAAATTTGCCCTTCATTTTTTTTAAAATCTCTCTCCTCTCACCTTAAAATTGTGCCCCCTAGTCTTGAAATCCCCCATCCTAGGGAAAAGACAATTACCATTTACCCTATTTATACCACTCATGATTTTATAAACTTCAATAAAGTCACCTCACAACCTGCTAGGCTCCAGTGAAAAAAGTCCCAGCTTTTCTGTATAACTCAAACCTTCCATACCAGGCAACATCCTGGTCAATCTCTTCTGAATCCTCTCCAGCTTAATAATATCCTTCCTATAACTGGGCGACCAGAGCCGGACACCCGAATGTTAAATTCAACAGATGTGCAGGGAAACTGATACCTCTGTGTTTCCAGTCTCTTGGAGGCAATAAGGACTGCAGATGCTGGTTACCCCACTCCCACCCCCTCAGAGAGCTGAAAGGGCCTCACTACAATGTATCCAAGAGAGGAAACCTCTGACAGTACAGCTGCTGAACCAAAGTTCTCCAGAGTGGATCTGAGAGATGATTTGCATTGATTTGTGTTCAAGTGTTGCAGCGGGACTTAGGAGAGGCAAGAATGTTGCCAATTCAATCACACCTGGCACTACAGGTCAAACTCTACAAATAGGCGATTCTAATTTTGAAGAGCTGAATAAAATATATGGGACAGCACTGTAAATAAATAGCCGTCTTCATGATAAATAGTGGACAATCTGTATAAATTCCATTGTCATTCAGGTTACAGATCAAAAGGTAGAAAGAAGTATGATGACAGTGAACATCTCTATTTCTGTTGGTAGTGTAGCCTGGACAAGGCATTCAAAGTTGCAGGATTGGATAATAAAGCATGCTGGGAAATTGAGCCAAGCATTGGCCAAAATATGACACTGAAATAAACAAGCTGCAGACCCAGACAGGCAGGCTGCAGACAGCACAATACACAATTGACTAAGCCTAGTTACCAGGACAATAGGAAACATTGAGCTGTCTCTGGAACACAGGATCACCTCACACGCTTATCTGGGAAGCCTACCTTACACTTTCAGAAATGGACAGCCAAAGACCGCCCACCATCCACATGGCACTGTCTGATTAGGTCCAGTCAATCAGGGGGATCGATTCCCGATCGATCCATTGGTGGGAATCAAGGATCCTCCCAAAGGGGTGCGAAAGCTTCCAAGGATCGCCGCAACAGCACCCTCAGGAACAGTAACTCAAGACCAACCACCATAAGAGGCGCCCCGGGACCATCAGGAGAGGAAGACCAGACAACCATTACCACATGGTTCAAGGCCAAGGTCTAATGTGGTGATGTTTGATCATTCCAAGTTAAATTAAAGTACAGGATACTGACTTAGATTTACAGTGTTAATTGTCAGATTTATTGTGATATTTGTTAATTTGTAGCATAATCATTAATATAGTATTAATTGTGCTATAATCAATAAAGATCATTTTCTATTACTATTAAGAGTCAACTCACATTCCTTGTGGGATGTACAAACTAAAAACACTGGGTTGCGAGCTCAAAAGTTGATAAAGGGGAACAAGTAGATGTGACATATTTGAATTTTTCAAAGGTATAATGTGCCATATATACTACATGAGAAAAGAATCAATAGTTTTGGGGATAAAATATCAGCATGGATATCAAGATGGCTAACTAATAGGAAATTTCTGAGATAATGGGCCATTTTCAGTTGGCCAACTGCAACTAGTGGATTCAACAGCTCAATGCTGGGGCCTTGACTATTGCAATCTGTATCAAAGACTCTGCTGAAGGAGCCAATTGTTTTGCAGCCAAACTTGCTGACAATCAAAGACAAGTAGAAAAATAAGTCGTGAAGAGTATACAAGCAGTCTGATAAAAGATAAAGGGAGGTTAATTGAGCGGAAATTTAATAGGTGGAGCATAATATGGAAAAATGTGAAGGTGTCAACTGTAATCAGGAAGATGAGAAAACCAGAATATTATTTAAATAGGGAGGGACTGCAGTCTGGTGCAGTATAGAAAGGTTTGGGTGTTCCTGTATGTGACTTACAAAAATGTCAACATTGATGTGCAATAGGTAATTAGAACTAAAAACAGAATTTTGGCCTTTATTGCAAGGAGGATGGAATATAAAAGCAGAGATGTATTGCTACAACTGTGCAGGGCATTGTGAGGCCTCATATAGTGTACTGTGTACAGTTTTGGCTGCCTCAGTGAAAGGGAAATCCTGCACATGCAAGATCTTGTGGGAGAATCTAGTACTAGGGCATATAACTTCTGAGTAAGGCATTATCTATTTAAGACAGAGATGAGAACGATCTTTTTCTCCCTCTCAGAGGGTAGTCAGTTTGTGGAATTCTTTACCACAGCGGGTTGTTGGGGCTGGGTCATTAAGTCTTTTCAATCAGTAAGGTAATCAAGAGAAAAGAGGATAGGACAGGAAGGTGGAATTGAGGATTATTAAATCAGCCATGACTTTATGGAATGGCAAAGCAGACTTGATGGGCCAAATGCTCTACTTCTGCTCCTAAATCTTATGATATTACGTCTTACTGGAAGCATTCAGAGAACTGATTCCTGAGGGATTTTTTTCTTATGAGGAAGGGTTCAGCAGGTTGGTCCTCTGTTCATTGGGTGTGTGAAAAAGGGAAGGCTAACGTATTGAAACATGTATGATTCTGAGTGTGCTTGATTGAGTAGATACTAAAAGAATGTTTCTTCTCACAGAGCAGTTTGGAAGTAGGAGTCAAAGTTTAAAAATGAGATATCTCCCAATTAAGATGGAAATGAAGGGAGTTTTTTGTCTGAGAAGATAGTTATTATTTAGACTTTGCTACTCCAACAAGCCGTGGAGGCTGCAGACACGCGTATCTTAAAGATTTACCCTTCTGATTGACTGGGAGTTAAGGCTTATGGGGCAAGGCAGAAAAGTAACATTAAAGCATTGAGTCAATCAGTTTCAAGACTGTTTCAAGTGAATAAATATTAGCACAGTGTCATTTTGTTTCAAATGAGCAAATCAAAAGACTTAACCTCACCTCTCTGGGTTACTTCAGGCCTTCAGTCTAACTCAGTGTTCACTTGACCCTGAAATCATAGGTCTAGCATCTGTCATCAATGAGAGGTACTGGAATGAATGAAAGAGCAGAAGGTGGCTACATTATAGCAATTATCATGGGGTCATTTCATGGTCAAATCAAATGGGGCCTCATTTTCAGGGATGGGTGCCTCTGTTACAGTAATTTGGGTAGATCCCTTGGGAAAAAAAAGCATCAACTCAACACAAATATTGCAAGGACTGCAGGGAATGCAGAAGATTAAAACCCCTGGTGATGTGCCTGAACTTTGTTGAACCCAGGCATCCTCAAGCGACTGAATGGCTTCCAGCGCAATGATTATTATTGAAGCTACGAGATGTAGTTGTCCACTTGTGACAATGTTAAGAAAGGACAACCCCGTTGATAACCATAGCAGACGACAAGAAGAAAATTGCAGCACTTCAATCTTGTATAATCAATTGTAAGTTGCTCAAAATGGAATCAAAGTCACACAGCTTTCCTTTCTATAAAAAGGAGGATCTCCAACCCATATCCCTGGATAAGATACACACGCATTTATTTTTGCCATATTTATTGGCAACGTTGCAATTACATAAAATTGCCAGGTAGCAATAATGGTAATAGTAAGCACGTACAAAGGAAATTAAAGTTCTGATTTGTTTTTCCTCGTGTAGACAGAGATCAAACAATCTTATTGGGGGAAAAAAATTGCCTTTCCAAACTCAGCCTGTTTTAACATATTGACATCCTTTTGCAGCAAGGAACAATATCAGCAGTGACTGTTTGTATCCTCTTATCCATAGACTGGCCCCTCTATCCCTGATTTTAATTATGCATGAACGATATCAATGCCTGCCAGAAACATGAAATGTTTTTAAATTGAAGCCTGAAAAGACATCGTTTTCAAGATAAGCTTCTTTAATGTGTTATCACTATTTGGAATGCAATCTTGGGCACTGCAGCTTTAAGCAATCTGTGGATTTTGAACAATTCCCACAAGTCACCTTATCAGATGTATGGGTATATTTGTTCTTTGCTGTCGTTGCTGTCTACTGTGAGTTGGCAGACTACCCCATAAGAAAAAGATTGATGAATCCTTCGGATTGCCAGGGAAATTGACCCGAAGATATTTCAAGGAATAACTCTGGCCATGATTTAAACGTGCAACATCAACAATTGACATCTTGACTTTAGAGAAATAATCCAGAGAGATTTTGCCTGTTGGTCAATTTCCTCATTTCCATTGATTACCCATTCGCAAGAGGCCATGCTGGATTGGGCCTTGTTACCATGCCACTGATGTACTGCACCTACATTCTGGCTGGAGAAGAAGGCAAACTGTAACAACTTGGATAGCGTGGGATAGGAGGTTCCAAACTTTGGAACAGTTCGTTTGGGGAGTCTGGGGCAGAGGAGGCTTCAGCTTCCTGTGTGGGAATGGAAAGAAACCCCCTCCTTACCCACGCACGCCTCCAATGCTCCATTTCACAACACCAGAAAATGAAAAGAACTTACCAGGAGCCCCATGAACCCTTAACTGGCAGTGAAAGCTTCCCTGCTCAGTGTGTAGGTAAAGTTGCTCTCCAGACCTGGAGTATCAAACCCTGATTAGCATTTCTGAATTCAGCCCCATTAGCCTTGAATCATAGAATGCCTACAGTGTGGAAGCAGGCCATTTGGCCCATTGAGTCCACACTGATCCTCCAAAGAGCACCCTACCCAGACCCCCAACCGCCACCCTCTCCTTGCATTTCCTATGGCTAATCCACCTAGCCTGCACATGCTGGGCAATTTAGCATGGCCTGCACACCTTTGGATTGTGGGAGGAAACTCACACAGACATAGGGAGAACATGCAAACTCCACACAGGCAGTCACCCGAGGGTAGAATTGAACCTGGATCCCTGGCACTATGAGGCAGCAATGCTAACTGCAGAGCCACAGCGTCAGCCTTTGGGTAGTTGATTTAATCACCCATTTACGAGCATCCATTAAAATCTGAAACAGCAAGGTCCTGGTGGCTTTCCAGTAGGCACGAAATTGACAATCTTGGTTTTCATCAAGCAGACAGGAATAAAATCCTGACCTTTGGTTTACTTATCTTGGAGGTATAAGAAGTGAATGCCTCCAGGCTTTTGAGATACAAAACTTCTCTGCCGCCAGTTCTAAAATAGCAGCACCTGGGATCATGAATTTTAGTCAGGTTGACTCTAGCAACAACAACAATATTACTGTTCATTTGCATTTCTCAAGCTGTGGAAACAAACAACTTGTTCTGAATCAGTGATTTGACCACGTAACAGCAGTGCTGAGAAGAGCCAGTGCATCACAAAAAGAAAACGCAGTAGGTAAAAGAATTGATGTATAATAAGTGTTTGGGCTTCAGGGCTGATTTGGCATACCTGCTTCAAACTTGGTTTATAACTACAGCATGGACATCCGTCTGATGCAGGCTATAGCCTTCCAGTGATTAGGCATGTCATACCATAGCAACTAACCTATAAACTTCTGTAATGCAAAAACAAATGTGTCTCGGGGTACACAGATGCCACAACTGACACTTCATTGCAAATACAAGTGCAGAGTTGTACATTTATAATGAGTTAAGAACCAAGTTACACAACTTATCCATCCTTAGCCTTATCCCATCTTTGAATGCTGTCTAAAATAAAATATCCTTTCCCCACCGTCCAGCATAACCTAATATCCTATTATTGTTCAATACGGGACCATCACAGATAGGAAGGCATTCACTTTAATTCAGCAGTAGCAAAAGTGAACAAAAAACATATTCAAAAGTTGCATTTGCCTCTGGGCACAGACAGGGACTACGTGCCTCTTGAGTACCAACAATTTTACAGTAATTGAGTGATCCCGGCATCCAGCTTGCATCTAGTGAAACTGGGTATCAGTTAAGTCCTGTCTGGCTTGTTGTTCTTGATCCTGCAATACTCTATTATGCAGAAGGTGATGTCCCCCTGTTCAATGTCCTCATATTCCTCCTCAGGAGACTGCTGTCATTCTCCCATCTCTTTAGTGCCCATCATATTCCCTCATTGCCTGCTACAGCTGTGTAGAGCACAGCATGCAAGGATTAAGTGGCAAACACTGTCTGGGCAATACTGCAAGGCCCTTCCTGATCAATCCAAGCAGTGGAGCCCTAGCTTCAGCAAACCAATCATATAGTGGACTTGGTCAAAGAAAGTATTGTATTTTAACACTCAGCGTCATAGGCTGAGTGACAATAGGACCTAATGCACATAGGGACCTGATGCACCTTTGACATAGGGACCTCATCACAAGGAAATTAAATAAAGGAGTCATCAGCCATGTTCTCAGAGAGCTAGACTTTTCCTCCAAGTCATCATCCTTTTAAGGTATCCAGCTCTTCAACCAAATCAAGAGCATGTGAGTTCTCAAGGATATAGGCATCATGCCATCTCCTAAGGTACCTGGTGCAGAACTGTAAGCTGTGGTACCGCTGATCACAGATAATCAATGAAACAGAATCTGTTTCTGGTAATGAAGTCAGCTGCATTATGATATTGTGTTTTCAATGCATGCATACAGTCTACAGTTGTGAGGTTCCCCTGGGGGAAGCCAGTGATATCGCCAAACCTATTGCCCAGGCTGCAGCAGTGACCTCATCCCAGGGAAATTAAATAAATGGTGTGATCTGGTTCAAACTGCAGCAGTTACCACCTTGATACACGTGTGGGTTGAGGCTTGAGAGACCCCAGACAGGTCGCTCCATAGAAGCAAACAGTTGCATAAACTTTTAGTGCAGTTGTCACATTCATGGTCACATGGATAGGATGGCCACAGATCCTGCAGTTGGCACAGTTCTGTGACAGTTCCTTGAGGCATCCTCAGTCTGTGGCATCACTGTGCTTCACTCATCTGAAGGAAATGGCTTTAAGGACGATAGAGTCTGGCCCTCCCGAACCACCTCTACATCCTGAGGGGTACTTCAGCTGTGGCATCTTTGTGTAACAGCCTCTGGTGGTTGTGACAGGTTCTGGGCTTCCTGATGCATCTAATACTCCACAGTTTTTCTGTACTCTTTCTGCAGCACAGCAACAGTGACGACAAGCCCTCCTGTGGTTGGATCATTGCTTAAGCTTCCAATGAACCTGTGTGGGGAATATAAAAAAGAAGGAGACCATTATAATGTGAGCTATTAGCATCTGCATCACTCACAAATGACAGTTTAACATAGTCTTTCATACAGTGACACATGGAATATTCTCACAAAGAAGGCCATGGGATGCCCGTCCGTGCACCTTTGACACAGGGACCTAATAAGTGATGAATGCAGCAACAAGCCATGTTGCATAAATAGAGTAGGGGCTTTGTAACTACTGGATGAGGATTAAGGCTTTGTCCTCCAACTCCCACATCACCCAAGAAAGGCAGCATTGCTTGGAAGAGGATGCTGGCATTACTAATTGGTCAACATGAGAGGAAATCAGTCCCATTCGCTTGAGCTGCCCATGAGATCTTGCTTTACCTTTGTGAAGTGCTTGCTTTTCTATTCATTTATGAGATGTGGGCATCGCTGGCTGGCCAGCATTTCTTGCCCATCCCTAGTTGCCCTTGAGAAGGTGGTGGTGAGCTGCCTTCATGAACTGTTGCAGTCCTCCTGCTGTGGGTTGACCCACAATGCCATTAGGAAGGGAATTCCAGGATTTTGACCCAGTGACATTGAAGGAACAGTGATATATTTCCAAGTCAGGATGGTGAGTGGCTTCGGGGGAACTTGGAGGTGATCGTGTTCCCATATGTCTGCTGCCCTTGTCCTTCCAGATGGAAGTGGTCGTGGGTTTGGAAGGTGCTGTCTGAGGATCTTTGGTGAATTTCTGCAGAGCATCTTGTAGATAGTACACACAGCTGCTACGAAGCGTCGGCAGTGAAGGGAGTGAATGCTTGTGGATGAAGTGCCAACCAAGCGGACTGCTTTGTCCTAGTTGGTATCATGCTTCTTGAGTGTTGTTGGGGCTGCACCCATCCAGGCAAGTGGGGAGTATTCGATCACACTCCTGGCTTGTGCCTTGTAGATGGTGGACAGGCTTTGAGGAGTCAGGAGGTGAGTTACTCGCCGCAGTATTCCTAGCTTTTGGCCTGCTCTTGTAGCCACTGTTAATGTGGTGAGTCCAGTTGTGTTTCTGGTCAATGGTAACCCCCAGGATGTTGATAGCAGGAGATTCAGTGATGGTAACACCATTGAATGTCAAGGGACGATGGTTAGATTGTCTTTTATTGGTGATGGTCATAGCCTAGCATTTGTGTAGCGCGAATGTCACTTGCCACTTGTCAGCCCAAGCCTGGATATTGTCCAGATCTTGTTCCATTTGAACACAGACTGCTTCAGTATCTGGTGAGTCATGAATGATGCTGAACATTGTGCAATCATCGGTGAACATCCCCACTTCTGACCTTATGATGGAGGGAAGGTCATTGATGAAGCAGCTGAAGATGGCTGGGCCTATGACACTACCCTGAGGGACTCTGCAGAGATGTCATAGAGCTGAGATGATTAACTTCCAACAACTATGACCACCTTCCTATCTGTCAAGTATGACTAACCCCAGGAGAGTTTGCCCCCTGATACCCAGTGACTCCAGTTTTGCCAGGGCTCCTTGATGCCACACCCAGTCGAATGCAGCCTTGATATCAAGGGCTTTCACTCTCACCTCACCTCTGGAATTCAGCTCTTTTGTCCAAGTTTGAACCAAGGCTGTAATGAGATCAGGAGGTGAGTGGCCCTGGCGGAACCCAAACTGGGCGTCACTGAGCAGGTTATTGCTGAGCAGGTGCTGCTTGATAGCACTGTTGATGACGTCTTTCATCACTTTACTGATGATCGAGAGGAGACAGATGGGGCAGTAATTGGCCGGGTTGGAATTGTCTTGCTTTTTGTTTACAGGACATACTTGAGTAAATTTCCACATTGTCGGGGAGACACCAGTGCTGTAACTGTACTGGAACAGCTCGGCTAGAGGGACTGGTGAGTTCTGGAGCACAGCTTTTCAGTACTATTGCCGGAATGTTGTCAGGACCCATAGGCTTTGCAGTATCCAGTGTCTCCAACCGTTTCACAGGGATGACTACCTTCAATTTGCAATGACAAATAACATGGTCAAGATTGCCTGTGATGAGCATTTGCATCTCACAGAGTTGCACACTGCATGAATTACACATGCACACTGCTATGATTACAGATAACTTCTCTGTAGCCCCTGATTCATGTAATGTCCCCTTGGAGGTCCTCACGTCACTCACAAATAGAGCCTGCGTGCTCCAGTAGATGAAGAAATGTAACTTCACTCACTCTGGGTGTGGCTGCAGTCATTTCCCATTTCCAGTTCAGAATTACGAGTTGCATGAGCATAGAAGGCACTGCATGTTGCCTTGGATACAGTGAGTAGCAGGCGTTGGTCATCAAGAAGCCCCGACCTACCTCTATGTTTCTTTCGTCCTGATCCACCTTGCTGAACCCATCAGTACTGAGTTTTTACATGTTCCCACGCACCACTTTGAAATATATCTTCATCTCTCAAAATTACTCCCTGAGCCCTGGCCCTAAGAGTAGGCCATGCCAACCATTGTACTGCACTGGCTCCCTGTCCAAACCAGGCTCCTTGTGACTGTCCACAATCTCTCCCTCTCCAGAATCCCAACTCCTGCAAATCATTACCTTCTCCTATCTGTTATATATTCTTTTATCACCTCTTCACAATTATTGACAAATCTGCATGTCAGCCTGTTGCCTCCAAATGCCAGAATTGACTTCCTTCATTTCCTTATCACAGTGGTGGCCCCTGATTACTCCCTTGACTTTCATCAAACTCAACCGCAAGACTGATTGCGGCCCACCGCCTTACCGATTTGGACAGACAGCCCAACTGACGTGTGATGGACTCATGACTGAGCTTGTGGCTCCCTCGATTCTGACCACATTAATCAGACAACTGACCGTGTGCAAGCCCGTGGACTGATGATGAATGATGTCCTTGACCTATTGTGCTGTCCCCCTCTGCCTGAAGGCTATCTTACTTGACTTGACTGAAGACTAATCACCTGCAACAGTGAGACATGGCCATTTGGTTGACCCACATGCACAGTGTTTACCGTATAGGCTATTGGCTCATGATGCAGATATGAGATTGCTGCAGTATGGTACCATACATCAACAAGTTCACCCTCTTGACTGATGACTGCTGAAGACCATGACGAGCTGCCTGGCCCTGTCTCCGTGAAAAGGCATGGCATGACAGAAGTGCAGTGAGCCTTTAAGCTCTGACTGAGACAACACAGCACAAGAACGCAAAGCAAGGCAAGGCAAGGCAAGGCAAGCCAAGGGAAGGCAGGAGTGCAGTAAGCATCAAAGCAGGCACTGAGTGAGTAAGCATTAAAGAGCAAGTGAAGATCCCTGAGATGCTGCTTCCTCCAATCCACGTCCGTTCCTGCATGCAAAGTCCCCTTGCAGCAGCATTCCAACAGAAGATGCCTATGCTGCCTAAAGAGCAACCTTGAAGAATGGAATCATCGTGCAAATGGATCAGAGATAGATTTTTTAACAGAATCCCTACAGTGTGGAACCAGGCCCTTCGGCCCAACAAGTCCACACTGACCTTTGGAGCATCCCAGACCCATTCCCTTATAACCCACCTAAGATCCACACCCCTGAACACTAGGGTAATTTAGCCTAGCCAATCCACCTAATCTGCACATCTTTGGACTGTGGGAGGAAACTGGATGAGGAAACCGGATGAGGAAACCCACGCAGACACGGGGAGAATGTGTAAACTCCACACAGACAGTTGCCTGAGGGTGGAATTGAACCTGGGTCCCTGATGCTGTGAGGCAACAGTGCTAACCACAGAACCACTGTGCCATGAAAGTGTAGCAAGGTCGGTATGTGTCACTGTGCAACTGTTTCTGACTTTCATGTCAGGATTGTCAATGTTCAGTTTCTTTCTGGTGGTCAGGAGAATGGGAAGCTGCACATAAATGAGGCCCAATTAACTGATAATGAGGTGTTGATGAATGCTAATACGTAAAAATAGACCTCTTTCAGCTCACTAGCGAGAATCTTGTCTTGCTGTTCAACACTCGGTCAGAATATGTAATTCTTTGCTCTTAACATCAAGAATCTTGTCACTGACCAATCTCATGTGACTTTCCCAACTTCTTCACTAATGCCACAATATTCCATGCCTGGGAAGATTCTGCCCATCGCATATACAACTTCTCTGTATCTAAAGCGAGATGTTATTTGCTCAACACTGAAATCTTAGCTCCTGAAGCTGAGGAAACAAGGGATGAGCATTTGTTCAGACAATTTGTCTCTAGGCATGGAAGTGGCTAACACCTGATGGCACTCATTATACATCAACAGGAAGAGTTCGAAGGAAAATCAGAAGTGAGGTACCCCAGCTCAACAGACACCAGAGTTTAAATAACAGGTAGAAAAACACAACTGCGCTTCATCGGAGGCTGCACTGATGATATTACCCAGCGGGGTAATGAAACATCTGCAGAACAATGAACCAGCTCGGCGAGCCAACCAACCTCAACACCCACAACCTGAGCTACAAATCTACTCTAAAACCTGAAGGAGGAGCTCATTCAAACCATTCTCTAATAAGGAATAAGAAGCTCTCAGGCTTAGGAATGAGTTTGAAACTCAGATTTTACTTCAGCACAGTGTGAAGGTGGCTTCTGTGTTGCAATTCCTCTGAGACACAGTTCAACGTAACATCACGTCAGATTCAGGAGCAGAAAGGCATCACCTGTGCTGTCAAGGAATCGTGAGCCTTGGAGATAATAAATCAAGTATTCATAAAATCTTGCTGAATAAATTCAACCTGATTCATAAATACAAGTTACTCATACCTTCCAGGAGAAAGACCCTATTGTTATAATTAGGAAATTGGAATGTCCAGTTTTAAAGCAAATAATTCTTGTATTCATTCATGCAATGTTGGGATCCCAAGGAAGGCCAGTCCCCTTATTTCCCTGGAGTAGACAGCAGTGAGCCAACACAGCCACTCTCACAATGCCCTTAACCTTTGCCTCTGAGCTGCCGTCAGCCCAGTCTGCTGCCGCAGCTCATGCTAAAGTGGAGCAATTTGAAGCTTGATCTCAAGGTTCAGAGATGCTCCAGGTCGGCCCGCAAGATTATTGGCAGCATCTACCAGAGAAGCTCCATAGCTTTTCACCAGTCATGCTGCAGACACTGAGATACTACTACATACCAGAAAAAGGCACCCATCATACAGGCACTGAGGGACTGCGATGATTTTTTTTCCAATTTTCTGTATATTACCTGTGTTGTTGGGTATCAATTTTTTTTTCTTAGGTTGGTGACATTTATTTCAGGATTTTGGGCCATGTAGATAATTTGATTATCATTGGCAGATGGACGGAAAGGTAGGGAATTGTGCAGTAACACTGATAAATGGAATGCAGTCTTCAGGAAATCAAAGTCTCAGTAGTGGACACTCACCCAGAGCAACTGTGGTCTTGCCCCTTCCTCCTCCCTGGTGGTAGAGGTTACACCATCATGATTATGAGATGTTGGAAGGGTCACAAAGCACCATAAACATGGGCGCATGGCTGACTGAGTTCTTCACCAGCAGTCTCAGCTGCGGAACTATTGCTACAGAACACTAATGGTTTGCTCCATGCTCTTCTTATTTGTGACTATTATAGGCTGATGCACTTATGGGTGGGGAAAGGCATCAAGAGACAAGTGTATGAAAGGTATCCTTTGTCACTTCACAGCCACTCTCTATTCATTGGGCTGGTCATATCCAGCAAGAAGGGTTGACTGCTTCAGGGTGAAGACAGATAGCTGCTGCCAGGATAGCTGGCAGCGCGCAATAATGATGTGAGTATGGCCGCACATCAACTGCATATTCAAAGTGCTGGAGCTCAGGTCCACATTCACATCTGGGATTCACAAAGGCACATGTATGGAGTGCAAGGTTCTGTGCGCTACTGGGAACCCCATTACCCTGGCAAAGCCATAAACCCTCCTTTTCTTTACCTCTCAGTTCCAGTGATTGTTGACCGACTAGAAAATGTTCAATTTGTCACCTGTTCCTACCAGGAATGATCCACTTACGTAGCTAATAAAGGCAATGGTGAAATATGAAGCCTCTAAAGCTTTGTTGCAGTTGGTCTTGTTGAAGGAGGTGGCAGAACTCAGTGGCAACCTTTTCAGATGATCACAAGTGTATCAGACACTGCTTGTTGCTGAGATGGAGATAGAAGACCCTACATCGGTAAGGCCTTCTGTGAAAGTCCTTCACTTCCTCCTCTGTGCATAGTTTCCCCTCTCTGCAGCCTGTGCTCTAGGTCCTTATGTTGCAACACACAGGATAAACTCTTCTGATGTCGCCCTCAGCCCGTACAAAAAAAGAACACTCACTTCAAAATTCAACAAGTGTCTGACACCAATCGTTCTTATACACATTTTGCAAGTGTAGAAGTAAGTTTAAAGCACCCATTCTGAAAGTTACATTCCTGGCACTGTCAACATCGCCTGTGAGAGCGAACAGTGCCTTTCTGTAGCTAAACTCATGATCATTCTGAGTGAGTGGGATGTTAACTGTGAGTGTTCAACAGATCTACATGCTCTAAACTGGCAGAGTCCGAATTAAAAAAGCAGGACAAATGCAACTCAACTAATTACCGCCCTATTATTCATGATCGTCAGCAAAGTGATGGAAGTAGCACTTGCAAAGGAATAACCTGCTCAATGGTGACAGTTTAGGTTCTGCCAGGGCCAGTTGCTCCTGACCTCATGACAGTCTTAGGCAGTTAAGGCCAAAAAGCAGAAGTGAGGTGAGAGTGACTGCCCTCGATAACAAGGCAGCATTTGATTGAGAATGATACCAAGGTACCCTACATAAACTGGAATCAATGGGATTCATGGAAAAATGAAGTTTGATAGTTGGTGTCATGCCCAGCACAAAGTAAAATATTGGTAGGTTAAATGATTTGGTTCATCTTTGTTACATACACTTAGGTACAGCGAAAAGTGTGGTTTTGTGTGCAGTACAGACAGGTCATACCATAGAAAGAAAGGGTGATAGAACAGAGCGAGGTTACGGCTGCAAAGAAGGTGCACAAAAAGCAAGATCAACATTACATATGAAAATTGAGATATCCTTACAGAAGTCTAATAACAATGGGCAAGAAGTTGGCAGCTGGAGTATAACATGGGAAATGTGAAGTTGTTCATTTTGGAAGGGAGAACAAAAGAACTGTATTATTTAAATGGAGAAAAACTGCAGAAAGTGAGTACACAGCTGCAGCACATAATCAGATCCTAATGAAATATTAGACTTTATTTCATGGGGGTAGGTGTATAAGACTAGGGAACTCTTACTGCAGCTGTATAAGGTGCTAGTGAAACCACATCTGGAGTACAGTACTATGAGCAGTTTTGCCCCCCTTATTTAAGGAAAGATAATTTCATTGGAGACAGTTCAGAGAAGGTTCATTAGGATGATCCATAGTATGGAGGGATTGTCACTTGAGCAAATGCTAACCATGTTGGAACTCTATTCACTAGAGTTCAGAAAAATGAGAGATAATCTCACTGAAACATATTTGATTGTTAAGGGCTTTACAGGGTAAATGCTAAGGGGATGTTTCCCCTCAAACTAGAAACTAGAACCAGAGGGCATTGTCTCAGAATTAAAGGGTGCCAATTTAAGACTGAGATGAGGAGAAACTTCTTCTCTCAAAGGGTTGTGAATCTTTGGATCTCCATTCCTCAAAGGGGCAGAGTTTATTTCGTGCTGAGTTAGATGGATTTTTGATGAGTAGGGGAATCAAGGGTAATGGGGAAAGAGCAGAAAAGGTGGACATGAGATATGTCAGATCAGTCATGATCCTATTGCATGGCAGAGTGGGCTTAAGGGACTAAATAGTCTATTCCTGCTCTTATTACTTAAGGTTATATGTTGATGATCGTTAGAAGTTCATCCTCTCAGCTCCAGAACATCTCTGCAGGAGTTCCTCAAGGTACTGTCCTTGGTCCAACAATCTTCAGCTGCTTCATCATTGGCCTTCTCCCCATTATAAGGTTAGAAGTGGGAACGTTCTCTGATGATTGCACAATGTTCAAAAAAGTTTGAAAAACCTCAGATGCTGAAGCAATTGATCTCAATATGCAGCAAGGCCTGGAAAACAAGTGGTAAGTAACGTTCAGTCCACACATTTACCAGGAAATGACCATCACCAACCAGAGAGACACTAAAAATTGCTCTTTGACATTTAATGGTATTACCAAGCTAAATCCTCTACTTACCTCTTAGGTGTTACCATTGACAAGAAACTGAACTGGACTAGCCATAAAAAAAAAATAGTGCCTAAAGAGGCAATTCAGTGGCTAGGAATCCTTCAACAAGTAGCCCATCTCCTGACTCTCCCAAGCCCGTCAATCATTTACAAGGCGCAAGTCTGGAATATGATGGAACATTATGCTACCTAACTGGATGTATGAATTACAAAAATTCTTAGACAGCACTTTACACACCCACAACCGTTACCATCTAGAAGGACAAGGGTAGAAACATGGGAACTGCAAGTTTCCTCCAAGCCACTCACCAGTTGATGTAGAAAAATAGCACTGTTCATTCATGTCACTGGGTTAAAATCCTGGAACTCCCTTCCTACCGGCATTGTGGGATATGTGCTCCCAATCGACTGCATTGGTTCAAGAAGGTGGCTCACCAACACTTTCACCAGGGTACCTAGGAATGGGCATTAAATGTTGGTCTGGACAGCAATGCCCACATCTCATGATTGAAATTAAAAACAAAACATTCTTAAACCATTTTTACATTTTTGTTTCCATTCATACCAACATTTTAGGGCATTTATCCCGTAGTCTATGGGATAACCGGTAACAAAGCATACCTAATTATCTGTTTGATGCCCTGATCTGCAAACTCCCAAGACAACTCCCACTAGCAAGGTCACACGAAAGGGTAGGAAGGCACTGGGGATCAAGGCTGTTCAATAATTTCCACGCATTTCAAACACTCTCCACTGCTGACCTGATTAGGTTTTGCCATAGTTTCTCAAATCAATAAGCCATGCAACCAATATCAAGCCAGACTTTCTTGTTATTTTAATCAACATATCCAGACATGTTATGACACTCCTCTGCAGCAGTGAGGGACTTGAACCGAGGCCTCTTAGTCCAGACATAGGGGCACTACCAACACAACACAAACACCTTAGCCAGACCTCCTTACATGTCACTCTGGGATGCACAATTAACAATTGAGTACATCAAGCATGCTTAATCTTAAGCACTTTCTGTGCTTCCAATGGGAAGCATAATTTCTGATCATTTCTTCAGAAGGTCATTGTAAATTCCCACAATAAAGGCAGCAAACCATGGGGTCAGACAGCTTTAAAGTGTTTCTTCTGTTAATGTGTTGACCTAAAAACCTGATGTACCTTCAAAGCCTGTTTTGCAGGGAGATGCATTAACTGTGGCATTTATTTAAGAGTTGTAATTACTCTGCCATTTTCATCTCGTGGGACTGAGGGAAATAAATCCTTTGTGACATGCAACCAGATTACCTCCTGAACTTAAACTAAAAGCTGCTGGGAAAGTCATTGTGTGTCAGTTCAATTAAAAGCATTTGGCTGGAGGTCAATAACCATCAGGTTACCGATTTACTTTCTCTAACTGCTAGTGAAAATCATTTACTTTCACTTTTTTTCTGCCATTCTCAAACTCTTCCGAACTCCTGAAAGACATTTAAAGGGGGAAAGAGGAAATGCCTCCTAGCCGTGATTTGGAGTCTTCCTCACTCTCCAAACAGCTAGTCAAAGAAAAATACTATGATGCCAGGGAACATTGCATTGTAGCAACGAATGATCATATACACTGACAATATGAGACTAAATAGAGCAAGCTGTAGTAGGGACAAAAGAAGGAATCTAAGAACTGGATTCAGCCTCTTGACCCTATTCCACAGTTCAAAAAGATCATGGCTTATCTGTCTATATTTTAACTTCATTCATCTAGTTTGTTTCCATAGATTCTAATCCCAACAGCCAGTAAAGTCGAGCAATGTCACTTTTGGACTTTTTCACTTGACCTAGCATTAACATTCTTTGCTTTGAAAACAACATATAACCATTATCCTCTAACTCTGAGGGTTCACTAAACATTTCCACACTACATATTTTCACTACGAATTGTAGCAAACTACCGTCCATAGTCTTCTTGTCCATTATCTGGGACTAACAGGAATTTAGGAGTTCTGTGAAAATCTACAACATTGCGAGCGTTCAACAAAGACTAAAAATCTGTTCTCATTACTAACATGACATCCTTAGAAAGCAACTTGAAGTCAAACTCTTTGACCGAGAAATCGGGCTCAAATACTTCACTAGTGTCAATGAAATGGACAATCCACAGAAATGTATTAGAGCCAGAATGTTTCTGGTCATTGCTGACATGGTCCATCCAGCTCACCTTAATTTACAGGGTAGTGTGCAGTGGAAGCACACAAAATGGATAAATTGTGGTGTCTAACAATCTCCTGGCTTTTTTTTTATTTATTCAACGCATGTTAGTGTTAATGGCTAGACTAGTTTTTATTTGGCCATCCCTAAACACATGGAGAAGGTGATGGTGTGCTACATTCTTGGAACAATGCAGTCCTTGGAGTAAAAGAGTACACACAGTTCTGTTAGAAAGAAAACTCCAGGATTTTGACACAGCAACAATGAAGGAACTAGGATAAAGTTAGGACGGTGTGAGGCTTGGAGAGGAACAGAACACTAACCTGTTTGTACCTATTTAGTTCTTCATAAGGTAGAAAATGAATCACTGTGCCCCTTATTGTATCAGAGATAACAGGAACTGCAGATGCTGGAGAATCCGAGATAACAAGGTGTAGAGCTGGATGAACACAGCAGGCCAAGCAGCATCATAGGAGCAGGAAAGCTTGACATTTGAAGGGTCTAGGCCCAAAACGTCAAGCTTTTCTGCACCTATGATGCTGCTTGACCTGCTGTGTTCATCCAGCTCTACACCTTGTTATCTCAGTGTGCCCCTTGCCTGATCAACTCTGACAAGTGTATGCAGCTCTAAAACAAACATGTCTTTAACTTGACTCTACTGGCTTGTTAAAACAATCAGAATAACCCACAACCTAATCTGAGAGTACAGGGACATTTTTTGACTTAAATAATTGACTTCACGTGCAGATGAAAACACTTTCAAGCACATTTCCCTGACTTAGATAACATATTTTGCAGTGATAAACCATATTTCTACACTCTGAATCAATTTCCTTCAATAATGTTTGAAACGAGTGCAAAATATAGTGGAAATTGCAGTTTGAATGAGACTTTTCAAGTTTAACACTTTGCCACGAAGTGTTTGCTGGTGGATAATACAATGTCAATCCATTGGTCTTTCTGCATTGTGTAAGTCAACATCTTAGGCACCTGAACGGTCACTCCAGCCTTGACCCCAACTGTGTTCATCCCACCATCTGTTGTCACTGCAGAAAACTGATGCCAAGACAAGTTAAGGTCCTTAATGTTTTCCATAGTTCTCTGAAACAACTTGTTAACCTGTAGTTCTCCGATGAAATGCTTGTAGCAAAACGAGCTCCTCAATGAATTGAAATGTCTTGGCTATCCACAAATAAAAATCAGGAGCTGAGCTTATTGTGTTTAGCTACAAAGCTACTGAAAAATACTTAAATACAGCAGGTCTTTTATAGAGCTGTGATTTTATAATCCACACTGATATCTACTATTCTTCAAATCACAGTCCATCAAGAAAGACTTCCTGAATCAATTAGGCTTTTCTTCGAAGGGCATATCTCTTCCTTTACCACATTCATGTACTTTGTCACAAAATCACCTTTTAGAAAAGCTTTGCTCTCTGCCCCCAGGAAATGAGCAACGCAGTAGCTTGCCTTCATTGTTGCATCATTTTCCTCTTGTCCTTTTCTTACCAATTACTGTAAACATCTGACTTCTTTTTTCAAAGCTCCAAGCATGGTACTTAGTTGTTCACCCCTGTATTCTTTGTATCTTTCCTTGTGTTTGTGTCCTTTCATATTGTATCACTTTGGTGCTACAAAATTTGTTTGTAAATGAGACACAATGATTTTCCTTGCTGTCACACAGAAAATAATTCCTGAAAATGATTACATTCAAAGTCTATTTTACATGGCTTTTTGGAGGCATTTTCAAAATTCACAGGTGAACTGCAAAAGCAACTCATGTAGTATTTATATGGCTAGCCCCATTCAGTTTCTAGTCTATAGCAAATCCCAGGATGATGATACCTTGGAATTCATTGATGATAATGCCATTGAATATTCAGGAACACCAGCTAGGCTAAATTTGGATATTGCCCATTTGAACGCGGACTGCTTAAGTAACTGAGTATTTGATGCCAAACTTCATGGAATCCGGAGATGATGTTGAGGACTCCCAGAGCAACACTCTCCCAACTGTGCGCCACAGTGCCACCACCTCTGCTGAGCCTATCCTGCTGGAGCATCCTATTATCAATATTTAAACAGTCTGACAATTTACCATTCCTTTTCTAGGGATCAAGATGTGATAGCCAACATGTGATGACCAAATGCTACACAACTATGGTTCAACTCCGGAAATGAGATATCCTTTTAAAATTAAAAACAGAAATTACGAGAAAAACTCAGCAGGTCTGGTAGCATTTGTAAAGAGAAAGCAGAATTAATGTTGGGTCCTTCTTTGATATTTTGTTTTTGAGGAAGTGCATAAAAAGCAGAAAGAGATTTGCACTTACAATGAGACGAGAAAACAAATCTTGTACTGATACAAAATTGCATGTTTAGGCCTTCATATTGTGTTCCATGATTGGTTTACATAACTGATCACTGGAATGTGCATATTTTAGCAAAACCATTATATTATAAAGATTTAAAGTTTGGATAATCTTCTTTTTGTAATTGTGCATTTTAAATGTGAAAGTGAATCACTATAGTTTGGAACACAAGCCATTATTAATTGCCACTTCCATACAACAGATGAGATGGGATACATTACATTGAGATGGATGAGACATTGGATCTCAGTTATCATCGGTCTTTGTAGTTTCTGACTTAAAGAAAAATATTTCATTGTTAAACAAATCAGGTGGCTTGATTTCAAAATGGACTCATCTTCTTCTCCTTGACCTTGGGGCATTAATTTACCATTACTATTTTTAATATATCATTTTATTTGTTTGGAATAAATTCCGGTTCAGAATATTTAAACAGTCATTAACCTGCTTTCTTCATTCATTCGTGGTTACTTGGCTTTAAATAAATGGGTTGTCTGAGTTCAAAAAGCATCAACAAGAATTTGATATAAAACCGTGTTGTTAAGTAACATGTGAAGGAAATCAAGCTCCTAGTCTAACCATGCAATGTTGAAGATCTGATTGATCACCTGTTTTGTTATTGCAAATAAAATCAAATGATCAGAAACAAAAGCCAAAAGAGATCTTTTTGTCTTCTGAATCTGTGAAATAGATTTTGCTGTTGCTGAGTCAAGTCATTATGAAATACCAAAGTGGTTTTCTTAATCGGTTTCACAGCACATTATTCTTTGTGAAGAAAATATAAAGAATTTTTGGTATCAGGGATAACTGATATACAAATCAGAATTTTATGGTTACCATAGCGTGTGCTCAGAGTATCCAACAGCGTAATTTTTTTTAACAGTGGTGAAGATGCATCAGAACTACACCTGACTTATTTCCTAAGATTAATTGTGGATCAGTGCACTGTTTAAGAGCTACATTAAACCTCAGACTGTACTGGGCTGTTTTTGGCACTCCTGTTCTCTAGCAAAAATTGAGCAATGAGTAACAAGGTACATGTCAATGGAATATCTTCTGCCAGGAGCTGAGCAGGAGCCTGGTCTCCAGCAGTCTGCTGCATCTCAGAGACTTTGGACATTTCTTCCTAGGCAGGCTGTGGGCAAGTGTCAGTGAGGTGCTCACCAGACTGTCCCCCGATATCTAATCTAGATACTAAGGTGACTGTCTCTGCAAATGCTTTACCAGTGCATCCTCTGAGGATTTGCACTCTTCTTCTCAGAGATGGTGTTGGCGAGGAGGGGCTTCAGGCCATGGCCTCTTGCTGGCTGAGGTTTCCCTAGGTCCAGCTAGTGCCAGCACAAGTAAAGAGAGGGAGTTAGGTCGTGACGATGAGAGAAGTTTATGCACAGCACAGTATTATTGTTGGCGCTCTTCTGAGAAGAGCTGTGCAAAACAAAAACTGAAATTGCTCTTTCTGTTACAGATGGCCAGCATTTGCAGCTCTTTGTTTTAGAACAGAGCATAATGTTGCTCACTGTGTTGGTGGGCCATTGCTGTCTCCTCATCATCCCAGGACTGGGCCTGCTTTACCCCAGTCAGTTTTCTTAAAGAGTCAAGGAGCCTGATGTCTGGCAGCAGCCCCCACTCCCAAAGCTGGTCTTGGCCAGCCCCATTTGTGAATCTATTTTCCCTACAATCGGAAAAAGGGAATCATAGAATCCCTACTGTGTGGAAGCAGGCCATTTAGCCAATCGAGTCCACACTGACCCACCCACTCCCACCTCCTACCCTATCCCTGCATTTCTCATGGCTGGTCCACCTAGACTGCACATCCCTGGATACTATGGCAATTTAATATGGCCAATCCGTGTAGCCGGCACAGGGACAATGTGCAGACTTCACACAGAAGTCACACAGGGCTGGAACTGAGCCCAGATCCCTGGCGCTGTGAGGCAGCAATGCTAACCACTGAGCCATGATGCCAAAGGTTTGAGTAAGAAGGGAATGGAAACAGGAGCAGTTTGTGGTCAGCTGGTGAGAAACATAGAAATGTAGAAACTAGGAGCAGGAGTAGGCCATTCAACCCTTCAAACTATTCTCCCTGCATCTAGTCTGTTCAGTCCTGTTAAAATTTTATACATAGCAATCAGATTCCTTTTCATCCTTCTACATTCTAGTGAATACAGGCCCAGTGAAATCACTGTCTCCTCATACAACAGTCCTGCCACCAATGGTGTCAGCCTGGTCAAATTCCACTGCACTCCCTCTATGGCAAGTATATCGTTTCTTAGGTAGGGAGACCAAAGTCCTATATAATTGCAGGATTACACCATTACTTCTGAGCTCAACTCTTCTTGCAATGAAGGCCAATATCTCATTTGCCTTCCTAATTCCTTGCTGGTTATTTGCTTGGCTACTTTCATTGACTTGTGTAAAAGAAACTCAGATCCCTTTCTACATCTACATTTCCCAGGGAGCATTCTCAGTGAGTGAGGAGGAAGTGCAGTGGCCAGGTAGGGTTAGCACTTTGAAAGGATAAGGTTGGTGTAAGCCCTTGATGGGCATGATATTCTGGAGTTGCACAGGTAAGAAATGTGTTGATTGAGCAAGATATGACATCATCTAACACAATTGCCACCATTCTTCAATTTTAAATTGGAAATTTTCATTTTGATTAAATGGAAATATCATGAGTTAATATGAACCTCGATGACCTCAGTCGGCAAAGCACTTTGTTTGAACTTAGAGACACGTCACATTCAATTGAGAGTGAAAAGAACTCTTTATGTTTGCCCTTTAAAAATTCAAATCTACTGTACATTTTGGTTATATTCAGTTCAAAGAGAATATTAGAAAATAACTATGGTAAAGTTCATGGCTTATTCTTTTTTTAAATTCATTTATTCTTGGAAGGGCAATATTTATTGCTGAGTTGTTTTGGCTGCAAGTAAATGGCTTGTTTGGCTACTTCAGAAGACAGATAAGAGTAAGTAATATGAGTTTTACATTTCTGCATGTTAACAAGTTCCGAAATTTCCCAGCACTTCACTTCAGTTAGTGCTTGAAAGGTCAATTCAGCTTGATATATCTAACTCCATCCATTCCTTGGAGCGCTATCAGCTCTCAATATCGCTCCAGCCAGAGAGAACAGTCATCTGCTCCCGACAATTCATTTAATCTCTCAGCTTCTATGTCAGTCAGTCAGATTCTGCATCCGTGACTCTAAGGTGCAACCTATCTCTATTGCCAGATGACAAATGTGTCAATTCGCAATTTCTGGTGTGCAAGTTAAATGAAGTTAGTAGCCTGAATACAAAAGCAGTGTTCAGTTGCAACACAGAACTTAAACACCATTACCTTGAATACTCAAAGTAGCTGCAGCACATTTATTTATTTATTACAGCAAATATTATGAAATTGGATGATGGGGTGTGGTGTGTGGAAGACCAGTCATTGCAGTTTTGCATTGAATACAATAATGAGCAACTGGAGATAAATTTAAAAAAAATGTTTTTGTTCACCTTTCATATTTACAGAGAATCTGAAAGCACTTTAAGTCCAATGCAATTTCAAAGTGTAATCATTGTTGCAGTGTAAGATGCCCTGTGGTGATTTGTACATGGTTAGCTCCAATAAACAGCAATGAAATAAATGACCAAACCATCTATTTCAGTCGTACTTTGAGGAACAAATAATTGCCAGTACACAGTGGAGAACTCCCCGCTGTTCTTTGAACAGTTAGGCAGTGGGATTTTTTACATCATATGAGAGGGTAGACAAGCCATGGTTGAATATCTGTTCCAAAGATGGCATCTTTTTTGATCGAATTTGACTTATTATTGTCACACGTACCCAGGTGCAATGAAAATGTTTTGTTTTGTATGCCGTACAGTCAGATCATATCATACAAAGCGCATTAGGGTAATAGAACAGAGTGAAGCATACAATGTTGTGGCTGCAGAGAAGGAGCACAGAGAGCGAGATCAATGTTAAATTTAAAATCTTTGACAATTCATCATTAACAAGGAACTCTAGTGTGATTCAACATTGGATCAGTGAATGTAATGCACATATAAATGTTCTCAAAGATGGATCGATAAATGTAACTGAGCCAAAGCGAAGTAAGATCGTGGAAAACTGCTTCCAAGTGCAATAACTGAAGTAAGTACTGCCCACACTACATTGTCTACCTGGTAGTTTGTTGAATTGCACGAATGAGTCAACTGAGATTCACTTATATTGCTGTAAAATGAAATGTAATGCATGATATTTCCACCCTTTCTTAACTACAACAAAACGCCAAAACTAAATGACGTCTTCAATGAAGTAAAACATGCAAAGACACTTCTCCGGAGAGATATCAGGCAAGATTTGAGATTGAAACACATAAAGACACATTAGGACAGGTGAACCCTAAAAGCTTGGTCAAGAGATGATTTTACTCGACGCAGTGCATAGTATCCTTGCCTGTAAGCCATAAATCTGATTACAAGTCCAACCTCAGGATTTGATAACAAAGGAATATGCATATATACCATACCAAATCGGTTGAATATCAAGCTGCAAATTTTTGCAACGCATACAAAGTTCCAGATTAATGAGTCATAATATGATAGATTTCAGCCTGCGGTAGAATACTAATGTTGAGGATGCTTTTTAAAGCATTCATAGACATTCAGTTCACACAGGATGATAGAATGTTGCAAGTAAGCCTAAGTAATGAGCATCTGATATTTTCCTGGATTACTTTCGAGACTCACAAAACTCACCACAAATTCTCCAGCTGAGATGATTTCATGTTAGTTCCCTAAACAAAACGCTAAAAATTATGCCCCTTCAAAGAACATAGTTATCACTGGATCATGCATTTTGATAGAAAGCTTTGTACTTTGCAAATCCAAGGCAGGTTGAATAAAATGCTCTTAAATGCCCAACTCTTTTTATAGGCCAGTAATTACCTTCTTACATTGGTGTTAGACAGTACTTCTGACACCTCTTATGCACTCATTCTCACCCACAGCTGGTTTATTCTTAAAGTTTCTCTGTTTACCTTTAACATTTTGACTTCATTGCTGTAAAAAAATTACATTTTACAATAAATTTCCCATTTTAATGCTTTTTGTTAAGTTTACTATGTACACACATTTTGTGAATTGTGCACATTTTCGCAGTCTAGGTACCACTAGACTTCAAAATGCACTTTTTATTGCTAATTGTCTAAATAGCATCTGCTGATTTGCTTTAAAATGTGTGGTAAATCTGCAGCTGAACAGAATTTGTTCTGGTTCTTCATAGAAAATGGAAGTAGCCTGGTGTGATTAGATTCCGGTGGAGAATATTCCATATGAAACAAAGTAACCTGATGTTTGCTGTATGTACAATCACCCACAGCTTCTGAATCAAATCTCTTGAGTCCTCTGCAATGAACTCAAATATTCAGGGTTTTCCGGCTTAGTGGTTAGCATTGCTGCCTCACAACACTAGAGTTCCGAATTCAATTCCAGCCTTGGGCGACTATCTGTGTGGAGTTTGCACATTCTCCCCAGTTCTGCATGGGTTTCCTCTGGGTGCTCTGGTTTCCTCTCACAGTCCAAAGATGTCCAGGTTAGTTGTATTGGCCATGCTAAATTGCCTATCGTGTCCAGGGACGCGCACTCTAGTGGATTAACTATAGGAAATATAGAGTTACAACAATGGCATGGGTCTGGGTGGGATGCTCTTTGGAGGGTCAGTGTGAACTCAATGTGCCAAATGGCATGTTTCACAATGTTGGAATTCTATGATTCTCCAGGAAGATCAACTAGCAGAGTTTGTTTTCTATTGCAATGAAACAATATAATTACTGGAAGATATTTTTACAGCAAAAGCAAAATTTTCTGACATCTGTTACCTTACTCTCCGACTGTGCAAAACCTTTGCAGAAAAAAGCATTCTAACCTGAAGTTATCAACACCTCATGTATGTTGAACTTTTTGTATTCATTCATAACATGTGGACTTTGTTGATAAGACAGGCAGTTGTCGGCCATTTTTAATTGCTCCCGAGAACAAAGTGGTGAGCTGCCTTCATGAACAACTGCAGACCTGGTGATGTGTATACACCCATATTTCTATTAGGGAGGATGTTCCAGGATTTTCCCAGCAACAATGAAGGGATGACAAAATTCAAAATCAAGGTGGTTCATAGCTTGGAAGGGAACTTATTCTCATCTGTTTGCTTCCCTATCCTTGTACATCATAGAGGTGAAGAGTTTGGATGCTGCTTTAAAAGGAGCCTGGGTGAGTTTTTGCAGAACAGTAGTGCTGCCACTATGCCCTTTTGGTAGAGGGCGTGAAATGCTTAATATGGTGGATGGGGAGCTGATTAAGTTGTCAACTTTCTCCTGGATGGTGCTGAACTTCTTGAGTGTTGTAGAAGCTACTCTCATCCAAGAAAATGGAGTGTATTTCATCATATTCTTGTCATGTGCTAAGACAAAGTGGATAGACCCTGGTCTATCAGGAGGGGATATACTTGCCATAAACCTCCCAACATCTGACCTGTTCTTCTAGTCACAACTCCTATTCATCTCTGGAATTGAGCTCTTTTGTCTGTGTGTAGACCAAGGATGTGTGAGGTCTGGAGCCTTATGGAATCCAAACTGCGCAATGTCGAGCAGGTTATTATTGAGCTAGTGTCATTTGATAGCACAGTCGATGACACTTTCTGTTGCTTTGTTGATTGTTAGGGATACCCATGACTGAGCAGCATAAAATGGCCAACAACAGCCCCTGGCAAGCTCTACAGAACATTACTGACAGTAATTAGAGCATGTGGGAACATATTTGCATAATGTAATCTCAGCAAGTAGAATGATAGCAGGCCTGTATTAAATGAAATGGAATGTACAGCTGCAATTGCTTACATAGATAAGAACAGTTCACATTAATTAGTTGTCTCTCTTGAATTATTTAACCTATCTGTTACAACATTAAGAGTAAGTTTTACTTAAGATCCTTCGGATAATCATAAATATAGATTCCGAAGTAGTTAAAGATCTATTTTTATACAAAAAAATCACCAAAAGCATTATAGGAAAATATTCAAAACAGTTTCAGGTAGTAGAAGTATCCCCCTTATATTATAGGGAGGACAGAGATTATCAGACATTGCAATGGGAATTAAATCAACACATTAAGACACAACTTGTTAGGTAAAGAATTCTGGCATTAGGTGTAAACACATGGCTTTTTTTTGGACTGATCAAAAATCAATATTCTTTTGTATTTTCTGTAATGAAAAGGTTAAAACTTCCTGCTCTAATTAATTGACAGTTAAACACATAGCAACAAGCAAATTGCTGATATAGAACGATGTACTAAGGATCCAATCACAGTTGGATAACGCAGCAGTACTGACCAATAGTATATGGGGAAGGGGATGTACTCTGCGGTGTCAGGGAGGGACAAGGAAAATATATGAAATGAGAATCTGCTTGTTCGAGGGAACAGCGCATCTGACACATCCCTGCATGGAGTGTCTCGAATGCCTCTTCCTGCATGATAACCAGCCAAATGCCTGGGCAATTCTGCACTTTGTTGCGTAGATGCCAGTGCTCTAGCTGGACTCGAATGGTTTGTCTGGGACACAGCGAGCACTGGAACACAAATGTCCAGCACTACAACCAAGAGGTTGTCATGGTCGATAGCCTTTGCTATAAACAGAGCTATTTCCTGTTATTACACTGGAATTAGACAAATTAACTGAAGGCTGACATTTGTGATGGTGGGGAACTCTAGCGACGGCGGACTTATTTATAATCTCAGAACCGCAGAATCCCAAAAACATCCTGATGCAGAAGAGACCATTCAAACGGTTCAAATCATATTTCCAAAGAAAAATTGTAATCGATCACTGAAAGACTTGGAAGAAAATCGATTTATCATTTCAAAAGGCATTCAGATATATCATGAAACCTGATCTACATTTACCTCCAGAGCCTCTTTGAATTGAACTGTCTGAGTTAGTGCTGACATCATCAAGATTTGTGCTTGTGAGTGGATTGGACACTATCTTTCTTTTGAGTGCATTAATTAAATCTGAATTCAATATTGACTGACAGTTCAATAAGTTATAAAGGCAATAAATCAACCGCTCCAAAGTTATACTTTTTTCGCAGAAGGCTGCAAACATTGTTATGCCTGATTTGGAAACTTCAAGAATATTTTACTTAAAACCTCTGGGTGCGAAACTCACAGAATCAGGTGCATCCTACCCTATTTTGACTTCAACGGGCAGCAAAATTAGTGAAAAAGAAAAGATGCATAAAACAAATATTGTATTCATCCTTAACAGATTCCTGTTGAGCAGCTGGTTTAGGGTAGATTGAAATTACTTTCTTTTTCCCAACAGAGTAAATATCAGAGGACAAGTATCTAAGAAATTGGGAACATAAACTTGCCATTAAAGTACCCATTAACCAGCAATGAATTTGGACATTTTTGTTCTTGAGAAATAGCAACAATGGGAGTTACTTAAATAAACAAAAGAAATGCTTTCTAATTCTTATACAGAACAATCTGATAATGTGTCTGGTAGAACTTGTCAGGAGAAAGGGAATTAGGGTCCATGATTTATCGTTCTGGAATTAATGTTCCAGAATTTTTGGCCTGAAGACTGGGAAGCCAAATGTCTAGTGTTTGTTCACATTGTCCAATGATGAAAATGAAAGTTTCAATTGAGGAAGGTTAATTGAATTCGAAAATACTAATGCAAATTGTTAAACTGCCAAGCCAGTAAAACAATTGAAGAGATCCAGGAGGTGAAAGAGTATTTTTAATACACAAGAAAATTGCCAATTGTCTTCAGTGTAGAATGTCGGCAGCCACTGTCAGGAGTGGTAAATAGCCTCTATATCTGGCTATAGGGAAACCATGTCAATGCATGTATTACAAACATTGCACAACCTGATGGGAAAAGGCAATTGTACAGCATTGCCATTCATTTGTTGATACATAGATATCTGTTAGATAAACTAAATTTGTAGCTAACCATGTTACGGAGGTGATATAATTCCCCATACTTGATTACTCTTCCCTAAAAATATCTTAGGCCATCTGCAATAATGTTTCAATCATCACATTTCTCACAAATTAAATACAGCTGTCTAGCAAGCATCAGACAGAAATAGCAGCATGAACAATATCATAGGTTAGAATTCTACATCCACAGAGTATTTGCCACAGAGAGCATACAAGTGTTAGGAGGCAAAATATTTGCAGACTGCAGGTCTGGAAAAGCAACTGGGAACAAAGATCAATCATGACGTCTTCATGAGGAAACATTGAAGCAGTAGCGGAATAAACTGGATGCTGTTTTTCAGTAGCACAGTTGAGTGGATCAGTAGTTGAAAGGTATTGATTTTTGAGATACATGCCAGGATGAACAACCAAATTGCTGCATTCCAAACAACAACGGAAAAAATGTTTTGTATAACAGTCTAATTATTATGATACTAAACCTAGAGCCCGGAGATCCTTGTTGTATAAGGGAATGAATTTAAAGAGTGAATCTATAAACCAACGTAAGGACTACACATATTTCTCTTTTGGAAATATAAACTGATAAAAAAAAATGGAAGTTTAGTCTGCTTTGTTACAGGGAGTGAACCAGTCTTTTTTAACAACTTAATGTGCAACTGTGTTCACTTATTGGTGAATAAGTGAATATATAACCTTTGGAGAATCTTGATTTGAAATTTTTGTGAGACAAGCTGGCATCAGGTGCATTTGGATTGAGAAAAGTACTGCTCAGTATTACTTTCTGGTTTTGTCTTCAGTTTCCGTTTTGTCACAGAACTGAGCTGAGGGTGATTGCACTAAGAATGCCAAAATCCAAAATCCAGATTACCAGCTACTAAATTAAGAGTCATGATGGCCAACCACAATGTGATATTATTAGCAAAGACTGAAAAGAACTGTGAGAAAGTCACCTCGTTCTACTCTTGCGGCTTTGACTCTTGATCCTTAGAAATTGTTCCTTTTTGCATATATTTTCCACCCACAATATTTCTGCAGAACTGTTTGTCTTGTCCATTTAATTGTAAATAAATATGCATGTGCTTAGTTTAAAGATGGTATTGTTTAAGCTTGCCTGTTAGGAATTCACAATCCATTTTGCCACATGTTAAAGGATTAGTTTGGTGTAACAAATATTTTTTTTTTAGTTTTCTGATTTATTGATGAAACCCAGTGCCAGTTTCTTTGATCTTAGCCGGTGGTTAAAGTCAATCAAGTAAACAATCTTATTGATTAAATTAGTGTGTCAATTTATAGCATAGTGGGACTTCATTTCCAGTGCACTCTTCCCATCAGTGTCATGACACCAAGCTGGGGCTCTTCCAAACTTATCTTTAATACAGCAGCTGGAGTATCAAGTATTCTACAGCAGTCAGAGGCAGCAGCATTCGGACTTTGGCACAATCTGCTGACTGAGGTATATGTACTTATCTATTTGTTGTTAACAATAGTTACCATGCCAAGAGTTAATATAACCTTTGTATACTTTTAGGATGTAATGAACTACAATTATATACGGGGAAGCGATGGTCTCGTGGTACTGTTGCTGAATTAGTAAACAAGAGATCCAGGAAATGTCCTGTGGATTTCAGTTCGAATTACACTGTGACAGATGATGGATTTGAGTTCAATTTTTATTTAAAACACTGGATATTATGATTAATGAATCGATTGTCATAAAAAAATGTCATTTAGTTCACTAATGTTGTTTAGGACAGGAAGCTGCCATCCCTCAGCTGGTCTGGCCTACTTGTCACTCCAGACCCACAGCTAAACTCTTAAGTGCCCTCTGAAGTGCCCAGCAAGCCATTCAGTCATATCAACTGCTGTAAAGGAAAAGATGAATGAAGCCACTGGGACCACCTTCCATCGACTAAAGCAGCAGAACAGGTAACTGCAAATACTGCCCTATTGACACTGGGACATCTTCCTGACCTCGAGATTAACATCTGCCAAAATTTGGAGGGCTGAATCACAGACTAGTCAAACACAGCCTCACATAGCCACACTCTTAGAATGATACATCGCAGACAATATCACAAGACTGTTAATCCAGATGGGTTTGAATCCAATTCTGAATTCAATAAACATAGTGTACTATAATGACCACAAAGGCATTTCCATCATCATTGTAACAATCCTGAGTATTAATTATACCATAGCAAGCGATAGTTTTAAATTTAAATATCCTGATACTCAGGTAATCTTGCACAATGACCACATAAGTTAGTTGAATTATCATAAAATTGCTCTTCAGGAAAAACAAGAACCAAACCCACTCTGACTCCATCTAAATCTGACTTTGTAATATGGTTTTATGTCCATAATGAATGTCATCTAATCCCTACTCCACTAACTTAGTTTAAACAGATTAGTAATGGTTGAGCATCCTGAGGGGAGTGTGGGGCACCTGACCCTACTCTTCTGACCCTTAAACAATTCCACACATCCGGATTGTAGAACAACAAAAAGAAGAGCTCATTATGTTTGTACCTTGAAATTTACTAACAATATCACCTCTGTTAACATGTTTCAGTTGTGGAAGGTACAACTCTTTAACTTTCACATAAATAGCAGCTCAATATTTGATTGCGGCCAATCGTCTGTACTCATAGAGAATCCCTCATCCTTCTTATAAAGATGGCCTGGTTTAGGACAGGCCATCAAACATGCCATACTGGAATTTCCAGAGTGAAGGTGATGCCTGGTATAAACAGAGCCTCGTCGTAGCTGCCTTCTTTTTGAAGACTCTCCTGAAAGCCATAATGAGAGTGGTTCTGAGGGTCTCTGATTCAAAGCACAACACATCTATTGCTCTGTTTGGCTACACTTACATTTAAATGTTAACAAAGAATGAATGGATTGGTGCTCTCTTTACTCAACTGAGCTTGAAAATTGTGCCTGAAATATTAACTCTAAATGAGTTTAACCCCTGACTCCGCAACTTCTGTCTTAATTTAAGTGACAAATACTCGATACTGTTACACCATAATGTTTTTACAAAGCAGCAATTTACAATCTGCTGCTGGTTTGGACCCAAATACATTTTCCTTCTAATCAAAATTGAATTGGCAAAGACAGCCATATAATCTTCCCAAAATGAACCATAAAATGCCTTCAGTATCTTGTTGCTAAAATCATTCTTTCTCCCGGATCTATATTTAAAGTTAAATAGAAATGTGTGGAGCTGATACCCTTCAGCAGGATAATGGACCATGTCAATCTTTCAGAAATGACAGAGACAGCTAATTGTAGATTTAAATATATGGTGAAAATGTGCTAAACATCTCTTCTAACTTTTTTATCAATCACCAGTCTAAAAAACATTGTTGAATGTGAACTAATATCCTGGTTTGTTTAATCATTTCAGTTTCTTGTTGATAACGCACCTGAAAAAAATGTATCACTTTAGTAACTTCACATAGAAATTTATTCATAGATCACATCCAGTCGTGAGTGGAGGTGGACTACTAAACAGCTAGCTAGAGGTAGAGATCTGCAAATAACCCATCTGGAATGATGGTGATTCAGTGAAAAGACAAGGCTGAAGCATCTTCAACCATTTCCAGCCAGATGGTGGTCTCCTCCCAAGGTCCCAATCATCACAGACACCAATCTTCATCCAATTCGATTTACTCCATGTGATGTCAAAAGCTGGCTGCGACACTGCACAAAGGCTGTGGACCATATAATCAACCTGGAAATAGTGCTGTCGTCTTGCGTTACAGGACTAACCCACACATAGCAAAGCTATTCCAGTATAGCTACAATATTGATATCTATCTGACAGTGTGAAAAAATTCAGAGGTACGTCCTGTCTGTAAAAAGCAAGACAAATCCAAACAGGCCAATTAATACTCCTTTAGTCTATTCTCGAACATCAGAAAAGAGATGTAAGGTTTTGCCAACCGTGCTATCAAATGACACTTACTCAGCAGTAACCTGCTCACTTATACTCAGTTTAGATTCTGACAGGGCCTCTCAGCTCCTGAACTCATCACAACCTTTGAGCGAACATGGACAAAGCACTGAATTGCAGAAGTAAGGTGAGAGTGACTGCCCTTGGCTTCAAAGCCAGGTTTTAATGAAGAAGGAATTGAAATCTATGCCCTCTCATTCTTGATCCCTTTGCCTTGTTCCCATTCATATAAGGATAAAGAACAAGAGGACACAGATTTAAAGTGATTTGCAGAAAAGGTAAATATGATGTGAAATAAACTTTATCACTCAACCAGTGATTCAGATCTGGAATGTGAAATATCGCCAAAGAGGTCCTTTATTTCCTGCTGCCCTTTATTTACACATGGAGAGTCCTTGACAGTGATCCAGTTTCCTCAGAACCAGCTCTCAGAGTGAACAGAGCCTCTGACATTTCTATTTATATCTGTCAGCCAAGGGTCCCTGATTGGAACAGATTAACAGCCCCGATCAGGGAACTCATATTCTATGAGGTCTGCTTGGCTGACCTCGTTACAATCACTACAATTGTCGTCTCCGTGTTTGAAGAATGAACTCTATGTATGTCCAGTCACTTTGAGCGGGTGTCCACAATGTAACTGAGACCAGGGTTTTCCTGGCCATTCCCATGAATAGGGATAAGCTACAGGCTGTAATTTTTGTATTTTTGTCCATATTTGAACCAAGGCTGTAATGATGTCAGGAGCTGAATGGAACCCAAGCTGGGTGCCAGTGAGCAAGTTATTGCTTGGCAGATGCTGCTTGGTAGCACTTTTGATGACACCTTCCATCACTTTACTGATAATCAAGGGTTGACTGATGGGGCCAGGTTGGATTTGTCCTGTTTTTTTGTGTTTTGTACAGGACATACCTGAGCAATTTTTCACATTGTCTGGTAGACACCAGTGTTGTAACTGTATTGGAAGAGCTTGGCTAGGGGAGCAGCAAGTTCTGGAGTACCAGTCTTCAGTACTATTGCCAGAATGTTGTCATGGCCCGTAGCCTTTGCAGTATCCGGTGACTCCAAAAATTTCTTGATATGATGTGGAATGAATCAAATTGGCTGAAGAATGTTATCTGTGATTCTGGGGACTACTAGAGGAGGTCGAGATGAATTATCCACTTGGCACTTCTGGCTAAAGATTGCTGTGAATGTCTCAACCTTATCTTTTGTACCAATGTGCTGGGGTCTTCCATCAATGAGAATAGGACATTTATGGATCCACCTCCTCCATAAGTTGTCTAATTGTCCACCACCTTTCATGACTGGACCTGGCAGGACTACAGAACCTAGTTCTAATCCATTAGTTTTGAGATTGCTTAGTTCTGTCTATTACCTTGTTGCTTACACTGTTTGGCACACAAGGTAATCCTGTTTGAGAGCTTCAACTGGTTGACACCCAATTTTCAAGTATGCCTGGTACAACTCCTGGCATGCCCTCCTTCATGCTCCATTGAACCAGAGTTGATCCCCTGCCTTGATAGTCGAGTGGGGGATACGCCAGGCCATGAGGTTACAGATTGTGCTGGAGTACAATTCTGCTGCTGTTGATGGCCCACAATGTCTCATGGATACCCAGTCTTGAGTTGCTAGATCTGTTCAAAGTCTGGCCCATGTAACACGGTGATAGTGCCACACAACACGATGGAGGTTATACTCAATGTGAAGGCAGGGCTTTGTCTCCACAAAGACTGTGCGGTGGTCACTCTTAAAGATACTGTCATAGACATCTGCAGCCAGCAGATTGGTAAGGATGAGGTCAAGGATGTTTTTCCCTCTTGTTGGTTCCCTCCCCTCCAGTGATTGTATACTGTGATAGGAAAGGTGGTGGTAGGCACTCTTGTTCAAGGGCCAATGAGCCACTTAATTAATACCACAGTTGGCATTTTTTATAAGGAAGAGTGGACCCATTGCAATGTGGGAAAACCAGTATCCTTCCAAGGACTTCTCCTATTCAGACAATCTTTGACCCACAGAAGAGCTGCCTTGCCACCATGACCATCCTCATGGAACTTTCCACATACCCTCAACATCACCTTCCCTCCACTTTTGGAAAATTCCCTCAAATTTTGGCTGGCAAGTGGTTAAAGAAGCAGGTAATGAACATATGTATAACTGACAGGTCAAATTTATCACAGAGTGAGATATTGTGTTTTCACAGCACAGGAAGGAAAGTTGATTTGTTTTGTGTTTCTGTTTGTAATTGTGCTCCTGGAACAGTAATGGCCACCTTTGGAATAATGACAAAACAGTTCACCAATGGTCCAAAATACCTAGAGTAAACTAGTTATCCATGATCCCAAGGACCAGAACATATTCAACAACTTCAATGACTTCTGATTAAGTGAAAAGTTTAACTGATAGTCAAGTAGAAAGGTAGAGCTATGAATTATAAGACAAATTTGGCCTGCTGCCAGGAATATAAACATTAATCTGTCATTGCAACATAACAACAAATAAATTCATTTAAAAGTAGTCAGCAAATAAATTACAAATTGATTCGGAATCTGCACATGATGAAAAGCTTGATATGATTACCTTTTAAAATTTATATTTTGAAGGGAAAATTTTTTCTTTCAAATAAGGGCAATCCTCAGGAGAGGTTTAGTTTGAGAAACACCGACTACACACTTGGTCTTTGAAATGGTATTAATTATGTGAAATGCCATATGTGTGATTAAAAGGAAGGAAGGATAGATGGTTAGATGAATCAAAGGCTGCAAAATTTGACTCGATGGTACAAATGATCTCAGTCACTGGTGCTGACGATTATTCATTTGAAGACAATGAATTGAAATGTTGCACTTAAACTGTGTCATTTCATTGTCTGACATGAAACCTGTATTGTGCTATTAAAACTTTTCACCAGGTTGTGCTGATGTCTAAATAACTTCAGTTCAATTCATCAGTCGATTCAAATGGGTTATACCGTACTTTCTCCTTGTCATCATTTGCATCTGCTCACACACTTTAGTTAATTGTTATCCTCTGGACTTCCTTCAGTGCTGATAGGAATGGGGAATAGTACTGCTAATCCTGCATAACCACAGATTCCCAGGATGGATTACAAGACCTTCACTATCTTTGGGATTCCCAACCACTTGACCATGACTGGTCTTTGGCTCTGTTTCTGGTGATCCCTAAGCAACCTAAGTTATTCATTTCCAGATCATCTTCCCAAATGCAAACTGGAATAGGCAGCCAACTATCGTTCACCAGTAAGTTGTATGAACACGCGACCGTAAGAATTGGGAGCAGAAATACGTCACACAATCCCTCAAGCCTGCTCCACCATTCAACAAAATGGTATTTGACCTGATTATTCCACCTTCCCACTAACCCCAATAACCCTTCATCGCCTTAAGTTATGAAAAGCTATCTGCCACAATTTTAAAAGAAAAATTCACATAATCTGCTTCCTTCACTTTTTGAGGAAAAGAGTTCCAAAGATTCATGACCCTTTGTGAGAGAAAAGAAAATTTTCCTTTTGTCTATTTTAAATGGGCAACCCCTTATTTTTAGACAGTAATCCAGGATAATAAGCATTGGTCCGACCATCCCTTAAATGGTTAAAAATTAAGTCTGTCCTATTGTGTGGTTAGGAAGCCTATAAACCACTTTCACAAATGACTTCTTACCTTTAAAATGTATCAGCTCTGCCCAAACCACTTCTACTTCTTCGTTTCCCAAATTTAATTCAACCCTCTTTGTGGGGCTAATACTGTCCTTTCTGAATAGAGCTACCCCTCCATCTACAGTTGTGAAGTGCATCGATGCTCAATGCACATGCTCCCAAGAGCTCACCACACCTTCAGTATGGCCGTCCTTTTACACGATATTGATAAATGGTGGCGTTTAGTCTCTCTTCTGTTTCTGGCGTATTTGTGAGGGCCTTCTTTGGCTTGCTGGACACTGTGTCTTCTTGACCAAGTGGACCACATTTTGTATGTCATCATAAGTAATTTAAATTGATTTTTGTTTTGGATTCCATTGTGAGTCTGAAGTCTCCTTTGGCTCTGAGCCAGTTGTTCAACTAGTGTTTGTTTAATCACTAAAATTTCATTGACCAGCGACTTGATAACAGGCTGCATCTTGATGCTAGTTAATACTTGACTAGCATCTCGTTGGACAAGCTTAGAGTAATTTGTTGGTTTTTGACCTGTTCACTATCAGTTGTAACTAGATGAATTCCTTCCACCATTAGAACAAGATCAAAGTCAAGACACATAATTATATGCAAGGCAATTGACTCATTGGTGTGAAGTACATATACATTTGCCACTCTCTTAGTTACTTTGTGTCACAGAATTCTTTGTAGCATCTCTTTAATTTGAATGTTATGCCTCCTGGACCACATAGTTGCACTTTCGAAGGCGACAGAGAGTATTTCTTCACACATGACATGTATTATTATAATGACACTCAAGCTGAAATTAATGAGATGTCCACTGGAAGAAATTCCTTCTTGCCAAAATGAATTAGATGGATCATCAATTTCCCTCAGGAATATATTCCATATCTTTTTTATTGAGGATTGTTCTGCCATATTAGCATCTTGTATAACTAGCTATTTGATTTTCTTGTTGCTTTGAAACTGCACCATTCCTAGCTCGATCTTTTGGAAATTACCCTTTTTTTAAACAGACTTAGTTTGTTTTTAATAGGGGGATGGGAACCAAATGAGGTGGTTAGTAGACAGTAAGGAGGTAGTAACTAAAGCCTGTAAGGAACTAGGTAATGAAGTCAGTATGACTAGAGGGAAGAGTGGGCAGAGAGCAGATGATGAACGCAAAGGGACAGGTGGTCTGAGGTGCATTTGTTTTAATGTGAGAAGTGTAGTAGGTAAGGCAGATGAACTTAGGGCTTGGATTAGTACCTGGGAGTATGATGTTATTGCTATTACTGAGACTTGGTTGAGGGAAGGGCAAGATTGGCATCTAAATATCCCAGGATATAGATGCTTCAAGCGGGATAGAGAGGGAGGTAAAAGGGGTGGAGGAGTTGTATTATTGGTCAAAGGAGATATCACAGCTGTGCTGAAGGAGGGCACCATGGAGGACTGGTGCAGTGAGGCAATATGGGCAGAGCTCAAAAATAGGAAGGGTGCAGTAACAATATTGGGGCTGTACTACAGGCCTCCCAACAGCGAGCGTGAGATAGAGGTACAAATATGTAGACAGGTTATGGAAAGATGTAGGAGCAACAGGGTGGTGGCGATGGGAGATTTTAATTTTCCCAACATTGACTGGGATTGACTTAGTGTTAGGGATTTAGATGGAGCAGAATTTGTAAGGAGTATCCAGGAGGGTTTTCTAGAGCAGTACGTAAATAGTCCAACTCGGGAAGGGGCCACACTGGACCTGGTGTTGGGGGATGAGCCTGGCCAGGTGGTTGAAGTTTCAGTAGGGGATTACTTTGGGAATAGTGATCACAATTCCGTATGTTTTAGAATACTGATGGACAAAGAGGAGAGTGGTCCTAAAGGATGAGTGCTGAATTGGGGGAAGGCCAACTATAGCAAAATTCGGCAGGAGCTGGGGAATGTGGATTAGGAGTAGCTGTTTGAGGGTAAATCCACATTTGATATGTGGGAGGCTTTTAAGGAGAGGTTGATTGAGTGCAGGACAGACATGTCCCTGTGAAAATGAGGGATAGAAAGGGCAAGATTAGGGAACCATGGATGACAGGTGAAATTGTGAGACTAGCAAAAAGGAAAAAGGAAGCATACATAAGGTCTAGGTGACTGAAAACAGATGAAGCTTTGGAAGAATATTGGGAAAGTAGGACCAATCTGAAACAAGGAATGAAGAGGGCTAGAAAGGGTCATGACTCTGTCTTTAGCAAACAGGGTTAAGGAAAATCCCAAAGCCTTTTATTCATAATACATAAGGACCAAGAGGGTATCTAGAGAAAGGATTGGCCCACTCAAGGACAAAGGAAGGAAGTTATGTGAGGAGTCAGAGAAAATGAATGAGATTCTTAATGAATACTTTGTGTCAGTACTCACTGAGGAGAGGGACATGACGGATATTGAGGTTAGGAATAGATGTTTGATTACTCTAGGTCAAGTCGGCATGAGGAGGGGGTGAAGTGTTGGGTATTCTAAAAGGCATTAGGGTGGACAAGTCCCCAGGTCCGGATGGGATCTTTCCCAGGTTACTGAGGGGAGCGAGAGAAGAAATCGCTGGGGCCGTAACAGATAACTTTGCAGCATCCTTAAGCACAGGTGAGGTCCTGGAGGACTGGAGAATTGCTAATGTTGTCCCCTTCTTTAAGAAGGGTAGCAAGGATAATTCAGGTAATTATAGACCGGTGAGCCTGACGTCAGTGGTGGGGAAGCTGCTGGAGAAGATACTGAGGGATAGGATCTATTTATATTTGGAAGAAAATGGGCTTATTGGTGATAGGCAGCATGGTTTTGTGCAGGGAAGGTCATGTCTTACCAACTTGATAGAATTCTTTGAGGAAGTGACAAAGTCGATAGATGAGGGAAGGGCTGTAGATGTCATATACATGAACTTCAGTAAGGTGTTTGATAAGGTTCCCCTTGGTAGGCTGATGGACAAAGTGAAGTCGCATGAAGTCTAGGGTGCACTAGCTAGATGGATAAAGAACTGGCTGGGCAACAGGACACAGAGAGTTGTAGTGGAAGGGAGTTTCTCAAAATGGAGAACTGTGACCAGTGGTGTTCCACAAGGATCCGTGTTAGGACCACTGTTGTTTGTGATATACATAAATGATCCAGAGGAAGGTATAGATGGTCTGATTAGCAAGTTTATAGATGACACTAAGATGGGTGGAGTAGCAGATAGTGAAGGGGACTGTCGGAGAATGCAGCAGAATATAGATAGATTGGAGAGTTGGGCAGAGAAATGGCAGATGGAGTTCAATCCAGGCAAATGCAAGGTGATGCATTTTGGAAGATCCAATTCAAGAGCGAACTATTCGGTAAATGGAAATGCCCTGGGGAAAATTGATACACAGAGAGATCTGGGTGTTCAGGTCCATTGTACCCTGAAGGTGGCAACACAGGTCGATAGAGTGGTCAAGAAGGCATATGGCATGCTTTCATTCATCGGATGGGGTATTGAGTACAAGAGTTGGCAGGTCATGTTACAGTTGTATAGGACTTTGGTTCGACCACATTTGGAATGCTGCGTACAGTTCTGGTTGCCACATTACCAAAAGGATGTGGATGCTTTGGAGAGGGTGCACAGGAGGTTCACCAGGATGTTGCCTGGTATGGAGGACGCTAGCTATGAAGAGAGATTGAGTAGATTAGGATTATTTACATTAGAAAGACGAAAGTTGATGGGGGACCTGATTGAGGTCTACGAAATCATGAGAGGTACAGACAGGGTGGATAGCAAGAAGCTTTTTCCCAGAGTGGGGGACACAATCACTAGGGGTCAAGATTTCAAGGTGAGAGGGAAAAAGTTTAAGGGAGATATGCGTGGAAAGCTCTTCACGCAGAAGGTGGTGGGTGCCTGGAACATGTTGACAGCAGAGGTGGTAGAGTCGGGCACGATAGCGTCATTTAAGATGTACCTAGACAGTTACATGAATGGCAGGGAGCAGAAGGATACAGATCCTTGGAAAATAGGCGACAGAATTAGATAGAGGATCTGGATCAGCGCAGGCTTGGACGGCTGAGGGGCCTGTTCCTGTGCTGTAATTTTCTTTGTTCTTTGTTCTTTGTTCTTTGTTCTAATAGTTGGGTGCTGCTTATGCTTGTGAACTTTTGTGGTTCCACAGCAATGACTGTGACTCTTAATATCTACTGTCTGGCCCAATCTATGCGACTATCTTCCCTACAGTTCCTGCTTTTGTCCACACAAGATCTGAAGACCTGTTGGACAGGTTCAACAGCTTAGATTCCTCCAGTACTACTTTCTGGATCCCCAAACTGCTTCACTCATAGTCAAAACCTCCTGCTCCTGATTGCAGATGAAAAATGAGTTACCTAACCTAGGAGTATGACTGCTGCATGAAACAAAATGTGCAGGTAATGTACCCCCCGCTGATGCATCACGGTATTTGAAGCTCGGCATCCAACTCATGTCCTTTGAGACAAAACCTTTCGAGCTGCTTACATTTGATTCAGATGTGGCTTATTGTGGATCACATGAGTTCTAATATGCTACAATTGCAACACATCACTCCCCACCCCCACCCCAACCCCATCACCTTTTGCAAATGGCATTAGGATTTGTGTTCAATGATCTTGCATAATTGTGCAAAATCGTTGAGCACTTTTCACCACTGCATCCTAGTCCTTGTGCCCAGAACTCTGGCATTTATCTCCAAAGCTAATTGTTCCCATTCCTTCTAAGTATTTGTCTGGGTGGTCACCCAGCCCTGTGGTCTCTTTCCTCCTTTCTGCCTTGCTTCTGCACAACAGCCTCTAGTGCTGCTGCCAAGACTCTAGAAGCCCGCTCTCTTGGCCAATTTCATCACATTTTAGAGAAAACTTTGATCAGGTTAGAGTGTCCTGGTGAGACACTGTAACAAAAATACAATCAAATGATTAACGAAATCTTATACAAAATGAACAGAAACTTATTAACTAAAAATTAGCTTGTCTGAGATGATTATGCACCCCAGCCCCTACGGTGCCCATTGGTCTTTAAAGGCCTCTATTGTACATGTGGAGACTGGACACTCCCTGTCAACAGACACCTGAGCACAGACATAAAGTTCAAGCCTGGCCTGTAGCTCGATTGCACAAAATACTTCCTATTTAGAAATGTGTCACAATTATTAAAATACCACATGGCAACCAGTCTGCAACTCCCCTTTTAGAGGTGTAGATTTGCTTTACAAAATGTAGGTTTTCTTTAATTGGGGCTAAGCTCACATGAATCGACTCTTTGCATGTGAAGAACTGGACTGTACACCACAATCAAGGAGTTCAGCAGGTAGTGCGAAATCCATATGCTGTCCGCATCAGTTCCATCGGGCATGGCGTAATCGTGCATCTCTATGCCTGCTAACAAGCCTCATCCAGTTTTTAGCTAAAAGATGCAATGAATCAAAGAGTGACCACCATCATCTTCTTAGGACAAGGAATGTGTAACAAATGCATTTCTGTAAAACATATATTCCCTAAAACCCTTTATAACAAAATTTAAAGCATCCAAGTCATTTATATATGAATACTTGGGCTGCTTGTATAGGAGTCTCTAACATTTTATCGTCATATAATTTATCCAAGGAAAATGTGAAACCTGTAACATTATAGTTTAGTGAACCACACAAACTATAATTTTAATTGTAATATGGAAGACAAGCTATCCTTTTTTGCAGTGCGGCAAAATGGAGCACATTTATTCCTCTGATAATATATGACCTTGTTTGAGTGCAGTTGTGGGTTAATGACAAAACACAGTTAATATAACCTAAATGACAGGCCTGTTGTAGGAACATAACTATTAATAGATTGCATTTTCATTAGATAACATGACCTATATGGCAAAATCAGCGCATTCCCCTTATCAGCTTTAGATTTTATTTTACGTTAAGAAATCAAGATTTGTCTGTGCGTGTGTTTTGTTTTATTCGCTTATATCGGAGGTGAAGAAATGGAAAAAAATGAAGCTAGTAAGGGTAAAAAGAAAAATTATAGATTTCATTTCTTACAGTTTCATTTTTAATTACTAGCGGCTCAGATATTCTGATGGGCAGAGAGTTGTTGCAACAGTGCAGGCGAGTTACATGGTGGAACTGTGAGGAATCCCTAATGCAGCAGATTCTATGAAAATATTTCAGAAAATTGAAACTTCTGATGGGCAATTCCCCTGCAAAAGCCTTTTAAAGTCCAACTCAGCTATCCCTGGTATGTAGCCACAAAATGTTCATGCATTAAAAACCTACTCTAACTCCTGGGTAATTATTAAATGGATCCCTGACTCACCAATGACCACACAATCAATACCTTCCTTGATCCCCTACACCCCAAGACACCCAGACATTCGCCTTGTGATCAGACCCCACCCAATTTGATTCAATTCCAATGCCACCAGGCCTGAACCTGCCAGACCTGATAGATACCTTCAACTTGACATCCCACAGCAGTAAAAACTCTTATGTTAATTTCGTCAGGAATGGATCTCCTGTTTGCGGTCATAACTGGGAATGCATTGTCATTTTTCAGCAGCATGGGATAAACACACAAGAATCCTGTACAAAATTCACGCCTCCCCTCAAATTCTGATGCACAATCTGTATCAATTTCAGATGATCTATCACCGAACTAAATTGGTGTTCAGCCTAAATTCTGACTTTCATTAGGTGCCTTATTGATTCAAGTTCATTTATTTTGCTATTTTGCAGGTTTCCACAGAGCAAGTAAAATGAGGCCAAGAATGATCAGTGAATCTGACTCATATCATTCTGTTATAACAAGGTGTAGAGCTGGATGAACACAGCAGGCCATGCAGCATCAGGGGAGCAAGAAGGCTGACGTTTTGGGTCTAGACCCTTCTTCAGAAATGGAGGAGGGGAAGGGGATTCTGAAATAAATAGGGAGAGAGGGGGAGGCGGATAGAAGATGGATAAAGGAGAAGATAGGTGGAGAGAAGCCAGACAGGCACAAGAGGGTTGCAGTGGGAGAGAGATCCCCTCATATCATTCTGTGCTGTTTTAGTATTCCATTACTGTTTGAAGATAAGTGCCCATTTACCTGTTAAAATGTTAATGAGTAAGGTTAGTGAACGTGCAGTCAAGGCACGAGTGACAGAATGGATTGGCGGCTGGTTTCAAAACAGAAATGTTACAGACCAGATCAGGCCAGAACAAGTTGAAATCTTATAAGAGTCTGAGCCTGATCGGAAGAGCTGAGGAGTGGCAGATGAAGTTTAATTTAGATAAATGTGAGGTGCTGTGTGTTGGACAGGCAAATCAGGGCAGGACTTACACACTTATTGGTAGGGCCCTGGGGCTGCCCTGGGGTGCAGGTTCACAGTTTCTTGAAGTTGGAGTTGCAGGTAGATAGGGTAGTGGAGATGACATCTGGTATGCTTGCCTTTATTGGTCAGTCCATTGAGCACAGGAGTTGAGATGTCATGTTACGGCTGTACAGGACATTGGTTCGGCCACTTTTGGACTAGTGCATACAATATGGACTCCCTGCTTAGGAAAGATGTTAGTAAACTTGAAAGGGTGCAGAAAAGATTTACAAGGCTGTTGCTGGGATTGGACAGTTTGAGCTATCAGGAGACTCTGAACAGGCTTGAAACTTTACTCCCTGGACCGTCTGAGGCTGCGGGGGGTGACCTTATCGAGCTTATAAAATCATTAAGGGCATGGATCAGAAATCGCACGACACTAGTAATAGACCAATAGGTTTATTTAAAACACAAGCTTTCACAGCCTCAGTCTTCCTGCAGGTGTTAGTGAGAGAGGTAGTATCAAACACAGAATGTGTGTGTGTGCGTGCGTGCGTGCGTGCATGCGTGCATGCGTGTGTGAGAGAGAGAGGGAGAGCAGCACCTCCAAATCATAGAGAACATAGGTTTAAAGTGAGAAGGGCAAGATTTAAAAGAGACCGAAGGGCAATTTTTTCATGCAGAGGTAGGTGCAAGTATGGAATAGGCTGCCAGAGGAAGTGGTGGAGGACTAAAGTTTTTACTGTGTGGCAGCCCACTGTGTCAGCTGCATTTGAACCACTGTGATGAACCACAGGGCCACAGCGTCTGCTGCTGATAACATGACAGATGTGCAACCTCCACACACATGGGCGGCATTCACACAAAGGAGGACATGGCCCACACAAAATGTGACTGACCAGATCATGCACAAGCTGCAAAGGTTTGGTCCTCATTGGTTTCACAAGAGCTCTGCAGTTCTTGGCAGAGAAGGTGTCCATGACATGCTGCACAACTTTAGCATCATGAAAGGATGGCCCTTGTCACAACCATGGAGTCAGCAGTGGAGGAGCAGAGACATCGTGAAATGAGGAGGAGAAGGAAGAAGAGCTAGAGATTTAAAAGGAACAGAGGTGTAATGCGAGCATTTCCTTTGTGCCCATAATGGAATAATTATTTTGAGTGTAATACCAGTAACGATAAACCCAAAATCCCTGTTCAACAAGAATCCCACAGTTTACTTTTCATTGATCGCCATAGGATTCACTTGAAAACAATGCAAAAATGAACCAACAGAAAATAAACATCCCAAACCAAATGTATGCGTGAAATTATCAACCATTCATTTAATGACCCTTGTGCATTCTCTTATTACCTAGCCTAGTGCTCCTGTGCAGTGTTACCCCAACAGCTGCAGTGTGGTTGGCAGAAGGTAGCTGACTTTCAAAGGAGAGACTGCCAATGACTTTGGCGATGTTGTTAAGCAGTTTGTTGCCTTGGAGGGCTCAGCTTCAGATTGCACTCCCTTGCTATGCATACAAGAAGTCAGGGTTGTATGGTTGATAGGCAACCAAGCATGGTCGCTGGAGCAATGGAAGGGGTTAGAGAATGATTGCTGTCACCCTGAGATGGAATGGAGCTACTGGCCTGTTCCAGGGACAATGGTTGCACAAGGCATTCTCATATTGCTGTGAGTCTGTGATGTCCTGCAAGGCCCTTCACACCCTGTTATCCATTGTCATGATAGCGTCAATCTGTACCTCCACTCCCTGAGCATCCGTGATGGAAGGGTGAATGTAGTTGGGTGCTCATTGATCATGCCCATATCTGTAGTTTGACCATGGGCGAGATGGAGGTCTCTTGGAGATAGTGCTGAGGTGAAGCTGCCACACACCTGCTCTGGTTCTCATGTTCAGCTTTCTCAACAGCTAGTTTGTTTGACAAGATTGGGAACATTGCACCCGGAGTATAAATGAGGTGAGTTGGGCCATCAGCAAGAAGCTTAAAAAACATTAATCCTCATCAACTGGCAACTCGCCACTCCTTGGAGAGAATCTTGTCACGCCACTTGTGAAAAGCATAAATGATGGGGCAAGATGACTTCAAATTCAAGCTAGGCTTCACCAGATGACTTGTCTGATTCTGCCACACGTTGAATTGTAGGGTTATGCAGCACGGAAACAGACCCTTCCATCTAACTCATCCATGACAACCAGATATCCTAAATTAATTTAGTCCCATTTGCCAGCATTTGGCCCATATCCCTCTAACCCCTTCATGCACCCATCCAGATGCCTTTTAAATCTTCTAATTGTACCAGCTTCCACCACTTCCTCAGGCAGTTCGTTCTACGCACGCTCCACTCTCTGAATAAAAAGATGGCCCCTTCGGTCCCCTTTATATCTTTTCTCTCTCACCGTAAATCTATGCCCTCTAGCTCTGGACTCCCCCATCCTGTGGAAAAAGACTTTTGTTATTCACCCTATCCCTGCCCTTCATGATATTATAAACTTCTATAGGTCACCTCTCAGCCTCCGATGCTCCAGGGAAAACAGGCCCAGTCTATTCAGCCCCTCCCTTTAACTCAAACATTCCAACCCTGACAATATCCTTGTAAATCTTTTCTGCACCCTTTCAAGTTTAACAATGTCTTTCCCATAGCACGGAGACCAGAACTGAATGCGGTGTTTCAAAGGTGGCCTAACCAATGTCCTGTACAGCTGCGACATGACTTCCCAACTCCTAAATTCAATACACTGACCAGTAAAGACAAGTGTACCAAATGCCTTCTTCACCACTGTGTCACCGTGTGACTCCACCTTCAAGAAATTAAGAACCTGCACCCCAAGGTCTCTTTGTTTGACAACACTCCCCAGGACCCTACCATAGAGTATAGTCCTGCCCTGATTTGCCTTTCCAAAATGTAGCACCTCATATCTAAATTAAACTCCATTTGCCACTCCTTCACCAATTAGCCCATCTGATCAAGGTCCTGCTGTACTCTGAGATAACCCTCTTCACTGTCCACTACACCACCAGTTTTGGTGCCATTTGCAAATTTTCTAACCATTCCTCCTATATTCACATCCAAATCATTTATGTAAATGGCAAAAAGCAATGGATCCAGTACCGATCCTTGCAGCACACCGCTGGTCACAGGCCTCCAGTCCAAAAAACACCTCTCACCACCACCTCTGTCTCCTTAGTTCAAGCCAACTTTGTACCCAAATGGTTAGCTCTGCCTGTATTCCATGTGATCAAACCTTGCTAATCAGTCTACCAGGCAGAACTTTATCAAACGCCTTACTGAAGTCAATGTAGACAACCTCCACCACTCTGCCTTCATCAATCTTCTTTGTCACTTCTTCTAAAAAGATTCGAAAAAGCTGTGTGTTTATTCTGCCAGTTTCTCTCTGACAAGAAACTATTGCATCTATTTAGCTCATTTTAAATAGGGACTCTTAATAGTTTCCCTATGCCAAGCAAGGAGATGTTACAAATATCTCTAGCTTCAGATGGGATGGACCCAAACTCAGATTCCCAGCCACTGGCACTACAGTCCTTGTTGTACTTTGAAGTTGTGCTCATGGTTGCAGTATGTGGCTGATTTTGATGAGCATGTCCTTTGGAAGCACAGACAGTGGACGCATCATTCCTGGTTGGAGTTCTGGGAGGATAGTTGCTTGCTGAAGGCTCTGGATTGTGAGGAGCTTTCCTGTTGAGAGTCCTTCTCCTCCTCTGCCTCCTCCCAATTGCAGCAACTTCTACTACTCTGGGTAACCTCTGCTCATTCTCCCACATATGCTGCATTTTACTGTGAATGTATATTAGTTCAACATGACAGAGGGCAACAGACTTGAACAGAAGCCTTGAAGTCAGTAAAAATGTCTTCAGCTCCTGCCACACCACTTCCTGTTGACTTTTGTAACAAAGCACCAAACTTCTGTAGAACTGTGACAAGAAAAATCACAAGGCAAGTCATTGATCCTTTCTGAGCAGGAAATTCTGGCTTCACTTGAATGTTTGCCCAGCCCTGTGACTAAAAGAAAGCATCAGCTAGACTACTCAGCTCCAGAATGGCACTGCATAGCCTGCTGATTAATCTAATAATATGCCAGTTCTACATACCTCTGGTCTGTCATTGTTCAGTGAGTGCCCTAAACAAGATCGTAAACTTTATTTGTTAAAAGGCATGACTGCAGGCTCACTGGATGCTGTTCTCGTTCCTGGCTAGTGTCCAGATGATAGGCATCACCGAGTGCATTTTCATTTCTATCATTTTCCTGGGTGGTCCCACAATATTAGATGTAATTCAGGCATCTTGTCTGATGGACTCCAAAGGAGTCTGTGTAAGAACTGATACTATTTGTTATTTGAATGTTACTTTTCATACCAAGTACTTAATATATCCAGAGGGAAGAAGAGAACAAAATTCAGACAATCAATGAAAAGATTAGTCATTTTCATTATGAAAAAGAATTATTCAGTACGATCGTACGCATTTACAACCAACCTTCAAAATTTGCTGCTTTATACACTGGGAGTCCAATGCGAATTAGGCAGAAATCATTTAAAGATTGAACAATTTTGTTTCAAAATAAATTATCACATTAAATAGTGCAATTGGAAAAATTGCTCTGCCATATAGCTTTCATTCAGAAGCTAAATTCCCATTTTAATTCAAAGCAATCAAGTCCCTTATCCATTATGCATTACCACTGCAGCATTATTTCCCTTAAAACGTAGTGGTACAACCAAAGTTACAGCAAAGGCCTCTCTTTATAGAATCATTAAAACTTACAGCCCAGGAGGAGGCGTCTCAGTCCATCGTATCTCTGATGGTCAACAGGCAGCCTCCGAGCCTAATTCCCGTTCCCAGCTCTCAGTCTATATTTTTGCATGTAATAATACTTTTAGCCTGTACTTTTTAAATATTATGATAATGTCTGCCTCCAACCTTTTGGATAATAAGCTCCAGGTCATTGTTCAACCTTCTACCCTGAGTCTGTGTCTCCTGGTTATACAACCCACAACCAAGGGAAGTAGGGCCTGGTTACGTACATTATCCAGATCCCTCATAATTTTATGAACTTCAAGCGAGTATTCCCTGGGCCTGTTCTGTCACCTTAGAGTTTACGTGGGTGTATTGTGTTATTTTTCATTGACTACAGCAGTTTCTGTCTGTAATAACTTTTCCCATTTTTCAATAATAAACTTCTAATTTCTGATATTCCTTCAGCAGGATCTCCATCCTATTCCTTCCTGTGTCAATGGTCCCAGTATGGATCAGAACAACGGAATCTCTCCCTTTCTCTCCCCATTCCTTTCCAGTTTCTCCAGGATAGCTTTTAGCTTTGCTGTCATGACCAGTCTGTCAATTTATGAATGGCATCCGCCAGGCTTCATGACTTATATGCCCTCAGATGAATCTGTCAACCAATTATGGAGATAAAGGTCTTCATGCAGAGGGAACAAGAGATGTCCTGAGCCGGGGGGAGGGTGTTTCAAGCCAGGGCACTGCTCCTTCTTCTTCCATTTTGTTCTTACACAGCGAATATACGTGGCCAGCCCTCAAAGGGATTGCAGAATGTCAGAGAAGGCATTGTCATAAAGCATTGTGTGTAGCCAACCCTTCTACACACAGATGAGAATTTTTCCCATTACAATGAGGCTATCAGAATGTCCTTAAACCAGCTTCATTGGCCCCTTGTGATTGTGTGCTATACGTTTACTTCGCGAGAATAGAGAATCTGTGCACCTGGATCTAGCTCCTGCAGCAGCACAGCTTATTTAATGTGATCACATGTGATTTGATACTGGAGGTTTTAGTTTAATTGAGTCTGTCGCCTGCCTTCCCACTTGACTATCAGTATCCTGTACCAGTGGAAATTGTTGAGTGTCTGGAAGCGCTTGTGGTAGGTGACTGAGGTCCCCCGCCATTTCAAAGAGTGGTGAAAACAACAGCAAATCCAGCAAAAGCTTTGTACTCTTATGGAGGTCACTGTTGTTGAAGAACTCTGCTGGGAAGTTTTTCAAATGCTGATCCTGTCTTGAGTCTTCATTTTGATAGTGGCCTTTTGAACAAGGGGCTGCTGACATCCCCAAGGTACTGACAAATATTTCTGAGCAGGTATTTGTCCGCAACATGGATTGCAAAGTAAAGTGCCTCTCAATTTAAGGGGTACTAGCTGAAATTTTGTACTCAAGCCCTCTGTTACCACTGCAGATTCCTACATTACAACAGTAAATACTTTTCAGAGACATCCTAAGGTTACAAGAGGTATTGTATTTGTGCAAGTTTTGTTTTTTGCCAAGTTTTTAACACATCACTGTTATTTATTTAAAATAATGGAATAGAGTTCCATGGAGAGGCCAGCAGGTTGACAGACTTATGTCTTGCCGTGGGCTTTCAGTGCACTTGTATTAAGAAAGGACAAATCAATTAATCCTTCTGCTCCAAAATAAAATTGTCAAAATGACTGAATAAATAAAATTGTTTCTTGATTTATCTCCACCTGCATCCATTGTAATGATTCTATGTTTCCCACTTAACGGCTGACATTGTTCAAGTGATCTCAATTGTTGTCTTTGATATGATAGATGTCAGTCTGGCCTGCACTGTTGACAGTATTTCATTTTCAGACTGAACAGGGCAATTTTTAGCTTGAAAATCACTGAGACATCAATACTCATTGCGACCATCTTTTGACTAATGCTTTATCTGAGCGGGGAAACAATTCCTTTTTAATGGATGGATGTTTCTGAAAACAGCAGAGAGTGGACTGTCCATCAAACACCTTCATCACTGATACATTATAAATGGTAATTTCAAAGGGCTCATCTAATGGAAGAAATTCCTGTATGATCAAGTTCTTCTTGGAGTCTGTTTCTATGGTGATAATCAGCTGAAGACATTCTTCCTTTTGACCTGCTGTGGAGTTATCAGTTTGATCTTGTAAATCCATTTCCACCATTCCCCAGAAAAATGCCTCATTAAGCATCTGCTCCTCTGCTCCATCTTTTTCAAAGAAGTTCAATGCTCACCTTGTGCTTCTGGCATACTGAATCTTTTACGATATTCTCCAACCATGACTGACAAGAATATAGATATTAATGTGTGCATGGATGATAGTCTGTGTGATTGACTGATTCATCTTGATATTGCTTACTGAATGCTGCAAAGACACATTTATTACATAGAATCCCTACAGTGTGGAAACAGGCCCTTCAGCCCAACAAGTCCACACCGAACCTCAGAGCATCCCACCCATGCCTGTCCCCTTGTAACCCACCTAATTTACACATCCCTGAACACTACGGGCAATTTAACATGGCCAACCCACCTAACCTGCACAACTTTGGACTGTGGGAGGAAACCAGAGCACCCGGAAGAAACCCATGCAGACACAGGGAGAATGTGCAAACATCCACACAGACAGTCACTCGAGGCTGGAATCAAATCTGGGTCCCTGGCACTGTGAGGCAGCAGTGCTAACCACTGAGCCACCGTGCCACCTAAGAATAAGCATGGCTTATTCAGGTCAACTACTTTTTCTTGGGGTTTGTACTACTGCCTCTGTCAAGTCTCACTTAAGCATTTAATTCAATACCGATATTTTAATGTTGTACTGAGGGATTGGTTCATTTTTAGACGTGCACTACCTCAGATGAGACATTAAAGGAGACAGAATCTGATATGATAACAGCAGAGGCAAAGCTATCCAGCCCACCACATCTGCACCAGCTCTCTAAATGAACAACTTACTTTTTGCCATTCTTTCATTTTCTTCCTGTGACCCTGTGCATACTAACTTTTCAGTTAAGATTCTAATTCCCCTCTTAATGTTTCAATTGTGCCTCCATCATTGTCTCTGACAGTGCATTCCAGATCCTAAAATACTCAAATTGAAGAAGGGTCACTGGACTGAAAATGTTAACTCTATTTTCTCTTCACAGATGCTGTCAGACCTGCAGAGTTTCTCCAGTAAGTTCTGTTTTCATTTGTTACTAAGGCCCTGTTAGGTCTCTTGCATGGTCCTAAAAGATCTCCTGAAAATATCTGATGGAGAGCAAATTATAATTTCTATTCTGTCCTATTCAATGTCCATTGACCATATGGCCATAATATGTGGGAGAAGAAGTGGGCTGTTCAGCCCATTAACTCTGCTCCACCAGTTTTGAGATCATGGCTGATCTAATCATTGTCAACTCCATGTCCCTGCCTTATCCCCATAATCCTTTACTATTAAAAACCTGTCAATCTTAGCCTTGAATATACTTAATGACTCAACATCTCCAGCTCTCTGTGATCAAGAATTTCATAGATTCACTAACTTCGAAGATAAGAAATTTCTCCTCATCTTTGTCCTAACTGGGTTACCTCACACTCAAAAATTATGCCAGCTGCTCCTAGACTCTTCCATAAGAAAAAATAACTCCTCACCATCTAACTCGTCAAACCTCCTAAGAATCTTACGCATTTTAAACGGGTCCCCTCACATTTTTCCAAACTAATGAGGCCCAATCTCATCAAATGTTCCTGCCCACCACCTTCAATGCCAGTACATATTTTCTTACAGAAGGGGTCCAAAACTGTTTGCAGTATTATAAGTGTGGTCTGACTAGTGTCTGTATACATTTAGCAAGACTTACCATAAATTTTTAATCTCCTTTCCCATTAATATATATTGTAAGTAATTGAAGCTCCAGCACTGATCCCTGTGGCACTCCACCAGTTATAGGGTGCCATCTTGAAAATACCCAATTTATACCAGCTGTCTGTCCTCTGTTAGTTACTCACTTTCCATACATAATAAAAAAAACTGCCCCAATCTCATGGACACTTATCTTATTAAGTAGTCCCACATCTAATACCTTTTGAAAATCCAAGTATCTAACATCTACTGGCTTCCCTTTACCTACTTTGTTTGTTATCTCAAAGTATTATAATAAATCTGTCAGGCATGATTTCCCCTTCAGGAAGTCATGCTGACTCTGCTTGATTATATTGTGTATCTCTAAGCGGTCTACTACTGCATCCTTTATAATATCTTCCCAATGACAGTTGCTCGTTCTTTTTGTATAAGGATGTTACATTGGCAATTTTACAATCCTCCAAGACTTTTCCTAAGAATTCTTGGAAGTTTACTACCAGTGTACACATTATTTCTGTAGCTACATCTTTTGAAATCATACAAAACAACCCGTTAGTTCCAAACTACTTATTTGTATTTAGCCTCACTAGTTTCCCTAACATTTTTTACGTAGAGATAGTTATTATGTTGATTTCCTTCCTCACCTTTAGTCCCTTGATTATTTAGTATTACTGTAATGCTATATACAAAAAAGAAGCAGATTTAGGCCATTCAGTCACTCAGACCGGCTCCATCAGCCGATCAGATCTTGGTTGAAGTGTTTGTCTTTTCAAATTGCACATTTCCATCTCGCCCGGTAACTTTCAACACCTTTGCCGAACAAGAATTTGTTTTGAAAATTACACATTCCTCTGAAAGAAAATATTTCTCTTCATTTCTGTCCTGAAAGAGCGATCCCTATTCTAAATCAGTGTCCCTAGTTCTGTACTGACTCTGAACAGGAAGCATCTTTTACACATTCAGCTTGTCTAGCCCATTCAGGAACTTAAATGCTTCAATCAAGTCATCCCTCATTCTTTTAAATTCCAGTGGAAACAAGCTCAAACTGTCCAACTTATCCTCATAAGACAGCGCAAACAAAGTATCAATCTAGTAAACCTCCTCTGAATTACCGTTGGTGCATTTACATCCTTCCTTCAATAAGGAGACCACAACTGGACATAGTATTCGAGATGTGGTCTCATCCACACCTTGAATGACATCTTTACTTTTCTTTGATCATGTGTTGTGCCTGCATACTAACCTTTTGACTCATGTGCCAGAATACGTAAATCCACCTGAACCTTGGAAGTCTGCAGTACTTGTCCATGTAAATAAGTCTTTTTCTTCTTCTTGCCAAACAATGTGACACCTTCACATTTTCCTACATTATACTCTCCATCTACTAGACGTTTGCATATTCACTCAACATATCTATATTTGTCTACAACTTCCTTATGTTTTCCTCACAACATGCTAACCCAAATTTAGCAACCATGCCTTCACTCCCCTCATTGTCTTTGATGCAAATGATAAACTTTTAAGTTCCCATCACAAACCCATGCTGAAATCTGCCCATGATGTCTAGCAATCAGACAAAGACTCATGTATGCATATACTCTCCTGTTTTCTGCCAACCCAGAGGCTTGTTGGTGTGAAGTTTCATCAATTTACTCAGTACTACTTCCCTTGTGATTGGAATTTCATTGAGTTCCTTCCTCCCTTCTATCTCAGGCTTTTCTGGAAAACTTTATAGATTCATGCTAATATGGTACCCACTACATCATGAGCTTTAATTTCTGCAAAAACCATTGAAGTGGCACCTTATCAAATGCCTTCTGGAAATATAGGAACTCTTAAGGCCCCATTTTATCTATAGCACATGTTACTCCTTCAAAGAACTCAGATAAATTGGTTAAACATGATTTCCTTTTGACAACATCATGCTGACTCTTACTGATCACCTTGAGATTTTTTTAAGTGTTCAGCTACAATTACTTTGATGATTGATACAAATGCATTCCTCAGGACAGATATCAAGCTAACAGGCCCGTAGTTTCCTGTTTACTGATTCCATCCCAACTTGAATTCAGCAACTACATTTCCAGTCTGATGAATCCTGAGGAGACACAGTATGGTGGTGGATGGTTGTTGTTTGAACTGGAAGCCTGTGACCAGTAGTGGGTCCACTGCTTTTTGTCATTTATATCAATGATTTGGATGTGAATATAGAGGTATGGTTAGTAAGTTTACAGATGACACCAAAATTGATGGTGTGGTGGACAGTCAAGAAGATTACCTTGGTGTACAATGAGACCATGATCAGATGGGCCAATGAGCCGAGGGGTCATAGAAGGAGTTCAATTTAGATAAAAGTGAAGTGCTGCATTTTGGAAAAGAAAATCAAGCAGGGCCTATACACCAAATGGCAAGGTCCTTGGGAGTGTTGCCAAACAAAGAGACCTTGGGGTGCAGGTTCATAGTTCCTTGAAAGTGGAATTGCAGGAAGACAGGATAGTGAAGAAAGTGTTTAGTATGCTTGCCTTTATTGGTCAGTGCTTTAAGTAAAAGAGTCGGGAGGTCATATTGTGGCTGTACAGGACATTGGTGAGGCCACTTTTAGAATACTGCTTTCAGTTCTGGCCTCCGAGCTATAGGAAAGATGTTGTAAAACTTGAAAGGGTTTAGAAAAGATTTACAAGGATGTTGCCATGTTTATAGGCAGAGGCTGAATAGCATGGGGCTACTGTTCCTGCAGCATCGGAGGCTGCGGGGTGACCTCATAGAAGTCTATAAAATCATGGGGGGCATGGATAGGGTAAATAGGCAAGGTCTTTCCCCAGGGTGGGGGAGTCCAAAACTAACAGGCACAGGTTTAAGGTGAGAGAGGAAAGATTTAAGAGGGACCTAGGGGAAATTTTTTCACACAGCGGATGGCACGGAACGAGCTGCCAGAGGAAGTGGTGGAGGTTAGTACAATTACAGCATTCAAGAGGCATCTAGATGGGTACATGAATAGGAAGGGTTTAGAGGGATATGGGTCAAATGCTGGCAAATGAGACTAGATTAATTTAGGATATCTGGTCAGTATGAACAAGTTGGACTAAAGGGTCTGTTTCCATGCTGTACATCCCTATGACTCTATGACTCTAAATTGAATGTAAAGTTCAATCATATTGTGGTCACCATTATTTAGAAGTCCATTAACACTGAGGTTTTTAATTAATCTTGTGACATTACACAATAACAAGAATAATATAACTTGATTTATGATCAGTTCGAAAAAGGTGCTCTTCAAATCACCGTTGTGTGGAAGCAGGCCATTTGGCCAGAGTCCTCACCAACCCTTCGAGGTGCATGCCACCCAGTCCAACTCCCCCACCTTGTCCCTGTAACACTGTTTCTCCCATTGCTAATCCAAGTATCCTGCACATCCCTGGATACAATGGGTGATTTTAGTATTGCCAATCCACATAACCGGCACATCTTTAGACTGTCGGGGGGAAACCAGACCACCCAGAGGAAACCCACACAGTCAATGGGAGAATGTGCAAACTCCACACAGACAGTCGCCCAAGGCTGGAATCAAACCCAGATCCCAGGCATTGTGAGGCAGCAGTGCTAACCACTGAGCCACCATGCCTCCCCTGAAGCTGTCACAGAAGTATTTTGTGAACTCTTCATCTAATCTACTCTGATTTTTTTCCAATTTACATGTAGACTAAATGCAGCCATGATCATTGCCATCTAGTTATCACAAGCATCCAATATTTCTTCCTGTATACATTGTCCCACAGTGTGGTTATTGTTAGGGGGCCTACTCATCGAAATGATGAGCTCTGCTGACAGCTGTCAATGCTGCTGGTAAGGTTGGGAGTCTCCCAGTAAAAAAGGGGTGCCCTATATCACGGCCTGAAGTTTCTTGGGCCTAACTGCCTAACTCTACTGCCATTAACATAAAACAAGAGAGCATATTGGTTTCATTGTATTCATATGTACATCATCAATATTTGTCGAGCCTCATGAAAAATAAAAGATGATGGACTGGACCCAATGTCTGGATGGCTGAAGTGTGCTTCCCAACAAGGTACTGTTTTCTCAACTCCCAAACAGCGAGCGTTCCAACACAGGACAAGGAAGACACTATAAAGATATTCTGAAACTTTCCTTGAAGCAGAAACTCACAGTTCAGCATGGACATTATCCTTGAACCATGGGATAGCTGCTGACTCACAGCTTATCAATCCTCTTAGTGTTGTTGTTGAGTTTGACTCATGAAACCAGTAATGTAGCAGTAACCAGAGCAGGCAGTTGCTTCCCCTTTTTAAACAAAAATCAAAGTATGAGTAGGTGAAGGAAAGTACTAGAAACAGGTTTATTGGTTGCCCTTCAGGATGAAGAGAAAATTGATGTGGGTATCAAATAATTAGGAACATACAAACAAAGTAACAAAAGTCATCCATTCAGCTCTTGAGCCTGATATATGGCTTAACTCGATACAGCTGCCTTTGGTCCATGTCTCTTAATATGTTTGCTTAACAAAAATTGCTCTATCTTAGATTTAAAATTAAACAATTCACCCAGCATCCATTGCCTTTTGTGGAAAGGAGTTCAAATGTTACCATCCTTTGTATGTAGAATGCTTCCTAACACCTCCCCTGAACGGTCTGGTCCTAAGTGTCAGATAATGCCCTCTAGTTCTAGAATCGCTAACCAGTGGAAATAGTTTATCTTTATCTACCCTGTTTTTACCTGGTAATATATCAAAGACTTTGATCAGAGCACACCTAAACGTTCTAAACAGACCTAATTTGTACAATCTCTCCTTAAAACTCAACCCCTGAAGTCCATGTACCATTCTTGAAAACCTACATTCTACATCCTCGAAGGTCAGCATATCCTTCCTGTTGGAGATAAATAATTGAATGGATTCAAAAGTATATATTAATTTAAACATAGTATAGACTCATCAAGCAGAGTCACTGAAGAGGTTGCAGGTTAAATGTTTACTTCTATGCAGCCATTTCTATTCATTGTATTCCATGATTAGGCCATTCTGCACGATGATATGAAGCCAAAAAATGGAACTTGAAAACTCTGATAAACTGCTATGGAATACAATCCCCAGTCAGCCAGGGATCTGAAATGATGATTTGAGGTATCAGTAACATGTTCATTGATTATACCGGTGCTGGCTACCTGACAGCCTTTGGTTGCTGAAGCAAGCCTTGTAAGCAATCAGTTGACACTTTGCACAATGTAAAATCAGGCTTTCAATCTTGGGTTGTGTGTGTTTTGTATCGAAATGTGTGGGGTCATTCTTGCCTTGCTGATTGGATGATGATTTACAGCTGATTTACTGCCCATTATAGAAATGATTCAATTTTCATTCCAAAATCAATGAAACTGAAAACTTCAGCGGTTTCCATTAAAAGAAAGCTCTTGAACTCCTCCAGTAATTCATTACCTGGTTTATGCAGGTGAAAAGTGCCCTCTTCCTTTTGGTTTTCTTCACCTGGTCATTTTTAGAATTGAGCATCAGTGTCAGGGTATAGAACCCTTTCCGCTTCCATGGACAAAGTGTAACACAAACAGGAGGCATTTTCACAACTGCTCAGCAATGTGCCTTAACTCCAGCCTAGAACAGGATTGCAATAGGTATAACCCATACTTTGTGCCTAGGTGTCTTCTGTATGTGAAACTGAAATGTAGCATTAAATGTGGGCTTCTGTTGTGAATAATGCAAGTGTAAGATGTAAGTGGCGACTTCTAAACTTTTCGCTGTACTCATTTGAGTACATGTGACAATAAATCCAATTCAATTCCATTCTATGTGTGCATTAGGAACAAAGATACTGCTCAGTTTAATTGAAATACTGTGCTGAAAATGAATAAAAACCCACATTTTAAATATCATTTGACGTGTAAACTAACAGTATATAATTTACAACTTGACTTTGACAATGCATTGGTGGAGTCAATACAGCATGATATTCTCTTCAGAGCAGCTTGCATGGACACCTTTATTAAGCTGTATTAAGTCTACTTGCAAGAAAGAAGAAAGGCTGGAATTTAAATAGCATCGGTCAGAACCTAGGACCCCTGGTCCATGCTACTTCAACAAATGAATAAGTGCATTATTTATGTCATCAGATCTTGAAATATATAGTGTGCCTCAAGGGATTCAAGGGAAAAAAAGATTTTCAAAATTACAATGGAAGCAACTGTCAGAACACAGGAAATGATCTGTAAAACAGCAAGTCTAGAGTTTAATTTGTTTCAGTTACAACCTGAGTGGTAATATTTGGTTCAGGTCTGTCAGGAAAAATCAATTCTAATTTACGAAATGCATTTTCAATTTGCCTGGGAGCATCGCCTACAAGTCCCCCTCCAAGCCTATCATTATATCACTGTTGTTCATTCACTGTTGGTCAGACACAATCCTGGAACTCCCTTCTTAAGAGCACTTTGGATGTCCCAAAACCCCAAGACCATAAGACCATAAGAAATAGGACCAGGAGTAGGCCATTCAGCCGTTCAAACCTGCACTGTCATTCAATAGGATCAAGGTTGATCCAATATTCCTCATGTTCACTTTCCTGTATTTTCCCTTAACCCTTGTTTCCTCTGCAGATCAAGGACTTACCTACCTCAGCCTTCAATTGACTCAAGGACTCTGGCCCCACAGCCCTCTGTGGCAAGGAATTCGCGAACTCTAAGAGAAGCAATTCCTCCCCATCTCAGTCTTAAACTGGTGCCCCTTTATTCTGAGACAATCCCTTTGGTCCTATCTTCACCCTGAGAGGAAACGTCCTCTCACCATTTGCCCTGTCAAGCCCCTTATGAATCCTATATGTTTCAAGGTCTACCCTGGCACAGGAGCTTGCTCATCACCACTTTTTCCAAGGCAATTAGGGTTGGGAAACAAAAGTTTGTTTAACCAGAGATGCCCACATTTCATGAACGATCCTAAATAAAAACCAGGAGCCACGATAATTGAGATAGTTAAAGTTTTCCATTAAATATATAGCTTGTCAGATATCTCAAGGTCTAGGATCCTTCACCATTTTTTGAAGGGGTTCTGCTTATTTCTCTGTGCCTTTTGCTAAATTTTAATGAGGATGTCTTCATCTGTGATCTTGATAAATGCATTACTTGATTCTTTCACAGTTGTGTTCATTGCTGTGTAATAGCAGGAGGCACACTTGCAGACCAGGCAGTCATACTGCCTGTGACATCATTGCCAGTGATGCTGGAAGACTTGCTTAAAGGCCTCCTGCTTAGTTTTGTTTAATGCAGCAGCCTGGTGCCCCTTACATTAATTACAAAACTGTTGGCCCAGAGGAACACTGAGGGAGAACCCTTGCTGCATCTCCTGCCACCTCACTGGCCTACCTGCTCTCTAAATGAAATGGTGAGCTGATCAGGGAGGGAACAGTGGGAAAGGAACAGGCAGTGAGGGGAGCAATAAATCGAACGGTAGGATCAGTGAACCAAACACTGAGGGGTACTTTAAGGGAGGTAGCCAATGAGACTGCAAGGAGAAGACAACAAAAACAGACCTTTTCTGGTTCCACTGCCCTGAGGTGATGTCAATGGTATCGACTCTCTGTTCAAGTGCATGGCAGAGAATACTCCGGTCTTTTGACAGCAGCAAAATCTCATAATATTTTTGTGTTATCTCAATGTAACTCAAGTGGGTTTATTTACTGCTGACTTTATATATAACACTGAATAATTTTCAGGCACAGTCTGTATGCTTCAAGTGCTTGGTGCAGTGTGTCTGTGGTCATGTAACATCCTGTCCTTGATGCAGTTGTGACAATATGCCCTGGCAGAAGCCTCAATCACAATGCTGTTTTCCTTTGAAGGTTACACCTCTCGAGATACTGAGCTCATCTCTCCAAGGCCAAAAGCAGTTGAGATTGTCTGGTCACTCTTTCATCATGTTGGGCCGCACTTCAATAATAGCTATTCACAGTGTTTTAAGTTGCAGGTCATTTGCTGTTCTGATTGAGACTGATTACATTAATGCTAACTAAAATGCAACAAGTTGAATTTGAGCACATCTTTCACCTCAATGTTCATGCTATTGACTTGTAGATCCAGAGGGATGTCTTGTTCTGGCTTGGCAATTTGCCCAATGTATCTGAAGTGAATATTTTGATGTTGGCTTTGTAGCAAATATCAAAAGTTACATTTCTGTACTTTTACCAGAAGTCAATGCAGTTTATGAGGTACACTTCTCAGTCGTTTGCAGCAAACCATTTCCAATGGTTTGTAATCAGTTTCTAGATCTGTGTGGAATATTGTGATACTAAATACTAGAGCACGTTTCATGCTCTATGTTGGAATAACTGGATTGTTTTTGTGCTCAGTTTTTATAAACAAATGCAATTTATCATCTTGCATGATGCACACTTCTAGCCCTTTCTGTAAAGCATCAACTTCCAGGATTGTCTTCTTCCAGGTGTTGTAGGACTGCAGCTTTCAGTTTTATGCTGACAATGCTTGATGGAGAGACTAAAACATACCAATTGCCCTCTGCCACACATGGTATGTCTTTATTTCGGAGCTCTCTGAATGATGGCATTTTGTCAAAAAGCTTCAGAATGTATGGAGCCAAGTGGTTAACAATGCATCTCTGGAGATTTTCTTTGTTTGGTGGGGCAAGCTTTACATCAACCATTCTGTCTGGTTTAGGATGAATCTTGCAAATTGAAAATACTGCAAGCACACTGAGTACACCAGTTGCTTCAGTCACGGCTGTGGGGGTAACATTACTCTGAGATTTGCCAGCTGAAATAGTTCAGTGGGGAGACCGTTAGATTGAAGATCTAAAAGTTCCTGGTTCAATCTGGGTTTCGGCAAAATCAGTACTTCCTGATCGTGTCAGCCTTTGTTTAGGGTGGCACCATAGCTCAGTGCTTAGTGCTACTGCCTCAGAGTGCCAGGGACCCAGGTTCGATTCCACCCTCAGGTAACTGTCTGTGTGGAGTTTGCACATTCTCCCTGTGTCTGTGTGGGTTTCCTCCCACGGTCCAAAGATGTGCAGGCTAGGTGGATTGGCTGTGCTAAATTGTTCATGGTGTCCAGGGATGTTTGGGTGGGAAATAGGGGAATGGGTCTTGGTGGAATGCTCTTCAAAGGGGCAGTACAGACTTTTTGGGCCAAATGGCCTGTCTCCATGCTGTAGGGATTCTATGAGATGAGACGGTGATGGTGCAGAGGGAGGATGTCAGAGAGAATGGTTCTCAGCAACGGGCCAGGCTCACCTCGAATGTCACAGAAGCCCTTTCCTACTGTCCCCCTGAGCTGATAGCAACCTGCAATCTGTGAAAGATTTGCTCACATAACTTTGATGAACTTCTCTATACATTGAATTTCATAGAACCTCATGGATATGTGCCTTCAGCCTCAGAACAAGGCAAAGTTGACACTGCTAATGGCTATGAAGGTGACCGTGGTGCTTAATTTTTATGCCAGGCCATTGTTCCATCAATCTCTTAACTACTACGTCAAATCAGAGAACGGCCAATGGACAACATAGGCTTTCCCTGTTCCAGCTTGCTCACAAGTAGTGAGTATGTATTTGATGAGAACCATGCTGCCACTGGAAAAGTCATCAAGCAGACAACTGAGGTTCGGAAGCAATGGTTCCACCATCTGGACCTTGCAAGAGCCTTGCAATTATCCTGATTCATGGTGGTCTACTCCATCCTCTGAAACCGGGCTATTCATTGTGAGAGCCACTAGGAATTCAGTGACTACTTCAGGAAGAGGTGGAGGAAGAGAAGTATGAGCTGGAAGAAGAGAATGAAGTGAGGAGGCAGCTGGTATGTCCACATTTGCAATGTATCGTCTGTGAGCACTTTAGTCAACTCCAGTTCCTGAGGATTATAATCCCATATCTCCGTTCGACACAACCCCAACCATTACCATCCCCTTTACTAAGCATCAATAGTGTCCTTGATCAAAATCTTGAAATAAGAGGCACCACAAAACAAACATTCCATGACAATATTTATGGTTTGACATAACCTGCAAAAGGGCAGAACATTTGTCAGTGAGTCTGGTGTGTTTGGGTGATGTGCCTGCCAAAAGTGAACACATGGCAGTAAACTGTGAGATGTGATTGTGAGGCTTGGAGCAGTGCTATGGTTTTAGCAATGGGGAGACATTTTGTGTCTGAGGTAAGAATCACTCAATGTGGATATTTGGTGGGAAGAGAAGCGGGTGTGGTGCATTGAGTTGGTGTGTCAGACAAATGGTACAGATGAAAGGATATGGAATATGAAGATACACTCACTGATCTTGTCCACTCATGTATGGTCACTGGGGTTCTTACATTGCATGCAAGGATAGGCTGTTGACATCGGATGCTGGACTACCTGTAGCCATCGTATTTGTTATGTTCATGGAGTGCCTCCAGGGCCCTGAAGGAAGAAGATCTCTTGCCTGTTGTCTACTTCCAGCACCATGGCCTCCAATCCTGACTAGAGAAGCTCAGGGCATGCTCTCCCACACGTTGCACAATTTGCAACTTTTTTCGTGCTGCTCAACTGCATCAAGCAGACGTAGCTTTATTCTGGCCATCATGCAGCTTGCCTTTAAGAGGTGAAATTGAACTTAAGTGGCAGTATCTTCACGTGCAACATGATATGCCACAATCATTAAACTTGGCAGTAAGCATGACTTTGCATATTGCCTGCATGACCTGTGTCTGAGTCACAGACCATCCAATATACCTTGCTTGATGTTCCTTTGTATAATTCTCCTGGTTCTTTGATTGTAGTGTATTCATGACTTAGAGACTGCCAGAGTCCAGGAATGATGTGTGTTTGTGCACTCATGTTCTTGGAGGCTTGGCGGCAATATCCAGAATATTGCCCTCGGTGAATTTTGTCAGTTTATGTGCATAAAGTGAGTGACAAAACCTGTAATGACCAGTCAACCTTTCTAGGTCACAGGTTCATTATGTGAACCTGCTCCTCGGTCCATTGTGAGCTTCACTCTAATTAATGATGAACTGGTATGCACAGAGGCAGCCTGTTCTGTTATTCAGTGTGGTTCACCATCTGTATAACGAGCCTGTATTTCCTTGTCCTTCTATCTTCATAAAACCATATCCACTTTTGTTCCAGTTCTTTTGTGTAAAATCTTTTTCTTTCATAGAACATATGTTCATTCAGCAGCTACCTACTACCCATTATCATTATCATGAAAACATTGCTTTACTATATTGAGGCTGTCAGTGATTACTGAGAACACCGACTGATTCTAACAGTTGGAGTCACAATGCTTTTCCACAGTTTGCTAAATGTACATGTGATGTGATGTGATGATGTACGCTATTCAGTTCCTTATTGAAGCTGATTGGTTTTCAGTCACTGCTATTAACTCTGTGGGTGCTCCTATCCAGGGAAAAGCTCCACTGAAAGCTGGGATGCGGCTATTGTCTTCACTCGATTAGACTACTTGGCTGATTCTAGCATTCTGCGGCTCAATTTCAAACTGATGAAAGTGTCTTGTGGGATGAAGATCAACCTTTATTAAATTCAGAGGAAACTAAAGAGATTGCCCTTTCCAACAAACTAGCTGGATCCACATTCTTAATACCATCATCACACCGTTGGATTTTCAACCCAAGTAGTGTATCACCGCAGAAATAATAGATTTTTAAAAGTATATCGTTTGAATCTTCTGCTCTAGCTAAGGGCATATTCAGAGACAGAGTGCATTTAATCCAGTGCCATGATGACAAGTGAGCATGTGCCAACTTCCTGCCACCACACTCATCAAATTCAGGGCAAGAAGGCCCCTGGTTGAGCTTCATGCCTTGCCATTATTTGATGGATAATCAAGTGCCACTTAAGAGCCTTACTATGTTGCTACTGCATTAACCCAGTGTGGAAGGACCTGATGCCATGCAGTATGCATGACAAATAAATCTGTACTGACTGTTATTCATCTCTAGGTTGGAGTGGGACAGGATCTTTGTCCTTCCATGACAATCAGTGCATAATCAAGGGAAATAAAAGGGGAACCACTGAGAGCGGCATTGCTACTGACCCTCACTATGCCCCCTGCATCCCCCTATACTCTACCCTGTGAAACACCGCCTATTGTTATTGACCTGTGGCCTGCGTCATTCCATGGTGCTGAGCCCCTGATGGGCACTTTCTCGTAGTAATCGCTGCCTTAACTGTGACAGGCCTGAGTAGAAGAACTGCTGACCTCTGATTGGCCAGTTGATCATGGCAAGCAAGGCCTCTGGCTTCCCTCCCTCCCCCACCCCCAGGTCCTTGATCCCAAAGAAAGGCTCAGTGCTGTCCTCTGCACTGCGTGATGGACTTGCTGTTCAGTGGACCACCCCAAAAAGGACAGTGGGGGGCTATTACCCAAATTCCTCCACAAGATAGATGGTATGGAGGCACTGTAGTTGGCAGCGCTGCCTCACAGCGCTAGAGACAAAAGTTTGCTTCCAGCCTTGTCTGACTGTCTGTATGGAGTGTGCCCATACTCCCCATGTCTGCTGGGTGCTCTAGCTTCCTCCGTCAGTTCAAAGAAGTTGAAAGAGACCTTGGAATGCAGGTTCATAGTTACTTGAAAGTGGGGTCACAGATAAATGGGATAGAGAAGAAGGCGTTTGGTATTCTTGTCTTTATTAGTCAGTGCATTGAGAATAGGAGTAGGGAGGTCACGTTTTGGCTGTACAGGACATTGGTTAGACCACTATTGGAACTCTGCATGCAATTCTGATCTCCCTGCTATAGGAAGGATGTTGTGAAACTTGAAAGGGTTCAGAAAAGATTTGCAAGGATGTTGCCAGTGTTGGAGGTTTGACTCATATGGAAAGGCCAATTAGACTGGGCTATATTCCCTGGAGCGTCGGAGACTGAGTGGTGGCCTTATGGAGGTTTATAAAATCATGATGGACGTGAATAGGGTAAATAGACAAGGTCTTTCCCTGGGGTGGGGGAGTCCAAAACTAGAGGGCATAGGTTTAAGGTGAGACAGGAAAAATTTATAAGGGACCTTGGGGCAACTTTTTCATGCAGAAGGTGGTGTGTGTATGGAACGAGCTGCCAGAGGAACTGGTGGAGGTTGGTACAATTACAACATTTAAAAGGCATCTGGATGAGTAAATGAATAGGAAGGGTATAGAGGGTCATGGGCCAAATGCTGGCACATAGGATCAGATTAATTTAGGATATCTGGTCAGCACGGATGATTCGGACCGAAGGGTCTGTTTCCGTGCTGTATATCTCTATGTCTCTGTGTGCAGGTTAGGTGGATTAACCATGGCAAATGTGGGGTTGCTGGATGAGATGGGGGAATGGTTCTGGGTCGGATGATATTTGGAGGATTGGTGCAGACTCAATGGGCTGAATAGCCTCTATCTGCACTGCAGAGGTTCTAGGATTCTGCCTTGTATTTTCTTCAGTGCATAAAAAGAAACAAATTAGATTTCCATCAGAGATAAAAGGTACTGCAGATGCTGGAGAATCCGAGATAACAAGCATGGGGCTGGATGCTCCTATGATGCTGCTTGGCCTGCTGTGTTCATCCAGCCCCATGCTTGTTAAATTAGATTTCCATGCGTATTTTGTTTAACTATAAGGTCCATATGAACAAAGGGGAGTTGATATGCACTGGGATGTGGTTTTGGAACTCAGCAAGGAGTTATTGTCGTTGAATGCATTGGAAGTTTAACTCCATAGTGTGGATATGATGTTTTATGATTCATTCATTGCCCAAAGCCAGGCTGGTTAATAGGTATTCCTCCCTACTGGGCAAAGAAACTCTGTAGAAAAAGATCGCAGCTAAAGATCAGTTCGTTTCATTTAATGGCTGCTGTGGGCAAATCAAAAGGTGAGGGCACAATGTCATTGAAACAGGCAAGGGCGATCAGAGGGCAAGGGTCAAAGATCATGAGGGTCAGCTACAGAATGGAAATGATGCAGCTAGGGGATGGAGAAGGGGAGATGGGACATCACAGGAAAGTCAGAGATCAAAAGCCAGATTGAGATTTGGTGATGAGGCAGTCAGTGGTAATGTGTGAATGATGATGGGAGATTGTCTAAGCTGGAGTGGTCTCATGAATTTTGGTCTGATAAGAGTACCCGAGTTAATTCTTTCTGCATAAGCATCTCCCCCCCCATAGCTCTTATGCTTATTAAAGTCCCTCTGTGAAATTAATTTTGGAGATTTGTTCGGCATAATCTGCCTCAGGAATGTGTTACTTTTTCTTCTGATTGAAGACATACATTATTGTTCAGATAAGCCTGTCATCAGTGTGATTATGAACAATTAACCTCTCTCAGAGTTGCCTGTGTGAGATGGAAAAATAACAGAATGACAACATGAACTGTCAGAAACTGCACCAGAAATAAACCTGTGTTCCCCCTTTGATTACAGTGGAGAATGGATATCGGTTAGGAGGAGACTGTTAATGAGGAATACTTTTGAATTCCATCGCCAGCCTGCAAATTGTTAAAAGTTTACAGCACGTTGTTTAATTTGGTTGTAAACCTGTAAAATTATAAAGACAAGCTGGAAGATTTGAATAAATTACAGAAAACTATTCTAAGCATCGACAGTGATGTTAGCTGTCCAATGAGGTTGAATGTAAAGTAATATGAAGCACTAGGAAATCAGTAAATGACAAAAAAACTCTTCAAAAAAGTGGTGAAGAAAGTTAATTCCATTATTTAGTCTTCAACTGACAGACTAATTTACCAACATGGCTGACCGAATAGTGGCTCAGAAATTTAAACTGTACGATGGTGACACCTAATGTCCAGAGGCTAAAACTACAAATGCAAATGTTGGATCAGGAGCAGGCTATTTAACTCCTTGAGCCTGTTTCACCCGCCAGTCAAATCATTCCCGATCTGTATCTCAGCTCCATTTACAGATTTTTTGCTTAAAATCGTTTGAAACATTTATCTTACATTAATGTTAATCACAGTCAAGAAATTTTCAGAGATAGTGGGAACTGCCGATGCTGGAGAATCTGAAATAACAAGGTGTAGAGCTGGATGAACACAGCAGGCCAAGCAGCATCAGAGGAGCAGGAAAGCTGACGTTTCGAGTCTAGACCCTTCTTCAGAAATTTTCAATTTGCCAACAATTCAAAGACATTTAAGGACTAGTATTTCATGTTTCCAACTGTCTTTGAAAGAAATAGTACCCCCTGGTTTCCTTCCTGAATGGTATAGTTCTAATTTAGGGTTATGCTCATTTCTTTCAGATTCCTTGCCAGAGGAAATCATTTCTATGAATCTACCAAAGAATCCATCCGTCATTGTAAATACTGATAAAAATAAAAATCTGAGAGCAAACTAATTTGGAACTCAATCTTATTTCTCTATAATTATTTGAAGATATTCCAACCAGTGAAGGAAAAGTGCAAAGTTGCAAACATCTCAATTTAGCACAGAGTCTGCAGAAATCCTGATCATATCTCAATGAAAGCTAATTCTCATACAATTTGGCAATAATCAGAATTCAATTCCATTGCTTTTGTTCAAATTGAACTTGGGTGATTATGAAACAGAGTTTCAGGTATCAAAATCAGTTCAACCGTGAAGAAAGGGGCTCATTTCCAGGTTCCTACTTTTATAGATCTGCAGATTTAGCAGTTTGTAACTGTTTATCTGTAACAATCAGCAACATCTATTTAAAAGATCACATCACACACAGCTCTTTATCTCCCACTCCAGCTGTTTCTTTCCTTTCTTGCATGCCGCAGAGGCCTGTTGTGCCACCAGCCAAGCACGAGGACTGCTGCACAGCTGCCGCGTTGCATAAACCTTGCTCAGTTCAGAGCAATAGTATTCAGGGCAGCACAAGGATAAATCCATTGAAATTTTAATTCAGATTGTCTTCGAAGATTCCTGAATAAATTCACAAAGAATTGTGCTTTGATCATTTCTCGTCCATCCAAAAAAAAATTGCTTTAAAGACTTCAACTGAACCTGAAGAGATTAGGAGTGAGTTAGTGAAAATCTTTCCAAAAGGCATTCATCAGCAAACAGAACAAAGGCACACCTGAGCTTGGAAAACCAGAACCAGCTTTCAGAAAAGATGGGGAAATTGATACTAAAAAAAACCTTTTGAAGGTTATGAGGTTGAGCAGAAAAGTATCATATTTCTACCAAGCAAATTATTGCTGATTCTGTTTACTGGAAATTAGGTAGCTCATTTTCAGAAATCTGCTGACTCGTGCATGTATTCATTACATAGGCTTGGGGTGAAGGAAACTGTTGACACCATTTAAAATTTTTGTGCCTAAGATTACCTCTAGCACTTGTCAAAGGTACAAGTTCAGGATTCTTTGCATCTATATTAAGATCCCTAGCATAGCAATATTTTAGCTTAGTTTAGTAGAAAATATTTCAGTGGACATTTAGTCATTTAGACCATTTGCGTATTCAATATTAGAAACGATATTTTAAAATAAATTATGTTGTACAAATAAATTAAGTTATATGGTTATTTGTATTTCAAATAAATGTGTCACATCACTAGTGTAAACCCATGTCTTACTAATATATTACAAAATTTAAAACAGTGATTCATGAAAAAGAAATCTTTCATGGGCATTAGGTCAAGTACCATGTAGATCAATATGTTGCCATTGATTAATTGAACACATTAGTTCATTTTAAAATCATTCACTTCCAGCCTCAAGAAGGTGTTCACTGAAGGTTTTGATGGTTAACATGCATTACAGTGACAACCTGCTTCAGTGTGTTCTCAGTTATAAGGCACATTCTATCGTGAAGGATGCTTTTAGTCAGATTAGCTCCGGTCAGGATTTCACTTTGCTTTTTTTCCAAATCGACACATGACTAGTATCTAAAAGCAATTGCTGTTAAACAATTTCTGCGTGTTTCTGTCTTAACATGCTGCTCAGTGAAGCATTCTGACTTCTAAGACAGAGACAACGGGTACAAATCAACTCCAGAGATTTGAGCATTCTAATCTATGCTAGGATTTGAATACAATGCTGAGGGAGTGTTCTACTGTCATAACTCCATCTTGCAGATACCCTGCCTAATCCTCAGGTGGAGGTTAAACAGTCCATGACACTGTCCAAAGAAGGGCAGGGAGTATTTGTTTTTTCCTGGACAACATTTAGCTCACACCCATTACCTAAACAGTTGTTCTAGTAACATATTCCGCTGCGGTCAATGGAAACTAGCAATGCACAAATTGACTGGTCAGCTAGAACAGGCATCATTTGGGGTGCACTTTGATGGAAGCGACCATGATTTATTATAAGGTTTAGGGTAGTAAAGGGGAAGCAAGAATAAAGATAGCTCAAGAAATTATGTCTCAATTGGAAAAATATTCAGGATTTGTTCTGAGTGTATAGTCTTTCTGTATACACTGGGAAGGAATTCATTGTTATTCATTTGTTTCACTTTTACGTCTAGAAATGGGAGTTGATTATAATTCTCTTCTTCCTTGGTGAACTTGATCCCGGTGATTATGCTGTTAATAAGGTGGTGTGTTTCTTCTAACTTTGCTCATTTATTGATCACAAAGGTATCGTTCATGTATCTAACCCATTGTTTAGGCTGGATATGGGGGAGCGCTGTCAGTCTTTGCATAACAACTTCCGCTATGAGCCCCTAGATGAGTGAACCCATGGGTGTTCCAATAATATGTTCGTATACCTGGCTGCTAAAGACAAAGTGTGCGCGGTAAGGCATAGGTCTAGTAATTTTAGCATGTTGTCCTTGCTGATGGTTTCATTAGAGGTTTGTGTTTTCAGATTGTCCAGTAATGTGGCCAGTGCCTCCTTTGCTAAAGTCATGTTGATAGAGGTAAATAGTGCTGTAACATCAAAGGATACCATCATTTCCTCCATGTTGATTAGTATAAAAATTAATGGAACACCCATGGGTTCACCCATCTCAGGACTCATAGTGGAAGCTGTTATACAAAGACTGGCATGCACAGCCCTGCCCCTAGATACAGCCTAAACTATGGGTTATAGATACGTGGATGATACCTTTGTGATCATTAAATGAGCAAAGTTAGAGGAAACACATCACGTTATTAACAGCATTTTCATCGGGATCAAAGGAAGAAAAGAACAAGAACCAACTCCCGTTTCTCAATGTAATGGTGGAAGAACGAGCAATGGTGAATTCCTTACCAGCATATACAGAAAGATTATACACACCGATCAAATCCTGAGTTACAATAGTAACCACCCCAGCATCCACAAACAGAGCTGTGTCAAGACTGTTTAAATGAACGATAACTCACTGCAACACGCCGGAGCGGCGCAAAATGAAGAGGAACACCTATACAGAGTCTTTGCAAACAATGGTTACTCTAATAGCTTCATCCGTCGATGCCTGGCAAAAAAACAACATCGAGAACACACTGTATGCTCCAAAACACAGGTCACCCTACCCTATGTTAGAAACACATCGGAACTGACTACAAAACTCCTACGACCTCTTGGAATGAGGATAGCACACAAACCAACAGCCACACTTCACCAGTTACTCTCAGAGACAAAAGAACCCACGCCTACAATGAGCAGGACAAATGTGATATATAAAATACCATGCAGCAACTGTGAGAAACACTACATTGGACAGACAGGCAGGAAACTCTCTACCAGGATAAATGAACACCAACTCAACAAAATGGCATGACCAACTCTCCCTTGTTTCAATAAACTCTGACATAGAAGGACATCAATATGACTGGGAAAAAGTTACAGTACGAGGACAAGCAAGTCAAAGGCATGCACGAGAATTCCTGGAGGCCTGGTTTTCAACCACCAATGCAATTAACAAACATGTTCAAATAGACCCCATCTACATACAAGTACGGTACAAAACCAGAAGCAAGATTGCCTACCATGACAGACCGGACCGTATAAATTCAGAGCGGGACAGGACAACAGCGTTTCAACAGAAACTGTACAGCACTGACGATGTCACCTGGAAGAGAGACAAAATGTTTGTATGAAAACCAGTCAGCTCAGCGAACCAACTAACAACTCCAATAGTTACCTCTGGTATGTAAAAGGCACCTTCCACAATGAGAGTAACCCTGGTCCTCCCTCCCTTTTAAAAAGCTTTTGAAATAATTGGCCAGCATCCCCTCCTTGCACCAACCATATTATAGTATGAGAAGTCTATCTTTGGGGCCAATTGACTTGGTACTGTTTCAATTGACCGTTATGTATTTATTTAAAAATGGTACGTGGGTTAGCGATTTGCTGCCTGCACATTATGGGTCTAGCTCAGTAGTGGGTGGGAAGGTGGTGCGCTGGGTTTGTGCCATATTTAATGCGCCCCCGAGAGGTTTTGTGGGCACAAGAATACTGCCACCGTGCCTCTCTCCTTGACCGGGCCAATGAGGCCTATTTTGCTTTCAGTGTTTGAGGAGCATCACTAATGAACCTTAAAAAAGAGAGGTCTTTGTCTTAGCAAGATGCAATTTATTGGGAACAATTTAAAATTAATAGACACATGTTTAGCATGCCTTTTTAATCTGTTGCTATATTAAGTATCGAGCTTCCCTCATCCTGTTAACAATTTAGTATACCGTTTCTCAAAAAAGCTTTTACTTCTGTGCTGTTCAACCTCTTCAATCTTTTGCTCAAGAAGGCATAGTTTTCGCTCAACCTTATTCCATAGTCTTTCCTGATTCTGAATTACATCTACATTCCTTACTATCTAACACCCTTTGTGTTGCAGAGTTGCTTGTAGCATATCTTTAATCTTGAGGATTATATAACCTGGACAGTGTAGTCTCCCATAGGCAGCAGTTTCAGTTTCTTCAGCTTTCATATTCAATCTGATGGTGACATTTGCCATCATATCAAGATTAATATTAAATGAGTAGTCCATCGACAATAAAAGATTCTGTGAAGGTTGAAATGTTTGGACCACCAATTTCCACGAGGAATGCTTCTCTGCCAATGCCTGTGGTCTATCACAATAAATTCTTTGCTTGAGTAAACATTTGACTTTTATTGCTCTCAAGCTATATCCTGCCTCTATGCATTAATAAAGAATCAGAGAGTCCCTACAGTGTTGAAACAGGCCGTTCAGCCCAACAAGTCCACACCGCCCCTCTGAAGATCATCCCAACCAGACCCATTCCCCTGCCCCTGCATTTCCCCATGTCTAACTCACCTAACCTAAACATCCCTGTACACTATGGGCAATTTAGCATGGCCAATCCATTACCCTGCATATCTTTGGACTTTAGGAGGAAACCAGAGCACCCGGAGGAAACCCACGTAGGCACAGGGAGAGTGTACAAACTCCACACAGACAGTCGCCCGAGGGTGGAATTGAACCTGGGTTCCTGGCACTGTGAGGCAGCAGTGCTAACCGCTGAGCCACCATGCCACCCATTCTCTAGAAATGGCCCTTTGTTTTGTCATAGATGGGTACTGCTTGTGTCTGTAAGGCTTTTCTCATCCCACGACACTGACATCAATGTTTAGTATCTGTGTTTGGCTGACTCTTCCAGTTGCTTTGTAACATTAGAATAGAGTGGATAGCTTCTGTTGCTCTCTTGTGATGAATTTTATCTTCTCCTTTCAAAATTTCTCAGTGTATCTTCCTGGCTTCTACTGCCTGCACAGTCTAAATAGCTTCCTCCAAAGTCATACTTTCGTTGAATCTTCATCGACTTAACAAAGATGTCATCAACGATTTTGACAATCCTGTCTGTTACGAAATCTGATTTCAAAGCTCCATAGTTACAGTTTTCCACTAATCTGAAGACAACATTATTGAAATATTCTGTGGAGGAGAGAAATTGTTCCATTAGGCAGACGGGTCAAAGAGCAGAGAATATTAATATTAGCCAATTGATTAAGGAGCGATGACCAGTGCTAGGAATGTAATAAGGTCAAGAGGTAGGGGGTCCTTAGCATTGGAGCTCTGATTGAAAGTGAGTCTAGGGTCTTGCGAAGGTCAGACTGCCAGGATCCAACAAGGGAGTGAGGGGCAAACTTACAAAGGGCAGGGAAGGGAATACAGGTAATAGGTGTTGGGGAGAGGAGGCACCCATTGAACAGTGGATGCCCATAAAGGGGGCATTCACTCAGCCCAGAGCCAAGGCTCACCATTTACCTGGCAGCCTGGCATCAGCCTCTTCCAGAATGTAAAAATCTCGCAGTGGCCCGAGGAAGCCCATTGGTGACCATTACCTCAAATATCCAAATTGGGGAGGGGATGCCTGATGTATGCACAAGCTTTATTTTGGGAAGTAATGGAAAAGGATGTAGATAGTATATTAAGCCATAAAACATGAGAAATCAACTATAAAGTGGAAAACTTTCTTTTTGCTTGCAGAACACGGGAAACATCCACTTAGACCAAAACTCTTTACCCTATCTTCCTAGACTCCCTGCAATCTTGGACACTGCTATCAGATCACCATTCAACTTTCTCACCTCTAATGAGAATCCCAAACTAGTTATCCATACTGGCTTCACAACTGAAATGCCTCATCACTGAAAACATTTGTATGAGTTTTCCATAATTTCTCTCAATGCTTCGTAGCCTTGCTATAGTGTGCTGCTCAGAATAGAACACAATCCTGTAGTTGAGATCAGACAAGTGTTTTTAAAAGGTTAATTGTAACTTTCTTTCTTTTGTCCTCTATGCCTTTATAGAAAGTCCAGAAACCAGAATGCCATTTCACCATTTCCTCAGTTTATTCTGCCACCTTCAATGACATGTGCACTTTTACCTTGAAGTCTTTGTGCTCCTGGACACACTTTATAATTGTACCTTTGTTTTATATTTCATCTCTTTGTTTTTCTAATCAAAATATATCAATACTAGAAACAGCAATCAGATCCAGAATAAATGTTGTATCTGTTCCATCATTATGTGCAGGCTGATAGGATTAGTTTAAAATGGCATCATGGCCAGTACAGATATGGTGGGCCAAAGGGTCTCTTACTGTGCTGTACCATTCTATGTTCTGTGTAATACACACTGCTTTGCATTAAACTTAAGCTTCCATGTGTCCTCCCATTCCACTAGCCTGCTCAATACTTTCTTAAAAGTCCACCACTATTCCTATGACAGTGCTCAATACTGTTATGACTCAACAAGACAATATGCTTGAAATCAGGCCCACTCTTCCTGGTGTCATCACTAAAGTTACTGGTTTTATAAAGTAAACAAAGTTCTCCAATTTATTTTACTTTCATATCTAGATTAAGAGAAAGCACATACCAGGTTTCTGTACCGAACGAAACTCATTACGTGTTACAAATAAGGGTCTAGCTAAATGTTAACAACTATCAACAGGCATGTAACACTACTAATTAAAACCCTAACCACCTCATAAACTTCCCTCACACATACGCAGACACATACAGGGTTGTATAGGTCATGGGCAGGGGATAAAAACAGGGAAGACAGTTCTATAGTCTTTGTTTCCAGATTCTGTTGTTGAGATGATCTTTCTACCTACACTATTGGCCGGGCATTACTTTGTTCATCTTTCTCCAGATACTTCCACTGGTTGGTGGGAGATTCAAGGTGCCTGGTTCCCTTGTAAAACACATCTCTGATTTACCCGTTCAAACTCACAACTTATAACAACTGTTGCAGGAAAGATAAATTGATTTTCTTCAGATTTACAGTGAGTTTTGACTGTAGAGAACACAGATCATTCTTGAGTAGAGCAAGAAGTGAACACTTCTCTCTTTCTCTCTGTAACGTGCTCTCAGCTTCAAGCTATTCAGTTACCTAAGAACTAATCATAAAGTTATTGGCATGCATAGAGGTCTCTGTTACTGATATTTGGTCACTAGTCAATAGTGAAATTGCCTTCCTGTTGCTAGCAAAAGTTACATCTGTATTCCTTCTTGGCTCCAAATTATCTGCAACTCTGCAATTATTGCTTGTTCAAATAATTGTTTACATGATGCATGGCACAAGTATCAGATTTGAAACTGTAGCCGCACTTTTATTTTTTACAAGCAACTCTCTCATTTCAGTCTACGACTTTTAAACCACAAGTTCAAAGTACATCATCCTTACAATACAACTACCTTTTTTTAAACTCTCCACACTAGTTAAAATCATTAATAAACATTGTCAAAAAGAGACACAATGTCAGAGCTTCTCATTTTGCATTCGACAGCGCTCACTCATGAACTAAACTCTGAAAGGGAACATTAATTTATACAGCATGGGAAGATGGTACTGGTTGCTTAGACCATGTTTGGCATGGAAATGCAGCAGGTATTATTAACTATCAATCATTAGTTAGCTAAGAAGTAAACTTTGGATCAGGCACGTCAACTTTGATTTGTAAAGGTATGGCCGTGGGACATACAACAGGGATTAGCAAACTCTTAATGATAAAGGTGCCTTGCATAGATGAAGTCAAAGAACAAAGAAAATTACCCAACAGGAACAGGCCTTTGGCCCTCCAAGCCTGCATCAACATGCTGCCCATCACAAGTTAAACCCCCTACCCTTCCGGGGACCGTATCCCTCTATTCCCTTCATATTCATGTATTTGTCAAGACACCCTTTAAAAGTCACTATCATTTCTGATTCCACTACCTCCCCCAGCAGCTTGTTCCAGGCATCCACCACCCTCTATGTGGAAAAACTTGCTCCGTATATCACCTTTAAATCTTTCTCCTTGCACCTTAAACCTATGCCCCCCAGAAACTGACTCTTCCACCCTGGGAAAAAGCTTCTGACTGTCCACTCTGTCTATACCCTTCATAATCTTGTAGACCTCTATCAGGTCACCCCTCAACCGCCCGTCGTTCCAGTGAGAACGACCAAGTTTCTCCAACATCTTCTCTTAGCTAATGCCCTCCATACCAGGCAATATGCTGGTAAATCTTTTCGGTACCCTTTCCAAAGCCACCGCATCCTTCTGATGGTGTGGTGACCAAAATGGAACAACATTCCAAATGCAGCCTAACTAAGGTTCGGTAAAGCTGCAACATTACCTGCCAATTGTTAAACTCAGTGCCCCAGCCAATGAAAGCAAGCATGCCATATGCCTAGTTGAATACCTTTTCTACCCGTGTTGCCACTTTCAGTGACCTGTGTACCTGTACACCCAGATCCCTCTGACTATCAGTACTCTTAAGGGTTCTGCCATTTACTGTATAGTTTCCATCTGGATTAGACCTTCCAAAATGCATTACCTCACATTTTTCTGGATTAAACTCCATCTGCCATCTCTCTACCCAAACCACCAACCGATCGATATCCAGCTGTATCCTTTGACGGTCCTCATTGCAATTCCACCAACCTTTGCATCATCAGCAAACTTACTAATCAGACGAGTTACATTTTCCATCAAATCATTTATGTATATATATATTACAAATAGCACAGGTCCCACACTGATCCCTGAGGAATGCCAAGAGTCAGAGCCCTCCATTCAGAAACACACCCTTCCACTACTACCCTCTGTCTTCTATGACTGAGCCAGTTTTTTATCCATCTTGCAAGCTCACCTCTGACTTTACTTTCTGTATCAGCCTGCCTTGAGGGACATTGTCAAAGGCCTTACTGAAGTCCATGTAAACAACATCCACTGCTCTACCCTCATCGATCATCTTCATCACTTCCTCAAAAAAACTCAACCAATTTAGTGAGACACGACCTCCCCTTCACAAAACCATGTTGCCTCTTGCTAATATGCCCATTTATTTCCAAGTGGGAGCAAATCCTGTCTTGAAGAATTCTCTCCAATAATTTCTGTACCACTGACATTAGGCTCACTGGCTCGTAATTAGCTGGATTATCCCTGCCTACCTTCTTAAACAAAGGAACACCATTGGCTATCCTCCAATCCTCTGGGACCTCCCCTGTAGCCAGTGAGAATACAAAGATTTCTCTCAAGGCCCCAGCAATTTCCTCCCTTGGCTCTCTCAGTATTCTGGGGTATATCCCATCAGGCCCTGGGGACTTGTCTACCTTAACTCATCCCTCACACCCCCTCCCTGCAATAACAACCAAAATAGAATCCCCCTCGTCCTCACGTAACACCCCACCAACCTTCGGATCCAACAGATCATCCTCCGACACTTCTGCCACCTGCAATCCAACCCCACTGCCAAAGATATTTTTCCCTCCCCACCCTTATCTGCCTTCCAGAGGGACCACTCTCTCTGTGACTCCCTTGTCCGCTCCACACTCCCCACAAGCCCCATCACACCCGGCACTTTTCCCTGCAACCGCAGAAGGTATTACACCTGCCCCCACACCTCCACCCTCACCCCTATCCCAGGCCCCAAGAAGACCTCCCACATCAAACAGGTGTTCACCTGCACATTTGTTAATGTGGTATACTGTATGCACTGTTCCCGTTGTGGCCTCCTCTACATCCGGGAAACCAAGCGGAGGCTTGGGGACCGCTTTGCGGAACACCTACGCTCGGTTCGCAACAAACTACTGCACCTCCCAGTCGCGAACCATTTCAACTCCTCCTCTCACTCCTTGGATGACACCCTCCTACAGTGCCACAACAATGCCACCCAAAGTTTGCAGGAACAGCACATCATATTCAGCCTGGGAACCCTGTAGCCCAATGGGATCTATGTGGACCTCACAAGCTTCAAAATCTCCCGTCCCCTGACCGCACCCCAAAACCAGCCCAGCTTGTCCCTGCCTCCCTAAACTGTCCATCCTTCCTCCACTTCTCCCACCTCAAGTCCCACCCCTATCTCCTACCTACTAGCCTCATCCTGCCTCCTTGACCTGTCTGTCCTCCCTGGACCGACCTATCCCCTTCCTAACTCCCTACCTAAACTCACCTTTACTAGCTCCAACCCCGCCTCTTCGACCTGTCTGTCTCCTCTCCACCTATCTGCTCCTTTATCCATCTTCTATCCGCCTCCCCCTCTCTCCCTATTTATTTCAGAACCCTCTTCCCCTCCCCCATTTCTGAAGAAGGGTCTAGACCTGAAACATTAGCTTTCCTGCTCCTCTGATGCGGCTTGGCCTGCTGTGTTCATCCAGCTCTACACCCTGTCTACCTTAAAGTTTTACAAGACCCCCAATACCTCCTCCGTTTTGATCTCAACTTGACCTAAACTATCTACAAAAAATTCCACAGACTCATCATCCTACAAGTCCTTCTCTCTAGTGAATACTGACGCAAAGTACTTAATTAATACCTTTTCATTTCCTCTGGCTCCACACTTAAATTCCCAGTATCTACATCTGTATATGAAATACATCTGTATCCTGGAACATTAAGCTGCCAATCCTGACCCTCCCTTAACCAAGTCTCTGTAATAGCAACATCATCATAGTTCCAAGTACTAATCCATGCTCTAAGTTCCTCTGCCTTACCTGTTACACTTCCTGCATTGAAACAGATGCACTTCAGTCCACCAGATCCGCTTCGATCAGCAACCGCACCCTGCCTGCTCTTCCTCTGGGTCTTACTGGCCCTATTCTCCCGTTCCCTTTCAGTCCCTTCAGTTCCCACCCCACTGCAAAGCTAGTTTAAATCCTCCTGAGTGACACCAGCAAACCTCACAGCCAGAATAATTGCGCCCCTTCAGTTTAGATGCAACCCGCACTTCTTGTACAGGGCCCACCTGCCCCGGAAGACATCCCAAAGATCCAGATATCTGAAACCCTCCCTCCTACACCATCTGTTTATCCACCTGTTGAGCTGTACTACTCTTATTTATATCCTCACTGGCACGTGGCACAGGGAGTAATCCTGAGATTACAACCTTGGAGATCCTGCTTTTTAACCTTCAACCTCACTCCCTGAACTGTTGCTTCAGGATCTCGTCTCTCATCCTACCTCTGTTGTTAGAATCAATATGTACCATGACCTCTGGCTGTTTACCCTCTCCCTTCAGAACGCTTTCTACCAATTCAGCAACATCCTGGACCCTGGCACCAGGGAGGCAACACCCCATTCTGGAGCCTCTTGTACGTCCACGGAAGCACCTATCTGTACCCCTACCCATAGGGTCACCTATAACTACTGCTCTAGTGCTGTTTGTCTTTCCCTTCTTAAGAACAGAGCCAGCCTGGTGTCACCAGTCTGGCTGCTGCTGCCGTTGCCCCCGATAGGTTATACCCCTTCCCCCCAACAGTATCCGAAATGGTATACTTGTTAGAGAGGGGGGATGACCAAAGGGGATTCCTGCATTGGTGGTCACCCATCTATCTGTCTGCACCTTGGGTATCACCACATCTCTAAAACTACTGTCTATGACACTTTCCGCCACCCTCATGCTCCGAAGTGCATCCAACTGCCACTCCAACCTATCCATGCGGTCTGTGAGGAGCTGCAATTGGGTGCACTTCCTGCAGATGTAGCCATCCAAGATGCTGGAAGTATCACAGATCTCACACATCTCACAAGTGTAGCACTTAACCCCACTGACTGACATTCCTATCACCAATTAAGCTGTTTAAGCTGTTTAAGAAAATTAATTAAACACTTACCCACCCCCTGTTTATCACTACAAATACCCAGGATAGGGTATTTGATACCCTCACTCACCTTCTCTGGAACTGTCACTTGACAACAGCCCCTCCACAAGCCACCTTCTGGAAGCTGTGACTGCACTGATGCAAATCGTTCCCAAGTCAGCCAATCAGTGTACCTCTCTGCTGCCCTCTTCTGGGTCAAGTCCTTTTACCTACAATAGAAAGGGTGCTGTGCGCTAATAAATGTTACTTATAGCATGCACAAATGCATCACAAAGTAGATCCAGCTGATAATCTTAAATTGACTTCCAGTTTAATTCTTAGCACAGTCAGGGTTAGTTGCGCATTAGCAGAACCAGATCTAACGTTCAAGATAGTGTTCTCAGGATTAGAAGCACAGACTGGTTAAACATAATCGCATGCTGCCCATTGCAAACAGTTAAAGGGATGTCTTATTTCATTCAGTGATTGGGACATGTGGCCTAAATTTCTGGCATCACAGCAGCAATGAAACTCATACAACACATTACGGATTTGTGGGGTAGTCAAAATAACAGCAGCACCCTGTTAGTGGAGAAAGTTGCTGTGTGTTTACAGAAAAATAGCAGAGTGAGAGAGCCAGCTTTACCTGTTGCTCAAATGTTTGAGATGATTTTCCAATCCAAGGTCATCTGTGGTGCACTAGGCATCATTGAGGTCCTAACAAGGTAGCTACAGGGCCTTTCATGAGTTGCATTATATACAGTAATGATGATTTCATCATGGTAATCATTATTGCGCATAATGCTTTACATACGCCCTGTGTCAGGCTGTTGTAAAGTGACAGTGTTGGCAAACAGTGGAGTTTGCACATTCTCCCCATGTCTGCGTAGGTTTCCTCTGGATACTCCGGTTTCATCCCACGGTCCAAAGATGTGCAGGCTAGGTGAATTGGCCATGCTAAATTGCCCATAGTGTTCAGGAATGTGTAGGTTAGGTGGGTTTATAAGGGAGTGGGTCTGGCTGGGATGCTCTGTGGGTCAGTGTGGACTTGTTGGGCCGAAAGGCCTGTTTCACCACTGTAGGGATTCTATGAATCTCTATAAACGTACCCTGGCTAATCTTGAGCAGTTTGCGGTAACTATTTTTAACGCTTACACATTGCGTAGTGAGATAGACGAAGGGAACAAGAGTCAAGAGAAGATCCAACACAAATTTATTGAACATTTTATCAAGGAAAAACAATATTTATCAGATTTTACTATCGTACTTTAATTAGACTCGATCAAACTCAATCAATCTTGTCACAGGACTCTTCAGTAAACAGTCTTAAATCTCTAAATAAACAGACTCAAATCTATACTAGCTATCAACTTCTGAGACAAGCTTCTGAGGATTCGATACACTCTATCCACAGCTCACTACCACTATATTTGAACTGTTTGTCTGAAAGGATTGATTCAATCAGATGCCGACAGGCTGTTCCACAGTTTTTAAGGGTTGGCTCATGTTTCAGTATTTGCAGTCATCAATTTGGGCTTTCCCTGTTGTCTAAAGCTGGTTCTGGTCTTCAGGTCATCACACCGAGGTGGTGTCTCTGAGTCTGGTCAGGCTGATGATGCTCACCATGAGCTACAAGGAGCTGGAGATGCCATGCAGCTAAGCTGCCAGTCGAAGGCACAATCTGCAGACACCAATGAAGAAGGTTCAAAAGCAGACAGAGCTAGGCCTCCAGGTTGCTCCTTTTATTCCACTCTTTGCATTTCCTTCAAGATTCCGTGGCCTCTGATCAAGACTAGCAGCTGGCAGGAGTGGGAAGATCCAATGTGGTGATAACTTCCCATATTTGTAGGGTGCAGGACATGGTTTTGATTCTTCAACTGTCAAGTGCTATCTTTGTCATACTGTGCCTCTGGCCTCCTACTGAGCTGGGTACCACCAAGCCTGCATAACATTCTTCCAACAAAGCACTGGAGGTAGAAACAAGGGTTCATTCTAAAACAAAGTGGCCATTAGCCCCTGGCCAGGCAGTCCCAGGCCTGTCTGGTTTCAACAGGAGATAAAAGGTACTGCAGATGCTGGAGAATCCGAGATAACAAGCATGGGGCTGGATGAACACAGCAGGTCAAGCAGCATCATAGGAGGGTTTAGGCCCGAAACGTCAAGTTTTCCTGCTCCTATGATGCTGCTTGACCTGCTGTGTTCATCCAGCCCCATGCTTGTTATCTTGGTTTCAACAGGAAGTGGTTTGACTGAGGCCTGTCTGCATGAATACTCTCTGTTCCAGCTCTGCAGTTTGCAAATTCCAGGGTCCTGCTAGGTTTAAACTTGAACGTTTTAAGTTTTTATCCATGCTCATGAGAAAATGTCAACATTTCTGTAATGATCCTTGAAGTAATGAATTACTTGAACACAAAGCTTACCCAGTAAGCAGATGACTACGGCCCAATCCACAAGGTTGCCAAAGGATTGATCATGTAGCATGAGGAAACATAGGACTCCCAGTACATGTTTGACCAGTGAATGTAGGCTTTCGGTAAATAGTAGCAGAAAGTATATTGGTTGGTTTCTCAACAAACACATTGAGGAAAGGGAGCTTTTTGATAACTCTATTTCAATGGTAAATGTGAGCACAGGATGCACTTTATTAAGCTGTGCAAAGAAATTCCTTGCTGCAACTGAGGATTCGGATTTTAAAAATGTACCTACATCTTGGAAGGAAGCAAGTGGTGACAGGTTAGTCATCATTTTATTGAAGACGTGCTTCTTATGTTAACCAACAAACTTTGTCAGCAAGAGCTGGGCCTAGAGACGATCCCATGGCAACTCGACCTATTGAGGATACAGGATGTAGTTGAAACTGAATTCAACTGTGTCAAGTTCAAACCTCATGAAGATGGATTCCGATATCAGTAGTGGAGCCAGAATATCATAGTGATATGGTGCACATGTCAATCGGTTTCTGCACACGATACATCGATTAACTCCAAGAAACTCCACAGTAGCGCTCTTAATATTTAGTTCTTTTATGGTCTTCACAAAGAAGAAGAGGTTCTTGCACACAGTGTGCATGGAAAACTCATTTAAAACTGGTGCAGCAGCTTGGTCAGACATTTGGCCAGCTGATTTTGTGTGCAGAGAGAGTAGGAACTGCCGACGCTGGAGATTCTGAGATAACAAGGTGTACGGCTGCATGAACACAGCAGGCCAAGCAGCAACAGAGGAGCAGGAAGGCTAACGTTTCGGGTCGAGATCCTTCTTCAGAAATGGGGGAGGGGAAGAGGATTCTGAAATAAATAGGGAGAAAGGGGGAGCTGGATAGAAGATGGATAAAGGAGAAGACAGGTGGAGAGGAGACAGACAAGTCAAAGAGGCAGGGTTGGAGCAAGTAAAGGTAAATGTAGGTGGGGAGTTAGGGAGGGGATAGGTCGGTCCAGGGAGGACAGACAGGTCAAGGAGGTGGGATGAGGTTAGTGGGTAAGAAATGGGGGTGGGGCTTGAGGTGGGAGGAATGGTTAGGGAGGCGGGGACGAGCTGGGCTGGTTTTGGGATGCGGTCGGGGGAGGGGAGATTTTGAAGCTTGTGAAGTCCGCATTGATACCCTTGGGCTGCAGGGTTCCCAAGCGAAATATGAGATGCGGTTCCTGCAGCTTTTGGGTGGCAGCACAGGAGGCCCAGGATGGACATGTCGTTCAAGGAGTGGGAGGGGGAGTTGAAATGGTTCGCGACTGGGAGGTGTAATTGTTTGTTGCGAACCAAGCGTAGGCGTTCCGCAAAGCGGTCCCCAAGACTCCGCTTGGTTTCCCAGATGTAGAGGACGCCACATCTGGAACAGTGGATACAGTATACCACATTAGCAGATGTGCAGGTGACCATCTGTTTGATGTGGGAGGTCTTCTTAGGACCTGGGATGGTGGTGAGGGGGGAGGTGTAGGGGCAGGTACAGCACTTGCTCCGGTTGCAGGGAAAAGTGCCGGGGGTGGTGGGGCTGGAGGGGGGTGTGGAGCGGACAAGGGAGTCACATAGAGAGTGGTCCCTCTGGAAGGCAGATAAGGGTGGGGAGGGAAAAATGTCTTTGGTGGTGGGGTCGGATTGCAGATGGCGGAAATATCGGAGGATGATGCGTTAGATCCGGAGGTTGGTGGGGTGGTACATGAGGACGAGGGGGATTCTGTTTTGGTTGTTATTGCGGGGAGCGGGTGTGAGGGATGAGTTGCGGGAAAAGCGAGAGACACAGTCCAGGGCATTTTTCAACCAGTGTGGAGGAGAAGCTGCAGTCCTTGAAGAACGAGGACATCTGGGATGTCCAGGAGTGGAATGCCTCATCTCGGGAGCAGATGCGGCGGAGGCGAAGGAATTGGGAATAGGGGATGGCCTTTTGGCAGGAAGCTGGGTGAAAGGAGGTCTATTCTAGGTAGCTATGGGAGTCGGTAGGCTTGAAATAGATATTGGTTTCCAGACGGAGACAGAGAGGTCCAGGAAGGAGAGAGAGGTATCAGAGATGGTCCAGCTGAACTTAAGGTTGGGGTGGAAGGTGTTGGTGAAGTGAATGAACTGTTCGAGCTCCTTGTGGGAGCACGAGGCGACGCCGATACAGTCATTGATGTAACTGAGGAAGAGGTGGGGTTTAGGGCCAGTGTAGCTTTGGAAGAGGGATTGTTCCACGAATCCTACAAAGAGGCAGGCATAGATTGGGCCCATGCAGGTACCCATGGCCACCCACTTTGTCTGTAGGAAGTGGGAGGAATTGAAAGAGAAGTAGTTGAGGGTGAGAACGAGTTCGGCTAAGTGGATGAGGGTGTCAGTGGAGGGGGACTGGTGGGGCCTGCAGGACAGGAAGAAGCAGAGGGCCTTTAGGCCATCTGCATGGGAAATGCAGGTGTATAGGGACAGGACGTCCATGGTAACGATGAGGTGTTGGGGACCAAGGAATTGGAAATTTTGGAGGTGCTGGAGGGCGTGGGTGGTGTCATGGATGTAGATAAGGAGTTCCTGGACCAATGGGGAGAAAATGGAGTCAAGATAGGTGGAGATAAGTGCGGTGGGGCAGGAGCAGACAGAGACAATGGGTTGAACATGGCAGTCAGGTTTGTGGATTTTGGGAAGGAGATGGGAACGGGCAGTGCGGGGTTGGGGAATGATGAGGTTAGAGGCAGAGGGAGGAAGGTCACCTGAAGTGATGGGGTAGTGGATGGTTTGGGAGATGATAGTTTGGTGGTCGGGGGTGGGATCATGATCAAGGGGGTGGTAGGAGGAGGTGTCAGAGAGCTGGCATCTGGCCTCAGCGATGTAGAGGTCAGTGCGCCATACTACAACTGTGCCTCCCTTGTCCATGGGTTTTATGGTGAGGTTGGGATTGGAGCGGAGGGAGTGGAGGGCTGCATGTTCTGTGGGGGAGATGTTGAAGTGGGTGAGAGGGATGGAGAGGTTGAGGCGATCGATGACTCGACGGCACGCCCACCGCCGATGTCACTCCGCCCACCACCTCCACAGCCAGCAGTTCCTGAGGAGACTGTAGCACCCAGCCCTGCCAGGTCTTCACCATCCCCCCAGAACTCCCCCTCACTGAGGACGAATGATCAGTCCTCAGTAAAGGGCTCACCTTTGTCCCCTCCACCCAAACATCAACGAATACAACTCACGTTTGGACATTGAACAGTTTTTCCGCCACCTCCACCTCCACACTTACTTCTTCAACCGTTAACTAACCCTCCCTCTACTGACCCCTTCTCCCGCCTCCAACACAAGCATTCCGCCTGGACATCACCCCAAGGTCTCCTACCCTCTCTCGACCTCTTCATCTCTAACTGCCGTCGAGACATCGATCGCCTCAACCTCTCCATCCCTCTCAACCAGTCCAACCTCCCCCTCCTCCCCCGCAGAACATGCAGCCCTCCGCTCCATCCCCTCCAATCCCAACCTCACCATAAAACCCGTGGACAAGGAAGGTGCAGTTGGACTATGGCACACTGACTTCTACATCGCCGAGGCCAGACACCAGCTCTCTGACACCTCCTCCTACCGCCCCCTTGATCATGATCCCACCCCCGACAACCAAACCATCATCTCCCAAACCATCCACAACCTCATCACTTCAGGTGACCGCCCACCCACAGCCTCTAACCTCATCGCTCCCCAAACCCGCACCGCCCGTTTTTATCTCCTTCCCAAAATCCACAAATCTGACTGCCCTGTTTGACTCATTCTCTCCGCCTGCTCCTGTCCCACCGAACTTATCTCCACCTATCTTGACTCAATTTTCTCCCCCTTGGACTAGGAGCTCCCTACCTATGTCCGTGACGCCACCCATGCCCTCCACCTCCTCCAAAACTTCCAATTCCCTGGTCCCCAACACCTCATCTTTACCATGGACATCCAGTCCCTATACACCTGCATTCCCCATGCAGATGGCCTAAAGGCCCTCTGCTTCTTCCTGTCCCGCAGGCCCGACCAGTCCCCCTCCACTGACACCCTAATCCACTTAGCCGAACTCGTCCTCACCCTCAACTACTTGTCCTTCAATTCCTCCCACTTCCTACAGACAAAGGGGGTGGCCACGGGTACCCGCATAGACCCAAGCTATGCTTGCCTCTTTGTAGGTTACATGGAACAATCCCTCTTCCATACCTACACTAGCCCTAAACCCCACCTCTTCCTACGTTACATTGATGACTGTATCGGCACCGCCTCGTGCTCCCACGAGGAGCTCGAACAGTTCATCCACTTCACTAACACCTTCCACCCAACCTTAAGTTCAGCTGGACCATCTCTGATACCTCTCTCTTCTTCCTGGACCTCTCTGTCTCCATCTCTGGCATCCACCTGAAATCCGATATCCATTTCAAGCCTATCAACTCCCACAGCTACCTAGAATACACCTCTTCTCAACCACCTTCCTGCAAAAAGGCCATCCCCATTCCCAATTCCTTCGCCTCTGCTGCATCTGCTCCCGAAATGAAGCATTCCACTCCCGGACATCCCAGACGTCCTTGTTTTTCAAGGACCGCAACTTCCCCTCCACAGTGGTCGAAAATGCCTGGACCGTGTCTCTCGCATTTCCTGCAACTCATCCCTCACATCCGCTCCCCGCAATAACAACCAAAACAGAATCCCCCTCGTCCTCACGTACCACCCCACCAACCTCCGGATCCAATGCATCATCCTCTGATACTTCCGCCATCTCCAATCCGACCCCACTACCAAAGACATTTTTCCCTCCCCACCCTTATCTGCTTTCTGGAGGGGCCACTCTCTCTGTGCCTCCCTTGTCTGCTCCACACTCCCCTCCAGCCCCACCACACCCGGCACTTTTCCCTGCAACCACAGGAAGTGCTACACCTGCCCCTACACCTCCTCCCTCACCCCAATCCCAGGCCCCAGGAAGACCATCCATATCAAACAGACGTTCACCTGCACATCTGCTAATGTGGTATACTATATCCACTGTTCCAGATGTAGCCTTCTCTACATCGGGGAAACCAAGCAGAGGCTTGGGGACTGCTTTGCGGAACACCCACACTTGGTTCGCAACAAACAACTACACCTCCCAGTCGCAAACCATTTCAACTCCCCCTCCCACTCCTTGGACGACACGTCCATCCTGGGCCTCGTGCATTGCCACAATGATGCCACCCGAAAGCAGCAGGAACAAAATCTCATATTTCGCTTGGGAACCCTGCAGCCCAAGGGTATCAATGCGGACTTCACAAGCTTCAAAATCTCCCCTCCCCCGACCGCATCCCAAAACCAGCCCAGCTTGTCCCCGCCTCCCTAACCATTCCTCCCACCTCAAGCCCCACCCCGATCTCCTACCCACTAACCGCATATCTCCTCCTTGACCTGCCCATCCTCCCTGGACTGACCTATCCCCTCCCTAACTCCCCACCTACATTCACCTTTACTTGCTCCATCCCTGCCTCTTTGACCTGTCTGTCTCCTCTCCACCTATCTTCTCCTCTATCCATCTTCTATCCACCTCCCCCTCTCTCCCTATTTATTTCAGAATCCCCTTCCCCTCCCCCATTTCTGAAGAAGGGTGTCAGACCGAAACGTCATCCTTCCTGCTCCTCTGTTGCTGTTTGGCCTGCTGTGTTCATCCAGCTCTACACCTTGATTTTGTTCGCAGCCAGTTTAGGTGAAAAGAGGGGGTAATGGGATATCACATTTATGTAATTTGGGCATGCTATACATGGGGTTACTGTAATCCATTAGACCCTTAACTGGACGTTAATTGGTTACTTAGGAGCACCAATAGGCCCAAAGATAGCTTGGCAACCAAATGCCTACCCTGTCCTTAAGGGAAGGGCTGCCAGATAGGAAACAATAAGGCATTCTCCAGCAGTTTCAGGCCCTTGTTTGTGTGGTGTTGAGCAGAGCATAAAATCTGATCCACGCAGAGCTGGACAGAGGCATGACTTTGAACATTGTCCATTTAAGCTTGAGAATATGCAAATATGTTCGACAGTAGAAAGTTGTATTTTAATACTTTCAGCAGAACACGTTCTTTGCTATCAAGCTTATCATACTCGAAGCTACAAGACGTATGAAGGGACAAAGCAGTTGGTGGAAGTTAATGCAGATGCATATGGATTTAAGTAGCTGTGAGTAGAAAATATGAAACATAGATTCAAGGATTGGGTGAAACAGGAAAAAGCTTCGGCAAGATTTCCAAACATCCACTTATGAACTATCAGGCGCCAAACCTCTTCCCATATGACCAAGCCACGAAAATCCCAAAACCCATTCATGAACGCTAAATGAGCTCATATTTATCCCATCATCCTTTCTTCTTTCATTTCATTTCTTTCCTTATCTTCTATTTTCTTTTTTATCACTTTCCTGAAAGGTATAAACTCTCACAGAGGACTGTTCCACTTTCACACCTGCTGTCCCACACGCAAGTGGCTTTCGCCGTGCGCGAACATAGGCGGTATGTGTAGAGGATGTTTACACTAATTTTGACTAATTTGGTTATTTTGTAACAGTACATGGTAAATGGGGAGAGGCCATTTTATTCCAGGCACAGCTAAATCTTTATTTGCCCTTAACAAGTGACTACAAGTCCTGTTTATAATAGGAATAATGGACTGGTAGTCGGAGGTTGGTATCCTTGCTGTCTCTTCCTCTCTGGACCAGCAATAATGGTGATAATTCTTTGTGATAGATATTCCAATCAAGCATCTCCTTTGTTAATTACTTACTAATGATGTTTCTTCCATTTTAACACAAGGATGTAGGAACATAACAAACAGGAGCAGGAGCAGGCCAACTGGCCTTTCGAGCCAGCTCTGCCATTCAGTAAGATCATGGCTGATCTTTTTTGTGGACTCAGCTCCACTGATCCGCCTGCTCACCGTAACCCATAATCTCTTTACTGTTCAAAAATCTAACTAACTTTGCCTTAAAAACATGCGACAATGTAGCCCCAACTGCTTCACTTTGTAGGGGATTCCACAAATTCACAACCCTTTTAGAGAAGATGTTCCTCCTCAGCTCAATCCTAAATCTGCTCCCCCTTATTTTGAGGCAAAGTTCCCTAGTTCTAGTTTCACTTGCCAGTGGAAGCAATGTCCCTGTTCCTATCTTATCTAATTCCTTCATATTTCTATGTGTTTCTATTAGATCTCTGTTCATTCTACTAAGTTCCAATCTACTCCCACTCTACACAATCTCTACTCATAAGGCAACCCTCTCCACTCTGAATCAACCTTGGGAACCTCCTCTGCACCCCCTCCAGTGTCAGTACACCCTTTCTTAAGTAAGGAGACCAAAACTATACACAATACTCTAGGTGTGGCCTCACCAGGACCCTATACAGCTGCAGCATAACCTCACTGTTTTTAAACTCCATCCCTCGAGCAATGAAGAATGATATTGCATTTGCCTCCTGAATTACCTGCTGCACCTGCAAACTAACTTTTTGTCAATCATGCACACGGACACTTAGATATCTCCGCACAGCATAATGCTGCAATTTTTCACCATTTAAATAATAGTCCGTTGTGTTATTATGCATACCAAGACGGATGAGCTAACATTTAACAACGTTGTGCTACATTTGCCAGGCTCTTGCCCACTCATTTAACCTATATAAATCCATCTGCAGACTTTCAGTGTCTTCTGCATAGTGCCTTTATCTGTCTTTTTATTTTAATTTGTTCTTCCATGTAGTTATTTTCCTAATTATAGCTGTGTTCTCTTCTTCAGTGAAGGTCACCCCTGTATCTGGGTCTAAGAATGAGTCACTCTGCCAATGGCATACAGGGTCACGACAGAAAAGTATATTTGGCCCAGATTCTTCAGTTTCTGGATAGCCCTGAATGATGAGCTCTCAAAAAAGCACATTGGGATATTTAGCAAGTCCCAACAGAGCACCAGAAACAGAATGGCAGAAACAGAGGATGAGAAACAGTGGATAAGAAATGGAAGATGCGAAGCAGAGCATGAGATACAGAGGATGAGGAACAGAGAATGAGAAACAGAAGACAAGAAGCACAGAATGAGAAACAGAGTGGCAGATATAGAGTGGCAGAAACTGAGGATGAGAAACAGAGGATGAGAAACAGAATGACAGAAACAGAAAATGAGAGACAGAGGATGATAAACAGAGGATGAGAAAGACAGTTGCAAATAGAGAGTGGAAGAAACACTGTGGCAGAAAAAGTTGAGGAAAACAGAGTATGAGAAACAGAGTGACAGAAACAGTGGATGAAAAACAGAGAATGAGAAACAGAAGAGCAGAAACAGAGGATGCGAAACAAAGAATGAGACATAGAATATGAGAAACGGAGTGGCAGAAACAGAGGATGAGAAATAGAGAATGACAAACATTAGCAGAAACAGAGGGTATGAAACAAAGGTAGAGAAACAGTAGATGAGAAATAGAGGATGACAAAAAGCACATGAGATACAGAGAGTGAGAAACAGGATGAGAAACAGGGTGGCAGAAACAGAGTGGCAGAAACTGAGAATAAGAAACAGAGAATGAGAAACAGAGGACGTGAGGCAGAGGATGAGAAACAGAGGATGAGAAACAGAGTTGCAGAAACAGAGGATGAGAAACAGTGGATGAGAAATGGAGGATGAAAAGCAGAATATCAGAAACAGAATAGCAGAAACAGAGAATGTGAAACAAGAGAGGAGAATAGAGTGGCCAAAACAGAGGATAAGGTACAGAGGATGTGAAACAGAGTGATAGAAAGAGAGGATGAGAAACAAATGAGGAGCGACAGAGGATGAGAAATGCAGTGGCAGAAACAGAGAATGAGAAAAAGCGCATGAGAAACAGAGCAGCAGAAACAGAGAATGAGGAACAGAGATTGAGGCAGAGAGTGACAGAAACAGTGGATGAGAAACAGCAGGACAGAAACAGAGCGTGAGAAGCTGAGAATGAGAAGCAGCGTGGCAGAACCACAGGATGCGAAACAGAGTTGCAGAAAGAGGGGATGTGAAACAAAGAATGAGAAACAAAATATCAAAAACAGATTAGCAGAAGCAGAGGATGTGAAACTGGGGATGAGAAAAAGGGAATGAGAAACAGTGGCAGAAATAGAGGATGAGAAGCAGTGGATGATAAATAGGATGCCAGAAATAGAGAATGAGAAACAGAGAATGAGAAACAAAGGATCAGAAACAGAGGATGAGAAACAGAGTGGCAGAAACAGGGGATGAGAATTAGAGTTGCAGAAACAGAGTGTGAGAAACAGAAGATGAGAAACAGAGTGGCAGAAACAGAGGATGAAAAGCAGGGAATGAGAAACAGAACAGCAGAAACAGAGAATGAGGAACAGTGGTTGAGAAACAGAATGGAAGAAACAGGAGGTGAGGAATAATGTGGCAGTAACTGAGAATGAGAAAAAAGAGGATGAGAAAGAGCATGGCAGAAACAGAGAATGACAAAACGAATGGCAGAACAGAGGACAAGAAACAGAGGATGAAATACAGAGGAGGAGAAACAGAGTTGCAGAAAGAGAGAATGAGAAACAGTGGATAAGGGACATTTGAAGAGAAACAGAAGGTGATAAACAGAGGATGAGAAACAGAGTGGCTGAAACAGAGCATGAGAAACAGGGAAGGAGAAATAGAATGGAAGAAACAGATGATGACAAACATGGGATTATAAACTGTGGATGAGAAACAGAGTTGCAGAAACAGTGGCAGAAGTAATGTAGCAGAAACAGCAGAAAGAGATGAGGAGAAACTGAGTGGCATAAACAGAGGATGAGAAACAAAGAAAGAGAAATTGACCCCCAAAAACAGACGATGTGAAACAGGGGATGAGAAACAGAGGATAAAAGAAAGATGAGGTGAAACAGAATAACAGAAAGAGCACATGAGATCAGAGGATGAGAAACAGAGTGGCAGAAACAGAGGATATGAAAAAGAGTGGCAGAAACAGAGAAGGAGAAAGTGTGGATGAGGAACATTAGAGGAGAAACATGATGAGAAACAGAGTTGCGGAAGCAGAGTAGCAGAATCACAATGGCAGAAACAATGTGGTGGAAAGAAAGGATGAGAAGCAGAGTTACAGAAGCAAAAGATGAGAAACAGAGGAGGAGAAACAGAGTGACCAAACAAGGGAACAGAAACACAGAATGTGAAGCAGTGTGGTCAAAACAGAGGATGAGAGTCAGAGAATGAGAAACAGAGTGGCAGCAACAGAGAATTAGAAACAGAAAGGAGGTAACAGAGGATGTGAACCAGAGAGTGGGAAACAGATGAGGAGAAACAGGGGATGCAAAAATGAGTGGCAGAAACAGAGGATAAGAAACAATGGATGAGAAACAGAACGACAGAAACAGAGAATGAGAAACAAAGGATGAGAAACAGAGTGGCAGAGACAGGGGATGAAAAACAGAGTAGCAAAAACAGGGATGACAAACAGAGGAATGAGAAACAGAGTGGCACACTGGTGACTTTTTTCACTGTCTTCTGCCCTCCAATTTCCCCCTCTTGTTACTTGGCCACCAAACTGGTTGTAATGTTTAAGCTTTATTCTAATGATGCCGTTGTAAAGTTTGATCATTTTCCCCTTTGCATTTGTCTTCATAGTTACAATTTCGGGGGCCAACTTCTTGAGACCCAAAGTTCTCATTTCAAAGGTTTCAGGACCATTGATAATTGAAAGCAGGCATTATCTTCTTACACATGGAGAAGAGGAGTCTAACATCTGTCATCAGGCTCATTTACCATGGGCTAACCTCAACACACACTCAATCTGAAAACAGTGTGTGGAGTGGTGAAGGATACCAACTCCCTTTACAATGTGTCTGTAATTTCTTGAAAGACCAGATGATCTGTGAGCAGACTGGGCTCCCAGTGAAGCAGTCAGACACACCTTGACTGCCACCTCCAATCTACTATGGAATTGTATCTGGCTTCCCAATGTATACCATTCCTTAGCTATTTCATGCATGTTCTAGGTTCAAAGCATTCTCTGGGTGAAAAGTTTCTCCCTGAATTATTTTCTGGATTTTCTAGTGGTCCAGCACAGTTGCAAAGATCAGTTATGTGTGAGGGAGAAATCCCATAATTGGAGTTGCACCATTGGAACAAAGCGGGTATATCTGGGTCCTATATCTGGGTTGACCTGAAATTGCTTGACGTTGACATTGGACATCAATGAGAAAGCAGTTTCAGTCTGATTACCAACATTCAGATCACAGAATTCAATCTTGATTTCCGTGTGAGAGCAAAGCAATTGCGTATGTTTCAAAATTCTTTAAAAGAATGGATTACACTTGGCTTGTCCGACAATTTAAACTAATAAGATGTAATATTACTGTTTCAGATAGAAAAGGGATAAAATTACAATCTGAAGCTTAATGAGTATAGGTACCTGCATTTTAAATTTCAACAGCCTCATGTGATTTTCGACAAGAACGTATTCTTTGCAAAATCACTGATTAGTAGATTTTAATTCTCTTGGTAAATATGAGTCTTGCTGTGCTCTCTGCAAGCCAGAACCTTAGTTAGCATAGGATATCAGCCAGATCAGGAAGGGATTAAACTAAAATTCTCTTTTCCATTCTCCAGACTCCAGTGCAAACCTTTTATTAGCATCTGGTTTGAGAACACTCCAGTGCTCATGATTAAATTTCCACCAAGCCCACCTGTATCAGTGATAAAAGCAGCAGTGGGGCTGCTCACTTAATCATAGAATCCCTACGGTGTAGAAAGAGGCCATTCAGCCCATCCAGTCCGCAGCAACCCTCCAAGGAGCATCCCAGCCTGACTCAGCACCCCATCCTAATCCTGTAACCCTGTTTTTCCAATGTCCAAGCCAACTAGCTTGCACAACCCTGGACACTATGGACAGATTCCGATGGCCAATCTACCGAACCCACACATCTCTGGACTGTGAGAGGAAACCAGAGCATTCGGAGGAAACCCACGCAGACACGGCGAGAACGCATACCTCAACACAGACAGTCGCTCAAAACTGGAATTAAACCCAAGTCGCTGGCACCGTGAGGCAGCAGTGCTAACCACTGAGCCACTGTGATGCCCTGACTGGAATACAATGCTCAGAAACATTTGCTGCTGATATATTGATGTCCACTGCTGACAATTTGGCAGAAACTGAAGCTGATTCCTAATCCCCATCCACACAAACTGTCTTCATCTCTGGCTCACAGGGTTAAACACTGTGAGGGTTTAACAATCTCCTTGATCCTCTTCTCCATTCTCTCGGGGTTGGTTGAGAATCTCTGTTCTCCATTGTTTGAGTAATGAGATAATGGTTGTCTTCTTAAACTAAAGGATGGTTAGACTATCCCATTGAGTGTTCATTTCTCATCTGCTCTTCTCCTCCAATAATTTGTATACATGCTTTGTTTTGTGAGCTTGTCAAATCTCCTCCAACCTCCTTATTTTGAAGGGAAATACCTGGTAGTCAGAAAAGCAAATATAATAAAATTGTCAAATAAAATTCATGTCTTCGTAGATAAAAGGTACTGCAGATGCTGGAGAATCCGAGATAACATGGC
>JAHRHZ010000069.1:10182773-10192826 GCA_024137785.1 Ginglymostoma cirratum | reverse complement strand
TATGCATCACACCTAATGGGTTTTGACACATTCTTTGCGGGTGCTTGATTGCAACATGTACCTCATTAGTCTTAAACTTAATCTTTGTATTCTGGGTGGCATCATCTTTATAGAGTCGTAGTCATGGAGTCATACAGCATGGACGCAGGCCCTTCGATCCAACCAGTCCACGCCAATCATGTTTCCAAACTAAATTAGTCTCATCTGCTTGCACTTGGCCCGAAATCCCTACAAACCTTTCCTATTCATGAACTTATCTGAATGTTTTTTAAATGTTGTAACTGCGCTTGCATTAATCACTTTCTCTTGCAGTTCATTCCACACACAACCCGATCTCTGTGCAGAAAAATTGCCCCTCATGTCCTTTTTAAAACTTTCTCCTCTCACCTTAAAAACATGTCCCCTAGTTTTGAATTCCCCCACCCTAGGGAAAACACCCTTTTCATTCACCTTATCTACAACCCTCATGATTTTATAAACCTTAATACGGTTGCCTTCAACCAGAGTAAAAAGTCCCACCCTTTCTAGTCTATTTTTATATCTCCTACCCTCCACTCCTGGCAACATCATGGCAAATCTTTCCTGGCAAATTTCCTTGGAGTTTATTAGTGTTATCGATGGTTTGTGGTCTGTTTCAATAGTAAGTGGTTTGGAATTTTTGGCCAATGCTTGTTGTTAGAAGCTACAGCTGGCATTGATTTTGGTGAAAGTTTTGCCTTTTGTTAACTGTGCTGGACTTACATCATCCCATTCCACAGGCTGGATTTCCCTCCCCACTGCTTTGTGAAGTTATGCGAGGATTGCACAAACTCATAACAAGCCATTCAGTTTTGGGACTGGCAACATGGAAGACCACCTATTTTTGGTTTGTTCAGTGGTGAAACCAGTCACTGGTGTATCACTCCCTCAGTTTTGTGTTTTACTTTCTTCGAAGGTGGATGAGGAAATTTTCTTTGTATAAATAAGCAGATTTGCTCGGGACCTGCTCTCAATATCATATGGTCAGCTGTCTTTAGCTCTTCGAGGTGACTGAACAACTGGGGGAACTCTGTTCTGAATCCTTGTGTTTCTTCCTTTGTTTTCCACTTTGCCAGACTCATAAATAAGTTTCAGATCTGGTGCAAGTGTTCCTGCTCAGAAATGAACATTCTTGATTTTAAATAACACTTAGGACCTCAATGATTGCTTTGATTTCATGGTGTAGTCTCATAGTCAACTAACCTTTCCTTTGAACTCTTCTTGGTCCATGGAGTCAAATGTTGGACCATTGCAGAATGTCTCTATTTAGTCACTTCGTTGCAACTGATACACCTTTCCCAAAACCCAGCTTAAAATTTGTTTTGTGACCATTTGCGTTTTATTTTAGTACTCCAATGTCTCAAGTCTTTGATTCTTTTACGTCTCCCTTGAATATTAATGAAATAAAATTGAACTTTTATAATTAGTTAATTAGTGCTCGAACCTTTCACTCTTTTGGATGTCACTTGTTCTTGAGTTAAACTCTTCTTAAAATGTCTTATTTTCCTTGAAGTATGGTATTTTGTATTTTTGGTTGGACAACCTTCATGCTAATGTAACTTTGTCCTATCACAGTAAGAAAGATGGGATTTGGCCCCTGCTGCCCTTTTCATGCTTGCTTGGCTTCAGTTTAGATGTCCTTTTACGTTTGTGCCCCACAAGCTATGTGTTTCATTCAATAATTTCCACAAACTCTTACTTTTACACACAATAAAAGTTTATTTCTGTCTTCTCACCTCACTAATTTGATTGACTTTACTGGGGTCAAATCTTCTCTTGATTGTTAAAAATCTCAAACCTCTGACTATAATCTGACTCTTAATCATTCCATGTTCCATATTCACAATTATCCATGAGTTGATACAGGTTATATACTGTCAACTGATTTCTTCATTCCTTTGTTAAACTCTCCCTCTCTACAATCAGATTTCTTCATGGGGTGTGGTACATATTGACAGCTCTAATAGCTTTGTTATGCAGTGGTTTCTTAGTTTATACTTTATCTTTCAGAAGCATTATCTAGAATGCTGTCAATCAGTAATCACATTGTGCTCCCATGATTCTTCTTGTGTTTGGCTTATAACCCCAAAGATCTCCTGCAGCTGGTGAACCATCTTCACTGGTTTAGCGATAAAATTGTATCAGAGATAAAAGGTACTGCAGATGCTGGAGAATCTGAGATGACAAGCATGGGGCTGGATGAACACAGCAGGCCAAGCAGCATCATAGGAGCAGGAAAACAAAACCAGCCCAGCTCATCTCCACCTCCCTAACCTGTTTTTCCTCTCACCCCAAGCCACACCCCCATCTCCTATCTACTAACATCATCCTGCCCCCTTGACCTGTCCGTCCTCCCTGGACTGACCTATCTCCTCTCCACCCCCCTACCTACACTCACCTTTACTGGCTCCATCCCCGCCTCTTCGACTTGTCTGCCTCCTCTCCACCTATCCCCTCCTCTATCCATCCTCTATCCGCCTCTCCCTCTCTCCCTATTTATTTCAGAACCCTCTTCCCCTCCCCCATTTCTGATGAAGGGTTTAGGCCCGAAACGTCAAGTTTTCCTGCTCCTATGATGCTGCTTGGCCTGCTGTGTTCATCCAGCCCTATGCTTGTTCACTGGTTTAGCCATGTCTTGACTTGACTTGGGCCGTCCCTATGTTCAAAGGATTTTGCTAGTGGTAGGGCCTGGTACTGTTAGGAGCCATTCCACAGGTTTCTCTCACTAGAGGTTGCTTCCCACACTGTTCTGCATTCATAGTCACTCTGCTCCTAACCCTATCACTGCTGACTGCTTTTTAGCAACTCTGCTTTTCCTTCAGTGTTTCTCCCGCTGCTCTGTCCTGCTGCCGGAGCTGTCACTGTCTGTTTTTACGGCAGTCGGTTTTGGAGTAGACAGCCTTAATTGGCAGGACTTAAGATAGACTGCTTACGCCTAAGGTCTTGGTAAGATTATCTTTTATTCAACATTTACACACGGTCAGATTCAGCACAAGGTCACAGTAGTGAACTCTTTCTCCAGAGCCACTCTGAGGTTTCTTATACCACTGCCAATGTAGCTGATTTCTTACATAATTGAATTCTGATGCTTTACTGTACAGTCCTTCACTGATCCCCTCGGTGAGTCCTTGACATTTCTGGTGTGTCTCATGTTCAAAAACAATGGAGTGAATGCCTCAGATTCTCTCCTACAATGCATCGTTTTCTGACCTCATGGCCAACAAAACTGGTCCAAAGTTGACATGACCCTTATCCTACTAATGAGAAGTTCAATCACATCTAACGTCACTTCCTACAACTCCACTCGTGGGGGTGAATGGAAGGCCGGGGAAGATTCAGACCAAAGCATAAATCAAGGCAAGTTACAACAAGATCCAGCAGAGTGGCCCTACCTCCTTGAATGCAACTAAATATATAATAAGAATAGTATTTATACATTGCTTGAAAATGTCACCTTTCACCAGGCATAATGTGCCCTGGCATCGTCCCAACAATATAGAACAGAGAACTGTACAGCACAGTACAGGCCCTTTGGCCCACGATGTTGTGCCAAACTTTTACCCTAAACCTAAGGTCTATCTAACCTCCACCCTTACCTTATACTATCATCCATATGCCTATCTCATAGCAGCTTAAATGACCCTAACGAGGCGGACTCCGCTACCCTCTCTGGCAATGCATTCCACGCCCCTACAACTCTCTGAGTAAAGAACCTACCTCTAACGTCTCCCCGATATCCACCTCCACTCACTTTAAAACTGTGCCCCCTCGTAATGGCTACCTCCACCCTAGGAAAAGGTCTCTGGCTGTCCACTCTATCTATACCTCTGATCATTTTGTACACCTCTATCGAGTCACCTCTTATCCTTCGTCGTTCTAAAGAGAAAAGCCCTAGCTCTCTCAACCTTTCCTCGTAAGACCTTTGCCCAATTCCAGGCAACATCCTGGTAAATCTCCTCTGCACCTTTTCCAATGTTTCCACATCTTTCCTGCAATGAGGCGACCAGAACTGGACACAATACTCCAGATGTGGCTGAACCAGGCTTTTGTATAGCTGGAGCATAACTTCACGGCTCTTGAACTCAATCCCTCTATTAATGGAAGTTAACGCACCATACGCCTTCTTTACAACTCAATCCACCTGGGTGGCAGCTTTCAAGGAACTGTGGACATGAACCCCAAGATCCCTCTGCTCCTCCACGCTGCCAAGAATCTTTCCATTAACCCTGTATTCTGCTTTCAAGTTTGTCCTTCCAAAATGAATCACCTCACACTTTTCAGGGTTAAACTCCATGTGCCACTTCTCAGACCAGCTCTGCATCCTATCAATGTCCCTTTGTAACCTGGAACAGCCCTCCTGAACAGGGAAGCTTCAAAAAAGGAAAGGTCAAAGTAATCGCACAGTTTTGAACCCATCCATTCACAACACACAAAAATGGTGCAAAAATCAAAATCAATAATGTTGCTGATACGTCGACAAGCTTGTTACAAACCAAGTTGACACCAATGAGAGATAGTAGGAACTGCAGGTGCTGGAGAATCTGAGATAACAAGGTGTCGAGCTGGATGAACACAGCAGGCCAAGCAGCATCAGAGGAGCAGGAAGGCTGACGTTTCGGGTCTAGACCCTTCTTCAGAAATTTCTGAAGTTATGTAATATTGCGGATAAAGTCACATCTGGCTATTCAAGAGGCTCTCTTTTTCCTCTTACACCAAGCCATAACTTCCAATGACCCATTTGGAATTCCCTTCTCTCGATCTCCTAAGTACTATCAAATTGACTTGCAGCAGCAAAGTGTCCACTGGTGGTTCCTTGGTTTTTAAACCTTTACAAGTCTTGCATCTTTGAACAGCGAATGCATTCTCTCTAAAGTTCTATTTGGTGGTTAACACAAAAACAGTCTTTCTGTCGCTTGGCACAGCAGCTGTTTTCAGCCTCTGTCTTTCTGAGGCTGAGAGTCTGTGACCAGCAAGACCAGTTGTTGCTCTTCTGTATCTGAAAATTGGCAATTGAGTTTCTATGGGTTTTGATCCAGGCATCTGTCCCCATGACAATCAAAACACATGCTCCTGCTTCCACACAGATTCAATATGATCTCAAAGTCTTGGTGTGAGGCTAGAAAAACACAGCAGGTCAGACAGCATCCGAGGAGCAGGAAAGTCAATGTTTCGGACTGAAAATGAGTCCGGACGAAGGGTTTTGGCTCGAAACGTTGACTTTCCTGCTCTTCAGATGTAGTCTGACCTGCTGTGTTTTTCTAGCCTCACACCTATAGACTCTGGCTTCCAGCATCCGCAGTCCTTATTGTCTCCAATATGATCTCACTATCACTTATTCTAGGACATTACATTTTATTTTAAATTAAAAGCTGCTGCCCTGACAAGTATTTTGCTAGAAAGTGCACATGCAGTAAGTTCCTGCTTATTGTAGATTACCTGAAAATTAACATAGTTAACAAAGCAGAGTCAACGTGTCCAATTAATGTTGTCAGTTTCACATTGATTATGTTTGCCACAAGTTCCTGTTCTGTAGCCTGCCTGCATGCATGACCTTTCCCACAATGCTTCTAGCGTTATGTTCAGTCCTTTTTTTCTTCCTGCTGCCTCCCTTGCCTCCTAACCCTTGCTTCCCAACATTGCCTCCCCACCTGGCCTTGTCTACCTCCACTACCTAGTGTTGAATCCTGCCCTCATCTCCAGGTCATATCTACTACTGGCCCTGCCTCCTCATGTTGCTTTTCACTGCTAGCTCTGCTCCTGGCTTCATCCCTGAGCTCACACTGATGCCTGGGCTCCATCTACTGTCAGACGTTGGACAATGCAAGTAGTCCTGGAATTCCAGCTGCAACTGCACCAACCAATGCTGGCCACTAGACGGAGCCAAGCCAATCTAACAATATATATAAATGATTTTGCGTCATTTTTCCTTTTTTAAAAAAAATTTCTTTTGCTATTTAGTCATACATTCTATTTTGCAAATTATTCCAGCTAAGAATGCATAGTGTTGCACCTGTATAGTACGGGCTTTCAATTTTTACTTTTTTTTAAAAGAAATATCTTAAGAAAACTAGAGATGACAAGGTGTAGAGCTGGATGAACACAGCAGGCCAAGCCATCCAGCTCTACACCTTGTCATCTCGGATTCTCCAGCATCTGCAGTTCCTATTATCTCTAAAGAAAATTAATTTGGACTTTTAACACTGATTCCCGTGAGAACTTACAATTCACCTAAAGTTGTGATTTTTAGAAACACAACAACAACTTTTACTGAAGACCAATTGCGTCCAAAGAATGTGGGTGAGGAACGCAATTGGGTCCAATTGTAATGCCACTTACGCTCAACTAGTCTACGAAGGCAGACAGGAAGCAACACTTGCGCACTTGTTTTGTCAGCTGCTTAAGGACAGGGGAGAAAATAGGGAGCCCCAATATTTAAATAAAGAAAACAAGATATTAGTTATCAAATCTATTTCATATTTTAGACTATATATCTAACTTAAAAGGAAAACATTGAGGCTACTATAGATATTTAAAAGGGTAACAGTAATAACAAAAGCATGCTTTCTGGTTTATTATTGGAATGGAAGTGATAGAGGTGTCATGCATAGTTTTGTTCTTAGGATATCAAGTAATGTCTTTTGATGCTGTTCATTTCGTCAGGATGTGTGGTGTAGATAAATGAGTCAAGATTTACTAAACTCTCCTTTTGTAATCATTTGATGCCCCTTAAAGAGGGACATGCGCACACAACACAGAAAGCTTGCACACCTGTACAGCAGGTAATACGGAAGGCTAATGGAATGTTGGCCTTTATTTAAAGGAAGTTGGAGAATAAGGGGAGTCTTACTGCATAAAACCTGAAAGAACTCCAGATGTTGTAAATCAGAAACAAAATCAGAATCTGCTGGAAAAGCTCAAGCATCTGTGAAGAGAAATAAGAGTTAATGTTTCGGGTCCAATGACTCTTCCTCAGAACTGGTGGTAGCTAGGAAAACATTGGTTTATATGCAGAAAATGGGGAGGGGGATGGAGTGGGGAGTAGGACATAGGATAAAGGATAGAGCCCAAAAAGAGAGAAGACCAGTTGGACAGACAAAGGAGTTGATAACGATCTGACTAGGAGGGTGAATAGCTGTTAATGGGGACTGTTAGTGACTAACAATAGGTGGTGTATAATGGCAGGCTATGTGGTAACAAGGCCTGGTGTGTGGGTAGGGGGCTGGGACATGGGAGATTTAAGGCCCTAAGATTATTGAACTCAGTCTTGAGTACAGAGTGCTGCAGGGTCCCCAAGCAGAAAATAAAGTGCTGTTCTTTCAACATGCACTGAGTTTCACTAGAAAACTGCAGCAAGACAGAGAAAGAGATGTTGGCCAGGGAGCAGGGTGGTGTGTTAAAGTGGCAGGCAACTGGAAGCTCAGGGTGTTTTTTGTGAGCAGAACATAGATGTTCTGTGAAGTGCTCACCAAGTGTACGCTTCGTTTCCCCAATGTAGAGGAGACAACATTGTGAGCAGCGAATGCAATAGACTAGATTGTCTGAAGTGAGGGTAAAGTGCCGTTTCACCTGGAAGATGTGTTTAACCCCTTGGATACTGAGAGGAGTAGATAAACAGGCAGGTGTTACACCTTCTCCAGTTGGAGGGGAAGGTGCCATGGGATGGTGAGGGGTTGGGGTATTGGGAGTGAAGGAAGAGTGGAAGTCTCACTGCAGCTGAACAAGATGCTGGTGAGCCTATATGTGGCATGATGTGAGCAGTTTTGGTCCCCTTATTTTAAAAAAAATTTCATTGGAGGCAATTCATAGAAAGTTTGTTAGGATGATCTCCAGTATGCAGAGATTGTCTTATGAACAAGGACGAAACAGGTTGGAACTCTACTGTTTGGCGTTTAGAAAAATGAAAGGTGATCTCATTCAGACATATTGGATTCTTAAGGGACTTGACAGGGTAAATGCTGGGAGGATATTTCCCCTCCTAGTAGGGTCTCGGACCAGAGGCCACAGTCTCAGAATAAATGGGCACCAATTTGAAAGGGAGATGAGGAGGAATTTTGTCTATCAAAGGGTTTTGAGACTTTGGAACTCCTTGCTACAGAGACCAGGCAGGAGGACAGAGTCTTTTGCGTATATTTAAGGCTGAGATAGATTCTTGATCAGTTGGAGAATCAAGGGTTACAGGGAATGGGTAGGGACATGGACATGAGGAATGCTGGATCAGCCAGGATCCTATTGAATGGTGCAGCAGGTTTGAGGGGTTGAATGGTCCATTCTTGTTCCTATTTCTTGTAATCTTATGAGCAATAAGTACTAAGGTCAAAAGCTGAGAAATACAATATTATCTCCTGGAAAATATATTTTCTACCTTTTTAATGCCAATTTATATAACAGAATAACAAACAAACTGGAGTATATCATTTTTGTTGTGGACAGTAAGAACTCCATTCTCGAAATTCTCAGAAAAATGTGAGCATCTGCCCTCTGCAATGGGACTATGTAGAACAGACAGTATCTCATGTATACTTCTTTCATCACAATGGAAGCTTCTGTCTACAGAAGGTCTGAAGCTATTGCGTTTACATACACGAGCAACACATCAGCACCATCTCCTAGTGACAAATGAAAAAAAAGTAAAGATTTTTATTCATAAAGCAAATTGCACCACCTCTGGGCATCCCAAAGCACTGTAAACTCAAGAAGGGACTTCTTTTGAATAGTAGTAATTATGGAAATATAGGAAGTGCCGCAGCCAATTTATGCACAGCAAGACTCCAAACACCAAGGTGATAATGACCAGACAGAAATCAAATCTTAATTAATCGGGTTGTTTGAGGTCAAGGTTTCAGGGACAGCTACCTTTGCTCTTCTGTGAACTGGAATAAACCTGTAAGGTCTGTGCTGAGCAAAAGGCTACTCTTTGGGATCATTGTTAACTCTGTAAATATTTATGGATTGAACAAATCACCCTTATAAACCGTCTCTTTCCTATGAAAAGATCAGTCAATTGTGGACATTGTCCCTTGTCAAAAGTTTCTGATGCAGCCACTGTGCAAAACCATTCCCTTTCCACCCTTAGCTTGTTGGATTCCCTCGTCGGTATCAGAGAATTTGACCAACCATGTCAGATGTTTCGAGACATGTCAGAACAAAAGATATCAGCCCAATATTTAATTAGATGGATTGCATCCTGGGTATTTAGAAAGTGTGTGATTGCTGGCAATTAGCACTTTGTTCAACAAACTGTATTTGACAGAATGACACGAATAAATCTGCCACAAAAGCAGCAAATGTTGGAAAACAGCCAGCAGTTCAGGCATGTAGAAAGAGAGAGGCAGTGCTGATGGGCAGAATTTCTCAAGCTCATACTTAAACGCCATAATACGGAACATTTTACAGAGTTGCTGGCATTTCGAAGAAAGCAGTGCAACTCTCCACCACATGGGAGGATGCCAGTCCTATGAAGGTGGCCTTCCCACTGCAACATAGCAGAAGAGATGGCAGTGCTACAGGAGAAAGGATTTCTCAAAGGCAGACTATGTTTGACAAATTCAGTAAATTGTTAAAGGAAATGTAATAGATGTTGCCTTTATGGATTTTAAGAAGCAAAAAGCCATATTATAGAAAAAAAACTGAAAGAGCTGCAGATGCTGGAAATCAGAAACACAAACAGAAATCGCTGGAGAAAGGCAGTAGCTCCGGCAACATCTGTGGAACAAAATCAGAGTTAACATTTTGGGCCCAGTGACCCTTCTTCAGAACTTATGTTGGTAGGAAATGGTTAGTATTTATGCAGAAGATGGGTTGTGGGCAGGGGTGAGAGTAAATGCGACATGGAGATAGAGTCCAAAGAGACAGAAAAACAGTCAGACAAAGAAAGAAGTGGTTAAAGGTCAGTCTGGGGAGAAGAATAGCTACTAACAAGGGTGATTAGTAGCTGACATAACAAGGTGTGGAGCTGGATGAACACAGCAGGCCAAGCAGCATCATAGGAGCAGGAAGGCTGATGTTTCGGGCCTAGGCCCTTCATCAGAAATGGGG
>JAHRHZ010000069.1:10140251-10182373 GCA_024137785.1 Ginglymostoma cirratum | reverse complement strand
GGGTCTAGGCCCGAAACGTCAGCCTTCCTGCTCCTCTGATGCTGCTTGGCCTGCTGTGTTCATCCAGCTCTACACCTTGTTATTTCGAAATTTTATCTATGTCTCCCAGTGGCTAACAGCCTAAAGCAACTTGTACCTAATTGCTATCAAGTAATGAACTAGAGCTTGTTAAGACAAAAGCCTCTTCACGTTAGGACTCATTATTACTGGTTGTTCCTGTACCCCTCATACCCAGTCAAGTAGAGAGGAATGGTCATTGTATCCTTCTCCCCACAAGTACTACTGTTCTCAAACATTTGTCAACCAAGTGTACTTCAGTGAGGTTTGTATTTCAGAATTTCTGTCGCTTTAAGGAGACTTCCCATAGCACTCAGACCTTCTACTTCATACCAATTTCCTCAACAGAGATATCAAGCTGTCAGAGAAATCAGGTATACTGCCTTCAAAGAACTAATCAAGATTCAGAATCTCCTACTCCAATAAGTCATCAACATCAGTGGGATCTTCATCCACAGTTCTTTTGGTTTTTAACACCAGTGGGATCTTCACTCTCTTTAACTTTCTCCTTAAGGAGCAAACTAAGCTCAAACATGTCACCATGCAGGCAGTTAACTTCATCTTTGGTGAAACTTTCTTCTACATCAAATACCTCTACTCAAAGAAAAGCTAAAGATCTGTGATACCCTTCTGTGGACTATGTCCACTCCATTGGTTGCTTCCTTAAGGTACAAACCCTTTGATTGATGCATTGAATTGTGTTGGAATTAACATTGTGGCCCCAGGAAACTTCCTTGTGCCATTGGGAAAAACAGTCTGATTTGCTTGTAAATTCAGGCTGTCTGATGGACTGCATTATCTTCTTTGAATTGTAGGAATTCTAATCAAGCTTCATCTAATAATCCTACTGCAAATCAGTCTCTAATGAGCTCAGCTTTCAGTTTCCATATTGGCAATTTTAACAAGGCTGTACAAGTTGTTTATAAAGGAATCAATAGTCTTCTCTGGTCCCTGATTGATTTTTCCCTGATCTATTATATGGTCGCACTATAAACTAATATACAAATTAAATACATTAAAGGTATCTTCATATTCGGTGATTTCATCCTCAATCCTCAGCCAAATCATAATCATGTCAGCCCCGCTACCAATTGCATATAACAATACACTAACCTGGTCCTTATTGGGCTTCTGACCACGTCAACAGCAGTCCAGTACCAGTGAAAGTGGCAATGCCAATTGATCCAATGCCCAGCTTGCTTGAGGATCTCCATGTATTCCATGGTCTAAGGAAGCAGGAAGACATTTTTTAGTCACTCTATTTACTTCTAATCAGCTATCATGGGAGTCTTGTAACAATTAGTTGTTCCAATTGTTGATAGGGGTGTTTCTTTACGTGTGTTCTGCCTGGCATCATTTTTCACTTTCCCATGTGTATCAACATTGGCTAGGATTCTTGGCAAAGGGTTCGTTGCCACAATGTACAAATTTCACAACTGGGTTCTAGATGCTTTGGATAGATGAGGACTGGAAAGCTGACTTGATAAACTTCATGAACATTTATCAACCATTTATAGTATTTAGAGCAGGATGCTAAAATGGAAAATAGACCGTACAGATTTGTCATCACAAAGTATGTACCAACAATTAGAAGACATGCTAAATGCTGGAAAATGTCAAGATGCAATGATAGGATTAGATAATATAGTCATGTGTAATAACTTGGAATGTAAACTATGCAAACATGATTGGGTAGAGCTATGAGTGATTAAATGAAAAACCTTTTGATTGGAAACTTATTATCTGCAGAAGTAGTTTAAAGCCTTTATTCTTGCAATCAAGATTGAAACTGCCTGCCATTTTTGGATGTGCACATCTCCCATGTACGCACGAATAAACATTTAGACAAAAAAGCATGACTTTCATCTGTTCAAAGACAAACTAAAGGAATAAACTCACCCTTTCGATACCATTAAAACCTCTTTCCTTCAGGTCCTCATTCCACATTATTTGACATGATCTGGCATCATTGATGACACACTCTCACTATGAGCATTTGATGCAGACATGATGGGCGGAAGGGCCTATTCCTGCACTATATTGTATTGTATTACAACTACTAACCCTTTATACTACAACGACTGGAAGCTCAGGGCCATACTTGCAGATTGATCAAAGTTGATTGGAAAAATTTGCATTTGATCTCTCCAAATTAGAAGAGACACCGTTGATGACAATAGATAAAGTTGAAAGATGTAAAGTAAATCTCTGCTTCCTCCGGACAAAGTATTTAGGGTTTTCACTTGATTAAGAAGTCTGCATTTAATGTCAACTCACAAATATATGGCACCTTTAACATAGTGAAACATCTCAAGATGCTTCTTAAAAGTGACAGCAAACAATAATTACGAGTTGTGTCAGTAAATATTAAGACAGGAAATCTAAAGCTTTGTCAAAAAGGTAGTTTTTCAGGAACTTCTTAAAGGAGACAGAGGTGGAGAAATTAAGGGAAGGAATTCCAGAGATTGAGACCCAGGTGGAGGTACAGTGACCAATGATAGAGTGAAAAAAAAAGTGATGAACAAGGGTTGGAGATTCAGTAGATAGTAGAATATTAAGCTCTCCTTTGTTCCTCTAAAATCAAGACCTCAAGCTTAAATTAACGTTGCAGGTCTGGCAGCATCTATGGGGAGGTAAAAGCAGAGATAACATTAGAGGTCGATTACATTTCACTAGAACTGTAAAATGATATCACAGGTTTTGAGTACAGCAAAGGCAGGGAAAAGGGAAGGATAGAAAAGAACAAAAGGGAATGTTACAGAGTCAAGGGCAGGAGAGATGAAATGGCAAAACGGTTGGTGGAGTAAGGAAAAGTAAGCTGACAATAGGACAAGGAAAGAAGAACCAGATGAATTGTACCCCTGTCACTGTCCATGATGTCATTCATTAGCTCCTGTAGCCATTCTCTGGGCTGTTGTAATACCTCAAGCTGCCAAAGCAGACTGTCATAGGATGAAGCATCGTGACTGCTGCAGGATACAGAGCATTGACCTGTACGACATAGTGAGGACAGTTATACATCAGGCGGATACTGAGAAAGTGAAGTCCTACCTTGTTACTGTATCTCTTAAAATTGACAATGTAGTATCCACAAAATGACATGCGTGCAATGAATGATACCCTGCATTCTGGGGAGGGTTGCAAAGCAGGCAATGGCCTGGCGGTATTTTCGCAAGACAATTATCCAGAAACTCATCTAAGTTCTGGGGATCTGGGTTCAAATCCCACCATAGCAGATGGTGGAATTTGAATTCAATAAAGGATTTGGAATTAAGGGTCTGACAATGACCATGAAGCCATTGTCAAATGTCGGTAAAGCCCATCTGGTTCACTACTGTCTTTTAGGGAAGAAACTGCCATCCGTACCTGGTCTGGATTACGTATGACTCCAGACATGCAGCGATGTTGTCAACTCTTAACTGCCCTCTGGGTAAATAGGGATGGGCAATAAGTGTTGGCCTAGCCGGATATGCCCACATCCCGTGAATGAATTTAAAAAAGCCATGTGTTCACTCTGCCTCCTTCTCTCTGACAAAGTGAAAAACACCATGTTTCACAACATAGTGATCTAGTGACATTTGTTAATAACAGTGGATACTGAACTGGGGGATGTTATAAATATCATGTTATTCACTCTGGTATGTGTCAGATGCATAAACCTGCATAGGCTCCTGGCAATATACTTTCGCCTGCTCCAAGGCTGCACTTATGGTTGTAATAGGTCGCAGACTTCAGTGAAGACATCCTTCATGAAGTGGAGACTACTCCTCACTGAGATTCGAGTAGGGAAATTGCTCTTTGAACAAATCATGTTGTAATGAAGGACAATTCAAACTGCTGCAGTGAGAAACCGGTTGTGCAGAATTATTGAAGGTCTTTACCACATGCCACACCACCTCTGTTGACTTCAGCAGCTTTAAATGGCATACCAAACCACAGAAACTTTTGCAAACTCAGCAATAGCTAACAGCAATCAATCAGCAACTAAAGTTGATGATCTTTTTAAATTGCATTGGTGCATGTGATGCAGTGATGTAGTGGGGCGGGGGAATTTGAATACAAGGCCAGCCCCACCCATTAAAGAGAGGAAGCTGAGCTCCAAATGGCAGAACTGAAATTAAATCAGCACTAAACTCTGATTGACTCCACAATCTATCTGAACTGATAGTAAGTTTGCAGATGATACAAAATTAGGATGCACCATTGATAGTGTAGAGAGTTATCAAAACTTACAGAGGGATCTTGTTCAGATGGGGAAGTGCGCTGAGGATTGGCAAATGCAATTCAATACAGATAAGTATGAGGTGTTTCATTTTAGAAAGTCAAACCAAGGTAGGACTTATACAGTAGATGGTAAGGTCCTGAGGAGTGTTGTGGAACAGAGCGACCTTAAAAGCAACATCACAGGTGGACAGGGTGGTGAAGAAGACATTTAGCATGCTGGCCTTCATCGGTTGAAGCATTGAGTAAAAGCGTTGGGATGTTATGTTACAGTTGTGTAAGTCATTGGTGAGGCCGCACTTCGAGTATTGTGTACTGTTTTATTCACCCTGTTATAGGAAAGACATAGATAAACTGGAAAGTGTGCAAAGAAGATTTACGAGGATATTGCCAGGACTAGTAGGCCTGAGTTATAGGGAGAGGTTGGCCAGGATAGGACTTTGTGCCTTGGAACGTAGGAGAATGAAGGCTGACTTATTGAGGTGTATAAAATAATGAGAGGCATAGATAGAATGAATGCATATAGTCTTTTCCCAGGGATGGTGAATTGAAAACTAGAGGGCATAGGTCTAAGGTGAGAGTGGATAGATTTAAGAAGGACTTGAGGGGCAACTTCGTCACTCAGAGAGTGGTGCAAATATGGAATGGGCAGCTGGACAAATTGGTTGAGGCAAGTACAACAGCAACATTTAAAAAACATTTGGATAGGTACATGGATGGTATGGGTTTAAAGGGATATGGACCAAATGCGGGCAATTGGAAGTAGCTGAGTGGGCACCATGGTCAGCATGGACCAGTTTGGGCCGAATGGTCTGTTCCCTTGCCGTATTACTCTATGATTCTATGACTCTGTACTTCAATACAGCTCACTTATGTCAGTGTTTATTATTTACTGAGCAGTTACTAGGCTCCAGTCAGAACTAAAGAACATACAAACTTGTTATTTGCTGCAACCCAACAGGGACGTTTTATTAGTCATGCACTCTGTAACATTCAACACAAGCCTGAATACGCATGCAATCTGGCTGATGACTTAGCATGACTCATCAGTGCTCACATGACTCACCTCTTAAAGGAACACTGATCAAACATAACATACACCGACTATAATAATTAACAGTGCTTACATGCTAATGATAAGCACATCTTGCACCAGACCCCTCCCATGCAGTAATCTCCATGCAGGTTTCTCCAAACTTTCACTGCTGGAAATCACTTTCCATTGACTGTAAAATGCCATTTGCTTCAAAATCTATTCTTTTTCCTCTATGAAGTCTTTAGAAAAGATTCCTCTGTGAAAGTTGTTATTTATTGGCAAGTTGTTGCTATTACAGAGTCATCTAAATGAAATTTTAGCTCACTGATAATGGCAATGTGTCTTCATTTCATTTTTTCCCTAGAGCAACAGCAGCTGGTTCCTCAAAATTCATTGTCATGAATCTCAGATAAAAATGATATTTGGGATAAAATACAACATTTTTTCCTGTTTACAAGCCACATAATTCCACAAACCAACAGATTATCAGAGTAACATGACTGAAGCTCAACACTGACATATTTCCATCGTTTCATGACCTTTATGTTGAGTTTTATACCAATGACACACTGAGTTCATTGATAACCTTTCCTACCTAAACCTCACTGATAAAATAACTCATGGCATCCTGGTTAATACTACCCATCAGTAGCTGGAGACTTAACACACAGTTCAGCAGTCACTATGACTGGCAAAGCAATACTTAGAGATAACAAGCATGGGGCTGGATGAACACAGCAGGTCAAGCAGCATCATTGGAGCAGGAAACCTTGACGTTTCGGGCCTAACCCCTTCATCAGAAATGGGGGAGGGGAAGAGGGTTCTGAAATAAATAGGGAGAGAGGGGGAGGCGGATAGAGGATGGATAGAGGAGAGGATAGGTGGAGAGGAGGCAGACAAGTCGAAGAGGCGGGGATGGAGCCAGTAAAGGTGAGTGTAGGTAGGGGGGTAGGGAGGAGATAGGTCAGTCCAGGGAGGACGTACAGGTCAAGGGGGCGGGATGATGTTAGTAGATAGGAGATGGGGGTGGGGCTTGAGGTGGGAGGAGGGGATAGGTGAGAGGAAAAACAGGTTAGGGAGGCGGGGATGAGCTGGGCTGGTTTTGGGATGCGGTTGGGGGAGGGGAGATTTTGAAGCTTGTGAAATCCACATTGATGCCATTGGGCTGCAGGGTTCCCAGGCTGAATATGATTTGCTGTTCCTGCAGCCTTCGGGTGGCATCACTGTGGCATTGCAGGGGGCCCAGGATGGACATGTCATCTGAGGAATGGGAGGGGGAGTTGAAATGTACTTGGGACTTAACTGTATTTGAAAACTGAGGTGCGTAATAGGACGGTTCATGACACAACTACACCTATGGATCACCAGTGGCATTCAAGTGTAAAAAGGCAATAATATTCCTTTTTTTGCTTATCAACAATAAAACAAAACAATTAAATTATACTAGAATCATGTATCAAATCATACAGGTCAGAAAAAAGCTTTAAAATGTTGTGATAGGCTCTACTTTCATGGTTATTTCTTGAATGATATTGCATGGCAGAACAATTCTCAAAGAAGGAAAAAATAATTTATCCAAACAAATCTAAAATTTATGCCCTCCAATTATTGACCACAAGGAATAGTGGCCTTCAAATGTTTAAAGTGCCACACCCCTTTTTCAAAAATAAAGGTGTTACAGAGGTTTATAACTAAAGGACATGGATTTCCAGTCACCAATGACAATGTGAAGGGATTGCTTAGGATAAATTTTACATCTTAATTTAGAGGACATGATCATGAGTGATGCATCATCTGCCATATTGGTAAAGACGGAAAAAGAGATGTTAAAGCTCACACCAGAAACAGTCTTTGGCATTCTGTTGCACACACAAATAAGAGTTTTAAAACCCTTTTGAAGACCAATATTGTGTTATCTCGAACGCATTTGGAAATGCTAGGTTGGTTGTGTTAAAGGGTGATACATGGTAACTAAGCAGTGCCCCTTAACAATAAGTCATTGAAAATGTCATTTCTATTCATAAAGCTTGTCTATATCTCCTTGCTCTTTGGTAGTGCTAAAGACCGTGGCTGGTCCCCACTTAAGCTCCTACTGATCACCACTCCAATGCCCCTCCCTCTTGATATATGCAAAGCATGTGGCACCAGAGAACATTGCAAGGAAATCTGATTCTAAAGACCACACCAAGCCCTCGAACAAGGTACAGGTGACCAGCAGCACCAATACAGTGGCAGCAAGGAAGAGTTAAGAAGGTACACAAGCACAAACACATCAATGTGCTTCAGAGTCAATCAAGTGAGAGGGAAGTTTCAGAAGATGATCAGGCTTCGCAAAATATTAGCCTTAAAAATCAGATAATGCAATCAAAAGCTTTTATGAACATCAGAGCTATATATTCTGAAATTCATTCCTCTTCTCAAAAGTTAGGCCTGAGCCACTGCACTGTGATCTCCCTCACGGGCAGGGCAAAGAAGCAGGTCTCAAATCTACCTCTTTACTGACAGAACTTGCTCAACACTGAAAGTTTCAAACACACTGTTCATTTTTCCTTGTTCAGTGAAACAAAAAGGTTAACATTAAAGTCCAGCTCCTGTTGTGTGATGAAATTAAATTGTAAATTTAGTGTTGACTTGGAAAAAAAGGATTCTGCACTTTTGATGCGGAACAACATCTATTGATTGTAATATCTCATACCTAATGACATCATCAGCCTCAGGACAGCAAACACTTTGGAATTTGGGAACAGCAGGAATGAGAGGACAGACAGCTATTGCTAATGGAATACTGCTGGGTTGAGACTATTATCAATGATCACAGCATCATTTTATTACTGTGTTGGCTATTTAAATTGGGGTTCTGCCAGATCGATCTGACACTGGCAGCTGTGTTAGTACAGCAGAAGTCTCCTAAGGCTAAACAACCTGCTGATCTATGGAATCTCCCTTGCATTGTGTAATGTTCTTATTTACTGAGGCAAATATTTATTACAAGTTTTTAATCTAAAACCTTTCCAGTCCATTATTAGTAATGACCTCTATTTAAACAAGTACAAACACATATAAGATGAAGCTGAAGAGATTTTGCTGCTTCAGTTTTAAAGTGTTTGTGGAGACAACTCCAAAGTTTTGAGTTTGCATGCCATTGTTTGGAGCTAACAATATTCCAAGACATACAGTGTGGGAATTGCTGGGATTCCGATTCTGGAGAGCAAGAATATACTACGACTTCTCTGGAACAACATGTTCAAAACTGGGAAGAAATGTGTTGAACAGCAAGTAACATCGTAAACTTTAGAATTGGCAAGTCAGTAATGTTACTAAAATATTGCATTGTAAGCTTTGTGCACATTTAACAATCTGCAAGTTCCAAGCCTGTAAATATTTTTTGAATCAACCCATTCAGAGATGTCATTAGACACCTGCTGGAGCAGGTAAGACAAACCCAGATCTCCCAGCCCAGAGGTAAGGACACTACCACTTAAGCACAAGAGGCTAGCTCTATGCCTCTGTCCTGGACAATGACCATTGAATCATGATCACAAATCAGATTATCGATTCACTCGTTGTCTGGGGGTCCTTGCTGTGAACAGATTGGCTGCTATATTACAATATTACCACAGTGAGTACATTTCAAAAGTCTGTTTGTAAAATGTTTTGAAATGTACTGAAATCATACTACCTAATGAAAGTCTTTATTTCTTTAGAGGCCTGTGGGATGACATGTTGCTGTAAATTATACATTGGACTGAAATAAATATTGTCCAGAGAAACTGCCTCTCCCCAGTTAAATAGGAATATTACACAAACTTAACAATTAACGTACAAGAAACAGTGCTGAGTGAAATTTCAATCTCTTATATATAAAATTGGGAATGTCAGTGAGGTCTAATAGTTGATAGAACTCTTTTCACCCTCATGCCAATCACCTCACAGAAGCCATCTGTAAATGTCTGCACTTCTATCTACATGCTGGAAGCCTTAACATTTTGGAATTGGCATGCCAATCTAAGATGTTAAGAAAGAAAAGTGTACAGAGCAGGCTGACAATTTCACACACACACACACACACTTCATTTTGCTTTTCTCGGCCTCGGTGGACCATATCAGAAGTAAATGGCTATTGTGTCTGTTGTTTATTAAACCATCTGCCTCACCCTTGTGATGCCAGCTCACGTCCTAAGCTGTCCCTCATTCCATTTTCGGACTGAGCTGTGAGCATCTGTCTCCAAATTGGAAAATGGAATGCATTTAGTTACACTCTAGTTATGTGTCTGATCCCTTGCTATCAATAAGTATCCATAAATTTAATGATGCAATCTTAAAGCACAGATGCACAACATTTGCGGCCAATTCATTTAGATTACCAGCCACTTTACCATGATTCTCTGGTGCAATCACCTTACCTTCTATTTGTATTCTCAAACCTGTTTGCTCATTGTCAAATCAGGGCACGTCAATGGTAAAATGAAAACAGTTATGCTTATTTCTGGCCACCAGGTTCTTCTAGCTGCAGCAGATCTGCAAACCAAATGTATTCCTTCAATGTGCTACATGACTCCCATGACTTGGCAAGGGTCAAATATACCTTCCCAGGGAATGTTCTCAGTTACCTCTTCTTTAACTGGAAAGTCTAGGGGATCACATTAAATAATAAGCTTTCTCTTTAATGACTCAGGTCCATGAATTTTGTATGGCATTGCTGTTCAATTATTGCAGTCTCAGGTCATTTCTGCACAAAATCCTTGAGGTAATGCTATAGGCCCAACCATTTTCAACCACTTCATCAAATACATTCACTTGATCGTAAGGCAATAATTAGGGAATCGGTCACACAGTAGTAAGTAGGGAAGATGTTGTCTCATTGAGGTTCCTTGCAAGCCTATCTGTAGTGTTTAGTCATGAGATAATTATGGATGAGATAAGTTGGCTGCTCCATCCAAATTCAACCATCCAGAAAAAAGTCTCAATTTCATTTCATAGTTCTGGCTGCACTGGGACTGCAAGAAGCTGAAAGTCATGTAAAGTATAGGCAGAAATGCATGAAAGTTCAGCAAAGAAAGAAAACAAAAGAGTTACATTGATACAGCACTTTTCAAGTGTGGATATTAGTAAAATGTAGAAAATGCAGCAAGCAATTTGTGCATTGTAAAGTCATCCAATCGCCAACGTGATAATCAGATATGATTTTTTTTAGTGGTGGACAGACAAGTATTGGCCATATTATCAGGGATAACCCCTAAACACTTTCTCAAAATATTTTGAGAATACTTTTGCATCCACCAGGATCACAGTTTAAGGGAGATAACAAGCATGGGGCTGGATGAACACAGCAGGTCAAGCAGCATCATAGGAGCAGGAAAACTTGACGTTTCGGGCCGAAACCCTTCATCAGAAATGGGGGAGGGGAAGAGGGTTCTGAAATAAATAGGGAGAGAGGGGGAGGCGGATAGAGGATGGATAGAGGAGAGGATAGGTGGAGAGGAGGCAGACAAGTCGAAGAGGCGGGGATGGAGCCAGTAAAGGTGAGTGTAGGTAAGGGGGTAGGGAGGAGATAGGTCAGTCCAGGGAGGACAGACAGGTCAAGGGCGCGGGATGATGTTAGTAGATAGGAGATGGGGGTGTGGCTTGAGGTGAGAGGAAAAACAGGTTAGGGAGGTGGAGATGAGCTGGGCTGGTTTTGGGATGCGGTTGGGGGAGGGGAGATTTTGAAGCTTGTGAAATCCACATTGAGGCCATTGGGCTGCAGGGTTCCCAGGCTGAATATGATTTGCTGTTCCTGCAGCCTTCGGGTGGCATCACTGTGGCATTGCAGGAGGCCCAGGATGGACATGTCATCTGAGGAATGGGAGGGGGAGTTGAAATGGTTCGCAACTGGGAGGTGCAGTTGTTTGTTGCGAACTGAGCGCAGGTGTTCTGCAAAGCGGTCCCCAAGCCTCTGCTTGGTTTCCCCGATGTAGAGGAAGCCACAACGGGTACAGCGGATGCAGTATACCACATTGGCAGATGTGCAGGTGAACATCTGCCTGATGTGGAAAGTCTTCTTGGGGCCTGGGATTGGGGTGAGGGAGGAGGTGTGGGGGCAGGTGTAGCACTTCGTGCGGTTACAGGGAAAAGTGCCGGGTGTGGTGGGGCTGGAGGGGAGTGTGGAGCGGACAAGGGAGTCGCAGAGGGAGTGGTCCCTCCGGAAGGCAGATAAGGGTGGGGAGGGAAAAATGTCTTTGGTGGTGGGGTCTGATTGCAGATGGCGGAAGTGTCGGAGGATGATGCGTTGGATCCGGAGGTTGGTGGGGTGGTATGTGAGGATGAAGGGTATTCTTTTTTGGTTATTATTGCGGGGACGGGGCATGAGGGATGTGTTCCGGGAGATGCGGGAGACACGGTCGAGGGCGTTCTCGACCACTGTCGGGGGGAAGTTGCGGTCCTTGAAGAATGAGGACATTTGAGATGTACGGGAGTGGAATGTCTCATCCTGGGAGCAGATGCGGCGGAGGCGAAGGAATTGGGAATAGGGGATGGAATTTTTGCAGGAGGGTGAGTGGGAGGAGGTGTATTCCAGGTAGCTGTGGGAGTCAGTGGGCTTGAAATGGACATCTGTTTAAGGGCTCAGCACTGTTCCCTCACCACTTCACTGTGGTCTAGGTGTTTAAATAATAAATGCAATGCCTACCTGCTGCATTATCTCAACTGACTGCTCTGTTTACGTCACCAGAGCTCATCCTGGAACAGCAGTAGGTCAGTTAAGAAAGACGGATATGTGTGATTCATGATGTTAGTTTTAAATATGGCAGAAGTGAAGCAAGATATTTTGCAGGGAAATCAGACTATGGACACAAGCTGGAAGAAGGCTACAGGCAGTGAAAGACATATTAGAGTCAAATTGGAAATAGGCACAAGTCGGGACATAGTGCTGGGAGTGATAGTATGAGAGAGAAGGGAGGCCGTATGGATTCTCAGATAGACAAACAGGAGGCTGGAAGAATACAATAGACCAGGCAGCATCAGGAGGAAAGGAGCAGTCAACGTTTTGGGTATTACCCTTCTTCAGGACTGGATGTGGGGGTAGCAGGAGCTGCAGATAAAGAGAGGGGTGAGGGGTGGAGGCAGAGTGGTGGTGATAGGTGGACACTGGTGGTAGGTACAACCTGGTTGGTCGATGGGAGGGATGAGTCCGGTTGGTGGCTGGAAGGGAGGGTCAGAGAGTGGAATGGAAGGGAGGAGGTGAGTATGGAAAGAAAGCCAGGGGATGCATGGGAAGGTTATTTGAAAATGGAGAACTCAATGTTGAGTCTTCCAGGCTGTAGGGTGCCAAGGTGGAAAATAAGGTGTTGTTCATCAAATTTGCGTTCTGAGTCTCTGTGACACTGGAGGAGGCTGAGGACAGACATGTCAAAGGGAGAGTGGGGCAGGGAGTTGAAATGGTCGGTGACCGGGAGGTTGGGTTGGCTGTTATGGGCCAGGCAAAGATGCTCCGTGAAACAGTCACTTAGTCTATGTTTGGTCTTACTGATGTAGAGAAGACCACATCGGGAGCACCAGGTGCAGTAGGCTAGGTTTGAGGAGATGCAGGTGAAGCTCTGTCTCACCTGGAAGGACTTTTTAGGGCCCTGGATGGAGGTGAGGGAGGTGGTGCGTGGGCAGGTGTTGCACATTTTACGGTTACAGCAGAAGGTACTGAGCAGGTTGGAGTGGTTGGTGGGGAGTGTGGTACGAACTGACGAGTGGTGAAGGGAACGGTTCTTGTGGAAGGCAGAGAGGGGTGGGGAGTGGACGAGGCTGCAAGTGGTGGGGTCTAATTGGAGTTGGCAGAAGTGTTTGAGGATGATGAGTTAGATGCAGAGGCTGGTGGGGTGGAAAGTGACGACAAGGGAGACCCTATCTTTATTATGTTTGGGGGGGGGGGCGTGGTTAAGAGCTGTGGAGCAGCGAATGGAGGAGGCACGGTGAGGTCTCTCTGGATGATAGAGGGGGGGCAAAGAGCATTGTTTGAAAAAGGCAGACATCCAGGATGCTTGGGAACGGAAACTCTCTTCATCATAGCAGATGTGACAGAGACGGAGGAATTGGGAAAACGGGATGGAATTTTTGCAGGATACAGGATGTGAGATGACATAGTCTAGATAGCTATGCGAGTCTGTGGGAAATGTTGGTCCGTAAACCATTGCCAGAAATGGAAATGGAGAGGTCAAGAAAGGGGAGGGAGGTGTCGGAGATAGACCAAGTGAATTTAAGTGCGGGATGGAAATTGTTAGCGAAGTCAATGAACTGCTCCAGTTCAGCCTGGGTACAGGATGCAGCACTGATGCAGTTATTGATGTAACGATGGAAGAGTTGGGGAACAGTACCGGTGTATGTACTAAAGAGGGACTGTTTGAAATAACCAACAAACAGGCAGGCATAGCTGGGGCCCATGCAAGTGCCCTTGGCAACCCCCTGAATTTGGAGAAAGTGGAAAGAATTGAAGGAAAAGTTATTTAGGGTAAGGACTAGTTCGGCGAGGCGGAGGGGAGTATGTGTAAGGGGGGAATGGATGGGCCTGTTAGAGTGGACAAAACTGAGGGCCTGTAGGCCATCCATGTGGGATATGGACGTGTATAGGGATTGAACGTCCATTGTAAAGATGAAGTGCTGGGGGCCAGGGAACTGGAAATTACCAAAGAAGTGGAGGGCATGGTTTGTGTCCTGAATGTAGGTGGGGAGTGCGTGGACCAAGGGCGAGAGAACAGAGTCGAGGTAGGAAGAGATGAGTTCAGTGGGGCAGGAGTATGCAGAGACGATGGGTCAGCAGGGATAGTTGGGCTTGTGGATCTTGGGGAGCAGGTAGTACCAGGTAGTGCAGGGCTGGGGGACCATAAGGCTGGAGGCGGTGGAAGTGAAGTCACTGGAAGTGGTGATCACGGACAGTGTGGGAGACAGTGGCTTGATGGGCCATGGTGGGGGGTCATGGTCATGGAGGGGGGGGGTGGGTTGTAGGACGTGGTGTCGAAAAGTTGGCGTTCGCCTCTGTGACATAAAGGTCCATCCTCCAGACTACTACCGCCCCACCTTTGTCAGCGGCTTTGATAGGGAAGCAGGGATTGGTGCAGAGAGAGTGGAGTGCTGCACGTTCAGAGGGTGACAGGTTGGAATGGGTGAGGGGGAGGATGGGGAAATCAAGGTGGTCGATGTTGAGTTGGCAGCCAGCACCAAAGAGGTCCAGGGCAGGTAAGAGGCCGGCAGTGGGTGACCAAGAGGAGGAGGAAGGTTGGAGGTGAGAGAAGGGGTCCGTGGAGGGTGGTTGAATCTTTATCGTAGAGGAAGTCATGGAGATGGAGGCGGTAGAAGAAGAGTTCTGTGTTGTGGCAGGCACGGAACTCATTGAGGTGTGGGCGGAGGGGCACAAACGTGAACCCTTTACTAACAATTGGCCGTTCGGCCTCAGAGAGTTTGAGGTCAGGGGGAACAGTGAATATGCAGCAAGGTTTTTGGGTGGGGTTTTGGGGTGGTCTCAAGGAGGCTGAAGGAGGGAAGTGGGGGAAAGGTGATAGCATGTGATGGGTGTGGGTTGGAGGCGGTGTGGTGGGAGTGGATTCTCAAATTGATTCACTAGATCACAAGGATCCAGTGAAGGTTGGTGCCATATGGGGCAGTAAATGAGCTGCACTCTTTGTGGGATAATGCTTGCCTTGTAAAATTGGATGAATTGGGGTTTATACTTGAATGTTACTTGGGTGACCAGCAGGGCAACCCTGGAAGATGCTGTATCATAAAATTATACAGCACAAAAGAAGCTGTTCAGCCCATCAAGTCTGTGCCTACCTATCAATGCTAATTCCACCTTCCAGCACTTGACCCATAGCCTTGAATATGACATTTCAAATGCTCACACACACACTTAATGGTTGTGAGGTTTCCCACCTCTACTGCTTTCCCAGAGAGTGCATTCCAGATTCCCACCTCCCTCTGGGTGAAAAAAAAACTTTCCTCAAATCCCTCTAAACTTTCACCCTTCACCTTACAATGATGGCCTCTTGATGACCCTTCGACTAAGGGGAATTGCTGCTTCCTATCCACTCTGTCCACGACACTCATAATCTTGTACACCTCAATCAGGTCCACCCCTCGGCCTTCTCTGGTCTAAAGAAAACAACAGCCAGAGCTGATCCAGCCTCTCTTCATGTGCAAAATGATCCATCCCAGGCAGCATCCTGATGAATCGCCTCTGCACCCCCTCAAGTGCAATCATATCCTTCCTATAATGGGGTAACCAGAACTGTACACGGTACCTCCAGCTGTGGTCTAACCAAAGCTTTACACAGCTTCAACATAAGCTCCCTGCTCTTATATGCCACAACTGATACAGGCAAGGTTACTGTATGCCTTACTATCTACTCTATTAATCTGCCCTGCAACTTTTGGGAGGCTGTGGACAAATACCCCAAGATCACTTTGTTCCTCTCAGCATCCTAGTGTTCTGCCATTCTTTGAGTACTCCCTAGTCTTGTTACTTCTTCTAAAGTATATCACCTCTTCTAAAGCATATTATTCAGGGTTAAATTCCATTTGCCACTGATCTGCCCATCTGAACAACCTATCTCTGTCTCCTTGCAAAATAAAACCTTCTTCCTCACTATTAACTACCCGGCCAATCTTCATGTCAACTGCAAACTTACATATCATTCTCCAACATTCTCATCTATATAATTTATATATATATATATATATATCACAAACAAAGAGGAACCCAGCGCTGATCTCCATGGTATATGACTGGATGCCAACCTCCAGTAACACAAATAACCTTTTACCACCACCCTCTGTCTCCCTACCGCTAAGCCAAATTCAGATACAACTTGCCGGTTACCTGGATCCCACGTGCTTCACCTTCTTTATCAGTCTCCCATGTGGGGCCTTGTCAAAGCTTTGCTTAAATCCATATAAAATGCATCAATTGCACCACTCTCATCTACACACATGATCACCTTGTTGAAAACTTGTATTAAATTTGTTAGGCATGTCCTTCGTCTGACAAAAACCATGCTGACAGTCCCTAATTGAATCTTATCTCTCCAACTAGAATTTATACCTTCCTTCAGAATTTTCTCCAATAGTTTCCCTAGCACTGACTCGTGGGTCAGTAATTTCCGGGTTTATATCTACTGCCCTTCTTGAAAAGTGAAACCCTTCAGAGCTCTGGCACCTCCCGTGTAGTCAGAGAGGAATTTAAAATTTGGGTACTGAGCCTCTGGAATTTCCTCCCTTACCTCCCACAGAAGCTTTGTGTATAACTCATCTGGATCTGGTGACTTGTCCATTTTTCAGGCTGCCAAGAGCTCCAGTACCTCCTCACTTCTACTGTTCAAGAACCTCACAGTTTCTCTTCTAGAATTCTGTAACTAAATTCTCCTTCTCCCAATGAAATACAGAAGTACTCATTTAACACTCCATCAATGTCTTCTGCTTCCATATAGTTTGCTGCTTTAGTCACCAAACAGCCCTACTGATTCCCTGGTTATCCTCTTCCCTTCAATATATTTATAGAGTATCTTGGGATTCTCCCTAAACTTACCTGCCAGTGTTTTCCCATGTCTTCTCTTTGCTCTCCTAATTGTTTTCTTAAGCTTTCCCCTGTACTTTCTGTACTCCACTTGGGCCTCTGTTGATTTGCTCCCTTTGTCTCTGCTAAAAAACCTCCCTTATCCAAGCCTGAACATCCAATATCCAGGGTTCTTGAGGCTGTTGTTCCTCCATAAAAGAAACATCTTGGGCCTGTCCTCTTCCTGTTTCCTTTTCAATGCCTCCCACTGTTCTGCTATGGATAGTCCCACAAGTGGCTGTTCCAAGTCGACTGGCCTAATCTTGCCTTATTTGGATAAAATCTGGACTTCCCTAATCCAAAAACATTTTTTTTTCGCTGAGCAGATCTTTTTCCTTTTACATAACAAGCTTAAATCATACTGTGTTGAGGTTGCTATCACTAAAATACTCCCCATTGTCACCTCGAACCGGTGTCTGGTTCATTCCCCAGAAATAGGTCCAGCATTGCATCACACCTTGTTGGATCCTTTATGTCTTGACATAAAAAGCTGTCCCAACTATATTTAAAGAAATCCACCCCTCTAAACCTTTTACACTATGACTATCCTAACTAATATTGGAGATGTTGAAATCCCTTAATATAATTAACCAATTGTGATTACACACCTCAATGAATTGTCTACATATCTGCTCCTCTACTGCCTGCTGACTGTTTGAACATAAAAAATAGGAGCAGGAGTAGGCCATCTGGCCCCTCGAGCCTGCTCTGCCATTCAGTAAGATCATGACTGATCTCTTTTGTGGATTCAGCTCCACTTACCCGCCCGCTCACTATAACCCTGAATTCCTTTAACGATTCAAAAATCTATCTTTGCCTTAAAAACATTCAATGAGGTAGCCCCAACCGCTTCACTGGGCAGGGAATTCTACAGATTCACAACCCTTTGGGAGAAGAAGTTCCTCCTCAGCTCGATCCTAAACCTGCTCCTCTTTGCTTCTATCTTATCTATTCCTTTCATAATTTTGTATGTTTATATAAGTTTCCACACCCTCCCCCACCCCTGCCCCCCAATTCCTCATTTTTTGGGCTTCTATAATTCACTCCCAACAATGTAGCTGCCCATTCTTTTCCTTTTCCTAAGCTCTACCCACAAAGCCTCATTTGAAGATCCCTCCAAGATATCATCCCGCTTTACTGCAGTAACTGACTCCTTAATTAATAATGCCACACCACCTCCGCTTTCACATCACCCCTGTCTTGCCTGAAGAACCTGTACCCCGAGATGTTGAGTTGCCAGTCCTGCCCCTCCCTCCACCACATCCCTGTGATGGCAACAACATCACAATTCCGCATGTCAATCACATCCTTAACTCATCTAGCTTACCTGTCATACTTGAGCACAAAGAGGGACTCCAGCCTGCGTTGCCTTACTGCTTTAAAACTCAACATGCTGAACTCTCTCTGTCTTGGTCCTGTTATGCTCTGACTTATTCTGCCTTAGTCAGTCTTACTTACTCTCACCCCCACTGCGTTAGTTTAAACTCTTCCCAACAGCACTCACAAATCCTCCCTCAAGGCTGATTCCATTCTGGTACAGACTGTCAGGTTTGTACAGATGCCATCTTCCCCAGAAATGGTCCTCGTGATCCAAGAATCTAAAACCCTCACTCCTGCATCAACTCTTGAGCAACGCATTCATCTGATCTATTCTCCTATTTCCGTACTATCATGTGGCATTAGGGGTAATCCTGAGATTACATTCTTTGAGGTCCTGCTTTCTAATTTACTTCCCAGTTCCCTGAATTCTTCATGCTAGACTTCATCCCTCATTCATATCATTGATACTACTGTGTGTCATGACCCACTGACTTATCACCTTCCCCCTTCAGGCTGCCTAGCAGCCACTTAGTGATATCCCTGACCTTGGCATCATCCTGGAATCTGTCCGTTCCCTTAACTAATGAATTCTCTATCCCTATCGCTACTGCTTTTTCTTCTTCTTCCGTACAGTCAGGCTGCTTATGGTACCAGAATCTTGGCTCAGTCTGCGGCCCCTTCAGGAAACAGCAGCCTCATCAGCTTTGGGATGGTACAGTGGCTCAGTGGTTAGCACTGCTGCCTCACAGCTCTAGGGACCAAGGTCCAATTCCAGCCTGGGGCAACTGTCTGTGTGGAGTTTGCATGTTCTCCCCATGTCCATGCGGGTTTCCTCCGGGTGCTCCAGTTTCTTCCCACAACCCAAAGATGTGCAAGTTAGCTGGATTGGCCATGCTAAATTGTCCATAAGCGTGCAGGCTAGGTGGGAGAAATGCAGGGTTACAGGGATAGAGCAGGGGGATGGGTCTGGTGGGATTCTCTTTGGAGGGCTGGGGGTTGGTCTGAACTTGTTGGACAGAATGGCCTTATCCAAACTGTGGATTCCATCTAACCAAGCTTCCAAACTGAAAAAACCAATATGTAAGCAGCACCCCAGGGGATTCTTGCACCATCTGCCTGTTTCTCTTGGATAGCCTGGCAGTCACCCATTCCCTTCTTTCTTCCAGTCCCTTAAGCTGCTGTGTATCTAAATGTGTTATCCACCTAATTCTCAGATTTAAGGATGTGCTAAAGTGTCAACTGTTGCTGCTTGAGCTCTAGAACCCAGGGCTCAAGTTGTAGCAATTGGGAGCACTTCCTGTACATGTGACCATCTAGGACAATAATAGTGTCCATGTCTTCCTACAAATATACAGGTCACACATTCCTCTCAACTGACCTCACCTGTCATATCTTAAACTTAGTCTTACTTAGTAACTTTTCTAATTTCATAGTTTTAAAGATACTCCCCTTATCTTATTCAACTTATGTTTCCTTAACCTATTATTGCTTATTATTGTTACTTATCCCACGTTCTCCTGCTAACTGTTTTATTTGTCCCTGGTGCTTCTCAGTTAATCCCTTAATAGTACATTTAAAAACAAATACTGCTATTTAAACGCAGTCCCAAATAGTAGTTCCTTGAGCCTGCGGAATTCATTACTAGAGGAAGTAGTTGATGTCAAAAGTTGATGTCAAAACATTGAATGTATTCAAGGGGGCAACTAGATATAGTACTTGAGGTGAATGGGACCAAAGGTTACGGGGAGAAAGCAGGATTAGGCCATTGAGTTGAGTTGGATGATCAGCCATAGTGGTGAAGAATGGCAGAGCAGGCTTGTTGGGCCGAGTGGCCTCCTCCTGCTCCTATCTTCTTTGTTTCTATGTTTCTATTAAACAGCTTCCACACTTTTTTTCCTAGCAGCTGAATGAGGGAGTCCCAGGTAACTTGCTCCAAGTCTCCAGTAAGTGTAAGTCTCGGTCCTCACTGTAAATTTATCCTCACCCTCTTAGCCTGCTCCCACACAGGTCTGGTGCCACGCCTGAGTCCCTGGTAAGTGGATGTGGTGATGAAAAATAATGAATGAAGATTTCAACAGTTGAATTAGGAACACAACTTCCAGAAATTGTCTTGATGCTGGATGTGGAGTTTAGCAGGTCAAAGTAGAACAGTGAAGATGCACACAATCTGGTTATGTTTCAGAAGATATCTGGATAAGGAACGAAACTGAAGGATAGATTAAGAGTTTCTGGGAGATGACATGGTCTAATGTGAAGACAGGGAGAGAAAGGAAATAAAGGTGCAGTCACATGCACACTGATAGTCATTAGTGACACTGACCAGGAAGGGCTCAGTGCTGTGAGTGGAATAATTAGCAAATTGAAGTCATTTGAATGAGGGAGGTGGGCATGCAATGAGATGGGTAAGGAGTAAGGAAAATGGTCAAAGTGATTGGAGACTTATTCTGAGTGAGACAAAGGCCAACTGAATATAACTGTATTTTTGATTCAGAGTGAGAGTTCAAAGGTGTATCTTTTCCACATCCACTTTGAAATTAGATTCAGCCAATAGCATCTTAGTAACTCCGTCTAGTCTAATTAAAGGAGGCAATTCATTGATGTGCTCGAGGAACTCAGCAGGTCAGGCACCATCAGTGAAGAGAGAAAGAGTCAATGTTTCTGGTATGATATGACTTAAAGATGACAGCGGAGTAGCAGGGCTGTACGCAGGCTTTTGCCTGGAGCTCATCCACTCCCATCTGCTTTCTTTTTTTTTTTTCTGCTTCTACAATAGGGTAATAAATTAATAAATTCAATTGGGTCAAACTACTCGACTTTAAGCAAAACACATTTTATTTTTACACTGCATTTAAACTTCAGACACAACAAAAATAAATGAAAAGAACTGGCTTAACTGTAACTCTATTGAAATGCTTAACAAAATGATACATATGTATGTATTTAACCTACTACTAATTAATTGTTCCAATATGGTAACATCCCGTAAACACACCCTTGGCAAAGGCAAATTCGGTAAAATAATTTGTCTCACATGCAATTCTAGGAGCAGGAGAGAACCCCAGCTTTTAGCTGGAACAGAGAGAGGAATAAGAGCTTCCACATCCAGATTTTTAAGACCCTAGCAACGGTTGAAAGTTAAGACTAAAAATCCTGGCTTTGTGGGAGCTTGATCCCACCCATTCAGGCTGCTTCTACCGTTCCAATTTTTTTTAAAAAGAAGGCCTCACAAGCTGTTTACTTTAATGGCTTTGAGAATACTGTTCTTTACCTCTTTGTCAACCTTTCTTCACAAAAAAAAGGACAAAATATACCTGCGAAAGCCATAATATCGTCACAATATCACAAGATTCTTGCAAGTTGTGTGTATGAGCATGGGCACTGCAGGGAACATGAGTGACCAAGCACAACACCTTGGTACAGAGAGTGTGTGGAGTTGAGGATTATCAGAGCAGCCATGTTGACTTTGAATGATGGGGCAAGGCTCGATGGGTCAAATGGCCTGCATCTGCTCTCATGTCTTATGGAGATGGTGACAGCATGTTCCAAAACCTTAAAAATCAAGAGGAGGTTCATGATGAGGTCAATGGGAAGTTCTTTTCTTTATGAATAATTATTTTAAACTGTGCCAGAAGAGAATCATCAGAACTTTTTATAAAAAGCTCTTGCAAAAATTGCCCTCCTTGCCTGGTCTGGCCTTCACATGACTCCAAATCCACAACAATGTGGTTGATTCCTAACTGCCCTCTGGGCAATTAGGAATAGGCAAGAAATGCTGGCCTAGCCAGTGACACCCTGATCCCACGAATAAATGTAGAATATTCTAAAACCTTAGGTAATAATTTGTTATCATTTTGTCCAACGTATGGATGCACAGACATATATTTTTGTAGAACTCAGCTCCAATTTGTCTTATATGATGTACCTAATATTCAGTTCACTTGGTGTCGTCTAAATTCTGATAATATTCCTGTTGACTTGTCCTAGTTGGCTGGGACAATGTTCTATCAGAATAATGTAATTCAGGTTTTGGCCACAGGGTGGTACCAAAGTTCGTATTGTTTCATAACTTGAGACAAATAAACTTGCCTCAAAATTTGCAGTAATTTTCTGTTAAAATAACGTAGGCTTGTTCTGTCCGGCCCTATTTATGCACAAATGGCAAAGCAGCTTCAAGATGTGGGAGAAATGCACAGTTAAACTCACAACTCCGCAGGTAGAAAACAGTACCTTACAGTCTGACACCATATTGAATGATTTGAAGTTACTATGTTTGCCTGCTAGATCAAAACTAATCTCACCATAGAAACCTGGTATTGTCTCTTACCCTTTTAATAATATGCTGAATCTTAATTATTGCAAAAAATTGCTTTCTAGCATTGAAATTTAACTATTACAAGTGTAGAGTCACATTACTTCAGGTTTTAATTGTTGGCCATTTTTTAAAACTATGCTGATTTGCTCTCTCTTAAATCCATATCTTTCATTCTCTCTATATTTTTCATACTATACTTGCTTTTACATTGAATTCATCCACTCTAACACGTCCTTCTCAATCCCTATGTGTTAATCTCAGAATCCCTTATATCATATAATAAAAGCAGAAAATGCTGGAGATATACTACAGGTCTGGCAGCAAATGTGGATCCAGAAACAGCATTCATGTTTCAAGTATAGTATGTCTCTTTGGAACTCCTTTGATCAGATTTGTTGATTTGTTGAAGAACTATACAGTTGCCTGCCTTGTTCAAACATATCCCAGGTATATTGCTTCCCTCACTGTATCACTGTCACGTGAACTCTCAGAAACTTGCCACGCAAAGAACTTAAAATCAAAACAGACAAGATTAAGTTGGCCAATGTATGATGCCTTTGCATTGTGTCCTTCATGTGAAATTACTATGATTTTGGTCCCTGATGGATTAACACACATTCTAAAGGGAAGATAAACACGTGACAGATTGATTCAATGCCATATGTTGCCCCTCCAACCCTCCCAAGCTCAACACTGCTAATATGAAAGTGCTGAAGTCTTGCAATAATATCATGAATCTGTTTTATCAATATTCTACAAGGAGTGCTGCCCTCTTTGGACAGACAGGGCTACTCAGCTAATGAAAACTATGAGAGTGTCAAGGACTGACTCTGTGGAACATGTGCTCAGTCAGGAAGCCTTCCTCATTCTGGGTCTGAATTGAAAAGTGCCTGAAAAGTGCCACATTTAGTGCTGCTTGGTACCGCTGGGTTACTCAGGGTAGACACCAGCAGGAAATGCTGCAGGCTAGATTAACATGGAAAGCCATGGTAATGTTTACCTGGGAACAAGAGTGAAAGTCTGGAAGAACTATATGAAGTATACGTTGAGTTCCAGTTAGCAACACAGACAATATTTTTAAAATTATACAGAGATGGATTTTAACGGCCTTTGGAAGATTGAATTGCAGGCTGGGTGTGTGACAAGATGGCATCATAAGGGCAGCAGGGGGTAGTATACCTCACATCTTCCCATTGTTATCCATTTTACCAATGGCTGAAAGTCAACTACTCATGGCTACACAGGACTGTGACAACATTTCTCTGGTTAACTGATGGAATTGAGATTTTAGGTGGAACCAGATACGAAACCATGGGTTACACTATTAAGTTCAGTGGAAATAGTAAAAATGTCATGGGGATTCTGAGGATCAGACTCAGATTAGTGAAGTATGTTTACTCAGAGGTCTATGTCCCAGGGAAGGTAAGGATTCCAGCTAACACGCTATCCAGAGTGATGATAGATCAGGTTGAAACAGAAGATTCAATCCCCATTTTCCAAAGGAATAACAAATTCATTACAAGCTACAGTGGTGAAACTAAGAGCAATTTATGCAGCTGAGAAAGTAGAAGTGTGCACCAAAATCAGACAGCTTTATCCAGCTGGTTGGTTGTGATACTATCCAGTAGACTGGATTCTAAGAAGACATCATGGGCAGAAACAGCATTTATCTGTAATAGATAACCTACTTGTGTTTGGGTGGGATGCTCTTCAGAGGGTTGGTGCAGAGACAATGGGCCGAATAGCCTCTTCCTGCATGGTAGGGATTCTATGATTTTGACGGATTTGAAGTTAGCATCATTAAATCAGAAATTTCCAGCTGAAGTAATGGACATTCACTGGAGAAGTTACTTGGTCATGTCATGACTGTCTGAAGCAGCATGCTGGAATTCCAGCCCACTATTCCTAGATTCACTACAAATGGAAAGATTTAATGAAACTGCCAAACTGCCTCTGACTGACTGACCAGGGTAAAAAAAAACAAACCACACCGGGTCTCCTTGCTAACAGTTTAAAAAAAACTGTTTATTCTTCTACTCTTAACTGTAACAACAACAGCAAAAGAACAGAATTTCTCACTGATGCACTTTTAACTTTACCCTTTTAAAATTTTCCACACGCATACATGCTGACAGAGGGGGAAAGAAAACAAATATGATGAATGAAGGGCAAATCAATAGTCAGTCCAAATCACAAAACCCAATGGTTCCACAATCCCTTTGATTCTCCAATGAAACCTCAATATTTTCTGCACTGTCATGATCAGTCTGCATTTCACTGGCTGCTTGGTTGAATCCGGAGTCTTTCTTGATCACTTTGGGTTTCAGAATTATTTCTTTGTGTGTCTGCAAATGCAGTTTTCCTGCTCTTCTGACAAAAAATTGCAGAGCAAAACTTTACAGTGAAGGAGGAGAGAGATTGACACAATAGGTGCTCGAGTTCTCCTTGCTTCACTCTGTTTCACTCCTCTCACAGGGTCTGTGCTAAACTACAACCTGGCCAATCAGTTGAGCTGTCCTGAATTCACATAAATGGTGCCAACAGACATCTCCAAAAACTAACATTGTTTCACATGCATCAGTTAACTTGATTTATTTTTCTAAAGGCAAACCACTCCTTACACATTGGTACACTTTATCCTCTTTTAAAGCAAGGACCTTTTTTTCACATTTCAATCCACAGTTCAAAAAGAAAGTGGTCTGTTATAGTAGAAGACTAAAACAGAAATAAAAATAGAAATTGCTGGAAAAGCGCAGCAGGTTTGGCAGCATCTGTGGAGAGAATTCAGAGTTAACATTTCGTCAGACCTGAAAAGTCATTCGACCAAAATGTTAACTCTGATTTCGCTCCACAGATGCTGCCAGAACTACTGAGTTTTTCCAGCAATTTCCACTTCTGTCTCTGATTTACAGCATTCGTAGTTCTTTCAGTTTTTACTAAAACATAAATTCCTTTATCAAGGCAAAATCACAGACCATGTGTAATTTCTCATGAAGAAGTCAGAAAATTGAAAAAGAATGCCGAAGGGAGCAACAGAAGAAGTGAAATTCCAGGAGTCAAGAAGGAGATCTGATACCTAAGACAGAAAGTTCAGAGAAGGTTGAGATATGCACAGCAAAACAAGCACAGTTACACACCAGAGGGACAGGAAGACAGTGATTTTTCTCAAAGTGAAAAATAAAGACCAAGTTTGATTACCAAAGAAAATGGGGCAATGACAACAGAACTATATCAACTACTTTACAGAGTGATACACAAGTTCCAGAAATGGCAATCGTGTGAACAAGATCAGGCCAAGCAATTAGACTTCCACAAAGTCTTGCCATCTGACATTCAGATTTTGAGGAGCATGGACAGGATAATGCAAATAGTTTGAGAAAGTTGTTGAAATTATGTGAATAAAGAAATACAGATAAACTTGACGGAGTCGTAGAAAAATGGGGTGTGAATATGTTAATGATAATGGACCAGATGACATCAACTTTGACACCAGCAGTTACATGTTATTGAGATTCTAAGACAAGACTGGAAGAACTGTAATAGAGAGCTGTAATCAGTATTGTATATATAGGAGTATAAATAAATAATTTACAGGACTTCTGAGTGTGAGGAAAAACTTAAACATGTACGGAATCTAGTTAGGTAGTGACGACACAAGAGTGCAATACTGACACTCAATTCCCAGACCCCAAGATAGGCAGAATCCATGAGGGTATAATATAGGCTTGAATCTATGGAAGTAGCACAGCCCATGAATACCGAGCTTTCAGCACAACTACCATTTGTATAGGTGGAACTGCCACACGTATTAAAACATATATTAAAATCATTGTAACAAGAATGCTGTGTGTAATGAAATCAAACTAACAAGAGGTGGTGCTGCATCTTAACATATTTCCCAAGACATCCCATTTAGTTTCATTGCAATAAGTTAATTGGAAATACAGTCACTGTAATGTAAATAAACTTGGCGTTCCTTTGCCTCAGAACACAAACAGCAATGAGATAAATGACCAGTCAATCTGTTTTCACTGATGTGAGTTGAATGAGCAATCTTGGAGCAGGGAATTCTCCCAGCACTCCAGGATGTCAAACTTGGAATTTTTAATACCTACCTAGAAACTCAGACTGGATCCCTGTTTGACACCTCATCCCAAAGTAGAGAACATCTAATGACACAGCACTCCTTTAGGGATACTGGAATTAAGATTTACCTGAAGGATGTGTGAGTTGAATTTTCCCATTTGGAGTTAAAATGTTTATTTCAGTGAGATTTCGGCATTTTTCACAAAATCTTCCACTCCTCACCTCATCAATTTTGCATCTAAACTCCACAGAGAGGGAGAAGTGCTCATGGCTGATGGGCCCTCCCTTTGTCTTGCTGCAGGGGAAGATTGCCCCACAAATGATGTGGGAGGGCTACGACCAGCAGGAGGCGAGGTGTGGTTGTGGAGCTGGTGGAGGCACACATCAGACTCTTTATGCAATGTGAGAAGAAAAATTCAGAACTGGCTGGAGAAGAGAGCCACCTTTAATGTGGGGACAGGGAATTGGCAGTGGGCCACCAAGCCAGAAAGCTTCATTGTGCTAAGCTGTGCTGATTTCCCCCCTTAACATCAACCCAAATCCACAAACCTTTATTCCTCGAATTCCCTGCCTTCTCTTATGCCAGTATTGTTGGCAGGTACACAATCTCTGCCCTAAAGAGGCCAGAACCAGAGATCCTTCAGCTCCATCTCCAACGCTAAGGAGGAAGCCACTGAATTTTCAGAGGATTCACAAGCAAGGATTTCATCCGCACTCTTGACCAGAGTTTCAGCTCAGTGGGTTCTCTGTACAGATTAGACCTGGGAGCACAACCTGGAGAGCACAGCACTGGCACACCTCCACAGCCCCAGGTCACTGACATTCAGAAGACCGAGAAGGGCTAGGCATTTGCTCAGCCGAAGGCAAGAGATGATCAAGTTTGTCAGAGGCAGTCAGTAAACTGGGTCAAAGGATGGAGCTGTCCATCAGTGTTATCAGTACCATGTTGGAACTTGCATGCACGCATCTGGTTGTCTCCAATGGAAGATTGACAGCTGCCAAGGGAAGCCAGGTCTAGCACACTGAGTCACTGTGAGGACCCACATCCCATTGCTTTAACCATAGGTTCTCAGATGAACGGTGCGTGAGAGAGCACACTCCATGGACTGCCTCCTCTCAGGGAGATAGGGTGGTGCCAGCAGGCATCCATAGGAAGGAGCAGCTACATCCGGACCCCAGAGGCTTCTTCACAGGACACTCCAGAGGCGCCTTGACCCTCCATGTCCACTCTGCCTGTGATGCCAAAGTCTGCAGAATTCCAAAGGCAAGGAGGGTAATCCTGCCTCTGTGCAGTTCACTCTCACCATCCCTGGACCCTCTTGGATCCAAACACACATGGGAAGGCTGCCTGAGTCTTCTAGGCCAATGGGACTAGTTACAGAGCAGCTTCACTTTGGAAGTCAGAACTGCACTTAGACATAGTGGGAAGGAAAGGAAGAAAAAAGTTACAGAGGGCATGTAGGTGGCAATGGGTTTCACATCATTATAAAAATTGTATTGCACGTTGGTAAAAACATTGTCACAATTGTGACAGGAGGAATGTGGCAATAATTAAAGTCCCAGTCCTGCACCGTTCGCCTAAATGTGTTAATGCGATCACCAATTGCTTCTTTTGTTGCACAGCTCACCAGAATAATAGATTTTCACCGAGCACGTTTGTTGACCTCAAAATACTCTATTTATTAGAAACAAAACTTGTTATTAAAATAGGTAGCAAATGCCAGTTAATATTTAAACTAATCGAATCTATATCCCCTTGATCCAAAACACAGAGTGTAACAGAGTGTGACATTTACACGATGCAAAAAGACAACAATAATAAACAAACAGAAGGAAAAAATGAAGGGTCTGAAAACAAAGGATAGAAAGCAATGGGTTCTCATGGTCCACCAGGTTTGCTGTTGATGAAAATCAAACTGCTGGACAGCCAAAACTGCAGGTAAAACTTCAGTTCTGACTGCAACCCAGCTTAGATCGAGTCTTAGGAAAGTGGTCACAGCCCAGCAATTCAGGTTTATAAAGCAGTCAGGAATACTGGTATTTGAAAACCATATCAGCTTCTTGACTGAGAAAAAGAACTTCAAGAGAGAAACCTGGAGCTTCTGAATTGGCTTCCTGACAAACTACTTAGGCCTGCATACAGAAAATGAAGCCCAAAAAGGGTGTTTGGTGACCAATAGTATAGAGACATCTCGAGCTTCTTCAAAACCGGGTTTTCCATTAACTTAAGGGCCATAAACCCCACTTATTCCTTTGTTCATCATTTTCTCCAAAGTCACTTGGTTTTTCTGGAAATAGCAAGTGGTTTACAGCACACGTATTGCTGTTGACTTAATTCCTTGCTAAAACCAATCCGGCCAATACCTGGCCAATGTATATATTCCAATTTATTCCACACAGTCCTTCAAAGTATATATTCCCTGTACTCTTAAAATATCTGCCCTCATGTTTTTTCATTGTCTGACCTGGTGAAGTCACCCATGTGAGAGGTGACCAACCTCCTCCAACATCTCACAGATTAAGGAAGTTCTAATGGATAAGTTTTATTCACCTCTTACCAATATCCCACTGCTTGACTGCAGATAACCTCAGATATTACAGATCCTTTAAATGTGATGTTGATGATTACAACTCAAGGCATTGCCTTTTAATGTGGAAAACAGTGAGGTGAAGCAGAATGTGTCGGAATTGTACCGGGGCCTGGCATGTCCACAACTTCCACGCTACAGCCACCTTGTGACCGAGAGTAATCAGTGATAACTTTTCCACGTATCTCTGGAGGGAAAGGTTTGTTCTGTCTAACAGTTTTTCAAGTGAATATCCTTCCATTCAAGGCTGGGAGATGTACTGTAGGCATCTCCACTGTCCTTCCAAGCAAAGTGATCTGTTGAAAGAAGCTGCCGAAAATTGTCTCTCTCTTTCTCTCCCTCAGGATAAACATTCTCCCAGATGGTGCTCAGCCGACGTGTATGCTGAATTATGGAAGGTTTATCAATGATGGAATAGCGGAAAAGGAGGTGCCTCAGGATTCATCTCACTGACTATCACATGCTGACTGAAGTGTTAAGAGCTTCCAAACCATAATACCATGTCATGCTGATGCACTGTCTTACTGACCGTTGCTATTTTCCCTAAACATCAGTAAGAGCTGTAACATGTACCTGCTCAAAAGTAAGAGAAATAGAAGTATACAACCAGATGAATAAAAACTCATTTATTCAACAACAGAAAAGATTAATTACTGGAAAGAAACATCAAGGTCCACGTGTCCTCTGTGCTAACCAGGGACTGCTTGTCATTTTACAACTCACAATTAAACAATTAAAAATCCAAACAAAGCCTATTCATTCTGGAAGTGGGTTTAAATCAGGTTCTCTTCGGCTTCTCATGCTCAGTGATGCATTACTCTGTCATGCGGTCTTGAATGCGGTCTCTGTGGGTGGCACGGTGGTCAGCACTGCTGCCCCACAGCACCAGGGACCCAGGTTCAATTCCAGCCTCGAGCAACTGTCTGTGTGGAGTTTGCACATTCTCCCCGTGTCTGCGTGGGGTTTCCTCCAGGGTGCTCCGGTTTCCTCCCACAGTCCAAAGATGTGCAGGGTAGGTGGATTGGCCATGCCAAATTGCCCATAGTGCCCAGGGATGTTTAGGTTAGGTTTAGACATGGACATGGGAAATGCAGGGGTAAGAGAATGGGTCTGGGTGGGATGCTCTTTGGAGGGGCATTATGGACCTATTGGGCCAAATGGCCTGTTTCCACTCTGTAGGGATTCTATGTTATCATGCTATCTGATAACACAGCTCGGTGATGGTAACCCTGGTCATCCTTAATCTCTGCCTGCAATGTGTTTCTGAGACCTCGCAGAAAATGCCAGCAAAGCCATAAGACAATAAGTTTTGGAGCAGGAGAAGCCAATTGTGTCTGTTTCACTGTTCAATTAGGTCATGGGTTGATCTGATAATCCACAACTCAACTCTGCTGTTTTATTCCCATTACGTTGATTCCCTTAGTGATCAAAAATCTGTCTCAGCCTTGAAGAAAAATCATAACAATCCAGCTTGACAGTCCTCTGTGGCGAAGAATTCTACATATTTGCTATCCTCAGAGAGAAATAAATCTTCCCCATCTTTGACTGAAATGCATAATTCCATTCTGTGAGATTATATCCTTAGGTTCTAACCTTGCCCATGAGGGGAAACAGCCCTCTGCAACTACCCTGTCATGTTGTCACAGATTGTTACATGCTTCAATAACGTTTCAATTCATTTGTCTAAACTCCAATGTGTAGGAGACCTACCAACTTCATCTCTCCTCGTAAGACAATCCCTCCATACCTAGAATCAGCCAATTGAACCTTCTCTGGACCACTTCCAATGCCATTATAATTTTCCTTAGATAAGGAGACTAAAACTGTCCTCCTCTGAAGAGAGATACAAAATATTTATTTAATTCCTGGGCTTTGTTCCTCTCCCTTTCTTCTTTACATATTTAAAGAAGTACTTTATTTAAAATCTTGCTTGTTTATTCTCATCGTTTATTTTCTCCCTCTATTATTCTTTGTTCATCTTTTGTTGGTTACTAAAGCTATCTCAATTCTTTCTTTTCCCACTAATCTTTCCCACATTTTATGTTTCTTTTTCCTTCAATTTGATGCTGTTCTTAACTTGCTTGTTCAACCATGCTTTGCTTATTCTCTTCCAAGAATCCTCCTTCTTCACTAGGATATATCTTTGCTGCAAGTCATAAATTATTTTCTTAAACAACTACCATTGTTCCTCAATCATGTTTTCCGCTAAATTCATTTATGAGCGCACTCTAAACAACTCTTCCCCCATCCTTATATTGTTACCTTCATTTATGTTTGCACAGTGTTTACACCCATGTTTCTCACTCTCAAACTGAATGCTCACTTCTACCGTATTATGGCCACAGTTCCCTGAAGGATCTTTTACTCTGAAATATTTTTTTAAACCTACTGCATTACACGTTACAAGATCTAAAATAGCCTAGTCGCTGGTTGAATCCATAAGAGATTGTTGTAGGAAACTGCCCTAAACACACTCTTTGAAATGCTGTCTCATGACCATCTTTGTCAATTTGATCTCTTCAAAATATATGAAGATTAAAGTCACCCAAGATTGTCTTTGGTTGTAGCCCACATTATCACCTGAATTATTCTCTGCCTTATTGTTCAGGGCTATAGACTATCTTACCAGTGACTTCTTCCTGTTATTTCTTATCTTCATTCATATTAATCTACATTTTCCAATTCAACATTATTTCTTGTTACTATACTTATTTCATCCCATACTAACAAAGTTACCCCACTACATTCCCTTCCTGTCTGTCCTTCCAAAAAGTCTCATACCTCTGCATATTTAGTTCCCGGTTTTGATCCCGTTGTAACCATGTCTCTGTAATGGCTATAAGATTACACCTGTTAATTGCAATCCGTGCCATTAATTCATTTATTTTGTTTGAAATACTGTGCGTGTTTAAGAGTGATTAGTTTTACTTTGATACCATTGTGCTCCTTTGGCCATATTTTCTGCTTTTCGTTATGCTTGTTTAGACTGACCCTTCTTGTCCCACTCTGGGTATCATTATCAAAATGGTTGGCATGCATATTTGCAATACCCTTTCACATTGTAAGCCGACATATCTCTCTTGCTGGACCCTCCATCACCTCTATTTCGAAGCCTGTAGATCTGGGATCACAGTATTCTCCTCTGCCTCCTGGGGCAGTGGGGTCATTTGTTGCATTTCCTTCTAGAGTATGTCAACAAGAATAGCAGGTGCTGCATGATGTTGAAACTGTTTTCTCCTTCAAAGTAGTCTTCATATTTGAAGCAACTCCACAAGGAACACAATTATGACAATGTCCATGCATTTGTTCAGAACAAATTGCTCTCTAATTGAATGTAAGAAGTTATACAAAGTCCAATAATTAAAGGTAATGGATAAGTTACATATGGAATCTGCTTCAGATGTCCCCTGCTTTTTTAGTTCCGTTCACCTCAATACTTTCTCATTGTCTAGATTCCACATTTGTATTGCCATGTATTTGTAGTCATTTTAAGTTTTACTATTTTCTACATTGGCCCCTGACTTCAAACTGAAACTTCCAAACCAATTGAAAGACCTCCTGTTTCCTTACTACCATACAGCCAGAGTAAGCCCTGGTTTCTGGTTGCCTTCTATCTCTGACTTAGAAGGTACAGGAGTTTAAAGACCTGATCCAGGCAGCCCGAGCGATACAAAACCAGACTCTGACTGGCTTACATCCAACAGGATACCCACATCGAGTATGTGCAGGTGTCCTTCCCTCCCTTTGCCAATTGCATGGATTTTGGGAACCCTTAGAACCCTCCCTCTATTTATGAATGATGACAAAGAGAAATGTGGCAGAAGTTGGAGACAGTGATAATAACGGAATAAGATTTAAGATTGATCATAATTTAAAGAGATATTACAACCACTTTGGAAAAGTGAGCTGATTCCTCAGCCCCACTACTCCTGGGAATGCCATATAAGTTAATTATTTAATCAAACTATGCAAAGTGCTCCAATATACTTCCTTCCATGTTTCACTTCTATTGCATTAAGAAAGGAATCCTATTAAATCTGCATTTACTTCTCTCCCTCTCAGTTAGTTGTTTGTAAACCCTTTAATTATCATCGCTTCTTTCACAATTCCATACATTTGCTGACAACTTTTGCTTGCAGTCCCATTCCATAACTTGGGGATCTGATTCTCTGACATTGAGGCCAATCCCTTACCATTGTTTAGCCCAATTCAGATCGATTCAGTTTTGATACTGGTGTTAGTTATGGCCTCTTTTGCTACAGTAATTATTTCTGTTTACACCTGCCTTCCTTCCTCATCTTTGCTAGATGACTGTAAGTTTAAAGTACTTTCCAGTCTTTCCCCTGCAGAATTTGATCTGAGTCTAATGTGGATTCAATCTTTCTCAGTCATAAACTCCTATCCCTGTCAGTAATAGTGCAATGTCATAAAGTGGAACACTTCCTTCCCATGGTATTCTTAAGTAAAACAATAACACATCCCTAATTATCCTTATGCTAACTGGTATACACGGCTTAAATAGCAAGCCAAAGATTAAACCTCAGTGGTCCTCCTTTTTAGTTTAACTTATAGTTTCCAGCCCTCAGTGTAGGACCTCTTGCCTGTTCTTCCTGTATCATTATTCTAACAATATGATGATTAGTATCCCCCTAGATCCTTCCAGTCTCTTATAAGCATCCCTTACCCTGACTACAGCCTCTTATATTTCTAATTCTCTCCAAAGATTCCAATTCTTCAATTGTGCTCTCTTCTTAAATTGTCTGCTGCTTTGACGGTGCCACAGTTTGCATTCAGAGCATCCTCCACAAACATGTTCAGTGTCAGCTAATGTAGTGACTGCGTTGTGTGCATTAGACAGGACCAGATTCTGTGAAATCGCTTTCTCTGCCTTCACTTGGTTTCCCCTACGCTACTGATTATCAATTAAAAGCCCATCTTCCTGTGCATGGAGGTCTATCTTCGGTGGAACTGTGTATCAAGGGAAACTGTCCAAGTGCTCTTGATTTGTTGGAGAGTCTCTAACTTAAATTGCGGCCTGATAAAACCAAAACAACGTTTCTCCCAATTGTGCTCATTTATGACAGTCTCACTATCGTAAAATTGATACAAAGTACAGTTCTGACACGCAGTCTGTACTGGCAATAATATATTTCAGTACAATAGTTGCTCAATTTATTGGGTTTTTTGTGCTTATTAATCTTGTTAGACAAATTTCATTTGTTCTATTTTGCTAATTTAGCCCATTACATCAATAATTGTTACATCTCACAACTGGTGCGCAATATACCTTTAAGAAACATGCTCATGATATCACAGTATGTAATCTGATTCTACAGTGGTCTCATTTCCCATGTTATTGGGGTCACTTATACCATGACAAACCGAAGGAAGGGTACAACTGTTTGTCACTGATTTGCTCAGTACCATTCCAGACACAACATACATGTAAAAATGAAGAGCTGTAATAAACATCCATTCATTTTTTTTCAGTACTGAGTAACTTTGGTCTAGTTCATAACAAGAATATCATCTAATCAGGTATGAACACCATGCTCAAGATAAAAGCCCATCCCTACATCCACAACAAATGGTGAGAACAGAACATGTAGGGCTAACTGCTGTGTCTGTTTACATGGAACACTGCATATCCATAGATCCCTGAAGGCAGCCAGACACGTAGATATGGTGGTTAAGAAGGCATTTGGGATACTTGCCTTTATTTTAAGGCATTAAACACAAAAGCAGAGAGGTTATGATGGAGCTGATATTAGGAGCAGGAGTTTTTGAGGGAAATTAAGGAAAACTGTTTTCACCCAGAGGGTTGTAGGTATTCTAAACAGATTGCCTGAAAAGGGTGGTAGAGGCATGAACCCACAAGACATTTAAGGAGTTAGATGAGCACATAAAATGTCATTGCATGCAAGGCTATGGGCCAAGTGCTGGAAAATAGGATTAGAATAAATGGATGTTCGATGACTGGCACAGACATGATGGGCCAAGGGATCTCTTTACCATGCTTAAAAGCTCCATGACTCCCAGATACCACATCATATTGCATCAAGTGTGTATAGACATTTATAGCTTGCATATTATAGAGGGATGAGCTTCTGACCTCATATTGGTGACACCAATTATTCCCAACTTCATAATGTTACACAATTTCATCAGCTTCATGGGCTGCTGAAATCTCCATTCATGTCTTCATCATCTCTAGACTTGATGGTTCAACATATTGGCTACTCTTCTACATTTATTCTACTCTTCAAAAGTGTGACGTCATCCAGAACTCATCAACCTATTTCTTAACTTGCAACAAGCCCTGTATTCAACAATTTACATTTCTTCTGGTCAAAAATAATTTTGACTTTAAGATTCTTATCCTCATTTTCAAACTCCTCCATAGCCATTCCTTTATTCTTTCACAGGATGTGAGTGTTGCTGGCTAGGCAGCATTTATTGCCCATCCCTGGTTGCCTGAAGGGCAGGTAAGAGTCAACCACATTGCTGTGGATCTGGAGTCACATGTAGGCCAGACCAGGTAAGGATGGCAGTTTCCTTCCCTAAAGGCTATTAGTGAACTAGATGGGTTTTTCCCAGCAATCAACAATGGATTCACAGTCATTATTAGAGTCTTAATTCCACATATTTATTGAATTCAAATTTCACCATCTGCCATGGCAGGATTTGAACCCAGGTCCCTAGAACATTATCTGGATCTCTGAATTAACTATCCAGCAATAATACCACTCGGCCAACACTTCCCCTCCAACTTACGTTTGCCGTATCAGCCACCGCCAGCAATGATTTGGGTATTGTGTTGCCATTAATTCTCATTTCTACTCTTCTAAAACACACTTGTCTTAATAACAAGATTTAAGTGCTAACATGGACACAAGTTATATTGGCTATTTAGACATAATTACTAAGGCTATCAAAGCATGACACATCTGACTTCATCTTGATTTAGAGTTAGACTTTTTAATGCTTTAAATTCTCTCTGACTTCATCACTAATGCAGTTTTCAAACTGAAACCTTTCACAATCATTACCTTATAGCCACTAGCCACAACCCTCTTAGATATCTGCTGTAATTCTGGTCTGCTGCGCATTCTGCATTACATTGTCATTGATGGCTGTGCTTTTAGTTGCCTCAGTCCTCGGCTCTGGTATTCTATCCCTCCACCTCTCCAACTGACTTTCATCCTTTTAAGACACTCCTTAAAACCTGCCCCATTATCCAAGCTTTTGGTCATCAAGCCTACCAGCTACATATGGGGCTCAGTGTGATACTTGGTTCTTTAATGCTCCTGTGAAGTGCCTTGGGACATTTCAGTGCATTAAAGACACTATATAAATAGTGATAGATTAAGTCACATCAGACTCGTAACATTAACTTTGTTGTTGTTTCCACAGAAGCTGCCAGACCTACCTGAGGTTTTCCAGCACCTTCTGTTTTTATGCTATATGAATATAAATTATTTTTATCTTGTAGGTGCACGTCATTGCCTCTTCATTAATAAGCCCTACATTTTTCGAAATAATTTCGTTATTTACTATAGTGGTAAATATTAAAGAGAGAAAAAGTAATCAAAGAATTAGCCATGTTAATCATCAGCCTCAATGACTCTTCACTTCATTACTGATAAATCATCACTTTGCTTAATTATTTGTAATTCAAATTTTGCATGTTGATTCAAATCTCATCCGTGCACTCCTGTGATGTATGTGCAGATGTCAATGAGTCGCTGCACTTAATGCAGTTGGAATGAGTATTTAATTTGAAGTTGACAAAAAAAAAGCAGGGCTGTGAGTCTATAGGTCATATTGTGGGTTTGCTCTGGTGATACAGAGAAAGACTTGATCAACTCTCGATGACTGACATTAGATCATGCGTTGCTGTGACAGGAGATCTAATATTATCTATTATTAGTCACAACCACCTTCGATGTTAAGGGTTTCCTAATATATTGAGCTGTTGGAAGTATGACCTGATAACTACACAATAAGGGTGACCAAGCATCTTTGACTTAAATGAACAGGGAATGAAGCTGTTCATCTCTTTGAGCAATCAGATTGAAAGATTGTAAAGTTAACAATGTAAGGACTGAGAAACAAGTGCATATTGCAAAGAGCGAATTCTAAATTACATCGCGTACCCAAAGGAAAGAAGTCAGGAAGGAAAAGTTCAAAATTATTTAAGATTTTACAATCTTGCTTCTTCTGAAATTTCCAATGAAATCTGAAATGTATCAAATGTGATAGATTTTTGCTGGAGCTGATGTGAAGTGGAAACTTTTGCTAATTTCACAATGTCTAAGATCTTCCGGACCCAGCTTGTTAGTAGAGTGGATAAACAACCCAAAATGCGCTCAGAACCCTGCTAAAGTCCTAATGTGCTGTCCTTTGTGGATACTGCCTCTGCAAAAGACTCCAGTTGTGAACTATATTCAGAGACATCAAATAGCTTCTCACTACTTATCATAGAATCATAGAATCCCTACAGTGTGGAAACAGGCTCTTCAGCCCAACAAGTCCACAATGACACCCAGAGCATCCCATCCAGACCCATCCCCCTATAACCTTCACACCCCTGAACACTACGGGCAATTTAGCATGGCCAATCCACCTAGCCTGCACATCTTTGGACTGTGGGAGGAAACCAGAGCACCCGGAGGAAACCCACACAGATACGGGGAGAATGTGCAAACTCCACACAGACAGTTGCCCGACTGTGGAATCAAACCTGGGTCCCTGGCGCTGAGGCTTATCCAGGAATTGTTATCCTGCATTTAAAATGTTGTCTACTTCCTTGGGTAACTCAAGAACTGAATTCCAAGTCACGCACACTAACGCCCCCACCAACACCCCATCCCATCCCACAACCATGCTCCTGACCACCTAGTGTACCCCTCACACAAGGAGAGGCAATGGCCAAGGGGTATTGTTGCTGGACTGTTAATTCAGAGACCCAGATAACATTCTGGAGACCCAGGATTGAATCCTGCCTCAGCAGATGGTGGAATTTGAATTCAATAAAATATCTGGAATTAAGAATCTAATGACGACCATGAATCCATTGTCAATTATTCACTATTGTGCTTTAAGGAAAGAAACTGCCATCCTTACCTGGTCAGGCTGACATGTGACTCCAGACCCACAGCAATCTGGTTGACTGTTAGCTGCCCTCTGGACAATTAGGGATGGTCAATAAATGCTGACTAGCCAGTGATGCCCTCATCCTGTGAATGAATAAAAGACATGATCATTACCTTCCTCCAGATTCAACTTGATTGAACCACTCTCCAAATCACATGAACCTCTGACCACCAAACTAACCCCTACATCCAACATAACGAGCCTCCAAGCCTACCTGTCTCTGCCACCCTGACCATACCTGACTACTCACACCACCCAACCTCTCCCTCTAACCCGCCTGATCCAATCCAGCTGAACCCCTTGACCCACTTACCTGCTCCACTAAACCCTGCCTCTCACCAGCTTCATACACCTGCCACCCTACACATTCACTACCATCATTCTAGAATTTTAAACTGATTTTGCAGTAGCTACTGCCATTAAAAAGTGGGTGCATTTAGTTTGCCCTCTAACACTGCAGTGCTATGATCAGCCATTTCAATGGACTCTGCACTCACATTTCTAGGGAAGCCAGGCTATGTGACCTGGCAAGAAATGTCGAGCAAATTTGGTGTCTGAAAATTTCCTGCATGCAGCAATTCGATGATGATTGCTACACAGCAGAAGATTCAGACCAAAGGTAAAGGCCTAGATTCTGTTGTTAGTAAAAGAACACTCTGCTTTCAGACTTCTCATCTTTTAAACGAGTGACTTGCTGTCAGTAGGCATCTGGTACGATGTGACAACCTCTGAGGGGATCTGTGGTACATGTGAGAAGGACAAGCAGTAGTGAGGCTCTTCAACCAATCAGATTGAATAATCCTCACTGAGGTACCTAAAGACCCACTTCTAAATGTGGGTGGTTTTTGAGTGGGATTGGATCGGGTCCACAGAACTATGAAGGAGAATTAAACCATCGTACAGAGAGTGAAAGGAAAGGTGGGATTAAAAAGAAAGATAAAATGTCAGAAAGATGCAAAACATTTGTTTTAAATTTCCAACAATGCGCAAATTTTGGAAGAGTAAAGCTTTGCACCCGAAAAATCAAATTTTCTGTAATGTAGGTGTTCAAAAGCAATTATAATTCATCATGTCATTAAAATTCATTTATGCTTGAGCGCACCAGCCTAATATTTCTGTATGTTTATTGCTTATTAATGGGTAAGGACAACAACATCATGCACTTACATGGATTTCAATGCTAGTTCTATTACTGAGGGACTGGTAAATCACCAGTTATGGAAGAACAGAAGCAGTAAAGCCAAGGCAGCAAATTCCTGCATTCAGTATTAATTATATGGGTGTTGATATTTGACATCCACGGTTTGACGTATGATTCACTCCATGATAATGGTGCGTACCAATTGCCTCACTGTTATTCTCAACACAAAATAACAATATTCAATGACTTTGGAGAATACCTACACTTAAATCTATTCCTCCTTCTGCATTTTCTGCAGAAGATTGTATGGCAGGTGGCTTCAACTGTTAAGTGTAGTGTGTTGTTATTAACTTTATTGGGATTTATTTGTGTTCAGGCTGTTCATTGGAGTTGGTGGTGGAATATGAACCACGGCTGTCATTAAAAAGAATGAACTGAAATTGATCATTGCTGTCTAGTTTTTGCATTTGTCGACCATGTGGTTGCGTTTATTCAGATACTGTATCCTTTATATCTTGCAGTTTCTTTTGAAGGCATAAATGTATTATTTTTCCATGGGTATCAAATGCCGTTCCTCGAGCCAGGTCATGTTGCCAGTCCTCATATGGTTGCAAAGCTGCTGAATGTTTTTGTAAAATGTCAAGTACTGTTCTTTGCTCCTCTGCCAACATCATTTGAATCTACTGCCAGTGGTTTTCCAAGTGAATCCGCCTTTCCCACTAGTCTTCAGTCACCATCATTCTTAGAGGTTTTGCCATTGATTGTCAACAAATTATAAACTACCTGAATGGTATATATCTTGTTCCTTTGTCCTGGTTGTGCCTGAGCTCATGTGTGTCAGATTCCTACTTACTGTATGTTACTGAAAATAAAATCACGTTATTACAATTTTACATCTTGCACTCATCAGAACAAACAGAAGAATACCAAATTGCAAACAATTTATCGGCAGGCAAGAGCTGTGCTTACTGGTGGCGAACTGAGTCTGATGGCCATGGAAAAGGCAACTGAGAAGTATAGGCTTCCCAAGCTCTCAGGTGACCTGAAATAGGGCACAATGCTTTAACTATTCCTTTCACTTTCAGAAAATGGGTCCACAATTGTGAACATGTGTCACATCTAGCAAATGTAAGTAAATACTAGTTACAAACCCAACTGATCGTGCACTTAGTGTTGTTTGAGGGTTTATATTTGCATTTGAAGCAATTCAGAAGAAGGTGCATGTCACTGATTCTTCAAGTGAAAGGCTTATCTGACGAGGTAAGATTGGACTGGTAGAATCATTGCACTTTAAAAGCCTCAGAAGTGATCTTATTGAAACATATAAAACATTCAGAGCCCTACAGGGTCGATACTGGGAAAATATTTCTTCTAGTGGTGGAATCTAGATAGGTGGAGAGGAGGCAGACAAGTCAAAGAGGCGGGGATGGAGCCAGTAAAGGTGAGTGTAGGTGGGGAGGTAGGGAGGAGATAGGTCAGTCCAGGGAGGACCGACAGGTCAAGGGGGCGGGATGAGGTTAGTAGATAGGAGATGGGGGTGGGGCTTGAGGTGGGAGGAGGGGATAGGTGAGAGGAAGGACAGGTTAGGGAGGCGGGGACGAGCTGGGCTAGTTTTGGGATGTGGTTGGGGGAGGGGAGATTTTGAAGCTCGTGAAATCCACATTGATACCATTGGGCTGCAGGGTTCCCAGGCTGAATATGATTTGCTGTTCCTGCAGCCTTCAAGTGGCATCATTGTGGCATTGCAGGAGGCCCAGGATGGACATGTCGTCTGAGGAATGGGAGGGGGAGTTGAAATGGTTCGCAACTGGGAGGTGCAGTTGTTTGTTGCGAACTGAGCGCAGGTGTTCTGCAAAGCGGTCCCCAAGCCTCCGCTTGGTTTTCCCGATGTAGAGGAGGCCACAACGGGTACAGCGGATGCAGTATACCACATTGGCAGATGTGCAGGTGAACATCTGCTTGATGTGGAAAGTCTTCTTGGGGCCTGGGATGGGGGTGAGGGAGGAGGTGTGGGGGCAGGTGTAGCACTTCCTGCGGTTGCAGGGAAAAGTGCCGGGTGTGGTGGAGCTGGAGAGGAGTGTGCAGCGGACAAGGGAGTCACAGTGGGAGTGGTCCCTCCGGAAAGCAGACAAGGGTGGGGAGGGAAAAATGTCTTTGGTGGTGGGGTTGGATTGCAGATGGCGGAAGTGTCGGAGGATGATGTGTTGGATCTGGAGGTTGGTGGGGTGGTATGTGAGGATGAGGGGGGATTCTTTTTTGGCTATTATTGCGGGGACGGGGTGTGAGGAATGAGTTGCGGGAAATGCGGGAGACATGGTCGAGGGCGTTCTCGACCACTGCAGGGGGGATGTTGCGGTCCTTGAAGAATGTGGACATTTGAGATGTACGGGAGTGGAATGTCTCATCCTGGGAGCAGATGCGGCGAAGGCGAAGGAATTGGGAATAGGGAATGGCATTTTTACAGGAAGGTGGGTGGGAGGAGGTGTATTCCAGGTGGCTGTGGGAGTCAGTGGGCTTGAAATGGACATCGGTTTCTAGGTGGTTACCCGAGATGGAGACCGAGAGGTCCAGGAAGGAGAGAGAAGTGTTGGAGATGGTCCAGGTGAACTTCAGGTTGGGGTGGAAGGTGTTGG
>JAHRHZ010000069.1:10112561-10139851 GCA_024137785.1 Ginglymostoma cirratum | reverse complement strand
GACGTTTCGGGCCTAAACCCTTCATCAGAAATGATTTCTGATGAAGGGTTTAGGCCTGAAATGTCAAGTTTTCCTGCTCCTATGATGCTGCTTGACCTGCTGTGTTCATCCAGCCCCATGCTTGTTATCTCGGATTCTCCAGCATCTGCAGTACCTTTTATCTCCTATAGGAATGGTATTCATCTTGCATGCAAAGTCAAAATACACCTGGAACAAAAACAGAAGTTGCTGGAAAAGCTCAGCAGGTCTGGCAGTGTCTCAAAGAAAAAAATAATCAGAGTTAACATTTTGGGTCTGGTAACACTTCCTCGGAGCTGATGGTAGCTAGCAAAATGTTGGTTTATATGCAGAAAATAGGGAGGGGGACGGGGTACGATGTAAACAATAGGATAAAACATAGAGCCCAAAAAGAGAGAAGAGCAGTTGGATAGACAAAGGAGTTGATAACGATCTGGCTAGGAGGGTGAATAGCTGTTACTGGGGAAGGTTAGTGACTAACAATAGGTAGTGTGTGGTGGCAGGGTATGTGATAACAAGGGTTCGTATGTGGGGTAGGGGGCTAGGACATGGGAGAGTTAAGGCCCTAAAATTATTGAACTCGATATTGAGTCCAGAGGGCTGCAGGGTCATCAAGTGGAAACTGAGGTGTTGTTCTTCCAGCTTGTGCTGAGTTTCACTGGAAACACTGCAGCAAACCAGAGACAGAGATTTTGGCGAGGGAATAGGGTAGTGTGTTAAACTGGCAACGGGAAACTCAGGGTGTTTTTTGCAAGCCTTAACTCCCCCATGTCCCAGGCCCCTGCCCTCCACACCAAGCCTCGTTATCACATACCCTGTTTTATGCTATCGTTTAATCCCCACCCACTCCCCCTCCCTGCATATAAACCATTTTCCTAGCTACCGTCAGTTCTGAGGAAGGGTCACCGGACCCAAAACATTAACTCTGATATTTTCTTCACAGATGCTGCCAGACCTGCGGAGCTTTTCGTGCAACTTCTGTTTTTGCTCCTGATTTACAGCATCCGCAGTTCTTTCGATTTCCAATTACACCAATTGCCTTGGGATCACCATCAAGCCACTTGCCTGCAGAATTTATATTTGCTTCAGAAAGTCATCTGTAAACAGAGCTATAAAAACTGCTTCAGATGTACTCTCTGTAGCTTGTCTAGGACTGTTGTTCGATGATTTACACATGCTGCTTGTAAATCAAAGAAACTTATGGGCAGATAATGTTGTTAGCTGAAATAGTGACAGCACGTTACAGCATTTGAGGAAAACAACAACAATATAATTTAGCTGGCAGGCCATTCATCTGTTGCTTTATCATCAAAGATTACAGCTCTTTTCTCGATATTGGCTTCCCCTGCTCCCACCATTTGGGTTGCTTGACAACAATACATGAACATGGAGACCTTGAGCTCCAGGTCACTTTCCTTGTACTGAAGATCAATCAGCCATAGTGATACTGTAAGAGACAGAGATGATCTGTCATTCCTGTATCTAAATACTACTGACGGTTCCAGGAACAGATGAAAGCCATGTGAAAATTCTTTGTGGACTGTTAATAAGCAGGCCTCAATAAATGATGCTGGCTAGTAGATACTGGGCAATTGTGTCCTTGGCAGACGAGGCTTTGCTATTCCTTATCACTTAATTCCTTTGTTTCACAGCCTTTCAATCCATCCCTCCCCTCATGTAACACACTGGCTCATAATGCAGCCAATTATACGGACGGCATGGAAATCCTGTATTCTTTTACCTTAGTGGGCAGTGACTCCAATGGGCCATTGCACAATGAGGTTATTATGATAGAACACAATTTATCCTTTCATGATAATGTTCATGTGCCCATGCAGCAGGTGCCCTTGGACAGCAGTGCAGAGTTGGATCTTTGATTTTGTTTTTCGCTTCCTTACTTTCTATCAAATTTCAATTCAAACCAGGCACTCCTAAGTTTGCAACTGAACAGGAATGATGGCTAAAGGAAAATCCTCTGATCATGAGGCAAACCTGCAATGTGTCATTTCCACATCACAAGGGGAATGGTTGGTGTAGGGGCTGTGATGGTATCAGGGTCCTTGCTCATCTTTATAGTGACTGAAAACAGGGCATAAGCAGCTGAGATGTCAGTATTGACATTGGCATAACTGATTCCAACAACTCTTTCCACAGTTAAACATCAAGGTGTCACCTGAGATGTACAATCGCTCTGTGCCGGAAGTCACTGTTATATTCTGACCTTTGTTGGATTGCTCACACTGTATTTCGTGGCTTTCATCCCTATATGAAGCATATGTCCAATCACATAGGAATAAAAAGCCATAGAACACAATGGAGATAAATCACGACAATGGTGAATCTGCACATACCTTTGTTGACTTGGCACAATTATCACAGGGGGCCATTGTAGAAATAGCTTAAAATTAGCTTACATATCACAGCAAGACAAATCTGAGCCTAAGGTCTGTAAGCCTCAATCTTGAATAATCCAATTGTCAGGCATTATTATCCACAGTAATAATAACTAAACAAATTATGTGTACAGAGTGTCTTTAATGTAAATAAAAAGGCAAGGCACTTTACAGAACCAGCATGAAACAAAAATTAATCTAAGACACTTAAGGAGATACTAGCACAGATGACAAAAAATCCATCACCAAGACCAAGGTTTGAGTCTTCAAAGGAAGAAATCAAGATAGAGAGGCAGGGAGGTGTGGGGAAGAAATCTCAAGAGTTTGGGACTGAGGCAACTGAAGGCACAATTGCAAATAGAGAAACATGCAAAATTGGGGATGCACAGGAGGCCAGAATTAAGGATACTATGGATAACAGATAATATAGAGTTAGTGTGGCTGGAGAATATTATAGGGAAAAGGAAGGACTAGGTCCAGGAGGTACTCGAAAACCGAGATAACAAATTTTGAAATCAAGTCATTGCTTGACTGGAAAGTAATATTGGTTAGTGAGTGCAGGGATGGTAAGGGAATGGGAGGGGATGCAAGTCAAGATGTGAAGACACAGATTACAGTTTTCTGGATGACCTCAAGCATGTGGGAAACCTGCCATGAGTGGACTGAAATGGTTGATTCTAGAGGCAACAAAGACAGGGAGATAGGTTGGGCAGCAATTGAGATAAGAATGGGTAAAGTCAGCCATGAGGTGGAGATGTGGAAGTAAAAGGCTATAACAATGGAACATACGAGGTCAGAAGTTCAACCCAGCATCAAATGAAACCAAGAGTGGGATCAAATGGGATCATCTCAGACTGTTGCCAGGGAGATAGGTGGCCATGATTGTTAGGGAATTGAGTTTAGAGTTGAACTGAAGACAATGGCTTCAGCCTTCTCAATACTCAGTTGGAGGAAATTTCAATCTATCCAGTATGGATGTTGGAGAAGCAGTTCCATAATTCAGAAACAGCCAATGAATCAAGAGAGGTGGAAATGAGGTACAACTGGGAGTCAATGCACACGTTAAAAAAAAACGCTTTGCTTTTGGAAGAAGTCACTGAAGGGACAGTATATTAATGAGAAATAGGATAGATCCTTGAAATAATGGTGCTACAGCAGGAAGATAAGCCCTAGCAAGTGACTCTGGCTACAGGTCACGAGTTCATAACTGAATCAGGTGGCAGCAGTTCTATGTAGCTGGATGAGAGCAGAGAATTATTGAAGAAAATGTTGTGGGTAACAACGTTAAAGATCACAGGCATGCTATGAAGGATGTGGACAGAAAATTTACAATTGTCATAGAAATACAGCATGTCATTTGTGTTTTAATAAGAACTCTTCCAATTCTGTGGCAGGGCTGGAACCTTAAATCAGACCGATTCAAATGTAGAATTCCTATGTTGATTTGGGAGACCAATATGGTATAGGACTTTGGAGAAGAAAACAAGATTGAGGGGACTGAGATGGTGGGATCAAGGAGAGGAGAGGGGTGATGACAGCACTTTTAAAATGTGACAGGGTTGATATCTAAAGAGAGACAACTATTTACAACATCAGCTAACATAGGGACTAGGTAGAGGTACTGTATGAACCACAGTTTAGGGGTAAAAGGATATGGGAAGAGGAGGTGGATCTCGTCAATGTGATGACCTAAGGAACGACATGAAGGGAGCTCAGAGAGAAACTAGAGAAAGATTCAAATTCACGGTTAGGGCAGGGGACAGAGTTACAGGGATGTTTGGCCAAGTGGACGAGTGGAAGGAAGGGATGATGTAGAAGCAGCTGATTAGATGGACTTGACCTTCATGACAAATATACTCATGAATTCCTTGCACTTAATGTTGAAGATGAAGACGAAGGAAATTGACAAAAGCTGCTTAAGAGGATGGTTTTCTGGAGAGAGAAGAATGTAGGGCTCATCTTTGCATTCCAGGATGACGTGAGAATAGTGAGCATTAATCCATTAAACTTGCATACATGTGTTTATAAAAGCATGGTTTAACCAGACATTCAGATTAGAACTGAAATGAGTATTGTCAGGTTTTGTTTCAGATTCTTGTTTGCAACAAGGTTACATGAAAAATGATCATTCATCTATAACAAACCTGCATCATGACTGATGTTTGCTGGGAAAATGAGGCAAACAGACTCTTAAAATTGAAGTTTACTGCAACTGTTGAAGATGTTTGGAAATTTCTCAACTATTTTCCATCCCAAGTGCTGGACTTCTATGGACATTCACTCTAGAGGGAAAAGAAAATATCGGCTATGAAATGGATATTTGCTTTCTTGTTTGAAAAAAAAAAATTACTTTGATTGGTCTCTTCTCTTCATGGAGCCAGGCAGAAAGTGCTTTCCTGCTGTTGATTCCTTGTATTTGTGAGTCACCTGAGAGTGATCTCCATTTTGTGTTTTCTTTGTGAGGAAATGTGACGAATTCCACTTTCTGCATACCTACTGCACAATGTGTCAGTGGCTAGAGTGAAGTCAGAGAAATAATGGTCCTGAATTTTAACTTGTACTGGTCTTTAAAGCAGCATCATTCATTAAACCCATTCGGCTGCTTTGTACCTAATGGGATACGAGTCAGATATGGTAATATCAAACTGCTTTATTTGGACTTAGCCTTGTACAATGTGCTGAAGATTCAACTTGTGTAATGAGTTAAGTTCAACACATTTCCTTCAGCTGTATGTATGAGTGAAAAGTCCATTTAATGAAAAATACTGTTCAGGTATTTGTTCGCCATCAGTAAGCAATCCATCACTAACAGTACTGGAGATCACTTCTCATGTCTTCACTGACAAATGCTAACGCTAGCCTGAGCGGGCAGATGATCAAATGAGGATTTCATTTTGACACTTCCTTCCAGACCTATATTGGCTCTTGAACTGCAAGCTCCCGATGCACCAGTTTAATATTTGATGGCAGATTCAACAATGAGATTTAGATCCCATACTGGTCTTCCAGAGAATTGTAATCTTCCATGTATATGCAGAGATCTATACCAGGGAAGTCTGAATCCTCTAAAATAAATTCTTATGCATGTGTGAGAGATGCTAACTGCCAGAGACTGCATTCAAAAGGAAAGGTTCTGCAAAGCAACAATGGGGGACTTAGGCATCGCTTATGCTGAAGAGGGCTTACTGTGGAATTAGAGCTATTCGAGTTGGCAGGTAATCACGCTGCTGTCATTGCAACATTTTTGATTGAAGGCATTCTATCTACAACATCAGAGTTGAACCCAGCAAAAGAAGGGCAAGCAGTGAAGGAGACGGACTACCGTAGGCTACTGTACTGAAGCAGTGAAGTTTCTCAGTGTTTAAGAAGATGAAATGCCAGGTCCAACTTGGAGAAGAGGAGGGCTACTCCACTTATCCTCTCCACTGGGCAATTCAATGATATACTGCTACTACCTGAAGCCCTGTAGTAACCTTCTGCATGGCAACCTGACAGAGCAGTAAAGAGGGGCATAGATACGGGAAATCCAGGGTTTGACTCACAATGAGTGATGTTAGGGAAAGAAAGAGTGAGCATGGCAGTGCGATGACAATAGTCAATCCTATTGAAAATCTCTCTAGCGCTATGGAGGAGGTTTCGACCTAGATTTCTTCTATGTAATAGTGGGGTGTCTGAGTGATTAAGTAAAACAGTAAAAACTGGATGGCATAGGGGTAAACAAGAGATCATGAATTCAATTTCCGCCAAGGCAAACTGCAACACTGATTCCAACAATTCTGGTAATTTGTGGAGTGACAACAGGTAAAAGCAACAGTGAAGGCTGCCAGAGTTTGAAATCACCCAACTGGTTCATTAGCATCTCTACTGTGCCACCTTGATCACGTTAATATTCTCTGAAATAACCTGCAAAAATGGTCAGTCACCAAAGCAACCAAGGATTGGCAATAAATGCAAGCTTGCCAGCAGTGCCCATATAACAGGCACTTTTTTTTTTTAAACAAAGAACTTCAAAGAGCTGGATGAACAGTCTGGTCCAACAGCTCACCAAGATTCATGTGATATTGTTAGAATTGCCCAAGGACTGTCACAAATGCAGGAATTGGTGTTGAATTCCACCGATAAGGCGAGGTGCAAAGTTGACAGCTAGAACAGAGTTTCTGCAACAGTTCATTTTGCTGCTAATGAACTCTGTGTGCATGATTCCCACCGGTGAACCTGGACAATGGCTGATCTAATGGATTTGCAAGCAGTTTGCACATATCCCTGCTGTGCTCACTAACAGGACAACAGCTCTCGCCTGACAGTCTCAGTGATTGTTGCATTAATTTATTCCAGTCCATCCCTGTACTTTATAGCAAGCCAGCATGTCGTGCCTTTTTAGCAGGTGGAACAACCATTGGGAAGTAAGAGAAAATAGTTTAATAGAAACAGGTAAAACTGATGTGATGAGTTTAGAACATGCTGTGGAGTCACTACGCTTTCTCAGATCATTATCTGCACTTACCATCTTACTTACCTTTCTCAATGCAAGTCGAGAGAGTTATTTTCAGCCATTGCAAAATGCCTTCTTTTCCCACCAGCACCATTTTGGATTCGGATTATGATGTTGAAAAGAGTTTATGCTCGTTTATCTTCTGAGTTGTTATGGTCTAATTCCAGAATGCCCATCATTTCCAGCAAGCCAGGAATGAATTGATGATTTAGGTGTTTTATGTATTTTAAAGAAAATCTTAACATACAGACAGGGGTGTGATTGTGAATCGGGGTCAGATTAATCATATATGAACAAGGGAAAGTGCTGCCAATTGCAGGGCATGTGCTGATCCCACATCTGTGCATCAATGTTGCCAGCAAAGATGGGAAAGATTTTCTGCACGCTGAGATTGTTTGGTACAACTAATCCACACTAGTAGTTGCCTTTCATACAAGAAAACAATCCTAATATATTTAGTTACCTTGCTTCCATATTTCTTTAAATCCATTAGGTTAATTTGGCATTGTGTTCAGCATAACGTTGTGGGCCGAAGGGTCCATTCCTATGTTGTACTGTTCTATGTTCTTTTCCTTTAGTAAATTACTTGATGATTCGATCTTGAACATTGACATAGTTGGGAATTCTAACAAGGAGTAAGATTCTGGCAAGGGACGTAGCGATGAAGTGAGGCAAAAAGTGATCGCCAAACCACCAAAATACCCCTCATCGTTACAACCTACCTCTGCTACCTTGCTTAAATTATTTTAACTGGGGCTAGTCCTCAAAAGGCCACAAGATGGCACAAAATAAAAATCTTGTATCTAATTTCAGGTAAGTCAGTTCAGAAGGGCCTTGTGAGAGAAAATAGGGGCAGCTGAGGGCAAGGGAGAAACCTAATCGTTCTTTATGGAACACAGAACTATACCCCAAATTCCCCAGACTCCAGTAACCCTACCTAATATGGCCTTTTCTACGTCCCTGATTGTTGATTCTCAAGTCTCCCACTTGGCAGAATCCTCATTCAAAACACAGTTCAAATCAAAGCCCAGGTCCAGTGATGCCACAGTCTACATTTTTAAAGAAAGATCTGGTCAGGTCCAAGCAAGTGCATTTACCACCTACTCTGAAGGGTAACATGAGAGCCAGACTCTGTGGGCAAATCGTCAGGTTGACTTTAACTGTCTGGCTTGTGCTTGCTTCTGAAGACTAACATGACTCAATTTTGAAAATATTCACTTTTTTTTGCGTTTTGTGATTGATTTTAAAAATCTGCAGTTTCTACAAACTGGCCAAAATAAGCAACCATTTGATACCCCAGCCCTCAGATTTTGTTGACAGCTCAGTGAAACTCTATTGGCTGTTCTCCGTTAAGTCAATTCAAATGCAGACATCTTCACAGCAACATCATTAAAAATGTATCGCACCAAGTCTCTCTTGAATACTCTTCAGCATCTTGCTAAATAGTTTTTCAGTCTTTAATGTGTGAAACTGACAACAGCCCTTAGACTGTTCAAAGTCCTTTCAGCAGCCATCTTTCCCTTGAGGCTCTCAGTATCTACATTAAACTGCTTCTTCTCTTGAATCACTTTCAGGTTCTGACAGGGATTGAGCAATTTTTAATGAGAATCTTACACTTTGAACTAAAAGTTCACAAGAACCCAATTTGTTCAAGTTTGTATTTCAGTTATTGTTTATTCTACATGATTAAATTGTTCTTTCACTTTTGTGAATTATCAAGGGAGGAAAGTCGGTAACGGGGAAAGGAATAACTATATTCAGAACTATGTTGGGAATCCTTTTTTCACCCAATATTATTCCAGCAGCTTCCACGGGGTGATCAATCAACAGAAACTTAACTAAATTGGCCACATGAAATACTGTGACTACAAAGGCAAGTCAGTGGCTTGGAATTCTGCAGCAAGCAATTCTCCTCCTTATTTCCCAAAGCCTGTACTCCATCCACAAGGCATAAGTCAGGAGAGTGACTTGCTGCAATTGTCTGCATAATACTCAAAAGGATTGACACCATTCAACATGAAGTAGCCTATCTGAATGGCACCTAATACCGATGCATAGCAGCAGCAGCAGCAAAGTGTACCATTAATAAGATGCACTACAGCAACTCTCCTTCCACAGCATCTTCCAAAACTGCAACTCTTACTAAGGGCAGCACTTGCAAGTTCCCCTCCAAGCCATTCACCATCTGAACTTGGAACAATAATGGTCTTCCTTCACTGTCGCTACCACATGGACTGCAGCAGTTGAAGGCAGCAGCTCACTACCACCTTCTCAAAGGGGATTTGGAATGGGCAATGAATGCTGGCCCTTCCAGTGACGATCACATCACATGAAAGAATTTTGAAAAAAGCCAAACCTCATTAACAACATACTGATGTTTGGACTTAGTAGTTGATGCTGTCAGAAGCAGTAGTTCCAGCAGAAGATTTGTCAATTGAACAAGAGCACAAGGGATTAGTAGTTTGGCAGAAGTGCAACACTTCCTCAGAAATCAGGATTGTTGGGTGAATGAGGTGGATCAGGGTCATAGCATAACTCTTGGAGCTAGTTTTTAAGCTCCCACCCTGTGTCTTAACTGATATTGCTGAACCCAATGCACACAGGACAGTCACAACATGGAGGGAAGGATTACATTTTGTCAGTCTGGGTCAGATATATGACTGGCAGAATGCCCATATCTATCCCACTGAACCACAAACAGCTCCTCCAACAGACTTTGATGGTCTAATGTTCACTCCACTACTTTAAAAAATTTCCAAGGTCCATCTCTGGTAAGTGCTCAGATACGAAAATAGAGTTTATACATTAATAGGACCACTATGATTAGGTTCAGTCTCCTCAAAGGGCATTTACTTTTAATTCATTCTCAGAATGTGGATGTTGTTGACCAGGGCAGCATATCCTGCCCATCCTTAATTGACATTGCAAGGTAGCAATGAGCTATTTTTGAGCCACTTAATGGGTAGGGCCACTAACAGTGTGGCAAGGAAGGGAATTCCAAGATTTTCACCCAGTGTCAGTGAAGGTACACGACATAGTTCGAAATCAGAGCTTGCAGGTCATGGAATTCCATGTGTCTGCTGCTGTCGGTCATCCAGACGATGGAGATCATGGGCTTGGAAAATGCAATTGAAGGAGTACTGTGCATTACTGCAAGACATCTCGTAGACATTACACACTGCTGTCACTGTGTCAGTGGTGAAGGGAGTGCAAGGTGAAAGTGTTAGTTGGTGTGCCAGTCAAGCAGTTTGTTCTGTATGGAGTCAAGCCTCTTGAAGGTTGTTGGAGCTACACTCATTCACGCAAGAAGAGGCAACTCCACCGGGCCCCCAACTTGTTCCTTGTACAGGGTCTGAGGAACCAGGTTGAGGTAGTTACTGCAGAATTCCTAGCCTCTGACCTGCCCTCGTAGCTATATAATTGATATGATTGATCCAGTACAAGTCTGACCAATAGAAAAACCACAAAATGATACTTGTGGGGATTCAGTGATGGTAATACCATTGAATGTTAAGGGGCAATGGTTAGATTCTTTCTTATTGGAGATGACCATTTACTGGCACTTGGTGTGGCTCAAAATTTATTTGCCACTTATCAGCCCACGCCTGGATATTGTTACATTTTGGAACTAACTGACTCAGGAAATGAGAATTGCGAATGGTATTGAACATTGAACAATAATCAATAATCATCCCCTCACTGACACTATGATGAAGGGTAGGTTATTGATGAACCAAAAAGGTGGTTGGACCGAGGACACTAAAGTGAGGAACTCCAGCAGAGACGCCTTCTGGCCAAAATGATAACTCCAACAACCACAATCTTTTTTTTTTAAATTGTGGGTATGACTCCAAATCAGTGTGAGCTGTTCTTTCTGCACAGCTGCACTTGGGGTTTGTCTGAATCGGTTCTCAATGTGTTTACATGGGCTTTCTTGATAATTAGTTATGTTGATGTGGATATTTTTATGGCATGACACAGCTGTTGTTGGAGGCACACATTTTGTACTATAGCAGCGGCAGCAGATAATAAGACCAGAGAATGCCACAGTGTCAATGACATTTTACAGCCCTCAACATCTCCCTAGGTGCAAGTGCCCACACTTGCATTTGTCATCATTGGGTCAGTGATGCTGCAGATTCGCTCAAAGATGTCTGTAATTTCAAAGCCAAAACGAAAGACAACAAGTAATTTCTTTTTTCGTTGTGGGAAAGGGTCGAGGAAGGAGGAAACAGCTTGAATAACTAGGCAATTTTTAAGATCATAATTATGTTACATGCATATAACAGAATTATCTAGTTGAATCCAAATTACAGTGTTGGGCAAAAGTTCCTATTCATATGGCAACTTTTGAATTTACTAGAAGACAGTGTTCTTTTAAATGGATTCTTAGGACATTCCTCCATTCAAATGTTTCCCTTCTTGCAACAGGCTGCAAATTTTATCTGTAGAATCGACAAATTAAAATAAACCCTTGTCAGTTCTGCCTGTCTTTCTGAATTTAAGTTAAATGCATTTGTGCTGGAAAAATATCCTCTTTGAAGTTGGGAGTGGCAGCAGCCAATCTGTGGGAATCTCTCTCCAGCTGGAAGTTGTCAATCTGTGGAAATTTCTCCAGAGTTGGACAGCTTCTGCTGGCAGTCAGTGGGAATGATCTGAATTAAAACTTGCCAATGTTCAGATGAAAATATCAAACAAATGAAGATAAAAACAATCTTCTGGAAATCAAGCAGCAGTTGTCAGGAGTCGCTGTTAGGTTTCATAATGTTATGGATTAATAGAAGATAATATCTTCTCATTTTAGCATCATTTTACTTAAGTGACCAACAAAGCTAATAAAAGAAACAATTTTGTGGAGAATATTTTGTTTTCAAATAAGCAAATAACTGGCTTCACCTATAGCATCGCAATGTAAAGGGAAGGAGCAGTGAAATATGGCCTGAAGTTATTCTATGGAAATTAAACATATTCCGGTTATTTTTAATCAGTTTCAAGTGCCAACTGAGGCAGCAGAGGAAGGGAATTCAGACTGACACTGGTATGTCACAATGCAATTTCATAGCAAGTCTGATTTAATCAAAGTGCGATCTGAGAGTCTCAGGAGGCTTTCGACAATATCTCCGGCATTCATCTGCACCACTATTTTCCTTCCGTACTTTTGATTTTTTTGAATGCTAACTTATTGGCAACTGGGCATATTTTATATAGCAAGTGTCAACTGTCCATTTGATTGAGGGGCACCGGATCTGAGCCTGAACCAATTCTCATTTAAAATTGACGCACATTCACAGTTTGGGAAGCACTGGGTAGCAATCGACAGCAGGAACCCTGACTGCTTCTCTCCTCCCTAACCCGGAGGCATCTTTGACACACCTTCAACTGAGATCAGATAACTCACTGTAGACAAGGGATCAAGTCTGGCTTCTTGCTGTCTAGTATGGCTTGACTGCTCATTAGATTATCGAATGACCAGAAGGATCCAATGAGTTTGTGTTTTAAGCCTAAAGCACGACTGATCCTTGATCAAGAAACGGGTTATAAATATACATTGAAAACAGTTCACTTACTTTGAAGATTTCTTCAGCAGTAGCTAGGGTTCTTCAGACATTTCACAGACTCAAACTGCGGAACTCGTATTTCAGAGCCATTGACTGTTAAACAGCAGGTCAGGTATGATGTACAGGCATCCGGCTGAAAGCAAATTGAGGGCATCCTCTGCATCACTGATATCTGTAAAAGCAAAAGTATTCCCTCTGCCAATCCAATCAGCTGCCCTTTAAAGTGAATATTTGAAAAACACGAGAATAAATAAGGATGCGTCAGAGTTCAATTCGACACACTCACTCTTTCAACTTGCAGAATGAAGGGCACATGAAAGAAGCATTGTACGTTTTATCTTTGCACCAAGGGACATCCACATTATGTACATATAATGAAGACCAGTGATGCCTGCCATGCATGGCAAAATCAGCAGGCCGCGAACAATATAATTACAGAAACAGAACGATTTGATGATACACAATATATGACAGATTTGCAGTTACTGTCTCCCAGAGATAAAGATAGGGCATGCATTTTATTTCCAATACTTCCCAATCATCCTGTCCCATACTGATATTCAAAGAACCGTCAATCACTTTGGAGCTTGTGACTTTGAGGCTATGACCCTGTTCACAACAAAAAAATGGAACTTTCTCTTGAGACTGTGAACTCCTTTTTAACTGGTTGCTTTCCACAAACCGAGCAAAAACAAATGATTATTATTGCCAACACTTCTTTTAAAAAAAGGTAAATCGCTGTTTGGGAAAGGGAAGGATGACAAAAGTAGGATACTTTTTTGGAAACATTGATTAAGAGGGCAGAATTGGCTCGGTCATTGACAGATGGTCAGAGGCGAATAGCAGAAATGGTCAGAAAGTTCCAGAGCTTTATATAATTGCCTTGAGCATCACATATAATGGTGCTTGGAATGAATGAGCTTGATGGTACAAATAGCTTCTTTCATTTCATACTTTCTTATGACAGACATACAAATTTAGTGTCAGAGCAACAACCTTTTTTTTGTTAAATTCCATATGTTCACTAATCTTTCTTTACAGAGTGACTTGAAAGCTCATTTGAAGTAATGAGGAACAACATTGTCCTGAGTTCTTAATATGTCGTGTGGGTAAGATGCAGGTTGGCACCTATTAATTCCACACAATTCCACGCTTTCTAATTAGCCAGATTGTAAGGAGAAGGTCGGTGCTTCACCACAGAAAAGAAAGAAGGTGGGGGTCCATCACTCACATGTACTCTCTCCAGGCCATCCAGGAAACAGAGAATGACGTTTCTCATTGTTTTAATGAAAAACTGGATTTAATCATCTTTAGAAATCTTTTCATTCACCTCTGGCATCTAAACCAGCTCAGATTACAATCTTAAAAGAAAATCTGGGGAAGATTTTATTCATCGCATTTGCTCATCAGTCTCACTCTTTCCACATTTGGGCATCTAATTATTCTATGTCACTTTTAATTCCAACTTTAAGGATCAATGTATTGTGTCCACCATTTGTTCTGACTGGTATCACTCCATAGTATTATTATCTCAGCTACCAATCCTCTTCTCAACAAATGCTGACAAACTCCCCTTTGGAAGTAACGATTTAACTCCAATTATTTACTTTTCCCACTGTGCAGGAATAAAACTACTCGTACTTTTCATTTCCTACCTTGTGCACTTGTGAGGTTTGCATTTGGACCTTCTGTCTTTTGCCAAGTACAGATGCTAAATAGCAAATTTGTACCTATTGTTAACATCCTATTTACATTTGAGACTTTGACAAACTATCAGTACAGAGAGGTGCATAAGAAACTGGAAGTAAAGAATAGAGTAAATAAATGGAAGTTTCTAAGGTTGTCCAGAATGGAATATTGCCTTGAGATTATATGTTTTGCTAACAATATACTACAGATGTTCCACACTCCAAAGCAATACACAATATTTTTTGCATGTGTTACACTTAGCAGATAATCTCTCATTGGTTCCATCAGCAGGGCTGCAGACATAAATACACTTGTGTAGCACAAATATAGAAAAAAAAAAATCATAGGATCCATACAGTGCAGAAAGAGGCTATTCGTCCCATCAAGTCTGCACCGACCCTCTGAAGAGCATCCTACCCTGACCCTCACCCCCAACCTATCCCTGAACCCTGCACTGACCACAGGCAACTCACCTAGCCTGTACATCCCTGGACACTATGGGGCAACTTAGTATGGCCAATCCACCTAACCTGCACATCTTTGGACTGTGGGAGGAAACCAGAGCATCTGGAGGAAAGCCGCGCAGACACGGGGAGAACGTGCAAACTCCAGAGATAGCCACCCTAGGGTGGAATCAGACCCAGTCCCTGGCACAGTGAGGTAGCAGTGCTAACCACTGACAAAAGAAAGCTATAGTTGTAGACAAAAGCAGTATCTAAACATTGCTCAATTTTTTTTATGGTTGAAGTAGATGTAGGGCAAAATAAACTCAAAGACCTAATGTAATGCTTGGCTGTAATAATATTGAAATTTCTTGTCCTAAGTGTAGCACTTCACATTCCCCAACCCAAAGATCATGAAGATGATGTATCAAGGGTTCTGTGCTGGTGTTTCTCTCATACAGTTTACGTATTAGGGATCAGGATTTGGATTTGAAGCTTCATGTCCTTGTCCAATAATGGGCTTCGACCCCAATTTTAGATGAGTCTCCCTGTTTCCTAATCCATCTTCCATACTCTTAGCAAGCTCCAACCCAACCCCAGATATAACAGTGTGTTATTCTTTCATTTTCATATCAGTCATCCATAATTGCAAACAGACAAATGCATACTTTACTGCACAGCTACTTTATATATCTGTTATCCCTATGCTTAAAGTGGTAACAACTTCAGATGGAACAGGTTAGATTTTAATTCCCTGCAAGTGGATAAGTTTTTGAACAAGTTGAAATTTGGCCCAAGTTACAGATTTTGTCTTTCAGAATTACTCTGGCAAAAGCAGTTTGTGTTGCAGAGGGATTTTGACAGTGACATCACTGTCATTGCTGATGGAAGCATTTGAAGATTGGCACATGTGAAAAATCTCATGCATTCATAAACAGTGGGTGGCTTAAGTGCAACATTTCTTGGAGCTTATTGTTAGCTGTATGTCTAATTCATCTAGTGACAATGCTGTTTACTGGACTAGAGGAAAAAGGCTGGTCAGGATTCCTGTTTCCACGGACAAAGTTCTCTCTTCCCAAGCCCAAGGCTGAGACCAGTCATAATATCCCTGTTCATGCTGCAAATCAGATCAGCTAATTCAGGACAGCAACTGGACCTAGGTCATTCTGCCCAGTACTCTTCACTGCATGTTGCCTTTCTTAGCTCCAACACTGCGGGAGTTTTGAAATTATATTTATAATCGTCAGATAGCTAATTGCAATAATGCTGTTACATATGTCAATCCTTATGGATGCAGGCAGAACCGTTATGAGACAAGGTAAATTCTACAGGCTAAATTCAATAATCCTGTGAACACTGTGGGCGAAACTGCACCAGATGGGATAATGTTTTGGTGATAGAGACACAGCTATTCCATTCTCCAGCCCATGCGAAAGTACTGAATTTGACCTACTAGCTGGAGAGCAGGCAGTGGGTCCTGCCACTTGGACTTGGTTCAGCTCCATTGCTACTGCTGCCAGCTGAACACAGGCCTTTGTGCTGAGTTTCAGTCAAGTAGAAAATGTAAGCAAGGGAAATAAAATGCACCATAATGATCTTCCGCACTGACATGTAGCACCAGGAGAATCAGAGTGAATATTTAAAAGAAAGTAATGACATCATTGGAAAAATAATAGCTGCAACAATCATCACAGTAGAAATGGCAGGATAAAACTTGCATTTTAAAAATTCGGGATAATAATTTTTGTAAAGGCTTTATTAAATTGATATTTGGTGATAAAACATCAAGAGTTTTAATTGCAAAGAATGAAATTATTGAAGTTTGATGGCATTAACATTTGTGGGAATTACATATTATTCCTGTCTGACCTGCAGCATGTTCTCAGAAATGATATCGATAGCTAACAGCTGTTAATTAAGGGAGTGTCATAATGCTGTTCTTTCCTTCCTTTTACATTTCAAGCTTTCTTTTGTCTCCAATTCTAATCTTTTCCCACTTGTAAAGTCTGAGTCCTGCACGAATGGCTCACAACAACCATTCTTCACATGTGAACACATTCTTCTGCATAATCCCTGAAACACCTTGGTAAACTGCAGCACTGCCAACCATACTGTATAGTCGGAGGTTAGCTACCTCATTACAGGCTGAACATCCAATCTCAAATGTATTGGCATTGATATTATATTGCATATGGTGCACTTCAACACTAAATCAGTATGCATACCTGATATTATCACCACTTTCTGTCAGGTTTATGGTGACAATTGAATGGTTAGTGTGAAAAACAGGGTCAGTCCCTGTTATGCTGGACCCTTGTTCATTTCTGGGCATTTCTAAGGTAATAATGATGGAGAGAGGTCACAAACCCCACCTTTTCCATCTAATGTGCACTAACACTTTGTCTCAAGGAGGTGTCAGTATCTCTGTCTATTCACTGCAATTCTGCACTCCACTGTCAGTTGTTCCCTCCCTCCCAATTTCTGATGTTATCCACCATTCAGTCCTTCTCAGATCTTCCCCCCTGTTTTTCCTTGATAGTCCACATTCCATTCTTGTTGTCAGCATCAATGTCTCACGGGGATTTTACAAGTTGCTTTTTCAAGTCACATGTTGGATGACCTCCATGTTTAACTCAGCTGATGAGTGGTAGATTGGGAAATAGTTTGGCTTGTGTTGGCTTTATAAGTGGTATTCCTTGATCCAGAAATCAAAATTGATCTGTGTTACCAATGGTGGTGGACAGAAATCAACACACACCTCTCATCATGAATATTCATTGAGTATTCTTATCGCTGACGCATAACCCAAAGTAAAGAGTTGACTTTATCAACTCATTAATCCTCAAGGAAAGTTCTTATTTGTTTTAGGCTGTTAGGGTTATGTCATCAATGTACTGGATGCTCCTAATGTTATGATAACCAATACTGGTCCCATGATGTTTTGGGAGACCAGAGCTGACTTCTCTCAAAATCTTTTCTCCTTTAGCATTGAAAAATAGTGTGAAAGCAGATATCCTTGTCTGACTCCTTTGCTAAAAAGTGAATGGCTGTGTCCAGTCTCCACACACAGATAGTGTACCTTTCGTCTGTTTCCTGGCATTGGTGTGGAAACTGCAAAAGAAAATATGATCCATGAGATTGATCAAATAAAAGGAACAGTGGCAGTAATACAGTGCCCTGTTCTAAGGATCAGATCCCAATGCAGCAAGTACACAGCAGATTAGATTTTGTTGGGCTAATGAGTGTTTCACACTCCAGTCTGAGAACTGGTTAGAATGCCCTGTCAGGTCCATGCGTGTGTGGCCTGACGAACTGGCCAGAATTGGGTCTTTCCTGCAATTGAGGTTCCTGGCAGAAGTCTCATCCACCGTCAGCAGCTGGCCAACCAGAGAATGGCAGCTCCTCATGCCAACCACCAGGGAATGGTTGTGGCTAGTAGGACTGCACTCAGCCAAGGCTCAGTATTGCAGAGGTAGCCCAGGCTAGAGATGAAGGTGGGATAAGGTTCATAGCCTGGGGTCCTGGAAAAGTGAAGTGGAAGGCCAAAGTCTGGAGGTGGCTTTAAGTATCCGTGACATAATACAGAAGTATGTCAAAGATATAGTGTTTTTAATGCCAATGCCTTTGATTTGATTCATTATGTACAGCTTAAACTCTAAATGGCTATGGAGTACATCATTAAAGTCTTATTCAGAGATTTTACCAACAGACTCTTGGTCACATCAGTATAAAATGAAAATTAGGAGTTTTCGTTTTCCCTTCAATACAAAAGGTATGCTCAAAGGGTTCAGCTGTTGCTACCACTATAACCTAATGTCATATAACTGCCTTTTCGCTTAGCTATCTATAGTTGAGCTATTTATCTCATTCAAGCAAGGCACTATGGCTTTCCCATTAGAAATCCTTCTTTTCTTTCAAAAAAAGTCAAAGGCAGTGGTTGGAGTCCTGTCCGGTGAAGTTGCATTGCAGGTGTATGGCACTGACTGATGTTTTTACAACAAAAGTTACAAAGTCCTGTGATCTTCATTCAACAAATTTGGGACTGGTTTAAAAAAATGCTTGCTATAGTTGCACCACATGCTGGAAACAGATCTTTAGTCCATCTCAATTATATGGTTATCAAGCTGTTAAATTCATCACTATCCTTAGCTTTAATGATTCATTCCAGGTCAACCCTGGAGGCAACTGTAGTGTGTACCCAGCAATAAACCAGATTTATCACATCCTTTGCTACTACTAGTGACTTCACTATGATCCCCATACCCATTCAGTGCCAACAAGGCAAAACAATCCATGTTTACTGAGTGTTAGGATTTACTATGATCCAAGGCATTGATGGTATCCACTTGGTCACATTTGCTCTCTGCATCAATAATTAAATGAACATCACCAGAAACAAATGATACTATTTGAATGTGAGAATTGTTGGTGTCCAGTGCAATACTATGATGCAGTGAATACGTGCATTGACAACTAACACAATACCTTTAAAAATATTTGACTCTTTAATTGGGCAAGACAGGCAGTTGGGAATCTCCTTGAGGTAGTCTTTACCACTTATAACCTAGCCAGTGAAACTAGCATGATTTATCAGTGGCTCAGTCCTGCAAAACTATAACCTAGTTCATTCACCCATCAAAAACATCAATGAACATATTCATGTTGAAAATGCAGTTCAGGTCCTTGAAACTCCCTGAGGTCATATAGAAATATCCATCAGTGAAGTCCCAAGAACTCTGGTGCTGGGATGTGCATTACAATGCTTATATAAAAAAAACAGCATTGAGGCCCTGGAGGATGAAGATCTCTATCAGGACCACAAAAGGAGCAAAAAGTGAAGAAGAATCTGTTAGCAGCTGGCAAAAACAAATCATAGTAATGTCATATGGGAGACCTTCCCTTCACCACCAAATCGAACTTTAATGTGAACAATCATCTATATTTGATCTCTGCAAGTCTAAATGAATGTGTCATCATCTTTTGTTTCCTCAAGTGCATGTCAAAACACATAGCTCCCATTCTGGCTGTCCTTTGTTAGAAATAAAGTTGGCACGTACAAAGTTTTGCTGCAACCATACCAATTTATTCATACCATGTAAGGTAGAGTCTTCAACTCATCCATGCCGACCAGATATCCTAACTGATCTAGTCCCATTTGCCAGCATTTCGCCCATATCCCTCCAAACCCTTCCAATTTATGTGCCCACCCGAATGCCTTTTAAAAGTTGTAACTGTACCAGGCTCCACCTCTTCCTCTGGCATCTCCTTCCATACACACACCACCCTTTGCATGAAAAAGTTGCCCCTTATGTCCCTTTTAAACCTTTTCCCTCTTGCCTTAAGCCTATGCACTCTGGTTTTCCCTACCCTGGGAAAAAGACCTTGACTGTTCACCTTATCCATGCCCCTCGTGATTTTATAAACTTCTAAAAGGTCACCCCTCAGTCTCCAACGCTCCAGGGATAATAGTCCCAGGCTGTTCAGCCTCTTCCTATCGCTCAAACCCCCCCAATGTTGGCAACATCCTTATAAGTCTTTTCTGAACGTGTTTAAGTTTACCGACACCCTTCCTATATAAGGGCAACCAGAATTGTATATAGTATTCTAAAAATGGCCTCACCAATGTCCTGTACAGCCACAATATGACATTCTAACTCCGAAACTCAATTCACTGACCAATGAAGGCAAGCGTGCCAAACGCCTTCGTCACCACCCTGTCTACCTGCAACTCCACTTTCAAGGAACTATGCACCTGCACCCCTAGGTTTCTTTGTTCAGCAACACTCCCCACGACCTTACCATTAAATGTACGTCCTGCCCTGATTCGCCTTTCCAAAATGGAATGCTTTACATTTATCTAAATTGAACTCCACCTGTCACTCCTTGGCCCTTTGGCACATGTGATCAAGGTCTCGCTGTACTCTGAAATAATGTGTCCCACTTGTTCTTAACTCTGGAATTCTAGTTAGTATCAGTATGGATTATTTGAATTCTTGAAACATGTTGATAAAATTCTGCTAATGCCAGGACTGGGTGAGTATTAGATTGAAGTTGTGATGTCAGGTGGTGCTATTTGGCACTAAGGTCACAATTATTTCCTGGCAGCCAAATCCTGAGAAAGACTTGCTGTGGCTTCACCTGTTGTGGCCAACCTCTCACTGTTCCCTTTTCTGTTACATCTGCAAACATCGAAGGAGACTAGTGGGAGAACCCATATGTTCCACTAATCAGAAAGTCAGCAACACTGGCTTGATAATTTCCTGCCATGCCAATATCCGTGGACACCAGAATCATTAAACAAATCAGAGAATATTGATAATACACTTCAGGTACCTGGAGCCAGCATGTGAATGAAATCAGTGAAGCTCTGTGTGCCTCATGTGCTATACCAGTTGCCAAAACCTCTTGAGTGCAGATGTAGCTGTCACCCATCTGACAGCTAAAGGAACCTACAGAAGCAGTCTCTACACATGTGCAAAAAGCAAATCGAATCAATACTGTGTCTGTTCACACAACTTCTATTTAGATATTCCTGCAGGGACTACAGTACACACTCTACAACGGATTGCACTGCTGACAGGTGATTCTCCAATGTGCTGATCATTCAGTTAGTGGCCCTGTACCTGATCCGTAGACCATTATCTGACACAGTTCCCAGTGCTTGCATGGATGTGGTGCTAGCATCATTACTTTGAACTTAGGACAATAGGGCTCTTTGGCCCAAAAGACAACATCTGATCCTTCAGCTCCAGGATGTCTTCCTTCACAAATGTAGCTGCCCTGGCTCAGTAGATATTTGGGCCACAACACACTGTCCTCATCCATTCATAGACATTTCTGGCCTGCTGCTTGGGGAGAATGGAATGATCTGTGCAGTGAAGTGTTGAAATAATGACAGTCTTATGTCTTGCTCATGGTATATAATAACTAACGAAAGGAAACAGGGAGGCAAGTTAGAATAAGGAAGAGGGTGAATATGCCACATTTAGTCAAAGAAGTAACGCGAAGTGTTGATCGTGTGGGTTACACGAGCATCAACATAAGGTAGAATGGGAAAAGAAGCAAAGTATTCTAACAAATGCTCAAAAGGCACATGCCTCTTACCCAACCTCTATGAATCTCAAAAGCCTATGTTCCCATGTTTGCAGGGCTTTCATGTGAATTAGTGGATTAAGGATATGAGAGCTCTCATTGTGGCTGAACACACATCACTTGCATGCATTATCAAGCCTTGAGAAACAATATCAATAGACGCAAATTATCTCTTACTTGCACAACATGGACCAATGCTATGAATTTGTAACATAGTGATGTGGAGTCACAAGTGTACACATATTAAAATACAAGTGGACATACAAATTCAGACACAAGCATACCTTCTCTCACACAAAAAGAAACACACACACACTGCAGTCAATTATAAAAGATGAATGGCGGGAATGGCAGGACTATCATATGTTGAAAGATTGGAGCAACTGGGCTTGTATACACTTGAGTTTAGAAGGATGAGAGGGGATCTGATTGAGACGTATAAGATTAAGGGATTGGACACTCTGGAGGCAGGGAGCATGTTTCCGCTGATGGGTGAGTCCAGAACCAGAGAACACCGTTTAAAAATAAAGGGTAGGCCATTTAGAACAGAGTTGAGGAAAAACTTCTTCACCCAGAGAGTGGTGGATATATGGAATGCTCTGCCCCGGAAGGCAGTGGAGGCCAAGTCTCTGGATACTTTCAAGAAAGAGATGGATAGAGCTCTTATAGATAATGGAATCAAGGGTTATGGGGATAAGGCAGGAACAGGATACTGATTGTGGATGATCAGCCATGATCATAATGAATGGTGGTGCTGGCTCAAAGGGCCGAATGGCCTACTCCTGCATCTATTGTCTATCGTCTATTGTCACTCCTTCTGAAGAAGGGTCTAGGCCCGAAACATCAGCCTTCCAGCTCCTCTGATGCTGCTTGGCCTGCTGTGTTCATCCAGCTCCACACCTTGTTATCTCAGATTCTCCAGAATATGAGCTGCCTCAGGGCATCGTTAGTTAACCTGAAGATCACACAGCAACACCATGCAACATTACTTCGAAGAAATGCTCAATGCATGTCATTCTGAAAGTAGACTGGGAACTCATCTATTCATGATGAGTAGACTGGAAACTCAAATACTCTCTTATTTTACTGGGATCACATCTTGAGGTTTGGAAATGTCACTGCAAGGAAATGCAACAAATAACAGCACTGACGTTGGACAGTAACAGACTATACACATCTGTCAAACAGTGTGGATTGAATTTTTCCCTTAGTCTAACACTTTAAATGGCAGCTGTGTGAATGCAAAAGCAATCTGCTGATCTACGGAGCGGGAAGTTTTCTGATTTGATCCAGAGGGTGACCAACCAGAGACTGGTCTTTGAAAAGAAACCGCTGACAGCAACAGAATCATGAAACAACTGCGTTTATGGAAGCACAAACAATACACAACCACTGACTCAGTGTCTTCTGCAGTCTGGCCTCCTTCTGATAGGAGTCCTGCAGCTGACAGTGATCCTAATCTTACTTGCCAAGAGCATTCCTAGTCATGTACAATAGTAGTTGAGACAAAAATTGAGCTAGGCTGTAACACCCTTCAGTTTGATTGTACTGACATTTCCAAGGCTGAGAGCTAAAATCTAATCACATCAATTTGCAAACTGATTTAAAATAAATACTATAGATTTTTTTTAAAAACTTCTGTCCGAAAGAAAGAAAGAAATAGCCACATGGTCGGGGTTCGGGACAGAGTGAGGATAATGCAAAAGGGCTGTAGCCATTGTCGTCTCTCAACCTGCCACAAAATTGAGTCTGCAACCCCACCTAGGGTCCCAACGTCCACTCTGGGAAGCTCTGTTCCACAGTATTGTTCTTCGATCCAAAATGTTTCATTATTGTCCTTCAGAGAAGTAATTCTTCCACCCCTGCTCATTCTGGCTATTATGCAAAATTTTAACATGCTTAGATGTGACTTACGGCAAGCCCTTTGTTTATACAGCAATTGTTGCGAGGAATAGCTTGGCTGAGGAAGTAACTAGTAACTAAGGATTGTTGGAATCTGTGCCCACAAGAGAGGAGGGGTAAAATAAATTGCACAAATAGTTGAGTGAATACAAAGATGCAATACTTCATTTGCATGGGTAAGGGAATAAAATTGGTGATCTTGTGCTATCCAAATGCAGAATGTGAAGTATCAGATGTAGCATGAACTTCATACAGATCCCAAACTAATTGGCACAAGTTGTCATATCATGAATGCAGAAAATAACAAGGTATCTGCAGCATAGCCATAACAACATTAAAATTTGAGCAGGTTGCAGTTCTGGCATTCTTAGAAATATATTACCTGATGATCTTTATTGACCAGGTTTTAAACAGGGAGCCCAAATCCAAATCTTTACCACAAAGTGCGCCCGCCCACACACACACACACACACACATAATGGCTGGTTATTTCAACCATTTAACACAATATGATAAATGTTTACAATGATAAATAAAAACAGAAGAAGCTGAGGGCCAGGCTGCATCTTTGTGGGGAGAACAACAAGTGAAAAACAATGTTAGAATGAAACATGCAAAGAAATGGAAACAAACATTGCAGAATGCATTGCTGAAGATAAAAAAAGCTGTAAAGTGTCTTAATGAAAGCTGAGGTTCCGTTTCTTAAGTTTGTGTTGAATTTAGTTGGAATGCTGCAGGAAGCTGAAAAGAATTAAAATGGCACAGCAGCCGGGGGGGAGGGGTTGGGGGCAAGCTTGTGGATTGAACTGCTTTTGATAAAAGTATTAGCCTTATTCTTCTCTTGTTTTCGCTTTCATGTGGCAGCTGTTTGTCCTTTTCTCCATTCATTCCTGTCTGGATTTGTCTCATTATCACTGCCTTTAGCTTTGCCCCAGCAACTCTTTTGTGATTTAATACCTCTCACCTTCCACCACATCATTGACCTTCCCTTTTGTTCTTTTTCCACTCTTCCTTATCTGACCTATTTAAAAGCTGCTACATTTTTGACTGTTCACGGTTCTGGTGAAAGGTATTGACTTGCAACGCTAATTCTGTTTCTCTCTCCACAGACACTGCCAACACTGCTGCGTATATCTCACATTTCAGTTTTTATTTCAGATTTCCAGCATCTTTCGTGCAGTTTTTGATAAAAGTCTACTGGCTACAACAGTAATCCAAGGCTTAAAAGAAATGGTAAAGTCACCATATTAGTGCAGTAGAGCACAATTCCCTGACAGTGGCGTTATGTTGGATAGGATGGAGAACACAGTATATCTGATCTTGCTACCAAAAGCGAGCATTTGTAATGCAAAGGGTTCCATTCTTCCAAACCAGCTTTCATCACTTGGATGTGCATAGTATATTTGTTTGGGTGAAAATCACCAAATCAGGGTGACTAATTATGCAAGAGTTCCAACTCCAAGATTTTTTTTAATCAAGCAGATCAAACCTATCTTTGTATCCGTTGAAGAATTAACTGATAACTCTTAGGACTGCAATTAAACAGCAGCAAATTGATTAATAATAGTCAAGATGTGATTGAGTGGCACTCACTAACCAATATTACAATTCCACTTGGGAGTTCCGCTGAGGTGAAAAGCAAACTTGAAATAATAGCAAGCAATTTTGTAAATCAAATGATGCTTTGGTTGGATCATTGGCATGAATAAACTGTGTGGTTGGAGAAAATACAGAAGAATCAATATCCCAATTAAACTGCACTTGGAGAAGGTTGCAGGGCATTTTTGTTTGAAATAAGGAAGAAAACTTCAAATGCTGGTGATCGCAATTGAATATCTGGAAATGCTCAAGAAAAAGTCAGCATCTAAAAGTAAAAGAAAAGCGAAGATTTTGAGGGGAATTGTATTTTGCCGAACCTTCTTAGTTTTGTATTTTGGTCTTTGCGACATGTGGACCTGATCGGGAAATGTAGGTGACTGACGTTCGGGGGATATTTCAACAGTTGGACCTTCAAAGTAAGATTGGTTTTAGCAGTACATGATCATGTGACCATGCTGGATCACCAACAGTTTTTTAGAAATTCTTTGTTTAAAAGCTGACGTGTTGAAAAACTCAATTGTACATCTCTAAAGTTTCTCCACCTATCAAGGGAACCAAAATAATAAATATTATTTACCAAGCCATTGAGAAAGATAAAGTTGTTAACATAACTTCATTTCCCGCAATGGATGAGGTGCATGCTAATCTGATTGACAAGACTAATCTCTTGAGTTTACTTTATCTAATTCACGCAAACATCAAGTGGCTAAAATGCAGCAAATAGCAGCCATCTCTTTTTTCTATTTACCCTTCAAAAAATCTCAATCTTGAAAACCTCAGCTCTAGTGGGAAAAGTGCTACTTTTTCATTATCTAGATGAAGAGTTTTTCCATTTTCAGGATTCTTAGAGTTTCCCCCCATTACTGCATTATTTTCCACTACTTTGTTTCCCTGGAATTTCTGTGGATCTCAGCTCAAGAACAGACCCATGTCCACAAATAGTCAAGCCCTCAAGTGCCACGAGACTCTTCAAACCCAAATGTATCTTCACTCACATACTCATTTTCCACCATAGTAACTGAAGTACAAACACAAACCTCCTCTCAACTGGGCAAACTGAGTCTAGCGATGCTAGTGTAGGTCTGTGCTGGCTGTGATCAACAAACTCTAGCATACGGCAGGAAGAAAACTGCAAGCAGAGGTGGTTACCATGGCGTATCACCTTGCTTGCCCACTGAGGAGAGACGAAAATACTTCATCAAATTAATTTACTTGCAAATTATTTTAACTATTTCTGTTTATTTTTAATTATTCTGGCTTCAGAGGGAAAAAGTGGATCCTTGACAGAAAACCTGTCACTATTCAATGAAAATTGATGCATTTTATCTGCAGAGGGAGCTCTGATGCTTATAAATATTCAATGTAATTATAAATTCATTATCATGCTCCTTTGTGGCATTAAGAATATTGGTTTTCACAGAATATCATGTTTGAAGGTGATGCATAATGCAAAAGCCCTTCAGAATATCAGCACTCAAACAGCAAAGAACCACATCACCAACTAAACAAAGCGTTAATCCACGTTAAATAGAAAAACAATTTTAATTCCTTTTATTCCTACACACCCTGCATACGTGATCATCCCATGCCAGCCTATTTAAATAACAAATTCTTTTCTGAAATCACCCTTTGTAAGACAGGGTCTAATTATTTTCTTGCAAATAGGTCACAGATGGACAAACTATTTAGAAATGTAAATTCATCAGGCTAACCGGTGTCTTGACAGTCAGACCACAAGTCCTCAAGTTCAGTTCTCTGTTCGTATCTGCTCTCAACTTCAGCATCACAGAGAAGTTGTATCAGAGATAATAAGTACTGCAGATGCTGGAGAATCCGAGATAACAAGGTGTGGAGCTGGATGAACACAGCAGGCCAAGCAGCATCATAGGAGCAGGAAAGCTTGACGTTTCGGGCCTAGACCCTTCATCAGAAATGGGGGAGGGGAAGAGGGTTCTGAAATAAATAGGGAGAGAGGGGGAGGCGGATAGGAGATGGATAGAGGAGAGGATAGGTGGAGAGGAGACAGACAAGTCAAAGAGGTGGGGATGGAGCCAGTAAAAGGTGAGTGTAGGTGGGGAGGTAGGGAGGAGATAGGTCAGTCCAG
>JAHRHZ010000069.1:9983544-10107561 GCA_024137785.1 Ginglymostoma cirratum | reverse complement strand
GGTTTAGGCCCGAAACGTCAAGTTTTCCTGCTCCTATGATGCTGCTTGACCTGCTGTGTTCATCCAGCCCCATGCTTGATAACTTTCCAAGTCTTTTTTTTCAAAAAGGTTAAATACTGCTCTGTTGTCGCCACAAAAGATATGTAATGATTTGTTCACACTGATCTTTAGATAAAAGTATCACAATATATACCATGACATACATAGTTTGGTTGGCAGCTATTTCATAAGGTACTAGATCTTCCACTATCTGAATAGTGGAGACTCCCAAAGATTTGAGGAGTCCTGATACGATGATTCCACAGGAACTGCCCGAGAGGTTAAAACTTCTGACAGTTCTCCAGGATTCCGTGTCAACGCCTCTGACTGCGTTAGAATTGGAGATGTGGGAGAAATGCAAATTAGTCACCTGGAATCTTACCCTGGAAACGTTACAGAGATTTAAATCATTTCTAACTCCCAGAGAACTGTAAAATTGACTCTTACCAATCAGTTCTGATGCCCCCACCCCAACTCACCCCTGGAATAACTAAGTCCTGACGGACACTCCTGGCCATCCCACCTTGTCTGAACCCTGCAACACCCCTGGTCCTCCTTAAATACGGACATTCTGATTCCCCCAAACCTCCTACTCCCCCAACAACCCTTCAAATCAAATAAATCTCCAAAACTTCCCACCGACCTTCCAAACCCCTAACCCTCTGACTCCTCGTGTCTCTTTTGGGTCCCCAACCCACTTATCTTGGCTCCCATTGACCTTCTCAAATGACATCCACTAGGCCTTTTGATCCATTGATCTTCCAATAACCCCCAGTTGTGACTGTCCGAATCCTACACCCACTTACCTCACAAACACTGTCCCCCACTGACCCTGTGATTTCCACGCCACTGATGCTTGAGCTGCGTGATTCCCATGTCCACAGACTGTACAAGCCCTATAGAATCATAAAATCCCTACAGTGTGGAAACAGGCCCTACGGCCCAACAAGTCCACACCGAACCTCAGAGCATCCCACCCAGACCCACCCCCCCAACAACCCACCTAATTCACACCTCCCTGAACGCTACGGGCAATTTAGCATGGCCAATCCACCTAAACTGCACATCTTTGGACTGTGGGAGGAAACTGGAGCACCCGGAGGAAACCCACGCACACACGGGGAGAATGTGCAAACTCCACACAGACAGACACCCGAGGCTGGAATCGAACCTGGGTCCCTGGCGCTGTAAGGCAGCAGTGCTAACCACTGAACCACCGTGCTGCCCCAAAACTTGATTCCCTGACCGGGAATCGAACCCGGGCCGCGGCAGTGAAAGCGCCGAATCCTAACCACTAGACCACCAGGGACGGTAAGAGCCCTCCCAAACCTCTCACCCTCCAATCCTTACTAACCTCCCAAAATCACATCCCCTGTACTCTTCTGAATACTCCCACTCTCCGTCCAAACCCTGCCCTCACTGATCCTCCAAAACTCCAAACACGGATGTACCAAAACCCTTCTCACTCAGAATCCTCATCCCACCACCCCCACTGATCATGCCATGAACTCTCTCAATTCCCATGACCCCTACAAACCTCACATAAACCACACCGCACCCCCCTCGCTTCACCAATGACCCTTCCAAATCTCCCAATCCTCTCAACACTCCTTTCCATTCCTAGACAAATGTAACCAATGTGACAGCCATCGTTCAGCAGGTAGCTCTTTTGACCTGGATTCAGATGGTTGTACATTCAAGTTTCATTCCATGGGCATGAACCCTCTAGTTTCATACTCCCCTGAGCCAATGCTGCAATACTAGAGGTATCAACTTACGAATACGGTGTTAAGCCAAGCTCTGTGTGCTCTGACTGTGAAAGATCACCTGGAAATATCTAAAGAAATGGACATTTCTTGTATCTCCAGGGTCTTGGCCAAAATTTGTCTCTCGACTAACACCACAACAACAGCTCATCTGGTCATGATCATACTGCTGTTTGTGGGACCTTGCTGTCTGTAGATTTCCCACATTATGACAATGACAACACTTTCAAAGTAATTGAATGGTTGTGAAACAGTTTGGGATGACCTGAGACTGAGAGAGATGTTATATAAATGCAAAATTCTTTATTTATTTGTCAGGCTCAATGCTACCCAGAATGACTCTGACCCTAGCCAACACACTTACATTTACGTTTCTCTGAACAGGAGGCCGATTAATGATCAGCAGTGCGAACACTGACTGATTTCCCCTCCACCTCCTTCACCCTCACCTTTTGTAGGGTTAATTGTGGCACTCCCTCTGCTGCTTGAGCCAATGTCAATTAAAGAGACCAGGGTTCAATCCTCTGACCTTTATCTAACTTGTACCTCACCAGGCTGACCCACTGTGTGACCAAGAAAGGCGAGCAAGCAATCAGAGTTCAGAGTTCAAAATACAGGAGGATATTTGACGTGGAAGGCAATGTGTTGTTGCAAATCAGAAATAGAAAATACAAAGAAACAAAACAAGATTGGTTCCAAATGCAGACCATCTTATTGTTGGAATGCCAAAAAAATCAATTATTCAAAGTCTCTCTATTTAACTCTTTTTTCACTCATTCCCCAATATCCCATGCCACTTCAACTTACCTCAGAGATACTTACCTCATCCTTCTTTCAGCAAAATAAAGAGTTCAGGCATGTTGAATGTCTTTAGGTTCCCGAAGTGAGAATTCAAGAGAGATTATTGCCAAGGCCCCCAGTACAAGGGCATATCTTGGGTAAATTACCCCACCATCAACCTCAATTACTGCAATTACTGTATCACGATCAGTCCCACACAGCTTCACTTATTGACTTGAGTCCAACTGCTAGTTTATTTGGATGCTGAATCTGTCAGTTTCACTCTCAGTCATGCCTTAAGTCTATTAGAAAACATTTCAATCACCTGCAGGTAGCCCAGTTCCAATGTGAAATGTATTTAGACTCTCTCAATCCAATTTATAGAGGCAAGGACTCAATAAATAGAACTCCTCCTAATTCAATACTAAATAGTTATGTCACTCAGAGAGGCAATGGGATAGCTGGTGAAATTATAAGCAAGTGACACATTTGTCAGAAGGGGAACGTGCTTTTGAGCACAAGGCTGAGCCACATTCATGTAGAAGAGAAAAAGGAACATTGCAGTAGACTTGCAGAAGAATGAAAGAACTTTTCACTTTACATTCAGTGTAGCTGATATAGCAGAATCTGTGTGACAAAAATGAAGAAACTTTGTCCGAGATTTAGCAAGAAATTGGCTTGTTTAATTTGCACACAGTACATTAGGGGTAAAAGTTTGCTTTCCTCTCAGAAACAAAAAAATACTCACAAATTGTGTCAGCAATGTTAGCTGCTTTATTCAGGTTTCTGGCCAAGGTAAGAAACATTCAACAGAAAAGACTTGTAGTTGAAAGGATAAGAACATTAAGGAAGAATCCAAACCTGATATGATAATTTGTTTGACACCTGGTCTGTTCTGTATATCCAGCACATTCTGTTTTGTTTATGCTCATGTTGGATTTGTTCAAATATATGTTTCTGCCAGCTGTTTATAACACTAACAGACTGTTATTTAAATTCCAGAACTCCTGATCCCTTTCCATGCATTGCTCAGTATACCTTGTTCAAATTTAGGAGTTTGTCTATCAGCCCCAGATAAAGATGATCAGGTCGGATGGCATTGGAAAATGCTGAGGAAAGCTTTACTATACCAAAATGCTGCATATATTGTGACTAGTTATTCATCCCCACCTACTTGATAAGTTTCCTCTGTTGAATCAACTGCTACAAAATCTGCCATCCATCATTGCTACAGTTTACCTGCTTTCGCTCACCGCTTAATTAATCTGGTGACAATTGAATTTTAGGCATAATGTATTGTGTAACAGCTTTAGGACCCAAAGCAACTTTGCAAATGAAGTCACAGGGTTGCTCCCCACTGGGCATAAATAGCACAGTGTGGGTAGAGATATCTATAGTTAGATGAAATAGAAAATAGATTTGAAGAAAGCAGCAAATGCAAAGAAGAGTTCTTCAACATTATTACTGTAAGATCACAGCCTGACATATCTCAGAAAATCATTTGTAGTTGTATTTAGTATTAATGCGCAATAAATATAAAGAACTCTAAATCCAAAAAAGCCTAAGTCTTAAGACTTAGGCTTCTTTACTTTTCCTTCTCCTCAATCAGTCTATCTTGAACTCTTAAATGTAGGCATAAAATCATATTTTCTGAAACAAACCACCCATGATAATAACAGTATATAGTAATAATATTCTGAAGTGAATAGGATTCTTTCTGATTTCTGGACATGTTACTGATGTACCTAGATGCCTGTAACATCGGAAGTGAAGGTTCCCTTATAGGACTGGTTTGTGATTCTGAATTTTTTTTAAAAATTAGATTCAAAATAATGAATTAAGATATAAACAAAACATGTGAGTTGTCATGGTGCCCAATCTGGGATAATGTTCTAGAAAGTGATGAGACATTCAAGGATCTCATTTCAGGGGGAGAAATTCGGAAACATATATGGGGTCTTGAGGAAGAATCTGGAGTCAGCTAAACTGGGAAGATGACAATGACAAATTTTGAAAAGTGCATTAATTGAGAGATCTATTAAAAATACCGACAAGCATAAAGGAGTCAAGAAAGCAAGTGAGGGCTTACAGCAAAGTGGGGGAGAGAACTGCAAAGTACTGGAGAATGAAAGTTGGATGAATAAAGTGTTGTAAGGTGGCACGTGGTTTAAATAATGTTTAAATAGGGATTCACACGGCACGTGAGGCAGCAGCATTGGTTCTTAATATTTAAGAGAAATAAAACCGTGAAACCCTCACAAAGCAGGATGCAGGAGTCAGTTTACCCTGGAGATAAATATCGTAGGTGTGTTCTTGTTTGTTACAATAATTTTCAAGTAACAGGAGATATTGAGTGTTCGGGTTAGCTTAATCTGGGTTTGCACCCATTTCCAGAGGTGAAAGATTGGTTTCTAATTCTGTACTGATAATATAAAACCATGAATGAAGGATAAACCTCAGACCAGCTTATAATGATCTTCACCTGGATATTCTCCGTGTGCTATATTGTAATCAGCAGGCAGCATGGTGTGTCTTAGACAATTCATCTCAAACACATTGACATCTTCTTGTTAAACAGCAGATTTGTCATTCCTAACAGTCATATGTTTGGTGAGGTTTTGATTTGATTTAATTGCTGATCTGAATATCAAAACGAGCTGAGGTGCAAACATTGCTGCAATTTTCTAATGAGAATACATTAAAAAAAACTCCACAGAAAGTCTGATTCAAGCAATAATCCCAACCCAGAGGCATCATATAAAATTCTTGGCAAAACAATCTTTCATTTATCAGGATCTGAGCACACTGCTGATCAGACTGCTGAAATGTAACCAAGAACTTTTATTTTTGCCACTGGTTTTCCATCTTTCCTCATCTCCTGCTGACATTTGCTGGGCTACAGTCCCAAAAGTGCCAAGCTATCTTCCCTTGGCTAGCTATCCTGAGCCTAAGTGATAAGCACCAGCAGATCTTTTTGACTGTAGTGTGGGTTCCATCCAAATCCACAATCTCCCCACCCTACCCTTCTTCACTCACTGGCCTGCATGCCATAGGCATGTTTCAACTGAAGGTCATTGGGTAACAAGCCACGGGAATCCTCAGTCATTCTGATTTAAGTAACATTTAAACAAGCCAAAGACATAAAGGGACATAAACCATGTGAATAGTTAAACAGGTTGACGGCCTGCGAAGTCAGACAGATGGAAGGGCTGGAATTGACAGTCTATCAGCTGTATTTCAAATTACAACAGCAAATGCTGACAAAGTACAATAAGAGTACTAAGTTTACCAATAAGAAGACTGAGTCAGCAACAAATGATTCTTGTTCCTTCTCTTCAACAATGTTATATTACCGCTCCTTCCCAAATTAGTGACATCACTTGGATTTGCTGAGCTTCAGCCATTCCGATCAGCAATTACCAGCATTTAAAATAGATGGCTATTTCAGCTCCCCATCAAATCGTTCAAGTGCTGTGCCCTCTGAAAATCTGTCTTTTCCAGACATCAACCCTTTGCTAATTGCTCTGTCACCTTTCTCCAGATTTCCACACAGTCACTGTTTGATCGATGATTCCCTTCTATACAGAATGATGCAACCTCATACTGCCCCATCTGAATCAATGGGTAAGTGCTCAGGTCTGATACTTGCTGAAATTGTTCTCCTAATTCTGATTTCAACCTCTACCATTGAATTGCATAGCCTTTTCTGCTCTGTCCATAGTCCTGAAATGTGTTGTTCTTCAGTATCCAAACTGGATGCACTACTAAGCTGCAGCCTGACGACAGCATGGTGCACTTTGACTGTTGTTGCATCTGGCTAACATTTTGCTGTTTGGTCCACAGAAGGAAGCATCCAATTGGCTTCATTCATCAAAGCACTGCATTAGTTGTACAGAATTAAGGTTACAGCTGCTGAATATGATTTTAGTCAGGAAAGCAGAAAGGCTACCACCATTAGTCTCTTGTCCTCTTGTTTGTGCAGAGGAACAAATATCAGCCTGAATGTTTTTCTGAGATCCCAAGGTTGATGACACTGTCGGGGTTTAAGCTTGAGGTCACTTTGGTGAGGTCACTTGCTCACAGTTTGAGAATTAACTATAAGAATAAGGAAGCTGATTGATAAGCTAATCTATATAATTGCTTGCTTTTGGTGTCTAACTTCATGTGTTCCACCCAAGTCACATTATGCAGCTACTCACTACTCTTCATAAGCTTCAAGTGTATTGTTAGAAGATGTACTTTTTTTCGCAATGCACACTAATAAAGGTGTGAGCATTCAACCTCATACTATGGGGTAAGTTTACGTGGTTTAATGCCAATGACAACAGGTTAACTTTCAAATTTGTTCACACCTTCTTTATACCTTCTTACGGCCTGTCAGCAAGATGCGAATGTGATGTAACCTTCTCCCAATTCAACAAAAAATAATTCTTCATCGACCTCTTCAACTTCTACTTACAGCTTTCTGAGTCAAAAGATAATCAGATCCCCATTTTGACTACTATGTGGAACCTGACAGCGGTACAAACTTCATGATCATCCTTTCTTCAATTTCCACATTTATTCAGTCTCTAAAGTTGTACATTCCCCTCTCCCTAATATAGATTTACCTCTGTGCAAGTTCATCCCAGGAGTCAATGAAGTTCTTATTAATGTCACATTCACCTCAGGGATGCATTGTATATCTGCCTCCTGAGGTCTACCTTACATTAGCTCAGAATGATGCCACTCATAGTCTGTCCAATACTGAGTTCCAAACCCTATTGCATTGTCTTCGCAATTCTCCTTGGTTTCTAATTGCAAGTTATTTTCAAGTTCCCCGTGGCCTCACTGCACTTTCTACAATCAGCTCCATCCAGGGCTCCAGGACAAGACAAAACTTAAAGCCACTCAATGCAGCATTGATGGAGAACTTCAAAGTTGCAAGTGCTGTGTTTCAGGTAAGATATTTAACTGAGGCCCTGTCGGCCCTCACACAAGAATGTTAAATAAAAAATACATTATACCATTTTGAGGAAAATCTGGGAATGGAGGATTTGAGATATAAAAATAGACTTGAAAACCCGGGGCTTTTTTGACAGGAGCGTAGGAGGTTGAGGAGTGACCTTATTGAGGTTTATAAAATCATGAGGGACATGGATAAGGTGAATGACAAAAATCCCTTCCTTAGTGTGGGGGAGTTCAAAATGAGGGGGCATATTTTTAAGATGAGAGGAGAAAGATTTAAAAAGGGGCCACCCAGAGTGTAAAAGGCTTGGACAGGGTGGAATTCATCAAATGTGACCAAGGAAGTTTCCTAAATCAATATGTAGAGGGCCCTACTCGGGAGGGTGCAACACTGAACTTCCTCTTAGTTAACGAGGTTGGGCAAGTGACTGAAGTGTCAGTCAGAAAGCCCTTTGGGTCCAGTGACTAAAGCTCTCTTAGTTTCAACATAATTATAGAAAAAGATAGGACAGGTTCACAGGTTAAGGTGCTAAACTGGAGCAGGGCCATTAAGCAGGATCTAGCAGAGGTCAACTGGGCGAGTCTGTTAGAAGGAAAAGGAATGACTGGCAAACAGGAGGCTTTTAAAAGTGTGATATCAAGAGTCCAGGGTCAGTCTGTCCCTTTTGAGTTGAAGGGAAAAGCTGGCAGGTTTAGAGATCCCTGGCTGACAAGGGAGATTGAGGCTCTGGTCAGGATAAAGAAGAAGGCATACACTGGGTTTAAGCTATCGGCTCAAGTGAATCCCTAGATGTCTATAAAAATTGTAGGAGCACACTTAAGAGGGAAATCAGAAGAGCAAAGAGATGGTATAAGATTGATCTGGCAGATAAGGTTAAAGATAATCCCAAGAGGTTTTATAGCTATATTAAGAGTAAAAGGGTGGCTAGGGAGAGAACGGATCCCCTTAAAGATCAGCAAGGTTGTCTAGGTGTGGAGCCATGGGAAATGGGGGAGATTTTTACTAAGGAATATTTACTGAGGAGAGAGTCATGGATGCTAAGGAATAAGGGAAACAGTGGGGATGTTTTGGACTGCATACGCATGACCAGAGAGGAGGTATTTGCAGCCTTAAAGTGCATTAAGAAGAATAAATCCTCTGGTCCTGATCAAGTCCATCTTTGGGTGCTGTGGGAAGCTAGGGAAGAAATTGCAGAGGCCGTTGTAGAGATTTTTGCTTCATCTTTAGCCACTGGTGAAGTTCCGGAAGATTGGAGGGTGGCTAATGGTGTTGCATTGTTTAAGAAAGGTAGCAAAGACAACCCAGGATACTACTGGCCAGTAAGCCTGACATCAGTGATCGACAAGTTATTGGACAGAATACTGAAGGACAGGATCAACCAACATTTGGACAGTCAAGGTCTGATTAGGGATAGTCAACATGGATTTGTGCACAGGATGTCATATCTGACAAATCTTTTTGAGTTTTTCGAAGAGGTAACAAAGAGGATAGATGAGGGTAGGGCAGTGGATGTTGTCTATAAGGACTTTAGTACGGCCTTTGACAAGGTCCCGCACGACAGGCTAGTCATAATAGTGAGGTTGCGTGGGATCCAGAGAGAGCTAGCTAATTAGATTCAAAATTGGCTCGATGGTAGGAAGCAGAGGGTGATGGTTGATGGTTGTTTCTCAGACTGGAGGACTGTGACTAGTGGTGTGCCACAGGAGTCAGTGCTGGGACATATGTTATTTGCTATTTACATCAATGATCCGGATGTGAATGTACAAGGTATGATTAGTAAGTTTGTGGGTGAAACAAAATTAGGATGCATCATTGATAGTGAAGAAAGTTATCAAAAATTACAGAGGGATCTTGATTAGATGGTGAAGTGGGCTGAGGATTGGCAAATGCAATTCAATACGGATAAGTGTGAGGTGTTGCATTTTGGAAAGTCAAACCAAGGTAGGACTTATACGGTAAATGGTAAGGTCCGGAGGAGTGTTGTGGAACAGAGGGACCTAGGAATACAAGTACATAGTTCATTGAAAGCAGCATTACAGGTGGACAGGGTGGCGAAGAAGGCATTTAGCACGCTGGCATTCATCAGCCGAGGCACTGAGTATAGGAGTGGGATGTTATGTCACAGTTGTACAAGTCGTTGGTGAGGCTGCACTTGGAGTATTGTGTACAGTTTGGTCACCCTGTTATAGGAAAGATAGTTAAACTGGAAAGTGTGCAAAGAAAATTTACAAGGATGTTGCCAGGACTAGTCAGCCTGAGTTATAGGGAGAGTTTGGCCAGGATAGGGCTTTATTCCTTAGAATGGAGGAGAATGAGGGTTGACCTTATTGAGGTGTATAAAATCATGAGGGGCATAGATGGAATGAATGTATATAGTTCTTTTTTTGCCAAGGATGGGGAATTGAAAACTCGACGGCATAGGTTTAAGGTGAGAGGGGAAAGATTTAAGAAAGACCTGAGGGGCAAATTCATCCTGCAGAGACTGGTGTGTATATGGAAATGGGCTCCCAGAGAAAATGGTTGAGGCAGGCACAATAGCAACAGTTAAAAAACATTTGGATAGGTACATGGACGGGAGGCATTTAGAGGGATATGGACAGAACGCGGGCAACTGGAACTAGCTGAGTGGGCACCATGGTCAGCATGGACCAGTTGGGCTGAATGGTCTGTTCCCATGCTGTATTTTTCTAATACTCTATAACTCTATAACATGACGATCAACCTTTTTACACAAAATGTGGTTCTTGAGTGGAATGAACTTCCAGAGGAAGTGATGGATGCAGGTACAGTTACAATGTTTAAAAGACATTTGGATAAGTACATGTATAAGAAAGGTTTAGAGGGATATGGGCCAAGCACAGGCAGGTAGGACTAGTTTAGTTTGGGAATGTGGTTGGTGCGGTTGGACTGAAGGGTCTATTTCCAATCTCTATGACTCTATGACTCGAAGTGTTCTGGCCAACACTTATCCATCAGTGATCAAAATGATCATTTTGAAAAAAAAAAAATCTGGATCTTACTGCTGTTTTGTGGAAGCTTGCTGTACACAAATTTGCTGCCACATCTTCGACAATACCATGTTGGATACACTTCAAAAGCACGTAATTTGCTATAAAGCACTGAGAGATGCCTGACGATCAGGAAAGATACTAAAATAATTAATCTTTCTTTCTAGATCATCGACATGCATCCAGTGGTGTCTTCAAATGAGAAAAAGATGTTTTATAAAGATGCAAGCACAAGGTATAGATTGTGACCCCATAGTCAGTACACACCTTCTGTTTACCACACTGTCTGTTTGTGTAGTCACCATGAATCTGCTTATCACGCTCTCTCTCTCTTAGCTGTCACGACTTTGTTGCTTTAATCCCTACCTTCAAAACTTACTTGGCCCAACCACATCTTTCATCAATAATTTCTGCCACACTTCTTGCTCAGTGTCAAGCACCTTTGAATTTTCGGAATATCAATGTGAAAGGTATCATACAAGTGAAAGTTATTGTGCAAAGAGGGATTTAATTTGCACAGATAAGATTATATTCGCTCAACTCAGTCAGGCTTCTAAATGTGAATTTTGTGTGTTCCATCCTAATTCAGGAGCAGAATCCATAATGCACACAGCACTCCAGTGCTCCTTCATTGTTGAAAGTGGTGCCTTTTAGATTAAATTTTAAACCAAGCTCCCATTTGTCTGTTCAGATGGATGTAAACAATTGCATGATACTACTGGAGCAGGGATTCACAAACTGTGGTTGTGGCTCTCAATGGCATCAGGTCACAAGCAACTGTGGTCACATGAAGGCACTGGCAGCTTTGCATCAGAGAGCCAGATTTGACAGGCCTGGGATTGGCTACAAGCCCCCTTTAAATGTAGGATAATTTGTTTTTTGTTCAGTTGTGAACGTGGCCTAATCTAATGCATTCTGAGGCCCACTTGCTGACATCAACAGATCTGGCAAAATGGTAGGTGTCTTGTGCCGATGTCCTTGCTGTTTGAACACCCAGCCCAATAACTCTCTTCAACTCTCTTCCTCTATTTTCATTCTGGAGTCATACCAAGTGCGAAGTATTCAAAATGGGGTCACAGCAGAGGGGAATAAAAAACTTGGAAGCACTGTATTAAAAGAAGAACAGAGGGATTCTAACAGTGATCAACCACCTTTCATCCCTTAATCAGCACTACAAAAAGGTCATCTGTTGTTGTACCACCTACCTACTCACTGATATTCTTATTTCTTGAAAATACTGTCTTCTGCTGGGGTATAGATACATGATACACTGGTAACTCACTGGTACCATACTCCAGTGGTCATTCTGTGTGCGTGAGCAGAGGTGGTAAGTGTCAATAAGATGTTTATCTAAAGGGGGAATACAATTAAACCAGATAATATTCTTGCTAGTTCAGATCAGCAATCTTCACACCCAACCTGGGTCTCAATATCATTCTGGGAGATGTTTTCAATACACTTACAACTCTTTTACCAGTATCGAGTGGAGGATGCCATTAGGAATGGCCAAAAGATGCAGCAATGCAGGCCAATCTAGATATTGAACCTGCGTCAGTGTTAACATCACTCGCAGCAGTTCTGCCACCTGTTGGATGTGCAGCAAACAGTACAATATTCATGTTATAATCGGTGGCCTGTCAACATTCACTATTGAATCATAGAATCCGTACAGTGTGGAAGCAGGCCATTTGGCCCATCAAATTCACACTGACCCTCCCAATCCACACCCCTACCATATCCCTGTAACCCTGCATTTCCCATAGCCAAATCCCTGAACACTATGAGCAAGGTAGCATGGCCAATCCACCTAACCTGCACATCTTAGGACCGTGGGAGGAATCCGGAGCACCTGGAGAAAACACAAGCAGACAAGGGGATGATATATGCAAACTTCACACAGACAGTTGCACGAGGGTGGAATCGAACATGGATCCCCAGTGCTGTGAGGTAGCAGTGCTAGCCACTGAGACAGCATACCGCCCCAAATTCTTTGGAGTGAAACAGTTTAATCACCCTGCCAATCAGTAGAAGGTAAACTCTACTTATAGACAGAATGTAAAAGGAGCCTGACTAAAGATCTAAAGAACTCAAACCCATTTCAATACTCTCGTGATTGTTATATGTCTTACTAGCCACCAATGTTACAATGAAGAAATGCTACTATTCCCTGCTGTTTTTACTGAATTCAGAGGCTTGTACAAGGAGCAACTAACTTACATTGAAGCAATAACCTCGACCATAACCTCAGGATTTGTTCAGATTCTAATAAATCAGGAACCTCACTTGCAAAAATTGAATGTTGTATTCACGAAGCGACCATACAGGTTACATCTTAGTTGGCAGAAATCTATATTGTGTGTGTAATATGTGCAAGGCCTCTGTTATTATCATCAAAGTAATTGTTGGATCAGCAACGCCAGACGACATCTCAGCAATGCCACAGGACATCCATTAAAACAGTACTTGACTGATATTTGCTGATTGCCCCTATTTTTTAAAATCAGGATGTGGGTAACCCTGGCAAGGCGGCATTTTTGAACTGCTACAGTTGTTATGATTATGACATTATGCTTTCCAGAAGACTGACTCAGTGTTGATGAAGTCATGACAATATATAACCAAGTTGTAGAAATTATACGGCACACTTCACAAACCTTAGTAACAGCCTGAAGTACAGTAAAGGTGTGCTGTGCGTATTGCATGTGCATCTCAGTCTACAGGAGACTGGCAAAATGGGGGCCACACACACACACACACACACACACACAAACTGCAGCTGATGCAGTAACTCTTTTAAGTGCCTGAGTTTAGCCAGAACAAGTCCTTGTGTGCTTCCCTCAAGCCTTTGTGTGCCATGCTCCTCCCTCAGCATAGCCCAGTCAACTGTGACAACTGTTGATCATGAATGCAACATTGATAGTACTCTAATGTGATGCATTATTGATCCAAAGTAGGATGAGGGTGCAGTGTTGTTGAGTTCAGTTGACAGGAAGAAGCTGAGTGACACTGGGCTGCTTTGGGGCAGGGAAGGGTCAGAACGTGGATGGGTTATTTTGGCCACTTCTTAGCAGCAGTAGTTTTTGACAGGTACCCAAGAGCAGGGTCTTGAAGGATCTTTTCAATCAAATGAAAGAATGTTTGTAGGGGTACAGGAAAAATGTAAGACACAAAGCAAAGCTATCCAAAGACTGGAAGGATAATTCTTGATAAGTAGTTAAGCTTCTTTGTATCTAGAAAGTCGTAAATATTTGGAATATTGTCGGGCCGAGAACTTAACTGAAACATTGGGTAAAAAGTGGTAGAGGCTAGTGCACTAAACCGATGAATTTCGACGGGCCAAATGGATTGGCTTCTTTTTTGTTCTTATCTACTTAAGCTTTCCTAAGCACAAACACCATCCTTGCTCGACTGAAAGATCATTTGTCTTTAGTAGCTGTTCCCAATGCCCAGAAGCAAGACTGCATGGATCAGCAATCGAACAGCAAGAGTAATTTAAAATATGTCTGTAGCACCATGAAGACAAGACACTGCGATTCTAATTATCATGTTTATTTTAGGCGAATAAGGTCTCAGAACCTTAATAAAAAATAGCTTGACTCGAACTGTGTCATCAATTCAATAGCCCAATAATTAACAAATTCTGAAATCTTTGAGATATGAAAGCAATATAAAAGGTTTCATGCCTATTTACTCAAGGTTGCTCAGTTTGACCTTTGGAATAGTCAATCTAGAATGTGCCTTACAGCAGCAGCAAATAAAATATCCTCTCTTCTGCTCACAGCCATGACAATAATTTTGCACACAGATTCTGATGTTGATTGTCAGAAATGAAGACTACAAATAGAGGAATAAAAAACATTACTATTGCAAATAATTGATGATACAGAGAAAGGACACTCAGTTCTGATTTCACATGTTCATTTCACACTACAGCCCTTTGATGTGGCTGCTTTGATCTTTCAAACAGAACAAGTGCTGTCAATATTTCTTCACGAAAATTATACTATGCGTGAAGCATTGTCAGATTTTCCATATTGCCATCTCGAACGTTGTCCAAATAGTATTGCTTCCATTTCCAAGCCAGCACTAAAGGATTTTCTTTCGGCTGAAGCAAGAAAAAGCTCCCTATCTCTATGGGCCTTATATTAAACTCTTTTCCCTTTATCGAGATGGCTATAACAGCGCACATTAAAAGCCAAGTCTCAGCGCCCCAATTATTCTCTGAGCTGCACAACAACTTGCATTTACATGGCACTTTCAAAGCAAAGAACACGGCAACGTACTTCACAACTAAGATCGAATATAGCCATGGAAGACACAATTTGGAGGAGTAACCCAAAATATGATTAAAATTTGTATGGAGACATATTGTAAGTAAGTAAGCAATTAACCATTGTACATCAAGGACACTCGGCTCTCTGTTTATTCAAGAGGCACAATTGGTCATACATGTGCGCTCAATACTTGTTAGGCTCTCTTCAATGACGCCATGACTCTGTACTTCTGCTTATCTCTTGATTTTTGGACTTTGCTGCCACACTTTGAAGTACCATCAGTAGGTGGCATCATGAGGCTATGTTACGTGGATAACGAGCTTCATTCTTTATTGTAAATGTGCCATCATTGACACAATCCAACTGTTACAGTATGAGCATCAATGTTGTAACTTCCATAACCTATTGTACTGTTAATGTTACTGAATATATGGATTATTGGAAACTCAGTAGAGACAGCACTATGAATAGAATAGTGGCAAGACCTTTGTTGCCTTACCAGAAATTCTCCCTTCACCAACCACTATCAAAAGATGTGACTTCTTTTTAAGCGGTGTCATCTTTCACCACTATGGAGAAAGGTTTTCACTTTCATGTCTAATTTCCTCATTATTTCTACCCACTTCCAACCATTGGGTCTCTCGGCATCATAGACCACCTTAGGCCAGAATGTCAGATGGAACAGCTGCTTCTCTAAGGGTTCAGCACATCCACCCTGCAACTGAATTAGTTCATTGCAGCCAGGCTGCCTGCTTAAAGTGACCACTGCTCACAACATTTTCTTATTGGAGAGCGGAAAACAAAACCAGAAAAAGTGGGATAACTAGTAAAGAGGGAAATCAGTGACGGCAGAGGAAATCAGCAAAAGTGAGGGATAAAGTGAATCAACGCACGTAGGGAAAACCAGTGAGCATGTGGGCTTGAGTAATAAACACAAGGTTGCAGGAAATAGGAGCAGGAGCAGACCATATAGCTGCTTTTCCATTTGGCAATAATATAATAACAAATCCTCAACCGCTATATTGCATTCCCATCTGTATGCTTTGATCCCTTTGCGGTCCAGGTACTGATCTCAGCCTTGGATGTGCTCAAAGACCGAACATCTACAGCTCCATGGGTTCTAAAAAATTCACAGTCCTCAAAGTGAAAAATTATCTCCTGTCTTCACCCAAGACCAAAACAACTTCCCCCTTAGCCAGAAACCTGGCTTCAGCAAGGGGAAAGAACCTTGTCCAGGCCTGTAGGAATCATATTTTCAATGAGGTCACCTGTCATTTTCCTAAGGACATTGGAATATAAACCCACTCTACTCACTCACTCTTCACAGGGCATTTTTATCACAAGAATTAATGCAATAAAATTATTTCGGATCCCTTATAAGGCAAATATATTGTTCCTTGAGTAGGAAGATTAGATCTATACACCGTACTGCAGGTTTGATCCCACTAAAACTCATTACAATTGCAGCAAGATTTCTTTAGTCTTGCACTCACTGCAATTAAGATCAATCAATGGGGTAGAAAATCTGCAAGAACAGGAGAAAGTTAGCCAGAGACAATATCAGAGAGAAAAGGAATATCACTGCATTATGGGGAAAGTCAGCCAGGGAAAGAAAATAAAATCACTATCAGGGAGATATCAACAAGAGAAATGGACATCAGTGAGAGAGATAGACATCACCATGAGAGATGGTTCACTGGGAGAGATGGGATATCTCTGAGTGAAATGGTCATCACCAGGAGAGACGGATATCAATGAGAAAGTTGGACCTCAGCAAGAGAAATGTCATCGGCAAGAGAGATTTTTATGAGCGAGCTAGATGGACATCGGCAAGAGAGATGGGCATCAGCAGGAGAGGTTAGCTGCAAGCTGGCCCCTGGTTCAATATGCACCTTGTCTGGAAAATTCCCTTTAAATGACTGTTTGCCTGAGCTTCTGCAGCAGTATTAGTCTCTGAGTGAAACAAAGCCCAGCAGAACAGGAACTTCACAAAAGGGAGAAATTGACAAATTGAAATTGCAAATCGCATTAACACAAATCCCAAACCCAACAAAAAGAACACATTTATTCTTACCATGAAATTGTCTTCATCTCACTGCTGACAATTATGACAAAAGGCATTACTTTTAAATGCAATGTAATGCACTCTCTCTGTACTCACACATTCCCGATTGGAGGAGGATACATTTTCACACAAGCTTTGCATTTTAATTTGTCTTTTTATGAGGCACATCATACCTTTCCTTAGCATGGTATGTCAATACTTTCTTCGAGAAAAGAAAATCACAGCAAGACTTCAGTCCTGGTAATACTATCAATCCCTTTCTGATGAGGCAACTGATGTGTCCTCTGTTTTTTCTTCCTACCCACCATGGTGTTGGGAAGGAAACATTTTCTCCGTTTTCAATTTCAGAATGTGGGTATTGCAAGAAATGTGAGCAATCATTGCCCAACCCCAACAGAGTAAATGATGGTTTAGTTGTAATATCATTGGACACGTAATCCAGAAGCCAACTAATGTTCTGGGGTTGAATGTCACTGTGGCAGCTGGTGAAATTTTGATTCATTTAATAAAAATGTTTGGAGTATCAAGCTGGTTTCAATAATGATGACCATGAAGCTGTCATCAATTGTTGTGATAATCCTTTAAGGAAGCAAATCTGTCATCCTTACCTGGTCAGGCCTACATGTGACTCCAGACTTACAGAAGTAATTGACTTCTATATGCCCCCTGGAATGTCCTTGCAAGTCACTCACATCAGAGGCACTTAGAGGTGGGCAACAAATGTTAGCCTCACCAGCAATGCCCACATTGAATGAAGAAATAAAGAGAAAAGAAAATTAGCCATGAGAAAGTGGTGGTGTGCCTTCTTTTTGAACCTCTGCAGTCTGTCTAGTGTGATGTTCCCTGTGCTGAGGTTAAGTAGGGTGTTCCAGGATTTTCGCCAAGCAGCATTAAAGGAAAGGCAATATGTGTTCAAATCAAGTAGGTTTGAAAGCTGGAGGTGATACTGTTCACACGTACTTGCTATCCATGCCCTTCTAGGTAGTTGAAGTTACCTACTCGGGACATGATTTCATTTGGTTCTTAGCACACCACTATTTGACCAGTCCACAGGTAACCTACTGGTCAATTAGAAAGCCATGTGAATCACTTTGGATAGAAAGTTATGAAATCAATTAAAATATAGAAAAAAAACATTAATTCTGATCAGGCAATAGCAACACCTTGCGTTTATAGAGTACTTTTAGTGCAGCAGAGGGTTCCACAAAATTCTCAGACGAAAGGAAAGGAATTATAAAGACCCAAATGAAGGTGGAGGCTATGTGAAGCTGGCAGGCCTTGGATAAGTGATCGGTGATAGACAGCTGTTCACACACTCAGTAGACAGTCCCACAAGGGAGATCTTTGGTTTCTAGATAACTCATTTTGCAAAGTCTTTTAATTTTAAAAGCTTGCTTGGAAACATTATTAAAGTCATCACAATAATATGGTTTCGGTTCGAAAAAAGGAATAATTGCAGTTCTTGTACAACACAGTTTGAACCTCTCTGTGGAATGCTGTATCTACTAATGATTGGTCTGTCATTTTTCCTGTTTTCTCCTGATAGTGATGACTTTTCCTGATGCACAGATCCTCAGCAATCAGCAAATTATTTGACAGTGAAGACTGGTGCCATCAGGACTGATCTCAGCTTTATCAAATGTCCCATTACTGCTTTTAGATGCAGCTACGGAAAAACAGCCAGGAATGGGGAACCTGGCTGATTTTCTCTCTACCTCACTTAGAATCATCAATTGCAGTACCTCTATCATCACCCAATTGAGGTCAAGGATCAAACCTTTAGACAGCTCAGTGCAACAACTGAAATTCCACTCAGGCACAATGACATTGAGTAAGGCTCAGCAATATATTTTCATTGTCATTACCCTGTAGGCCATCCAACCGTTATATTTTAGCAGTTACAATCATAACACCCCCAAATGTTTAATTTAAATGTTTAATAGGATGCAGATGCACTGACTCATTTACATCACGGGAATGTTGAAATGTTTCAGGATGGTACTGAAGGAAGGTCTATTGTTCTCATTAAACTTTGAAACAATGTCACCTCTGTCTCTCATGCGTATGAAAAACTCTGGAACACACTTTGAGGAAGACCAAGTAAGTTCTTCCAGAGCTCTGGGTAGTAATTATCTCACAACTAATATTCTTAGGATAGATTGTGACAATTATTTAATTGCTGTTTGTGGGATGTTTCTGAATGCAAATTAGATTTCCTTATATTGCAATATCAGAAACTGTGAAAGAATATCACTAGGTGTGAATCACTTTGGACATCCTTTGATCATGGAAGAAGCTGAATAAATAATTCCTTATTCTGGTATCAACAAAAGTTGAAGATAAATAATCAAAATCAGGGCTTTTCAGTCCATGAGGGCTGTTTTCCAAAGCATGATGATGAAATTAAAGGTCTTCCAGAGCACCAACTTTGGAAATTATTCATTGTTTGAAAACAAGTCAATATCCAATTTAGAAACAAAATTATAAATTGTCTTACACCTTAAAGCTGAGATCCAGTACCTTGCTGACTCAGCCAAAGCAGAAAGAAGGCACTTTATTTTCATATGTTTCACTTGGGAAGAGGCCAGGGATTATTCTATTTTCTGAAAGCAGCTCCTGGACTAGTTTGGTTTTCCTGGCTGGAAGAAGCATGATTAGATTGGAGTGTCCAAAGACCCATTGGGTCCAGTCTGTACTTGTAATTCTTGTCCAACAGTATTTGGAATGGGATTTTAGAAAAGGCTTTTCTCAGTACAATTACTTCAACGATAAATGAATGATTGGTTGGAACTTTAAGAACTGGAGACATCTATAACCTGAGATAACAGAAACATTATTTGTATTTCACACTTCTGCAGCCCAATCATGAAGACACAAACTCTTGCGTTGCATAGGCCTTGAGTCATCCTCCCATAGTTAATATTGAAGTTGGAACATTATTCAATTAGCTGTATTGTGCAAGGCACGTGAGAAATTAAAACATTCCAATAATAAAACGTCTTTTGCAACCTCAAGATACTCCAAGGACTTTACAGTCAATTAATTACTTTTGTATTGCAGTAATAATCACAGCCAAGTTGTGCACAGCAAAATCCCAAAAAGAACATTATGAAGATCTCTCTTACCGCTGGTTCATGGATATATATTGGCCTGGTTATCAAACAGAAGTCCCAGTTCATCATTGAAACAGTCAATCTGTTATGACAACCTGAGAGAGCTGGCATTACTGTTTAACATCTGAAAACACACACCTCCAACAGTGAAGCCCTCCTTTAGTACTGCACTGTTGCTCAGTACTGCGGTCCTTGCACAAATCTCATAGGAGAATTTAAAGCAACAACCTTTTGTCTCAGAGGTAAAAGTGCTGCCCATTGACCTAAGGCGAACACTTGCAGCCTGACCTTGCAGAACACTCCCACATCAATGGCACAAAGGTGAGAAGAAATAAAATGGAACTCAAAAAAATGGGATTTGTTAACACTGTGTGGTCATCTGCTGCTGGGGAGGAGTCAGAGCTTCAAAACTGATAGAAAACCACACCAAATTCCTCATTCCAGTTGTGCCAATTTCAGGGAAGTACCAAGTGTACAGCAGGAAAAGGAAAACCTGAGTAAGTATCATTAAGAGGCAGTTTCACACTCCATGTTAAGCAAACAGTGTTGGCAGAGGTTTCAGCCTAGGATGATGCAAGAAAGTAACTAACCAAGAAGAAATGAAATGATAAATTCAGCATGTCAAGTTTTAAAAATAATTAGCATGGAATTTACCTCTGAATACAGAAAATTAAAAAAAAGACTGTCTGCAGCCTGAATGTATGCAAACTAAAGGCTTTGCATCCTAAACCAAATGTTCATTAATAATAGCAGGAATAAATATTCTTGTGTGTTTTATGCTGGGGTTACAAGACTGCAAATCAAGTCAGGCACCAGAAATCACTTCAACTTTCAATCCCTCATCATCACATACTAGGAAAGAGAGAGACAGAGAGGGAGGGCAAGAACTGCAAAGGAAAGAAGTAAATGGAACATAACTGGATTGGACAAATGAAGCAAAAAGTGAGAGACTGTGCAAGAGAGAGAGAACGCAATAGTTTAGATTCAATAGGAAATGAAGGCAATATAAATTTATTCAGACAAGGAAACTCCTTTGATGCAAATTCTTATCTTAAGAAGGTAATGAATGAATGAATGAATAAATGATTTTATTGTCACATGGATTTGGGAAAATATGGTGACGTGTTTTGCTGCCACAATCTGGCACCATTTTGGATTACAAGAAGAATGAAAAGAAATTATTTAAATGGAGCTTCACCTTTGGCTCAATTGACAGAAAGATATAAAGGCAGAAAAATAAGAAATAATGTTCAAATTCACAGTCCTTCTTGTCAAGCACAGCTCCGGGTTTTCTTAATGTCTCCAACTGTTTCTGTAATGTATTCCGGTCTCTAGGCCACAATGAGTCCCCCGTTCCGGGTCCAGCCAATGTCCCACGATGTCCCCACCTCCACTGCCGCCATCTTCCCGACATTGCTAGGAGGCCCCACTCCGGGCCTACAGCAACCATCAGCCACCAGTGCAGCTGCCACCTCACTGCCTTCGTCTAGCCTCCTCCGTGATGCCACTTCCTCTGCCCCCGACAAGAAGATGAAGAAAAAGAAAGAAGATGAAAAGGAAAGAGAGAGAACAATGCGGCTGACCTGGGCCAAATAGGCTCAGAAGCCCAAACACTATCTACCTTGCAGGTGCAGCCACCTTGGGAACTTTTTGGGTAAAAGCAAAAAAATTTATTTCCATCAGGAGCTGTGAGACACAAGTATACCTCATTCCTGTTTTCAGCAGAAATACTGTGTGGGCAGAATCTAATAAAATACTGGATTACAGTACGAAACGGTTCATTGTGAACCTCAATATGTCTCTTCTTTTACCTCCTAAGTTGAGGGTGCCTGCAGCAAAAGGGTATAAAAGCTGAAAGAAAAACAAACTACATAGATTTTGACAGGACAGCCAGTGTACGTTGCTTTTCACTTCTGAATTACAGATGTGCAAAATGTACACACTTCCTTTGTAAGCACATTGCGACTCGTGTACAGAATTGCTCACTAATACCAGCAATTACAGACTGCTCCCTGAAATCAACTATTCAGTACAGGCTGTGTCTTGCGCCACTGCAAATAGTCACACATTTGGCACAGACACAAACAGGCAAGAAAACATATTTTCCCTGCAGAATTGTATACATTGCTGACACAAAAAGTAGCCTGTAGAACCGTGCACACTCCCCTTAGAATCATGCATATTTCCCATGCAAACATGCTGATCCTCAGCACTCTCAAACATTTGATATGGACACACTTAGTATCCACAGTAGAGTGTCTTCCTTGCACTTATGAAGAGTTTTTTTTACATATGTAACAATCAGAAAATGGACACAGATTAGTTTCCATTCCTCATTGTTACTGGGCAGCCAGTTTACAAATTAACACTTTGGCACCTTACCCAGCTGCATTGTTCAATTTCCCTATTTGAAAACCATGGATATAAAAGAAACACAGATTTAAACCACCAAAGGGCAAATTTCAAACTGATACCAGATGTTTCTTCACACAAAGGGTATTCAATACATGGAACGGACCGCAGATAACACTAAGAGAAAAAAGATCTCTTGGGTTATTTGACAGGCAACCGGATACTAAAATAATGAGATTAGAAATGTACAGCACTCTGGTTTGGTTAAAGTAAAATATATTAATTAGACTTCTCATCTGTAAGTGTTTTGTAGTTTGGTGAATTTTTTCCTAATTTTCCATGTTAAAATTAAGTTTATAAATTGTTCATATGTCCACATTGTCGGTTGTTTTCAGATCACATCAATTGCAACTTGAAGTGGAAAAACAAATATTCTTCTCTGTCTTCTAGTTCAAATCAAATACAGATTCGGACTGTTTCAAGGTAAGGAATGAAGCCTACGAAAGATATTACATGAACGACTCAACAATTGGATCAATTGTTAGTTAATGAAATTTTGAGGGGTGAGCAAGCTTTCATCGCGTGAGTTGAAAGTTTGTAACAAGTTATTTGAGGAATTCATGTGGTGCTTAAGAACTTTTAAAAGTAAAAGCCCAATTAATATTCAATTCAAAATGTCTCACCTCAGTTCAGGTTTAAAGGTGACCCAATGGTACAGTAGCTATGAATTAATGCTGCATCAAATTGAAATAAAGATTAAAATGCCCCTAAATCTCCCTTGTGGTCTGGGGTGATAAAGAGACCGTCCAATCTAACACCAATCATGGAAGATCAAAAGGTTCCAGGTTCGATTCAGAGTTGAAAATTAATTAAGTGACTGGCTGGTGTGACATTAGGTCAGTTGACCTTGGCTACCATCACAGAAAAGGACAATGAAAAGTCAGCCAGCTTCTGACATTTATATGATATCTGTTGACCCGTATTTGCAAGACAGAGTTTTACAGTATGGTGAGAAGCCAGTCTGTCTACTGTGTCTGCACCACCAGTCTACAAGAGGTATTCACTTCATATCATCCCTCTAATCATTCCCCTCTTTTATTTTCTTCAAATATTTATCAGTTTCCCTTCAGAAGTATTCATGTTCCTTCCAGCACATTCTCTGACAAAGCCAGTTGAAAGTATAATGGGTCTCTTTGGCTGTGTCTTCCACAAATGAGTAGCTTGCTCACCGACTAGGAAGGAGAGATGGGTAGCAGAGAAGAGAAGAAGAGAGAGAAAAGAGGATGAGGGTGAGACCAGCAGAAGGTGAGAGGAGAAAGGAACGGGACAGGGGGAAATTCAAGAAAGAAAGATAGAAAATGAAAGCAAGAGAAAAAGAAAGGAAGAAACAGACATGAATAGATAGATAGATAGAAAGGTAGATAGATAGACAGATGGAGAAAGTAGTGAGAAGAGAGAACAAAATTAGTTTCAGAAAAGGATTATATATACTCCAAAAGCTAAGAATGGATGGTTTAACAGGGAAAAGCAAGGGGCACCATCCATCTAAATGATGGACATTGAATGCTTTGTTCAAACCATGTTTCATGGTTAACATTCAGAGCACTGGTTTGTTCTCCAGCAGTAAAACACAATCCTTACCCATCATTAGCACATTATCTACCATTATAAACTGAAAGGGAAAATCCCATAAAACTGCAATATCCCACTGTATCTAGCTTTTCATACGGTTTGCCAAGCTAACAATGACACAACAAGAATTAGCATTAAACCAAGTTTTCAGAACAGTCTGCTCCAGTTATACTTAAAATGTTTTTTTTACAGAATTCATCAAATTTGTTTTTAAGATGCTGGTGCACGAATGTTTAAATTGTCAGAGTGCTGTTGTCTCTTTGTGTCAGACAGTGAATGGAGAGGGTCTTTTTTTCCTGACAAAAATTAGTGGCGAACACAAAAGGTGAAACATTTGCACCTCACTGAAAACAGTCTGGAGGGCAGATCGTGACATTTGTCATGGGTAAGCTGAAACAAAACTGCTCCCAGCATCATCTGCAAGGGGAGGTGCAAAGTGCTGGACGACACAAAATTTCAGAAGTCGGAAACTTTGCAGAATCATAGAATATTACTAAAATCAGTCTTTGTTTAAAACTGAACTATGGGGTCAGGAAGAAGGTGAACTATTTAGATGATATATCGCCAGTTATTGTGCACACAACACACTCTAACCAATGCAAAAATAATTACTGATCGGTGCTAATTCTTTTCTCCCAGTTCGAGATTCCCAGGATCTTAGATCCGTTTTAATATTAAAAAGCTGCTCTCAATTGGAATCCATTCGGTAACAGATGGAGGCTTCTTAATAATCATTTTAACACATGGGGTACAAAACTGGAAATCCCAATCCTAAATTTGAATCTCGCCACCAACATTCTGCAGACCCGCCGGCCTCTCCGGCCAAAAAAAAAATCCGAACTTTTAAGAGGTGCGCATTTCACCTGAGTTTTAAGACTCGGAACATCAGTATTACTGAGAACAAACCTGGTGCGGAGGGTGGTCAGCGAGACGGAGCAGTCAAAACTGCTGGAAATCCTAAATTAAAATTGTGAAGCCTTATCATTCATTTTTCCGTCCTCCTGAAAAAGGAAACCTTTTAAGTCTTCAATTTGGTGAAGTCCAGCCAACAGCTAAAGAGAATAAATCGTTCAGTTTGGACTGACAAAGAGCCACAACTGGAAGGTTCCTTTATTGCTGGGTTGCTGTTCAGTGTCAGCAATGGGGGTGGGAGGGTCGTATTTTTTCGTGTGTCAGAAACACAGCCCCCTTAAAAATAAAAAGAAAACAATTGGCAGCAGAACACAAAACAAACCCGACTTTAAAACAATATGAGTAGTTTGCAAAGATCTGCAACTGGGTTCCGGGGAGCAGGGGGAACAGAGCACTGAAGCTAGCAACAAAAGAACATTACAGTGTGAAAAAGCAGATAAGAGTTGACTTCATCCAGGGAACTTGCAGCCGATGACTTAGCCTCATTTCATTGAGTGCAGAGCCCTTTCCCCCCGCCTCTCTAGCATGCAATCCTTTGTGGGGCTCATTTCAAATTTAACAAAAACAAAACAATGTATTGGACTGAATCAAGATCACAGTAACAGCAAAAAGAAAGTTAAACAAATGTGCCTACCTGACGATTCAGTCCAACTCGAGTTTAGGTTCTCTCCCCCAACCCCCACCCTCCCCAGTGGAAGTTGGGACGTGGGGGCTCGGATGGTGTCGGTTCCAGGTGAAACCTGCACTCTCTCTGTTTCTCTCTCTCTTTCTCCTCCCTCTGGGTTTGGTGCTGCACTTAACGCCTGGTGCCCACCTCCGCTGGCGGGGCGGAGCGAGGCTCCCCGCACTGATAACATGCTTCCCCCATCAGCTTGCATCAGCAGTCCGCCGCTCTCTCCCTCTAATCCCCACCCTCCTTTTCTCTTTCACCCGGAGCTTTAGTGGATGCACAGTGAGAGAGAGAAAGCATTCCCTTCAGCCTCACAGGAAGAACAAAGGCACCGCTGGCATGCCAGTGGGCGAGCCAATGAACAAGCAGCATGGAAATAAAAGGGAGCTTTACCTGGGCTACGACCCCTTTCTGCAGGGTTTAGAGTTTATATTTATATATATATCTTTTATATATATATATAAACAGAGAGAGGGGAGATTTTAAAAAAAGAAATGCAATCAGCACTGTCTGAATAGATCCGTTAATAGAGCAAACAAGGAATCACTTTTCTTTCACTGGACAGGGAGCAGCAATGAAATGCCAGCTCTTATTTTTGTTGTTGTGTAGTAAACTGCTTTCATTGGACAGAATTGATATGGTAATCCAGCAAGCCGGCCATACTGGCTCATTGCCGTGGCAACCCGTGGATGGCGAGGTTCAGAGAACAAAGGGCAGTGGGCTCCAAAACAAAGATGAGCAAAATTAAAAAAAAGGGAACCTCGAGGCACTTCGACCGAAATGCACTAACACACACACACACCACACAATGCTGGAGCCCCGTCAAAAAGAAAGCAATGTATCTGCACTCTCTTCAAGTTTCCTTCCCTTCACCACCACCCCCACCCCCCCACAATATTAGCAGGAGATGCCCTGTTCGCCTGAGGTAAATGGAAATGTGTAAACGGGGGGATTTTTTTTTGGGGGGTGAAAAAGAATGGAATGTAGGGGTGAGAAAATCAAAACGAGCAGCCCCCCACCCACCCTAACTCATTATTATTGGGTAACTAAGCTCTTTTTGCTAAAGGGGCACTCTTGTGGAACTAGTTCACTGTTGCCAGTCAATGTTACACTTACAGTATTGCAGGAATGCTGTGTCAAGCCTGAAGAAGCTAGGGGTTGTGTTTTTTTTTTTGGGGGGGTGCATGCGGTTGAGCTGTGTGTTGCTGAGCAGCCCCCGAACAGTGAATGAGCATTCAGTTGCCGTGGGGAGCTTCCAAATTGTCAGGGGTCCATCCATCCGGCATTGCCGTGTCCAGGCATGAGCCGGGAGCGCAATGGTCCCCTCTCACGGGGACGGGACATTTCGTGCATTCTTCCCCTCTCCACACCCACCAAACCCCTCCCCTCTCACCACCACCGACCACGTTTCAAAATAAAGGAGCCCTGTGCACAATTCCCACTTATCGAAGTCTCTATTTGCGTTTTAGAAGCTGTGTGTGTGTGCGAGACTGACTGAAACACTTCTCCAAGTTCCCTCACCTGTACCACTCCGGGGCTGGTAGGTTCTAGATACGGGCTAACAACACTACGTTATATCAGTGAGCCACACACGGCGACGCACCATTTCAATCAGGTACCCACTCGCAGCTCACAGTGACCCCAGGAGCTGCCAGCATTACCCATCTCTGAACCCTGCATTGCCAACTGCAGCAGTTGCCATTTGCTTGGCATGAGCAGAGCTCACTCTGTCTTTGCCGTGGAATGACAACCAGGTCCTTGAGTCTGGAAGTCAGCACCGGAAACCTGAAGGAGTGCGCCTCTTTATGAATGTTTGTTTTTGTCTGTATTTGGTGTTTACCGGGTTAAGTAATGTTCGTGCTGGGAACGGAGCATAGTCGATCTATTTCCCTGTGTCAAGCACCCCCTGAGTATTATAGATCACTGGAAGTAGGATAAATCTCCCTCTTGTTTCAGTCTCATCCTACATTCCCGACTTCAGCTGTTCTGCAGCTTTAAGTTTCTGTGTGGTCCTGTTTTCGGTAGTATACACTCGGGAGACAAGAGCTGCAATCTCTCTTCAAGGGAGTTGACGAAATAGACTGACTCGTTAATAATGTTACGCTGTCTGAGGTACAGTGCTTCACATATCATTTTCTATTAATCAACATGCGCAATGGATGAACTGGTGAATTTAGAGCACTGTTGGACTCCGAAAGTCCCACACTGTTGGACAACATTGTTGGAGTTTGCAATGTGTTATTGTGCAGGTCTACAATATAGCAACTCTCGGGTACCTGCATATTTCTAACACAGGTCTGTTGAACAGTCCTAGTTGCTCATTGATGGCTCTAACTTCAATTGCCGAGCTCCGAAGCTCTATCGCTTCTTCCCAACACCTCTCAGCCTTTTCCCTGACTTTTTTTTATTTTAAGCCACCTCTTAACACCTACCCCTTTGGCCAATTTTTTGGTCATTGATCGTTTCATTTTTTAAAAATGCATCTTATATAGTGCCTTTTGGATTTGTTTTTATGCAAAAAGACTCTGTCACTCCAAATGGTTGTTTATACCACAAGTGTTCTGTTGGCTACAATTCCAGATTTGGTAGTACAGTTGACTCCTAATTGCCTCTGAAATGGTTTAGCAAACTCACAGCCATCACTATCTCAAATGACAAGGGCAGTAGATACATCACCACTTGCAAACTCAACCCCAAGCCACTCACCAATTTTGACTGAGAATTATGTCACCGTTCCTTTATTGTCACTGGGTCAACATCTTCAAATTCCTTCCCTAATGGCACTGTGGGTGTCCCTACTGCAACATTTCAAGAAGGCAGCTCACCACAACTTTCTCAATGGCTAGTACTGACCAGCTCAGCAAGCAACATTCACATCCAATGAGTGAATCAAAAAAGTTACCATGAAGCCAGGGAGAAATCCTAATTCAACAAGAAATGGCAGCAGATATATCTAAAAGTGAGGTGTCCATCTGGTGTTGTGGGACTCTATGTGTGCTATAAACAACAGGAGGAGCATATGACAGGTGGGTTAAGCAATCAACTGATGGATAAGATCAAAGTTCTGCAGATAGTCCACATATGAATAGTAATGAAAAATTAAGCAACTAGTAAGAGGAGAAGCATCATGACCACCCCCAGCCTTAGTAAGGACGTGGCTAAACAAGTGAATGCAAAGAATAAGCTGAAGCTATTGCAACCATCTGTCACCAAAATTGCTGAACAAGTGATGCACATTGGAAACCCTGAGGCTACCACAGGTGATGTCTTCAGATAATTGAATTCACCACATGTGATATCAAGGAATCAGCTAAGGGAACTAGACATGGCTATGTACTCTGAGGGCGTCCCATCTACAATGCTGAAAACCTCTACTGCAGAACTAGATATGCCTTGAACCAAGCTGTACCAGTACACTATAATACCACCATTTACTGAACATTGTGGATTGAGAATGTTCAGATGAATTTCACAGACCTTGCTAGCTAGCAGAAAGATAAGATGTGCATTCAATAATTCTGTGTAGAAATTTGCTCCCAGGTGCCAGATTATGACTCTTACTGATAACAAATGTGTTTGCTTCTCCATTGTTACACCATATTGTGTGAATATACAACCCAATGAGCTGAATCACTTCAAGCCTCATTAGGTCTGTCATTTGAATGTGATGTATCGCTCCCTCTGCTATGCTCCACCACCATGATTTCACCCCAGGTTCTGAAGGCTGGCCTCCTACATTCTTCAATTATCTCACACACCATTTGCAAACAAGTTTGTCTTATGGGACTGCCTCATTGGGAACTGGGTAAATGCCCTTCAAACAATTTTATTTTAGACCCTAACAAGAAACCCAAGAAGTTTTTCATTTGTCCCATCTTGCAATGCCAGTTAACAAAGCAAAAGAAATAGGTTGACCTACAGTTCTGTCAAATCTTTTAACTGTACTCATTTTTATTTCAGAGTTCCTCAGATTCTAAGTCATTCCACATTTATTTCAGCATGAATTAGTGTGTGGGCATATCATAACAGACTGGAATTCTGATCCCAATTTTGGACTGATTTTTGGGGGGGCATGAGGAGTCCCACAACTCTTTGAAAATGGTTTACTCAACTGGACTACTCAGCCTTTTGCCATCTCCTGTAATGACACTGAAGAGGAAGTTGTCTCTTAACTTCTGTGCACTCGTGATCAAATAAGGCAGTATGGTTAAGTGAGGGAGAGTTAGCTGAAGATGAGAACGGAGGGGAAATTGCCAAACTTCCACCTGTCAGGTTTCGCTTTCAAAAACGAGACAAAAGCAACACAGTTGCCTCAACATTTGAGGGTTGAGATTTATGATTAATAGGCTCAATTATAAATCCATTTCACAAGATTGCAAGATTAGCAGTTCCTCTATCCCAAAAGGTACAATGGCTGAACACAATATTGAAATATCTCAGCAATTTTGCCTCCACTGTCCCAGCAGACGTCCAGTGTACATGCTGAATGCTCTTTGTGAGGAGAATGGATTCCAAATTCTAGTCTTGAATTTGCCTTTCACGAGCTTGACTACCCTGCAATCATGTACCATTTCATAACTTAATTAGCAATTGTAGCTTTCTTTATTGTACTTTTCTATTGTGCTTCCTGTTCAAACCTGGAGGACTGCTTTTAAAACTGACTTGAATTGTCTCCCCTTTTCAGAAACTGTAAGATTGTCTGAGCACTGGTAAAATTGTGATCAGGAATCTCTAATCCTTGCTATAATTTATTGACTAAACATGCTAATTTTCTAATTTTGTCTTTATACAATGTTATATCTTTATTGATATTTATGACCATATTAGTATGTTTCCTCACATTTTGTGCATGTCTCGGCATCCTGGTATTATTTATGTACAATCTGACCAAATTTTCTAGCTGCATAATTCAAATCAACAGGGATACTTAGCAAGCAAATCAATCTTTTGTCATTTTCTTCAATCACATCTCTGCTTTTTTTTGGTGTAATTGTATAAAGATTTCAGATAGGCAAGTAATTAAACTGATTAATTACATTCTCCAGTACTCTGAACTTGATCCTCCTAAACTGCATGCATGTTATCTTTTATATTCATCACTTTCACAAGTTCTCCAATTTTCCCTTTCCCTATGATTCAAGAACATACGTGCAATGAGAAGGAGTGGGCCATTCAGCGCTATCCCCTCACTATCCCCCACCGGGCCTGCTCACGATTTAATAAGTTTATGGTTTATCTGATTGTAGCTTAAATCCACATTTCAACCTATCTCTGATAACTTTTCATCTCCTTGTTTAACAAGTATGTTTATCTCTGCCTTAAAAATATTCAAGGATTCTGTCTCTATAACATTTTCAGGAAGAGAGTCACAAAGACTCATAACCCTGTGAGAGAAAAGAAAGCCTCATCTCTGTTTTAAGTAGATGAGCCCTGATTTTTAGATGGAAATTATCATCATAGATTCCCTATAGTGTGAAAGAAGGTTATTTGGCCCATGAAGTCAACAACAACCATCCGGAACAGCATACAATCCAGACCCACACCCTGACCCTATCCCTGCAACCCTGCATTTCCCATGGCTAATCCATCTAGCCTGCACGTCCCTGAATACAATGGGCAATTTAGCATGGTCAATCTACATAATCTGAAAGTGGGAGAAAACCAGAGCACCTGGAAAAAACCCATGCAAACTTGTGCAGAATGTACAAACTCCACATAGATAGTTGCCCAAGAGTGGAATCTAACCTGGATCCCTGGTGCTGTGAGGAAGCAGTGACACTGAGCCACCATGCCACCCAATGACTCCTAATTCTAGATTCTCACACAACAGGAAAATACCCCCTTCACATCTACCAAAAGAAGACTCTTCAGATCTTACATGTTTCAATCATGTCACCTCTTATTTTTCTAAACTCCAGCATATACAAGAAAAACCTGTTTAATCATTCATTAGATAACCTGTCCATTCTGGATTTCTGGTAAATCTTCTTTGAACTGCTTCATTAACTTCCTCCAATAAGCAAGGAGACTGATGCTGTGCAAAATATTTGAGATATGGGCTCACCTGGTACAACAGAAGCATAACCTCCCTACTTCTGTGTTCAGCTCCCCTCATGATAAACGATAACATTGTATTGGCTTTTATAATTACTTCATGTGACCACATAGCTTTGAATCCTTTTACCTCTCCCAACTTGTTTCCCACAGATGTCTTCATATTTTAAAGCTCAAACTTGTCGTCATTTCCATACCGCTTTCTAATTGACTTCATTGAAGCTTTGCAATGTTGGTAGTTTTCTAAGGTGTCAATTGTGACTCTTCATTCAATTTCTTGATAGAAAGATTCTAGAAACTCTGCTCATTCTGTTTTTCTTACGAGGGATGTTGCTGGTGTATTGGGGAGTTTAGAACCAGAAACATTTTAACTGTAGACTCTCAAAACTCTGCCAATTATTTCACACAGAGCAGTAGCTGGTGCATTTACACCACAGTGGATGATCTACATGCTGCAGACTGAACTTTTGTAATGCAGTTACGAAAATTCACAGTGAGCCGCAATGGCATCAATTAATTGCCAATCACATCATTACTCCATTTCTCTCTGTTGGTCAAAGCACCCTCAGAGACACATTAACTGACTGGGTCAGTTAACTCAACAGGTTATTCAGTTTATGCCAGAGGGGTGGATTCAATCCCTCTGGTGATTCGCTACACCCTGGCCTTGCCCTTGAAATATATACTACCAAATATTCCTCACTGTAATGATCCCAAGCTGGGAACCATAGAATGAAAATATCTAACAGAGGGGAATGTGCAAGATGCTTTGTAGACCCTGGAGTAACAGGAGATGGGGAAGTGGGAGGAGCATCAACAGCTTCTAGGGGGACAGGGTCCACCTGGGAGTGATGCAGCTTGTCCTCTAATTCATAAGTGCTTTTCAGAGTAAGTGCTCTTACATGAGACTTCAGAGCTGTGCTGTTGCCACATGATGTACCTTCCACAACTGAGGATCCATCAGATAGCCCTCCATAACCAGCACTCAATCCTTTCACTCCCTTCCCCAGGAAAGACATTTTAAAAAATCACACCAACTCTGCCAATACCCAATTACCATAATTACTATCTCTTTATTAAAAATAATCTAGATTAATATGACACAATCAACAGCACTCACAAATGTGGAACTATTCACCCTGATACATATCCTTAGTGGCTAACCTATATGAGTTCTTGTGTAATCCAGTACATCTATGAAATGGCAATGAAAGGTGATCTGAATGCTGCAGTGAGTGTGTTCTTCTGGGACACCCTGGAGAGGTTGTGGGCTGTGAAGGTCACATTTACATAGCAGATGATCAGTATCTGCAGTGTACTACTTGAGGCCATGGTGGATGCAGAAACAATCAAGGCTCTCAAAAAGAATTGGATTAGCATGCAAACTGGGCTATGGCAAAGGATAGAAAGATGGCACTAGCTGAATTGCTTTTGCAGAAAGTCAGCACAAACACAACAGGTCGTCTGTAACAGGAGCTTGCAACCTACCTTAGGTTGTGTTATTTCGGCACGGATTTCAGCAGCCTGGGTTGTCTAGCTGATTGGCAATGGGAGAGGCTATGGTGCAATAGCAGGTGAAGAACCAGGAATATTGCGATCCACAGAAAGGCCAATGGGTTCTTGTTTCATATTTGCATACCACTGTCCCAGGAGTCTGCAAGCTTACACTTATCAGTCTAATGATTGGGGCAAGATTTCTTGCACAGGAACCCCTATCAACAAGACAGAGCCACATGACAACCTCCTGAGCTTGGAGTGCAGAAGTCATTTATTCCATGCAAACTGTAATGACTGCAGTAGAAGGTGCAACCTCAGTCATCAGATGCTGCGTGAGATTAGCTTCCACTAGTTGCTCCAAGCTGGCGAGAATGGTTTTCTGGCTGTAGCTCCAGCCACAGATCAAGCTGAAAATGGACATCCTGCTAGACACTGTCCATTGCACCAAACATTTAATGTTTAGCTCTGCAAAGTTCTCTTTTGCTTCTTTTCTAGCAGAATGGCTGGTCCATCCCATTAGAGGAATCCTATTCGAAATCAGTCTCGAATGTGTGCATTTTTAAAAACATTTGTTCATGGAATTTATTGTCCATTCCTAATTGCCCATTGTTGTGGTCTGGAGTCATGTGTAAGCCAGACTGGGTACAAATAGAAGTTTCCTTCCCTAAAGGACATTAGTGAACCAGATGGGTTTTTCCTGACAATTGGCAATGATTCAATGCTCATCATTAGACTGCTAATTAAAGAATGTTAATGAATTCAAACCTTCATCATCTGCCATGGTGGGATTTCAACCCAGGTCCCAAGAACATTCCCTGGATTCTGGTTAATAGTCTAACAATAATACCAAAAGGCTAACGCCTCTCCAATGATATTGTTGTCTGTGACTCTGGTAACTACTCATGCAGCTCACTTATTTTTGCTGTCCTCTTCTTTTTCTTCCTCTATTTGTGAGGTAACTCCTGTTCTTCCTTAACTTGCTCCACGGGATGATATGTACCTTGATCCTGGGAGCTTGCATTGACAAAGCTGTAATGTCAAGCTGCAGCACATGTGATACATGTGGGAGGTTGTATATGATGAAATGACATGGAGTTTAGGTCCATGAGGATGACTTTGAATGATTAGGATTCGGAAATATTTGTACATCTACAACGAAGCTACAGGGACTGCATACCTCTAGGTGAGATACCATCCCTGTCTCTGGTCACATTGCCTCCCCTTCCTCTTCCAATTGCTGCTAACATTTCCCCATTAAAAAGAGTCAGATCATGAAATAACACAGTATGGAGCTGGAGGAGCACAGTAGGCCAGGCAGCATCAGAGGAGCAGAAAAGTTGATGTTTCGGGTCGTGACCCTTCATTTTTTTGAAAAAGGGTCCTGACCCGAAACGTCAACATTCCTGCTCCTCTGTTGCTGCTTGGCCTGCTGTGTTCCTCCAGCTCCATACTGTGTTATATCTGACTCCAGCATCGGCAGCTCTTACGATTTATTTGTATCATGAAATGGTGTCTTAGAGAGTTGTTAGCCCATGGAATTTGCTTTCTCGGGATCATTGAATATATTGGATGTTGAGTTAGATTGAGGTTTGATTTGCAAGGAATCAAGTGTTATCGGGAGTTGGATACAGTCAGACAGGGGGACTTGAGGCCACATTCAGTTCAGTCCTGATCTTTTCAGTTGCAGAGCAGACCTGAGGAGCTAAATTACCTTCTAATTTGTATGTCCCCCTCCCATGGTCAGGTCCTGTTGCCACATGTTATATGCTGTCTTGTTCCGAAAGAAAGGAGTGGTGATTATGAGTGAGTGTATTAACAGGGTGCATTTTTGTTGCCTCACATGGTTGACAAGCAAGAGATGTATCCGAATTGTAATTACTGCCTGTGAAGAATGCAGCAGAGTGTGTGAGTAAGACAGCCTGTTATGGTTGTGACCCTGTTCATCCCTGTGCAATTAGTTCAAAAGTGTGCTTATTGATGGGATCTTGCTCTAATTACTGGTATCAAATCTTTAATTTCTTGCAGAGGTGAGCTGATCTTATCCAACCTGCTGGGATCACAGGATTAAAGAATTTACCTTTATGAGGAAACACATTGTCCAGTGGCAGAACCTTATTCAGTGCTAGAGACCGCGCACAAAGTAAATGTTTACAACTGCACAGAACTAAGTGATGGTTTTGCATCCTTTCAGTTAGTGCTAAAAAAACAGGTCTTCCCTAGAGCTGACCATTGTGATTAAGTAAGCTTTCTCCAGCAATTGTTACTGATGGAAGACAGCAGTCTCCATAAAGAGACTCTATCCCTTCAGTCAACATGGGCTGGAACAGCTGAGGAGAAATTGTTTTACAAAACATCAAAGTTAATCACTTCTTAGCCATATCGTGCATGATTCGGCAGTCAACCAGATCATATGTGGTCCTTGGATGATGTGGGAAACAGGGTCTTAACTTGATCTGGAAACCTGTTCCAAGTACTAGTATTCCAAACTAAGAGGGAGTCTATTCTCACTCCCACCCTCCTACCCATTATTCTTATACTAGTTTGAGACTGACAGTCTAACCTGTCTATTCATAGAATTATACAGTACGGAAGAGGCCCTTAAGCCCATCACTTCTGTCTTACCAAAGCTACACTAAAACTGTACTAGTCCCCACTTTCCTGCATTAGGCCCATAGGCTTGAATGTTATGACATTTCAAGTACTTGTCCAAGGTTACCTGCCTCAACTACCCTCCCAGATCATGCCTTTCAGACCCTTACCACCTTCCAGCTGCAAAGTTTGTTCCTCCAATCCACACTAAACCTCCTGCTTTTCACCTTATAATTATTCAATGATGAAGCCCTAAATAGTCGATCTACAGTTGGCAATTTTTTTTTGTAGTGACAAATAGGGATGTTTTCTCTAGGTCTTACCATCACTAATGCTGGTTCACACTCTTTTCAGTAGAGCAGTTGTTAAAGTAACTTCTCTTTCTTGAGCAGCTGTAAAACCCATACTGAGCCCTCAGACACTGAAGCACAGATTAACAGTTCTGTCATCATGATTTTCTCCTGCACACATAGCAAGACTGCTCTGGTAGAATGCCAGACCCCAGGAGACCTTATTATTCTGCACTTTTCACACAGATCCTTTGGGTCTCACATAATGAGAAAGTTACTGCAGAGCTAAAACATTTCTTCCGATAAAATATTTCATTAAATTTAGACAGTGTTCAACAGAAGCCCTCTCTTCTGTCTCCAAATCTGTATACTGCATAGCCACTGTAAGCAACCACTTGCAAGCTGTTGCCTCTATTTCTACAAGGCATTGATTTTAACACAGATAGTTTTTCTAAATATGTTTTCTGGACAGAGCTGATTGTCACTAAAAGGAACATTGCTTCTTGAAATAGGTTGATAAGTTCTCCCTTTTGCAGTCTTTCCCCATCTCTTCCAAGAGCCCTTGGTTTGGAGCCATTGTCCATTGTCCATAAGCATCTCAGGGATGATTGGTTATGTATAGCTTGTGATAAGTACTCCACAAGTGGAGGGTGAAGTGAAGATTTAGGTCCATGAACTAACAGCCAGTATGGGGACTGAATAAAGTCACTGTTGATCTTATCCTGCACAACACTCCAGTCATCTACCCAACACCTTGGCTCCTGTTTAGTGTGCATCAGGACACTGTGGTATATGATAAATGTGGAGAATGAGACCTGTGTTCAACCCTGTCCGCACCTGATTGACACACATTGCAATGATTTGTATTTATATAGCACCTTTAATGTGGACAAACTTTGCAAGGGCTCCACAGAGTATGAGAAAAACAAATAAACTTGCTTACATTACGTACATATCACTTCTCATGACTCCAGAGTATCTCAAAATACTTCACAATCATTTAAGTACGACTAAAATGTGTTTATTGTTGTCATGATTAATTATGCATAGCAGGGTTCCACAAATAACACTGAGTTAATGGTGAGGCAATCTGTGTACGAATTATTGGTTGAGGGATAACTGTCTTCTTAGTAGTGCCATGGGAATCTCATGTCCATCTGGGAGGATACTCAAGACTTGGATTAGTATCTCATTCAAATGCTAGCACTCTCAGCATTGTACTGAGGTGTTAGCTGGGCTTGTGTGCTCAAGGATCAGGAGTAGGGCCAAAGGAGGACAAATTAGAAAGCATTTCATTCTATGGCATCTTGATAACAGCAAAATATCTCAGAAGATAATATAGAATAGAGTCAGCTCAATGCTTCTTTTAAGCTAACATTATGTATTTTTTCAGAAAGGAAAAGCAACAAACATTTGTGTGTCATTTATATGAGGAAGACATTATGCACCAGTCACACAAATGCTAATATATTTGAACGTGAATTACATCATAATCATTGGAACCCTGATATAACTAGAAATGTTTTATTCAAACATTATAATGATAGAGTGAGGGCTCCTTTAATAATATCTTCAGAAATTGGATTGTGCAATACTACAGGAGTGAACAGGTTGCAAGTGTTTCACAAATGACTAGAGCTTAGGGATTAAAATATATTCTATTTCTGTGTTTCTTTTTTATTTCTTTGGACTTACTCCAGTTAACTCCTGGCTGTGAACTTGTTCTGGTAGTGAGATGGAGAGACATTAGAGCATGGTTCTGTTTGAGCTCTGCTTTAATTATAGAACTCTACAAAGAAACTGACACAGCCTTGCACCTGTTAAAACAGGCATCCGGCTAACAGCACTCTTCACACTTCCGTGTGACAGCCTTTACATATGTGCACACATTTATGTTATAAAGCATGCAGTCACATTAGCATATAAACTAATAATGAAATCCAATTTTCTGGAGGGTCATTCTTCAGCTGTAAGACTGGAATTTTGTTTTTCCTCACTGGTATCTGCACCCTTAAACCCATCCACCATCACCCCTAATAAGAATATGAATAGTTCTTTATTACCAAAATAGACACCAAGATGCTAGCTTCTGTACCTCCAAATCCACAAACCCCACTGGCTTTCTTTGTTTTCATAATAAAAAAAACTCAGCACAAGCCTTCCACTCTATCCCTGAAATCCCTCCTTCAGCTTTTCTCCCATCTCCTATCATCCCTTCTCTGGTCTCATCCATCAGATTGAGATTCTGAGCTGCTGATTCCATTCCCATAAGCTGCTGACAACATAAATTTTCACCTTCATCCTGAAATTACCTGACATCATAAATGGTTCCTGCATCTCAGGGTCCACTACCATTCATTTCAAACTGCCCATCATCATTCCTTCCTTAAAAGAAAACACTATGACTTTCTGTCCCAGCCAACTATCACTCATTATTCAGAATCTCTGAGCAGGCCATTTGCTTTCTAAATAGTGTTTCCTGCAACACCCTGTGATATCATCCTCAAACACTCGGATCAGCTTCCATTGGAACTTTGTTCGATTATTTCACAACTTGTCTCAACCCATCTACTGCTTCTGTATTAACAAGGTGTGGAGCTGGATGAACACAGCAGACCAAGCAGCATCAGAGGAGCAGAAAGGCTGACGTTTTGGGCCTAGACCCTTGTTGGGTTGTTTCTGCATCGTACAATCCTGTAGTTTCCTCGTAAGCAGCATTGGGAAGACTGAAGTCATTTTTTTTGTCCCAACATAAATTTGGTTCCCTTGTCAATCCCTTCCCTGTCTTCAGAGTGCTCGCACTGTTAGTGACTCTAATTTGCATTTCTACATTGTCGTAATTTCTCAGGCATCATAACTGCCTAACTTCAGCAATGTAGCATTCCTTTGCCCTGACCATAGTCCATCTGCTGTTGAAATACTTGCCCATGCTTTTATCTCCAGACTCATTATAACGCTTATTGCTTGCCTTCCATAATACATTGCTGACCTGTCCTGTTACACACCAAATTCCTATTGCCAATCACTTTTGTATTTGCTGACCTATTCTGAAATACAAAATGCAACATTTTTATATTTAATGCGCTTTATGACTTCTTCAGATAGAGGCAGCAGATTTCCTTCCCTAAAGGACATCAGTCAATCAGAGTGGTTTTTTAAAATAATACAATTTCTTGGTCACCATTTGGTTTTTTTTTTGGTAGTTCAGATTTTTTTTAAAATAAAAAAATCGCAATCTGATATCATGGGATTCAAGCCCACGCTCCAGACCATTATGGAGAGTCATGAGACTCAAAACTTTAACTCTGCTTTCTTCTCATAGATGGTGCCACATCTGCTGAATTTCTCCAGCAATTTCTGCTTTTGTTCCCCTCGAACATTAGCCAGGGGTTCCGGATTACTTGTCCAGTGATATTATCAGGCGCCATCACTTTCTGCCAAATAGTTTCCCCAAGTTCTATTTTTCCACAGTTAACATGTATACATTCATGTGTATAATTATTTTTACCACTACCACATCCATGACCAAGTCTCTGACTTTTGAAATTCAGACATTCTGGAAGTTTTGCAGTTCCTCCAGAATGCATTCTCTTCAGTCTTAGAAAACACATAAATCTTTGCCTTGAGGATAGCTAACCTTGATTCCATTCTTGACCCTTTAAGGTGTGTAAACTGTTGTCATAATGACATTCCTTCCGGTCCCAGTGAATAATTTGTGGACAATTATTCTGCAGAGGTCCCTGTGGTTCCTTTGTACAACTCTTTCAATTGTATGAACAATATACAATCACTGCTAGCCTGTTGCCTCTTGAACAACTTTAGCTTTCCTGTTAAGGTTTCATATCCACATGAATTGCCTTTGGCCAAGTGACCCAACCATCGTGCATATTTATAATGGTGGGCAGTTTGCTGCTACCGATAAAGCGATCTCTTCTTACAAATATCATCATTATCCCACAAACATAACTTTGGAGTCAACCTTTGTGTCAGGATAAGGAGTTAATTCTTCAATTCTCTGCCCATCAACAATTCTGATGGTGATAATCCACATGGGACTGGGTTAGACCAGTAATTTATCAATGCTGTAAGAAAGTCAGCATTTTTCTTCAAAAGCCTTTACTGTCTGGAAGCCATACTTGTCTTCCCCATTTGACTGTGCGTACCTTGGTAAGTTTGTTACAAGTTCAAATTCAAAGCTGGCTTCAAATTGGCTGAAAGACTTTTTAGCAAACTGTGGTTAATCTGATGTGACCACACTGAGGATCCAAAGTAGTGCAAATATTTCTTGTCAGACTCTGACAACTGCATCTGTGGTGGTGGTAAATAATTTTCTCACCTCTATCCTCTGTGAATACTAGACAATTTCAATAAGATAAGACAATCTGTCAAATATATATAGCTCTATTCTTACACATTCCCATGGTCTGGTGGGGAAAGTGTATGAGTAACCCTTGCTCTTCAGGCCTGTGAAAAGCGTAAGTTTCACCATCAGCTGTGAGGACTCCCATCTCCTTTGAGATGTCTAGCCAGTGCACTGATGTCTAAGCCCTAGCTCCAGTTGTGACAATTCCTAAATGTCCATGAATTTTGTCTACTATGTTGTCCGCAGTAAACCTGGAATGACCTGCCTTTCATCAAATACCAGTAAGCTATCCACAATTGTGAACCGCTGTCGATGCTTGAAATAGGTATTCATAGCTAATCCACTAGGCCTTTGGTCTGGCCACCCTTCATAATAATACCAGCAAATGGTGGCACATATTTGGTTCATCTTTTGTTCTTGTCATCCTTGATTAAGCTTGTTCAGGCTTGCTGGCTTGCAATACAATTCTCCAAATCCATTTCATGAGATAATGTCTCATTATTTAATGCTTTGGAGAGTGCAACACCAACATCTGCAGCTTCCGTTGCCTGTAGAGGGCATAGGGTTAAGGTGAGAGGGGAATGATTTAAAAGGGACCTAAGGGGTAACTTTTTCACGCAGAGGGTGGTGCACGTATGGACTCAGCTGCCAGAGGAAGTAGTGGAGGCTGGTACAATTACAACATTTGAAAGGCATCTGGATGGGTATACAAATAGGAAAGGACATTGGCCAAATGCTGGTAAGTAGGACTAGATTTATTGAGGATCTGGTTGGCGTGGACAGGTTGGTCGTAATGGTCTGTTTCCATGCTGTATATCTCTATGACTCTAAAGTCATTTTTGCTCAATTTGGCTGGCCACAAATGTTCCTTTCGTAATATGTCAGGTATATTTTCTAATGCCAGTGGTTCTACCATGTTATCATCTTTGTATGAGAAGGCGTTTGACTTTATGCTGCTCAGTAACTGTTTAATTTATATGCATTTTCGGGAAGTGATCTATGATTTTTTAGATATAGGATTTTTTTTTTTATTAATGCTTATGCCTGAACAGCCTCCTTGTTCCAGAGCACTGGCACTGACGTTTAGTACCTTCTATCCAGTTGCATCTCTGTCTTGGATTGTCATATGTGTCGTTAGGGTTTTTAGGCCTTACAACTGAAATGGATTCTGCTGCTTTCCTGTAATACGTTTGTCCCTCTCCACTCAGGATTTCTCTGTGATTCTTTCTGCTTTCTGCTTTTGGTGTAGAATGGTAAATGTCACCAGGCATTCAACTTCTGTGGTAACATGATTAAACCTGAGCCCATCTCCATCCCATGTCCTTATACCATTGCTCAACAGCAGTCAGAAACCAGAACACTACTAGTTTTCCTTCTGGTGATGGTGAGGCCAAATGCAGCCCTCTTCCATTAATAGCGCCCAAGTTAAGGCTCAACTCAGAGCAGGAATTGAGTATGCAACCTTCCTTGACTGCATCATCCTCTAACATAGAAGAGGTTAAAGACTAAACAGGTACCTAATATGCAGAGTTAAATAATAATAAGACATGTAACCTGTGAGGGTGTGTCTTCTCTTGACACACAGGAGTACATCTATGCTGCCACTCCTTCGGTACATTTATTATCATTGGCACAAAGTACTAACAGACTATTCAACTGTGAATGACTTCATTGCTACATTTTATCATCACAGAGTGTCCAAAAATACAGAGGTACTAAGCTGTGAACAATGAGCATAAAACTCAAATTAACTGCATTGCTCCGTGATGACCTAGCTGCAACTAGCTACATGAAAAACAGGCTCAATAATAGTTGCATTTTCAATAATTATTTAAAAATTCATAACTTAGAGGGAGTAGGAGAAGGGCAGAGGAAGACAAAGTCCAAGATCCTACAGAGGCACCTTACTTTCCATCTGACTTCAGATTGGAAGCCTGATCTGAAACTGACTACTCACTTCGCCAAAAAAAAAATGAAATCTAAGATAGCTTTCTGAAGGTGAATGAATACTTAGTGTAATGAAGACATTTTTTTGGCAAACAGATGGAGGTTAGGTCCTTTTGTAACTTGGTGCACAGGCCTTCATAAATCCGAGAGGTGCATTTCATTGTTTTTTATAGGTGAAACAATAGACGGTTAGGATTCGAATTCTCAATAAACACAGATAATAATAACTTCAGCGCAACAGAAGTACAATTTTATTCAGTAACATCAAAAGTAATTGAACAATTGGGATTCATTTGCACTCTAAACTGTATCTGAGATGATTGTAAGTGTGCTTTAAATTGCAATATAGTCCCAGCACATCTTTGATTCCTGCAGGAAGATGGAAGGTTATTTTTCTCCCTTAGTTCCACATCCGTAATTCTGCCATATATCCCAGTGTGAGGGGAATGGAATACCCTGTCAATATCAGGTATATTTGTTTCAGATAAATGATTGAAAATCTGTTGTTATGTCATGTTGGGCTGCAGTGATTATAATACAGCCAACCAAAAAAGAGGCCAATGTGTGTACAACAAATCCTATTAAGACATAAAAGATACACTGCTTCCTCCACTGTTAAAAAAATGCTTCTCCTCCTTTACGTCGCATTTGATCAATTTACTTCCCGACAACCAATTCTTGAAAGTTATGTGAGGGTGTCAGATATTGAGTAAATTTCCACATTGAGTAAATTACACATCTATAAAGGAAAAAAAATGTTTCCGGCTTCAGTACTGAACAAGCAGAAATTTTCTGAAATTAAATCTCAGCAACATCATTGTTTACAGTCACCATTGCAAAGATGGCTTCCTAGCCACATGACACCATCCCTGTGTCTGACAATTACTAAGGCTGTTTATAATCTTATATGTGACATATGGGTGAATGTCAAGAGCACATAGCTATGCTATTGTTTATACATTTCGGTTTTAAAGCTTTAATACTTGATTGGGTGCAAATAGTGTCACCCATAGTGTTGATGTCATGAGACCTGGTTGGAGAGTCAAGTAGGATCTCGTGAGAGGCAGACCTATGATTAGGACATCTCAACATCTGAACCCTATTATTATCTGCAAATAGTTGTACAGATGAAATATTCTATATTACGTTAACTCTACAAGACATTTTTTGCTAGAAGATACCTACCCTTACACACATTAGACCATGTAAGCACCTAAAGGACCCACACACTTAGAAGATACGGATGATAGCACACACGAGATGGGATGAGAAATGTCTTCACCCAGAGAGTGATTAGCCTATGGAATTCTGTGCCACAGAAAGGGGTTGAGGCCAAAACTTTTTCAAAAAGGAGTTAAATATAGATATTAGGGCTAAAGGATCAAAGGTACGGGGAGAAAGCAGCTACAGAATACTGAGTTGGATGAGTAACGACAATCATATTGAATGATGGAGCAGGCTCATAGAGCCAAATGGCCACTCCTACTCCTACATTTTATGAATCTTCTGATGATGCTATGGCTTTAAGAGGTGTATTCTGTCCTTTATTTAACGAAGAGAGGTTGAGACAGAAGTGTCGAGCTGTCTGCTCAAAGCCAATAAAATAAGCAGCTTGTGAGGCCTTGGGTATTTTTAAAAGTTGAACCAATAGAAGCAGTCTGAATGGGTGGGCTCCGACATAACCAGGATTTTTAGTTTAGTTTAGTTTAGCTTTCAATAACAATTGTTGAGGTCTTGAAGGTGGATGTGGAAGCTCTTTTTCCTCTCTCTTTTTCCACAAAAAGCTGGGGTTCTCTTCTAGCTACTACAATTGCATGTGAGACTACCTATTTTACTGAATTTGCCTTTGTCAAGGGTGTGTTTATGGGATGTTACAACAATGGAACAGCTAATGAGTAGTTTATTATTTTGTTAAATAGGGTTACAGTCAAGCAAATCTTTTCTTTTATTTTTTATTTTGTACGTATTTTAATTATAATATACGAATAAAGTATGTTTTGCTTCAAGCATGGTAGTTTGACCAATCACATTGCATCCAAAAAGCAATGCCTGGCACTTGCCCTTAAAATAAAAAAAAATTGGTCTAAACTATCTCCTTGACATGTTCTGATGGAGTTTTGTCTTGTCTAAAACATTCTACATCTAAGACTCCTTATTTCTACTCTGAGACTCTGCAATTCCACTCCTGCCTCAATATCTCTGCTGCTGAAATCCTCACCGTGGTCTTTGCCATCTTTTATCATGATTGTTTCAATGCACTCCTGACCAAATTTTCAAATTCTACCCTCCAAAAAAACAGAAGTCAATCCAAATCCTTCATGCCCATGCCCAGCCAGTACCATGTCCCATTCATCCATCACTGTTGTGTTTGCTGTGATCATAAGACCATAAGACCATAAGACATAGGAGTGGAAGTAAGGCCATTCAGCCCATCGAGTCCACTTCGCCATTTAATCATGGCTGATGGGCATTTCAACTCCACTTACCCGCACTCTCCCCGTAGCCCTTGATTCCTTGCGAGATCAAGAATTTATCAATCTCTGCCTTGAAGACATTCAACGTCCCGGCCTCCACTGCGCTCCGTGGCAATGAATTCCACAGGCCCACCACTCTCTGGCTGAAGAAATGTCTCCTCATTTCCGTTCTAAATTGACCCCCTCTAATTCTAAGGCTGTGCCCATGGGTCCTAGTATCCCCACCTAACGGAAACAACTTCCCAGCGTCCACCCTTTCTAAGCCATGCATTATCTTGTAAGTTTCTATTAGATCTCCCCTCAACCTTCTAAACTCTAATGAATACAATCCCAGGATCCTCAGCCGTTCATCGTATATTAGGCCTATCATTCCAGGGATCATCCCTGTGACCTTGGTTCCTGCTAACACCTCATTTTTAAATTGCTCCACATGCCACCACTAGTGACCACACCTTCAGTTGCCTAGGGTATAAGCACTCAAATTCACTCCCCCAAACCTCTCTTCTCCCTCCCCCTCTTCTTTCCTTTACATCACTCCTAAAACCTTACTTTTTAGATTTGCTTTGGTGATCTGCCCTAATACTGAAGTAGCTTGGTGTCAAATTTTATGTCATAATGCTTGAGCGACCAATTGTGGCACATTTTAATAAGTGAAGGCAGTGTACACAAATAATTTTTTGCTGTAGTTGCAGCCAAAGTAAGATCATGGATCTGAAATATTCTCTCCAGAGATGTCGCCTGATGTTCTAGCATCTACAGTATTTTGCTTGTTATCAATGGACAATACTAATTGAACAAGTGTTCCAGATAGTTTTGTGACGTCACTTTTTTAGCTACTGGGTTTGCCTTTTGCCTTTTAGTTTTGTACCAGAGGGAATTTTAATCTCCACCTCATTAGCTCCATTTTCTGCAAACTGTGAAAATCCATTGTCAGAGATGTTCTGGCATAGGAACAAGAATGAACAATTCGACTCCTTGATTTTGTTCCATCATTTAATTAAATCATGGCAGATGTGTGCCTCAAAGTCATTTACTTGCCATTGCTCTTTATCCAATGATAGCTCTATCTAAGAAATATTGATGAGTCTTCAATGTTCCAATTCAGTAAGCATTCATCCCTCTTTGGGGAATTTCTAAGTTTCACACAAAGGAAAGTGGAAATCATGTTTCTTGATTTCACTCCTAAATGACTAAGCTCTAATTTTAAAATTATAAAACTTGTTCTCAATTTCCATAGCACAGAAATTTGTTTCATGACGCCTTCTGATCAAATCTCTTCATTGTTACACCTTTGTAATATTTTTAAATAATTGGAATACAAGTTTAGGCAATCAATATTCAAATTTAACTCTTTAAGTTCTTGTCTTAAGTGTCAGTGGGAAGTGAACTTGCCTCTGCAGTAGAAGATTGTGGGGTGAACTCTCACCCCAAATGTTTGAGTACAGCATCAAGGCTGACACTGCAGTGCAAAACTGAGATTGCTGCATTTTGACAGACACCTTCGTTTAGATGTGACCAAACCTGCCATCTCAGGTGATTATGAAATATCCTGTTACGCTACTACAAAGCAGAGGCCAGTTCTCTGATGACCTCAGCAATTTTCAGAAATGTCTAGTTCTTACCATCATGGCATTTGTGAGACCTTGCTGTATATAGCGTATCGCTGTAACTCCTCTATCACAACAATAGCTCTGCTACAGAAATACTTAACTGATTTGAAGTTGATTTCCTGAAGTTGTGAAAGACAAAATATAAATGTATATCATTTTTCTAACATCCTAGTGAACATTTTACATATCCAAGACCACAACTAATAAACGTTTTCTGCAACAAATGCTGCCAGAGACATCACATCCCATTGATGAATTTTTAAAATGCAATGAAATTTACTTATCATTTGGCATGACCTTTCCACATATTCAATTATGTATTCAACATTTAAAAGTTATACTTCCATAGGCCTTGTGGGAATGTTCAATAGTATTGTACAGAGTTTGGGGACAAGGTTTTGTTTGATGCCCTGTCTGCATTTAAAATAATATTCAGGAAAGCAACTCCAATAGATTACATTCTCATTCAAGATTATCTGTCCTTTTGCCTGTAAAATATCTAAAGAGATAGAGAATGATTTTGCTGCTAAATACTGCAGAAGCCTTCAGGCGGGGCCATCCCACATTAAAATTTGGTTGAGGCTGAATGAATATCACAACCAAGTTCTGAATGTTTTTGACAAGTGAGGCCTGGGAACCATACTAAAGCGATCTAATGATTTATTTAATTAAATTTATTAACTATTTACACTATTTACAGTGACATGGTTCAGCAGGACTCCTTAAGAACCTTTCTTTCCCTCAGGTCCTTGTTTCATCTGATGTGAAGTCAACAGAAATCATGGGAGCCATTTTCATCTTACTCCCGCCTCCCTCCCCATCCAAGGTTACTTCTGTTGAAGGTATCAATCTCCAGCGTTGTTGAGGTAGTCAGAGACATGTATGCTTCATTATTTTCCCCCTGGAACACAAACATATTGGGCACCAAGGTTGTAACACTGTCGATGACTTGAAAGCAAAAGCATTGCGCAACAGGTAAAGGATAAAGTAATGGCTTGTGAAGCTGAAGCACTTTCAGCTCCAGTTAAGAGCTTCACAGCTGTATCTTCCACAACTGCAGTAATCACAGAAGAACCATTCAGATCCTCATCCAGCAAGAAATCAGGCACACAGCAAGAGAAATGAAGACTACCCCAAAGACCATTCTAAGGATGTTTATCTTCCTATTCCTAGGGCAAGAATTTCTCCTCTGGTAAGTAGTGTCAGTACTTCCACACTCTCTTCAGCTTGAGATTATTCTTTTGCAGATAATTACACCTTGGAAATCCAGCAGAAACTAGGAATTAACCATCATCACCAATTGAATATACTTGCAGATCCAAGGAAACTAGATTGCTCTGGACATGTACATCAGGATTAGGATGAGTAGGCAATATGTATTCTGAGTCACTGATTTGATTGAAAGTTCAAAATTAACATCAGATGTTTCTTTCAAAAGGACACACTGATGATCAGAATGACGTCCAGTTTTGGTACTTCTTCAGTCACTTACTCTGTGGCCAACCTGTTTCACTGATGCTCTTATAATCTCTTGAAATACGATATCATGTTTTAGTGATCTTCTACTGCAGTATGTTCATTTTATTCTTTTGCCCTATTTCTAATGCATGAATCCCTCTCTATGGTTTGATAGTGCTGTTTGACTATCATCTTCTCTGAAGCCAGGCTATCCTTGGACACAATACAGGCAATCCTGCTGTGAAACAGGATGCTGAATTTCACCAGAAAGCCTTTTGCTTCCACTTCAACTTCTTGCTTCTGACCTGAAAACCTACCCATTTTGTTTGAGAACAAGTGGTATGGAATGTCATTATATTTTCCGGTCGACTCACACCACAACGTGGCATTGTGTAATTCTATACTCTGCATACTGCAATCTACTGTCAAATCTTCATTTGTTTGATAATATTGCAATCTATTTAATATTTTCTTTAATTCCTGCCATTCTGTTTCAGTTGTTTCTCCTGCTGCATTTCCACACTGAAACTGTTGTCTGTGGCTCAAGTGCTTTCTGTATTTATGTAGCCCTCTTCCACAAAGAGTTTTTTACAGCCGAGTGTGCTTCTGTGAGCTTCTTTTTCAGAACCTCAGATTCCTTAAGTAGCCTTCCTCATGTAATAAACTGGTCCTATACAACAGAGGTACCAGAGCTGTCATGGACATCATTTATTCTGGCTTCATAGATTAAAGCAAGTTTCAGATTGTCCTCCATGAATAGATCATCAACAGAATTGGAATCTTCATTCTCTTCTGCTTTCATCTCAAGGCTTCATCCTTAGTGCATCTCTCTCCTGCTTCATCCACCTCTCCACAAAAAAACTAATGATCTATGATATCCTCCTATGGTCCTATGGAAGGTATCATGATCATAGCGTATTATGTCACAAGTAATTTCTTTTGCAGCTGGTGACTAAAGAAGATTTAAAGCCACACACGCGTCTTTGCTTAATAAAGAACAATGCTGATTATGGATGACACACAAACTATGGGTAATCTCTCAACTAGCAAGTCAAAATGCAGTACACACCCGCCCTTACTTCCTCAGTGAGTTGAATGGAAAATGCTTGGAGAAATTTAGGCTTCAGCCACAATCTGGTTTCAGAAAGAATGGACACTCCTGCACCTTGGCCCAGTTTCAAATTCACAATACTGCTTTAACAATAATATCTGCAAGCTAGAATTCTTTTGTGGGTCTATCACTTCCTGTGAGGATAAATCATCTTGTTCTTCAGGATCACCTACTTCTTGGGCAGTTGTACAATAAAATTGCCTGGTTTTAAAATTTTCTCCTGGAGACAGGTCCAAAAATGGCCCCTTTATGGCATGTATGGCACTCAGCACAAATAACTTGACAGTCTTGAAGCAATGAGGTGATCTCCAACCACACTGTGAATATAAAGAAATATAAAGTGGTGACTGTGCCAAGTTCCATTTGTTCTGTTTTCTTCTGTCACATTAGCAACCATGTGAGTGATGATCTGGACAAAGTCAGAATTAATGATTTTCCCTGTGCCGTTGGATCAAAAACTTGCTTATACAGTGTAGCCTGTTTGGCGAACCATTCTAATGTAAGATCTTCTTTAGACTGCAAGCATTTCAATAAAGCTTCCTCTAGTATTCCTACTGCACGGTGGTCTCTTATAAGCTCATCTCTCAATTTATATATTGAAAATACTCAGCAAGGCTCTACAGCTTGTTAATAAAGGAATCAAAAGTCACCACTAACCTTTTGTTGTGTTGTATGATCTTTACTTGGTTTATTATAGAATTTCAATAAATAAAATAAGTAAATGAAAACAGGCTTTAAGACTTAGTCACATTTAGCAGCTTCTTCTTCAATGTGCTGCCTAATCATACTGGCATCTGAGCTGCTACCGTTTGCATCCAACAGTACCCCAGCCAGATCCTTGTTGAGCTTCTGAGAACATCCAGTCAAAATGATGATGCCAACTGATCCATTGCCCAGCATGTTAAGGCCCTCCATGTGTTCCAGGGGCTCAGGATGTGAGAAGGCTTTTTCCATTGTTCTGTTGATTTCCAGTCAGCCATCATGATACTTTGGTAACAATTAACAGCTTTGATTATTTCTGTGGGCATTTTCTTAAGCGTTCCATGCCAGACTAGTGGCCTTTCACTTTCCTGCCTTTTTCAGCATCAGCTAGGGTCCTTGGTAAAGGGTTTGCAGACTGCTGCCGCCATATAGAAATATCACAACTGGGTGAAGACTGGAAACCATACTAGACCAAATTAATAATTTTTTAAAAACTACTTACATATTTTCAGAGACATGGTTGAACAGGGCAATGTTGGAACCTTCTTCCCTGAAGTCCTATTCTGCATGATCTGTCATCACTGATGATGTTCCCTAACATTAGCATCATAACTATTTGGGGCAGCACAGTGGCAGAGTGGTTAGCACTACTGCCTCACAGCACCAGGGACATGGATTCAATTCTACCCTCGGGCAACTGTCTGTGTGGAATTTGCACATTCTCCCTGTGTCTGTGTGGGTTTCCTCCAGGTGCTCCAGTTTCCTCCCACAGCCCAAAGATGTGCAGGCTAGGTGGATTGGCCATGCTAAATTGCCCATAGTGTTCAGGGATGCCTAGATTAGGTGGGTTGTAGGGGGATGGGTCTGGGTGGGATGCTCTGAGGGTTGGTATGGACTTGTTAGGCCGAAGAGCCTGTTTCCACACTGTAGGGATTCTGTGATCTATTAACCTCTTATATTGTAGAAGCTGATTACAGTCTTCAATACCCAGAGGCTGGGATCCCTGCTGATTTGGTGCAGCTACCTGTGTTCAAGTTGGTTTTGCAAATATTGAAAGGCTAGACCTGGAACAGCTGAGTGCGAAGGTGGCATGAGTGACTTCTCTTGCTTTTGAATCCAGATATGGACAGACCATTTCCATGCACAGCGCCATGGAGACAATATGGCATCCCTGGCAGCAAATGTCGGTAGCAACACATGACATCTGTTGCCAGCATTGTTCTTCTCTCTAGAACTGTAGGGGTCCGACACCTGAGCTGATTGTGATTTGCTTTTCGCTGACTGAATCTGAAGCAATGGATCTGAGGAGTGGAAACCAGCTCATGAGGCGGCACTCTGTCTTTCTAGTCAAATGGCCAATGCCTGTTCCATGAAACATTACTGCCTTTGAAGGCAGCACAAGAATACAAATGGGGGAATCAAACATCCCGTATTTGTGCAGACAGTGATGTGCAGCTCAAAGGCAATTAGGTCCTCCCCCACCCTCTGTTAATGACAAAAGAAAGTGTATTTTGATTGCAGTTTGATGCGAGGAGAATGGCTGACACCACCCCCCTGCTGTGCCATTCATTTTCAGAAACACTGATGTAGGCCTCACACACACAGTAATCTATCCATAATTAGCAGCTGCTGTCTCCTGTCACATTATATAAATAAATAGCTGAGCTTCAGCCGATAGAGATGATGCTTGATGAGTGAATCCTGTGGCGATCTCAGTTAGTACTGCAGGTGATAAAAGGAAAACAGACAGCACCTTAAATCATAATTTAGCACGATTTAATGCTCAGCAGTGGGGAGACAGTTCACAGATTAGTTTCACCCTGTTACAGCATGAGATAGGAGATGGATACAGATGATTTTGTGGGGGATTGAGGGGAGGTGGGGGTGGAAGGGGGTGGGTAGAGGAGCTGCAGAAATGGAGGAAGATTCTCCAGAACACAAATTACCAGAAAACTGGAGCTGCTCACATGGTAAGGCTTCAGGCTTGACGAGGCTTGTCGTGGTTGAAACTGCAAGCTCATTCCATGTACGTACCGTCTGGGAAGAAGGTTTGGGAACGTTTTTTTGCCTCGGTAAAGATTGGCTGTTTAGCTGTCATTTAGATGAAGCTTCAGTGACTCAGCAACACCATCATTTCATGCTGCCAATCACCAACACACATGCATTTGCCTGGTTAATTTATCAAGCAGCAGCTCCATTAGATGTTTTGGCTGTCCATCCAGTTATAGAGTCATAGATTTATACAGAGATAAAAAGAACCCTCTTCCCCTCCCCCATTTCTGATGAAGGGTTTAGGCCCGAAACGTCAAGTTTTCCTGCTCCTATGATGCTGCTTGACCTGCTGTGTTCATCCAGCCCCATGCTTGTTATTATAGATTTATACAGCATGGGAGCAGACCCTTTGGTCCAACTCATCCATGCCAACCAAATATCCTAAATTAATCTAGCCCTATTTGCCAGCATTTGGCCCATATCCCCCTAAACCCATCCTATTCATATACCCATCCAGATGCTTTTTAAATGTTGTAATTGTACCAGCCTCCACCACTTCCTTTGGCAGCTTGTTCCATACACACACCACCCTCTACGTGAAAAAGTTGACCCTTAGATTCCTTTTAAATCTTTCCACTCTCACCTTAAACCTATGGCCTCTAGTTTTGGACTCCTCTACCCTGGGGAAAAGACCTTGGCTATTGGAAAGAAGGGAATCAAAAACCAAAAGCACTCCATCTTATTCCTTATTAAACAATTGTTGAGGTAACAAGGGTTGTTACATTTCCCCTATTCTCCCTTCTTCTGAGCCAGGAGACCCAGGTTCAAATCCCACCTGCTCCAGAGATGTGTAATAACATCTCTGAACAGGTTGATTAGAAAATATTTACCCACCAATGACTTTATCCTCCAGACCACTGCAGATTGCTACCCTTAGTAGTTGTCTTCCTTTTAAATCGATTTTATTCTCAATGAAATTTCTTGCATAATAACCATGGAGTAAAGCAGTTTGAAATTGCCTCCACTTCGAATAATTTGCTCATGACCCAACTGGAAGCATGCAGCCAAAATGGACGCCTTGCTCGGGTCATCTCCCACAGAAGTCACTGGCCACCGTCAACCCTGCTACAGGTAAGAACTTGTACAAGAGACAGCAGAGGATCTTTCAGCCATAAAATTAAACTCTGCAGTTCACGCAGTTCCAAGCTACTCGAGAATCACACAAACAATGAGCCAACAATGGTCAGCACATTTGTGCAGCACGAGGGCTTTCTTTCTAATACACAGAATCTGGCCCAGAAAGTCACGAACGTAAAATCAGCAGTTGGCTGTTTGTCCCGTACAATAACGAAATAAACAAATGAGTTTGCTAAATAAGTACACAGGATTCCCAGGGACAATAGCTGTTTGCCATCTGACAGGCAGCTCCTGTCAGCAGTAAAGCAACCTCTATAAAAGAGCATGGCTTCAGTCTGGGGAAAGTGCTAACTTGGCAAGCCAACTTAATTTTTGTTCTAATGGCAGGCTAGTGATTGTCCTGACACTACAGTAAATCACACTCAAATGACCCCAGAAATTGATCTTTCTAGGCTCAAAAGGCACAGAGCTAGCAAAGTAAAAATAATTGAAAAATAAATACACAGCAGAATGTGCGCTTAAGGGTCATAGCCTTCGTCATGACTATTTCCAATAATGGTTTTGTGATAATGGATTTTCTAATCATTTGAGCTGGTTACCTAGACAGGGCTAAACAATGTCAAGCTAGCTGGAGAAATTGCATTAAATTAATTCTAGTCTGCTCTGTCTCAGTACGTTGAGTGCTTGGTGTGTAAGCAGGAGCATTCTACTGTCGTTTTTTTAAAAATTTCAGTCATTGTGAAAGTGGAGGTGTTACAACATAGGTCAATGATACCAGGCTAGGGTGGGGATTACTAATCCACAGTTAGCGCTAAATGTGCTGTGTCCACAGTTCAGGGTCCCCTGCAGGTTAACTGTACATTTATATCAACTGAGAACCGAATCAGATACCAGTGTGCTATGGGAACACAGAATTGTATTATTCTGAAGGATGTCATTTGGCACATTGTGGCTGTGCTGAAGGAACTGTCCAATTAATCTTGTTGTTCTGCTTTTTCCCTATGGCCCTACAAAGTTTTTCTATTAAGGTATTTATTCAGATCACATTTTGAAAGATATTGACCCTGATCTTCCAGTCTCTGAATTGTCTTCGAATGTACCCTGGAAGATTCACATTGGGATCATGTAGGAGTCCCAATACAATGAAGACACAGGAATTGCCCAGCAGTTAAGATTTGGAAACTTCAGAAGGTCCTGACTGATTTACCAGAATGGCTAGCCAGGAAATATTATCGGGCTTAAAACCTTCTCTAACTCCTGGCCAGCTATAAGATTATTTCTGCCTATCAAAATCATTCACATTGGCAACCACCACAGGCAAACTCCCCCATCCCTGTTTTCATCCTGGACCAGACCCAAAACAATTCCACACTGCACCAATGCTTCCTCAGATCGGAAACACCCCCCATCCCACTTTTCTGGCGTCTGACTTGGCCCATAACCACTCCTTGGCCCATCTGACCAGCACTCCACCTCCCCACTCTGGACTGAACCTGCAAACCTCCCCCACCCCTATCCCAAACTCTGGACCTGACTTTCCCTCCATCCTCTCCCTTCCCAACTTGGTGTGGAATCAACCTACTCCCTCTTCCCACCCCGGCACACCCTCAATCTAACCTCCCTACCCAACACTCACAGACAATCAGACCTCAACCTTGTACAGAGAATCTGATCTTTTGCTTTCATTATATTAGAGATTATTCCTGTCTACCCATCACATTCACTGATTGCAGTCAGAAGTGGAAAATCCTACATGTTAACACCCCAAGCAACTAGGAGTTAACTGTAGCATTTCTACTTCTGCTGCTGAGATCAGCAATCAGCATAGACCAGGGATCAAAGCTATTCTATAGAACTGAATATGAAACTACAAAGTGCATTTGCCAACTACAATATAAAGAGCTTTGTCATTTACTTTATGTAAAAGGTGATAAAACTGCAGTGTCAGAAATTATTATGAGGGTGCATTCCAGTTTGCAATGTAATTAAAAGTTGTGTTGTGTTTGGTTTCCTCACTGAGCAGTTTTCTTCCGTCTCTTCTCTCCTGTAAGCAACAGTGCCTTGCTGGGCACCTTTTAGAGAAGATATCAGCCACTTGGTGAACATTCTTTATGGTTGAGTCTAGCTTGGGAAGTCCAATCACATTTTCCCCAGACATTTCTTTATGTCTCTGTCTGGTGGTAATCCAGAGGAGAAACTGCGAATGATTTCCCACTCCCAAATCCGGGGACGCTGACACCAATGATTAACATTTGTTCTGCCATTCCCCTCGCTGAGATCAACTAACTACACAGCAGCTTTTTTAATTGGCCTGTCTCAGGTCTTTCAAGTAACCACTATACCAAATTTGTAGCCAGGATGCATTGAGCGCATAAAATCCCTAGGGATTTTCTCTGCCAGTGAGAATCGATTTTGAAAAGATGGCTGCCCCCCTGCCTATCTTTTGAAACCCAATCACCATTCCAACTTCTAGAATTGGGTTCATTGTATAGGCAACATGAGTGTAAATTATTTCCCATATTAACGGGTACATGGGTGGATGCCGTGGTGGAGTAGAGTGTTGCAAACTTCCTGCCGTCCGAATCCTTGGAAATTTGGAGTCCCCTACACTTTATTTAACTTCAACAATAAAGAATATTTCTGTACTTTGCAGGTCCACATGAAGGCGTTGGCCCTCCCAAGTCCTCCAAAAGCTGACATTCCTAAGTCCCAATATAATTTCCAGCTACATCTGCGGATTTGCAGCCTTTATGTGTTTTCTGGGGAATAGCAGATAGAAACAGAGAGAAGGAGAGAGAAAGAAAGAAGTAGAAAAAGAGAAAAATGATAGAAGTAATACGTAATTTAGTGCACGGATAAACAGCAAAGCTCCTTCATGACAATATTTCTTCCTCAACTTTGGGAATTTTGGTTCCTGCACAACACTGAGAACCTGATGAGGAATGTGAGAATGGAGATTTAAATTTCTACTACTGTTGTATAAGATGTCAGCATCACAATGCAATGAAAGCATTAAAAAGTATTCTTGATACATTCCCAGACGTGGAAGGTGAGACAAAGGTGGAGACGCTAGTCATCAGAACTGACAAAGAGTCATACTGGACTCAAAATGTTAACTGCTTCTTTTTCCACAGATTCTGCAAGACCTACTGAGTTTCTCCAGAATTCTCTGTGCTGGTTTCAAATTTTCAGCATCTACAGTATTTTGCGTTGAAACGAAAGGTTAGACCTCTAGTCAAGCCACACTGTGATTTTCCAAAGAAATATATAGACCTCTCAAACGATTAAAAAGGGAAATTTAAGCAAAAGACACCATACGCATAAATAAATGAAGAGTACAGGATGGCATGCCAGGAGCAGCAGCAGGCATATCTAAAAAGTGAGGTGTCAACTTTGTAAGACGACAACACAGAACTATTTGTGCATTAAATGACATAAGCAGCAAGTGATAGGCAGACCTAAGCAATTTCACAATCAATATTCTGGCAATTGTATTAAAGACCTGTGCTCCAGAACTTACTGCAACCCCAATTAAGTTGTTCCAGTACAGTTACAACACTGGTATCCACCCGGTGATGTGGAAAGTCACACAGGTTTATCCAGTTTACATAAGAATAAAAACAAATCAAAGCCGGACAATTACCATTCCATCAGTCCACTCTCGATCATCAGTTAGGGTGGTATTAACAGTGCTATCAAGCAGCACTTGTTTAGCAATAACCTGCTCACTGACACTCAGTTGGCATCCTGCTAGAGCTGACTGAATTAGAGCCTTAGTTGAAACAGGGATAAAAGAGCTAAATTCCATCGGTAAGATGAAAGTGACAGCCCTTGACATCAAAGCAGCATTTGAGTGAATGTTGCATTGAAACATAGAAACAAAGAAAGTAGGAGTAGGTCATTTGGCCTTGCGAGCCCTCCCCACTATTCATTATGTTCTTAACTGATTATCCAACTCAATAACCTGTTCCCGCTTTTCCTCTGATCCTTTTAGGCCCAAGTGCTATATCCAATGCCTTCTTGAAATCAAGGAGTTCTTCAATGACAAAGCCAATGGGAATTATAGGAAACATGTTCACAGGCTGGAGTCATAGCACCAAGGATGATAGTCGTGAATGTTGAAGGCCAGTTATTTCAGACCTGGAACAACTTTGCAGGAGTTCTTCGGGGTAGTGTTCTAGATCCAACCATTTTCAGCTGCTTCATCAATGACCTTCTCTCCCTCATAAGTCAGACGTGGGGATGATTGTTGACAATTGAGCAATGTTCAACATCATTCACAATTACTCATATAATGAAGCAGTCCATGTCCAAGTACAGCAAGACTGGACAACCAGTCTTGGGTTGACAAGTGATAAGTAACATTTCTGCCATTCAAGTGCCAGGCAACGACCATCTCCAACAAGAGAGAACCTAACGATCATCTCTCAACATTCACTGGCATTACTGTGACTGAATCCCTCATGATTAGCATTCTAGGGTTTACCATTGACCAGGACTAGCCACATAAATACTGTGGCGACAAAAGCAGGTCAGAGTCTAGGAATCCTGCACCTCCTGACTCGCCAAAGCTTGTTCACTGGAATTCAGGACTGTAATGGAATACTCCCACCTGCCTGGACGGGTGCAGCTCCAATAATGCTCAAGAAGCTTGACGCAATCCAGAACAACTCAACCCACTTGATCGGCACCACATCCACAAACATCCACTCACTCCATCACTGACACATAGTAACAGCTGTGTGCTGTCTACAAGATACACTGCAGAAATTCATCAAAAATCCTTAGACAAAACAACCACTTCTATCTAGAAAGACAGGGCAGTATATATGTGGAAACAACACCACCAGCAAGTTTCTCTCCAAGCCACTCACCATCTGGAGTTGGAAATATATTGCTGTCACTTCAGTGGACCTCCTTTTCTAACAGCATTGTTCATGTACAGATGCAATATGGACTGCAACAGTTCAAATCATCAGCTCATCACTACCTTTTCAAGGACAACTAGGGTAGGTCAATAAATGCTGGCCTAGCTAGCAACACCAACATGCCATGAGTGAAAAAAAAATGTCACGGAAAGCTTGTCATGTACAAGTGCGGAAAAGTGGATAAAGTGACTATTAATCAGGTGCTGCACTGTAAGATTATCAGCAAAGTTGTACAAGTGCAGTTCAAGGGTTCATAGCACAGCATTGATCAAGTTGCCAGATAGTACTGGAGCAAACAAGGTGTCCAAAGATTAGAGCAATAGGAAATAGATAACAGGGCTAGCTGCCTAGTAGCTGAAACTCCAATCGCTGGGATATATAATCTACCAGACACTATTGCTAATCTTTATACAATGTGTTGAATTTGCCAATCTGAAATTGTACATCAGTGTTTCCATTGTCAGCGTTGCTGTATTACAGTCATTTTAAATAAAAAAGTTTGCTGATCCAAACGTATTTGAGCAAAGAAATCATGCAAGGCATGTAAGGGTTATTCCAATCGTTTGGGTGATGATGGCTTCTATATCTTGACTGTCACCCATAACTGATGCATTAAAAGCATTGATGACCAAAATCACTTGCAAACTACTACCCAACAGTTCAATCTCAAGATTCATGCTGTGACCTTGTTCTAACATTTGCCAACAATTTCTCAGTTAGATTCCAAAGACAGATTGACAATCAGCATTTTTCATGTAGTGACGTAAGCAATGACATGCTGATTAGTTACATCGCGTCAAATGCGTGCATATCTGATGGTATGCAGACACTAGTAGCCAAACAGTTCAAATGTTATATTCCAGTGGTCTCCAAGGAATTAACAAATTAAATAACTATCCCAAAAGGTGCATGAAATTCTTTATTTCTTTTATAACATTAGGCATTTTTCTTGGAATTTCCATCCTGAGCAATCTTTAAGTGAACCACAGTTTTTCTATAATTTGAATGATTTTTTTCTGCCTAATATCAAAGCAAATTGTAATATTTGAAATTATTAATAAGGAGAATTTGGACGCTGGCAACTTGAATGTAGCACATGCTACCATATAAATTCCTTTCATAATGCATGTGTAAGACTGGATATAAAAGGTTATGGAATTAAGACACCAGCTTAAATCAATAACTGATATTGTTTACACAGGTAAAAATCAACAGTATATAGTTTAACATGGCGATATATCTTTCTCTAGACTCCTGTTTATATTTTTTTTTACAAGACAAAGATGCAGCATGTTTGCTGTTGGAATTTTTCAGAGTCAGGAAGACTCCATGGACCCTTCAAAACGGTAGGTGGGACCTGAATATGGGAGTCCTGCCCCCATTTCTGATAGAATCCATTTTGCTACTTGGAGAAAGGAGGCAAGGTGTGAATTGCACAAGGAAAACCGGAACTCAGCAGGGCTCATTGTATTTGGTGCTAAGTTTAAACAGATCCCATTTGACTGTTGCAATGGCTTTAACTGCAATGTTGGAATCAGAAAGTTAAGGAGACTTATAGTGAGAGTAGCAATAGGAGGACAGAGCAGATAAATGTGGAGCTGAGTTGCTGGTGCAGGGGGCAAAGATTCACATTTTTGAGTCATTGGGATCTCTTCAGGGATAGAAATGACCTGGATAAGAGGGACAGGTTCCACTTGAATTTGAAGAGGACCAATATCCTTGTGGGGCAATTTGCTAGCGCTACTCAGGAGGCTTTAAAGTAGTAAAGGGGGTGGGGGTTCTGGGGGAACCAAAGTGATAGTAAGAAGAGGCTGAGGCTGGTACATAGATAACAGGAACAAGTCATAGTCAAGGCAGATAAGAGCAAGGCAGTGAACGAGGTAAGACTGATAAACTAAAGTGCATTTATTTCAATGCAAGAGACCTGACAGATAAGGTAGATGAACTGAGTGCATGGTTGGGAACACGGGATTGGGATAGAAACATAGAAACTTAGAAAATAGGTGTAGCAGTAGGCCTTTTAGCCCTTGAAGCCTGCACCACCATTCAATATGATCATGGCTGATCATACAATCTCAGTATCCCATTCCTGCTTTCGCTCCATACCTTTTGATCCCTTTAGCTGCAAGGGCCATGTCCAGATTGCTCTGGAATGTATCCAATGAACTGGTCCCAACAGCTTCCTGTGGGAGAGAATTTCACAGGTTCACAATTCTGAATGAAGAAATTCTTCATCATCTCAGCCTTGAGTGGCTTACCCCTTATTCTTTATTCTTCAACTGTGATATTATAGCTGTTACAGAAAAATGGCTCAGGAATGGACAGGACTTGACAGCTCAATATTCTCAAGTATAGATACTATAGGAAGGATAGAAAAGGAGGCAAGAGAGGATGGGGAATGGCCTGTTGGTTAGGGATAACATTACACCTGTAATGAGAGAGGATATTCCTGGGAGATCAGGCAACTGAGAAGAAGGTAAGAGACAATCACCTTGTTGGGATTGTATTATAGGCCCCCCAATAGTCAGCAGGAAATTGAGAAGCAAATATATAAGGAGATCTCAGATATCTGTAAGAATAATAGAGTTGTAATGGTAGACAATTTTAACTTTCCAAACATAGACTGGGACTGTCATAGTGTTAAGGGTTTGGATGGAGAGGAATTTGTTAAGTGTGCACATGAAAACATTTTTATTCAATATATGGATGTACTTACTAGAGAAGGAGCAATACTTGGCCTGCTGTTGGAAAATAAGGCTGAGGTGTCAGTGAAGGAGCACTTTCGAGCAACTCATCATAATTATATTAGTTTTAAAATAGTTATGGAAAAGGATAGAACTGATCAAAAAAAAAGAACCATTTTAATGGTATGAGATAGGAACTTTCAAAAGTTGATTGGGGAGGTTATTTGCAGGTAAAGGGATGGTTGGGAAGTGGGAGGCCATTGTAAATGAGATAACAAGAGTTCAGAGGCCGTATTTTCCTGTTAGTGTGAAAGGCAAAATAGGCAGGTGTAGGGAATGTTGGATGGCTAGAGAAATTGAGATTCTGATCAAGAATAAGAAGGAGGAATATGTCAGGTGTAAACAGCCGGAATCGAGTGAATCCTTAGAAGACTGTAAGCGCAGTAGCAGTATACTCAAGAGGGAAATCGGGGGGCAAAAAGGGAACATGAGATAACTTTGGCAAATAGAGTTAAGGAAAATCCGAACAGATTCTATAAGTACAGCAATTGCAAAAGAGTAACTAGGGAGAGAATAGAGCCCCTTAAAGATCAACGTGGCCATCTATGCGTGGAACCACAGGAGATGGATGAGATACTAAATGTTCATTTTACATCAGCATTTACTGTGGTGAAGGGCATGGAAGCTAGGAAACTTGGGAAAATAAATAGTGATGTCTTGAAAAGAGTTCCTATTACAGAAGAAGAGGTGCTGAAGGTCTTAAAACGCATAATGGGAGGTAAATCTCCAGGACCTGATCAGGTGTTTCCCAGAATCTTGCGGGAAGCTAAGGAAAAGGTTGCTGGGCTCCTTGCTGAGATATTTGCATCATTGACAATCACGGGTGAGGTACTGGAGGACTGGAGGTTGGCTAACGTGGTGCTATTATTTAATAAAGTCTGTAAGGAAATGTCAGGGAACTATCAACCAGTGAGCAGAGACAAGGACTGATTAGGGATAGTCAACATGGCTGTGTGTGTGGAAAATTGTGCCTGACTAACTTGATTGACTTTTTTGAAGAGTTGGCAAAGAAGACTGATGAAGGCAAAGCATTAGACATTGTCTATATGGACTTCAGCAAAGCATTCAACAAGGTTCTGCATGGTAGACTGGTTGGTAAGGTTAGATCACATGGTACCTGAGGGACCTAGCCAATTGGCTTGAAGATAGAAGACAGAGGATGGTGGTAGAGGGATGCTTATCAGACGGGAGGCTTGTGACCAATGGTATGCCACAAGGTTCAGTGCTGGGTCCACTGCTTTTTGTCATTTATATAAATAATTTGGATGCGAATAAAGGAGGTATCGATAGTAAGTTTGCAGATTACACTAAAATAGGTGATGTAGTGCACAGTGAAGAAAATTATCTGAGACTACAACTAGACCTCGATAAGATGCACCAGTGGGCTGAGAAGTGGAAGATGGAGTTTAATTTAGACAAATGTGAGGTGTTGCATTTTGGAAAGGCAAACCAAGGCAGCACTCATACAGTTAATGGTAGGGCCCTGGGAGTGTTGCTGAACAAAGAGACCTCTGGGTACAGGTGCACGGTTCCTCAAAAGTGGAGTCACAGGCAGATAGGGTGGTGAAGAAGACATTTCGAATGCTTGTCTTCATTGACCAGAACATTGGGTATAGGAGCTGGGACTCATGTTGTGGCTGTACAGGAGATTGATGAAGCCACTTTTAGAATACTGCGAACAGTTCTGTTCACCCTTCTGTAGGAAGGATGTTGTTAAATTTGAAAGGGTGCAGAAAAGATTTACAAAGATGTCGCTGGGACCGGAGGGTTTGAGTAATACGGAGAGGCTGAAAAGGTTGGGGTCTTTTCCCTGGAGTGTCGGAGGCTGAGGAGTCACCTTATAGAGGTTTATAAAATCACAAGGGACATGCATAGGCTGAATAAAGTTGAGGTCTTTTTCCCAGGATAGAGAAGTCCAAAACTAGAGGGCATAAGTTTAAATTGAGTGGGGAAACCTTTAAAAAGCGACCTGAGGGTAGCTTTTTCATGCAGAGGGTGGTGCATATATGGAACAAGCTGCAGAGGAAGTTGTGGAGGTGGGTACAATTACAATATTTAAAAGGCATCTGATGGGTATATGAATTGGAAGGGTTTAGAGGGATAATGGGCCAAATGCTGACAGATGGGAATAGGTCAGATTGGGATGTTTGGTCGGTGCAGACAAGTTGGAGCAAAGGTTTGTTTCGGTATTGTATGACTCTGCTACTATATGAGTAGAATTTAAGAAATTTAAAAAGCTACAATGATTTCTGCAAAGTGTTCTGATTTCACCGATTGATTGACAACTTAAAGAGTCTGTTAGCAGATTAAGGGTACGAACAGAATTTTCTTGTTTTCATTACAGATTAAACACTTGAGATTTAAAAACATTGATGCTTTCATGTATGGGAGTTTTCCTTTCATATTTATTCAGTGTGGTGAGAGCTCTTATTAGGTTTTATGAATTTACTCTATTTCATCTCCATGTGGTTCCTGAGCCCTGCCCAGGTACTAAAACGGGTGGCCATGGAAATGGTGGCTGCACTTGTTGTCATCTTCCAAAATTCTGTGCATGTTGGAACAGCCCAAGCAGACTGGCGGTGGCACACATAATCCCAAATGTTTAGAAAAATAGGGGTGGAGAGAGCAGGGATTACAGAAGAAGAAGGCACAGTCTCGCAATGCAGGGTAGGCCATTTCAGACTGAGATGAGGACAAATTTCTTCCCTCAGTGGCCGGCGAACCTGTGGAATTCTCTACCACAGAAGATTTTGCTGAATATGTTTATGAAATAAATAGAATGATTTCTCAAGACTAAATGTGTCAAGGGGTTAACAGAGCGCGTGGGAATATGACATTGACACAGAAGATCAGCAATGGTCATGCTGAATGGCAGAGTGAGGTTGATGAGCTAACTGGACAATTGCCACTCCCATTTTTATATATTTCTGTGGTGGATAGTGAATGGAGTCAGGATAGGCTATGGATTTAACAGAAAGAGTATGAGGTACCATGGTGGGTGGGAGGGTGAGGAGATGAGAGTTGTGAGCCCAAAACCTCTGAAACAACTTGGGACAAATATCAGAGAACTGAGCCATGTCTTCTAACCTGGTCCCTGCAAAACTTGCTCACCCCGTGACTGCTCACACTCTGCTTCAGCAGTCAATAGGTCCAATGCTATCCTCCATTCAGCTCCAGGAGAGAAATTCTTATGTGTTTTCTATCGAGGCACGTCCAGCAAGGCCGGAAACTTCCTGATTTAAGTCACCCTTTTCAATTGTGTGAATCTGGTTTCTCTTTAAGCTTACAACTTTAAATAGAAATCCACAGTCTGTCCACACATACGAGACTCCTTCCCTGGCCAGGCTGGCCCATGCAATTCTACTGCGTAAGCTGTCGTAGTACTGAGGGCATTTTTTGCCTCTGATATATTTTGGGTTTTCCAACTAAATCATTGAAATGAATCCCCTTCTCATTAACCTGTCAATGAATGAAGGTTTGTTCAATCATAGAGCTGTCTTTTATCTGCTGATTTCAAAACCTGTTGTCAATAAGTGTTCAGAAAAAAGTGTTTAGATATTTACATTAGTTCAAATTTGTTTGCTTGCCTAGTTAAAAATCTCAAATTAACCGCTTCAAACTATTTAGTTCAGATTCTTTAGACTTGACAGAATAGGTCCTCTTCTGGTGCAGTGGTCGTGCCCCTACCCCTGGGCTGGAAGCCTGGGATTAAGTCCCAACTGCTCCAGAGGCGTGTAATAACCTCTCTGAACAGGTTGGTTATAAAAACAGGTTAAATTAAAAGATTTAAAATTAGACTTGACAAAGAGTATTCATGTGACGTAGTTGTACCATTTCCATTTCTGAGCTACAAGGCCCTGGTTGAAATTCCACCTGTCCCAGTGGTGTGTAATAACATCTCTGAGCAGGCTGATTAGAAAAATATTTAGACCTGACAGAGAAGGTCTCATGTGGTATCATGGTAGTGTCCCTACCTATGAGCCAGGAGGCCCGGTATGTAATAACATCTTTGAACAGAGTTGATTGGAAAATGCTTACACTTGATGGTGACATTCCCATCACGCAAGACTGGGAGTCTAAGTTAATGAATAATATCAATCTCATCCAGCAAAATCAAATTGAATAATAAACTTGTCTAATAAATAAATCCCATTTAACTAAACAAGAAAAGACACAGAATGGGTATACCGAGCAGAAAAAAATAGAACATACTTTAAAATGTATTGCCAACAGGGACCCAGATCAAGCACAGGAAATCTCTTCCTTTTAGATAAAAAGCCTATAACTTTTGTGATGACAGGAATCTGACTTGAGACTTGAGGTTATGTGACCCAAGAACTAATTTAGCTTAGACCGATCTAAATCCAAGCATGAAGCATGAATACACTCCGACTCCCAGAGGATGCACAAAGTGCTTAAAGTAATGACTCTCAGAACTCTCTCTTTACACACAGTTTGGGATTAACTGCCCTGCCCCCAGACTTTTATTTGAAAGTTTCTGTCGAAATTTAACTTGCAAATAATGTGGCATTACTCAGTCTGATTGGATTGTCCACATGTGCATGTTGTCTTACACTTGAAAACATTGGAATGCTTCAGAGTGTTTGTCCTAAAAGTGAACAAGCTTTTATTCATTAGGATCCCTATGGTTTGGGTCTCAAGGGGAAGTTCTATTAAAAAGACCCTGGAGGCTTCTTGCTCAATCCTTTCCCACAGTCTGTTCTAACAATGCTTTTTAAAAGCATTGTTAACGTAGTTAATAGAAATTAATAAAACTACAGCCTTTATTAGCTACTAATTCTTAACTGCTTATTCTTCAATTCCAGCATAATTGTGGTACTTCTAATCAATCATCTGTTGCTAGATAGTAACTGGTTATGATACTATTTTGTTAGCCTTCTGAAACTGTGTTGATGAAACATAGAGTGACAGCCCACTATGGCTCCTTTGCTTTGTTAGACTAGCAGAATACTTGATTTGCCCTAAAAATGGCCAGGTTCAGTGAGCTAAATTGAAAATAAAACGAAGAACTGTGTATGCTGAAGATCTGAAACAAAAACAGAAATTGCTGGACAAACTCAGCAGGACTCGCAGCATCTGTGGAGAGAAAACAGAATTAATGTTTTGAGACTAGTGACCCTTCTTCAGAACTAAATCATAATTTATTGTGACTTAACTGGGAAGAGTGCTGCATAATCGGACACCACTGTTCCACAAGCCAGTACAAAATGTATAAATGTGTAAGATCTCAGTGAGACTATCAAGATTACCAATTTGCTTGACTGACTATTATTCAGGATAAAAGCAATTCCCACCAGGTATTGTCCATACCAGAACAAGAACTCCATTTATTGTAATACTCTTACCCTTAACAAGATCAGTGAAAGGAAAGGATTATGCAACTTAAAATGTACCCCTTCAAATCCCCAAGTTTAAACACACACACAAAATCAAATTAAGATAGAGAAAAGACAAATGGTTTAATATATGTAATGCAGGTGGACAGATAATATAGAAAGGATAAACAACATTGACCACATGAGGAAAGTTACTTTCTCAAAGTTCTTTTAATTTTAGCAAGGATGACATGCTGTTGTCTATAAAGTGACAGTCATTCCTCAATTTGAAAGTTGACCAGGTGAACTTCGGTCTTTTTCATGTACAAAATTCTTCCTTTTAAGTTTTCTTGCTTTTTCTGCCTTTTCCCCAAAGAGAGTGAGGGATGATGCTTTCAGTTTGCAGGCTCTGAATGTTTTTTTTCTCCTCTATTGGTCTAGGCATTTACAGCTTTTTTAGTACTTTGCAGCTCAACCAATCAGCAGACTATTGGAAGGAAGAATTCTAAAATCAAAAAGTTCTTAGAGCCACTTAGTCTCAAATTCTCCCTCTCACGGATTCATTAAGCAACTTTGTACCATATGGCTCTACTAAATATGCAAAAGATTATTTTCAAGTTGCAAAACCCTCCTGATATTCTAATGATAGCAATGCAATTTCCATTCCGGTTTCTATTTGCAAAACTGAAAAACATGTGGTCTTTCTGAGCTAAAAATCTAAACTACAGGTCTGATTACATCAAGCAAAGGCACCACTCCAGATTACAACCTAACTTTTAAACATGGACCCTCATCTTCTTAAGCAACCTCCGGAGCCCAAGATTGATTTCTCTGCCACTTCTGTGCAGTGGGTACCGAGGTGAAGAAACAGTCCAGTGTTGGAACAGCATACTCTGCCAAAAGGAACAGGTGGTGGGGAAGGGAGAGATGGGGTAAGTGGGGGTGGGTGCAGTGGTTAGTGAGGCAGTGGGTGAGATCCTGTAGTCTCCACATGTTTCTTCTGCTCTTTGTGCTTGGCCCTTCATTTGGGCCTGGCTGAATTGCGTGCGATGTTTTGCACCTTCGTGAACGCTTCTTGGGCAAGTGACTTCTGTGAGGCAGAAGGGATGGTGCATTATTTTCATGGAGGCTTTATAAACATGACCATAACTGCATGCGATATACCCTGCACAACTAATGCAAACTGAATAACAATGAATTAAGATAATTCTTGCTAAAGGCATATGATGTTTTTCAATGAGGATGAGAAGTGCAGTCAAACTGATTACTGCAACTTTCCATTGCCTTTGATTCAGCAATTTATATTTATGAAGGATATTACAACTAAATTTTTGGCTCTGAATGTGCTTTATCTCAATGATCTTTTTAACTTCTTCCACATTTCAAATCGACAAGAACCACTCAGCTCCTGACCACATTAAACCCTTGTCCAAATATGAACTTAAGTGGTGAAGTGGGGCAGCATTTGACTGGGTACGGCATCAAGGAGTCCAAGCAAAACTGGAGTCAGTAGGAATCAGGGGCAAATCTCTCCACTGGTTGGAGTCATAACTGGCACATAGGAAGATTGCTGTGGTTGTTGGAAGTCAATCACCTCAGCTCCACCACAACACTGCAGGAGTTCCTCAGGGTAGAGTCCTAGAACCAAACATCAGAAGGGCAGAAGTGGAGATGTTCACTGATGATTTACAATATTCAGCACCATTCGCAGCTCCTCAGATACTGAAACAGTCTGTGTCTATGTGCAATCAGACCTGGACACTATCCAATTTGCAACAATTGGCAAGTAACTTTCAAGCTGCTGAAGTGCCAGGCAGTGACCATCCCCAATAAGAGAAAATCTAATAATCTCCCCTTGATGTTGAATGGCATTGCCATTATTGAGTCTTTCACAATCAACACCCTGGGGGTTATCTTTGAACAGTAATTGAACAGAATCAGGCATGTCTGTTCTGAAGCTACCAGACCGAGTCAGCAGCTTGGAATTCTCTGGTGGGTAACTCACCTACTGTCTACCATTTATAAGGACAAATCAGGAGTGTGATGGAATACTCCCCATTTGCTAGAATGAGTGCAACCCCAACAAAATTCAAAAAGTTTCACACCATCCAAAAGAAAATATCTGACTTGATTTATTTCACATCCACAAACAGTCACACCCTCTACCACCATCATTCAGTAACAGTAGTGTGTACCATCTACAAGACGCACTGCAGAAATTTACCAAGCCTTTTTTTTGACAGTTCCTTTCAAAGCCATGGCTCCTTCTATCTAGAAGGACAAGGGCAACAGATACATGGCAACACCAATATCTGCAAAGTCCCCTCAAGTCATTCGCCTTCCTGATTTGGAAGCATTTGACAATTTCTTCACTACTGCTTTGTCAAAAATCCTGGAATTCTCTTCCTAACAGCGCTGTGGGCGTCCCTACTCTTTAAGGACTTCAGCAGTTGAAGAAAGCTGCTCACCATCTTTGCCAGGGTAATTAGGGGTGAGTAATAAATGCTGGCCTAGCTAGTAACACCAGGTGCCATGAGCAATTTTTTCAAAAATTGATTTTAATGGTTACAAGATCCATGTTAAAGGTTTCCACTGTTACCATAGTGCACATCGGATTCCCACAGACACTTTCCTTTCGACAATCGAATGAAGAACAAGTCAACTGAGACCACTGAGCACAACCTACATTCCTGTTCTGGCATAATCTTGTGGCAATAAAGCTGAAGCAAGCTGGGGAGATGGGGATACATGTTGATACAGCTGTTCAATTGAACAAACAAATCAGAAAGACACATTTGCATGATATTGGATTGTATAATTGCAAATCTGAATTATGCAAATTCTCCAAATTGGACTTTAAATCAGGCCAACATCAGTTAGAGCTCCACCTTGAGTACAAGTACTATACTGCACTGTATTAAGCCTTGAAACTATAAAGGCTTGAATTAAAGATACTGCTATTCTTTTTTAGAATCACATTGTTAATAATATCTGAAACATTTTAAATGCAGACATACAAACAGTAAGAAGAATGAAGTACAGATATATATGAAAATGAATTCCACTGCACAGCACAATACAGTTTTAAAAAAACATTAAAAACACCTTGACACAATGCTCCAGACGTTCAATAAGAAAAATGTGGAGTTGCACACAAACGCAACTAACTATTTCAAATGTGTCTTTTATGGCAAAGAGACATCAACTGATTGGAAGAAGCATTCCAGGAAGCCAAAGAATCCCAATGAAGAAAGAAGGGAGTTAAGTCTCTCCAGTTAGTATGATGTTTATACTCTAATTTTTATTGGCATATCTTAGCCACTTAAGAGAACCAATCTTGCAAAGTGGACACATGAATGTCAAGAGGCCCTTGATACAAAGTAATAAAGTGACATTAAGCCAGAGATTTCACAGTCCAGGCATGGCGTCTCAATGCTCATAGATTAAACAAAAGTCTGCAAACACTTATATGAAATTGTGACATTTAGTTGAATTGAACCATAGTTTGGAGGTAGAGAAAATTGCGCTGAAGCAAAGGGGCAGTGTAGGAATTGTTTATTTCATTCTCCTAATGGTTGTTGGGCTTTCTGAATTAGTGAGGAAGTTTGATGGAAGAGTCACGTGGAGTTGGCATAGGAAAAGTAGAATCAATGAACTGCATAGCAGCCTTCTTTGCCATAGGTTTCTTTTCTTGCAACTGTTTGATTTATTGTATGTATGTTATGGGAGAGTTCAAAGACAAGCCATAGTTAAGGTATGGCTTCCAGCTTGCAAGCATGCATTGTGCAGCCAATCCTTGCTAGCCAGCAGAAAGTGAGAGATGGTGAAACCAGCCATGGCCCCTTCAACTCCATCTGGAAGTGGTGTGGACACATCACACACTTCACACATCATACAGAAAGAATTTTACAGGAAATAACATCTCATCAGTGTATAATTTGAATGGACATTTAGACGCAGGTGGAAGTTTTGGTGGATTTTGTCCATGTATTTCACATCCTTTCTTGTTGGTGGATGATTTAAGAGTAACTCACATATATTTAGTAGACTTACATGAAGCACAATGTAAGCGTCCACTGTGATTTGGGCTTTGCCTCCAGTTTTAGACTTGATGCAGCAATGCATTTGTTAACATAAGTAACATGTAACATAAGAATTAACATCGGTAAAATGGTACTGAAAAATTAAACAGATTTATTAAAGCTCTTGCTATTACAGTCACAAACACTTTAGTTTTGTGCTAATATTAAGTTATTCAGCTAAAAATAGCACAATTTTTTCAACATGCCTTGTTTCAAATGGCCCCAGTTACGATGGAGTCTCGGACATTTAGTCAGTTTTACAAAAGTGCATTTAACTGTTTATAATTTATTCAGGAAACCTCTGTATCTATGCTATGCTGCAAGAAGTAATTGACCACTAGTTTTTCATATTTAGATTCATAAACACTACAGTGGCTTGTTTTATTTTAAAGAGCCTCAAGGTTGTCAGAACTTATTTTTTAAGCAGTTAGAAAATAACTCCAAACTCTGGCTGTGTGGTGTATAGATCTGTGCTCAAAGAAATTGGCACTGCTAGTCTTCTGAATGCTTTGAAGTCCAGACCTGTAAACTAGCTGATGTTCCATGTGGTTTCCAAGTTCCAAGGTCTGCCATCAACATTCCCTCAAAGCTGTCGCCGCTTCCAGAAGCTATTGCCACACACAGACTCAGAGGTCCACATAACGGAAGTGAAAAATAGAAGGAATATTGTCTGCCACTGAAAACTTGGAGCTTTTTTTTAGTATATATATATATATATATATCCACTGCTGCTGGCCTTGAATAACCAATGTGCTCCGATTTTTGCAGTATTTGAACCCGACACAGCAATGCTTAAGTTAAAAACTACATGTAGGTAATATAGTGTTGAAACACTCATTAATTATGTATTGCAGCTCCTATTGTACACATATATTACAGCCGCACTTCCGTGTCTGAGCTAACGTTAAGTCACTGTTGAATTACAAACAGTAGCATGCTTCCACTAGCATATCATGCTTCAAACGGCATGAGTTAAATGGAGTCTGAGAACGTTAGACCCTCAGCTCGCACAATAAATGGTGATGACATTATGGGCTTAATTTATAAAGGTATATGGCTTACTAACAGAGACACATAACACAAACATAGAACAGATGAATGTTCATGAGTTTTCTAAGCTTGTAGATGCTGCTTTCTGGAATTGTCCACTTGCATGCTATCTTGTGAAGAACACTAGCTCATTTCAAGAAGTAGATCATGTTGAAGAATATGGACTTACTGCTGGTTGTTGGGAGGTCATGGTTTAGCACCTATGGAATAAAATAGCCTTCTCAAGTATCATTCTTACGTCTGAGCCTAGAAATTTATTCAACAGTGAAATATTCAACAGTGAGTCAGTATTCACATGAACTCAATGAAAGCTACTGTTGAGAATGATCAGGAACTGGGATCCTGACAGATTATTTGTCATTCTTCCAGAAGAAGACCATTGAAGACAATGGCAATCCTGGCTAAGATGAGATAATTCAGTTCTGACTTCCATTGCCTGTTGGGCTTCATGCTATTGCATTACTTACATTTACCATTGATCTATTCTGAATGCCTTCATTTTCATTTTTAAAGTTAACTCCTGATGAACAGAAATCTGATTTCATTGTGATGAAACCTTTGCCCAACTTAAAATAATTTTGATTGGTTAGGAACGGTGCTCAGTTGGATGTAACAGTGATTAGTCAGATCTCTCTGATGATGAAACTGAGATGTATGACTTAGAAGGTTGTGCAGATTTTAATTTGGAGTCCATGTCTGTCCAAGAATTGAAATATTGCTACAAGCTTTTACAGAGCACCACAGGGCATTTCTTTACTCAACCTAAGATAGTAACAAAGCATTGCATTATTTCAAAGTGTGAAAACCCCCCAGTGGAGTAAACCCAACTGGGTTCCTCTGACTACCTTGTGGTGACAATGCCAGCTGCTATTTCATGATTGCACTTAATCAGGTATGCAAATTCATAGAACAGAATGGATGTTTCAGGAACCATTTTTAAGAAAACCATCTGTGTGTGAGGTTTCATTTGTTAGTAAAAGACAAAATTATTTATTCACTTTAAACAGGGTGCCTTTTTGTTACAGTCTTTTCAGTAAAGGTCTTTCATCAAGCAGTATGTTTCACCCGGCTAAGATACTTGGGATTTCACGTCAGATAATATTCTGAACAATTTCACCTATAGTTCAGATTTTAAAGTTCAGTACTTCGTATTGTTCTGAGTTGAATCTGAGTGGAGAATATCAATGGCATAAGGGCATTTTAAATACTACCTCATGATAATTCAAACTTGCTCTCAGATTCAGATTTGGCAAAACTCGTGATCCACTGAATGCAGCTGGTAGGTTACAAGAGGGAGAGTTGTGGCAGTGACCACCACTGTGGCCAACACAGACGGGACTGTGGACGAGCAAAGTAGGTATCATCAAGGTATAATGCCAGGGCTCGGGTCCAAGGAGAACAGTGGAAGTGAATTTAAATGGGAAGGATCTCCAGCTAGGGTGGGAGGGGTAGTGGGTCAAAATGGTTTGTCAGGTTAATGTTGGTAGAAAGGGATACAGAGCCTCTGGGTTGGGGAAGTGATTATCTGGTGATTCGATAGGGCAATGCTGACAGAATCCACCAGGATCTGTGTTCCCTGCCATCCCTCTAATCCTCTAGATGAAAGGTGCTACAAAAGTGGTTTGTACAATGCCCAGAGTGGGCAGTATCAGTTTGATGGGTGAAAGCATGAGATCCATGGCTACTGGATGCTAGGACATTGAAGGAACAAATACAGATTCCAGCCATTTTCCAACCCTGGCTACATTTACTTTGCAATCACTTTGTCACCTATTTTGTATTGCACGCAGAGGTGAATGCATTAAGAATGTAAATGCAATTCAAAGGTGATTTACACTATGCCATCGGTGCTTGCCAATTGAATATTGGCATCTTAATGATGTTCAAGTTAGCCACAATGACTTAAAAATAGTCAGTGCTGACCAAAGGTGAAACATTATTGGTCCAACCTCCAAGGGTGGTGTGGGAGATACCAACCTTCACTTCAAAACCTGTCAGGTCAGCGCAACTATGGTCTACACTGAAAGCAGTCAGAATTTGAGCGTTTGGTCTGGGTCAGGGGTAGGAAGGGTGTCAGAGCATTGCAGGCACTCCCTCTTTTGATGACATGTTTGGTCACTGAACCTGCACACACCTTCACCAAGTTGCAGCCCAGGCTGAGCCTGAGTGTGAAAGAATGATGGGGACATCTCTCAATATCAGGATGTTGCATGTCTGACTGTAAGGAGAAGCATGCTCAACCCTCATATACGCTTTATGCCAATGACGAGTCTTCAGAGATCCAAGATTCTCTTTTGTTCCTGTTTTCCAAATTAGTTCATTTCCACTGAGAGTCCTGTACCTTGGTGGCTAATTTGGCTAGCTTCCTAAGAAGGTGGAGGCAGATGCAGATAGACCAGGGCTGAATGCAAGTTCAGGAGCAGCAGATGCTGCAGGGGCTGTGGGAATATGAAGCCATCCTCTCCAGGTGACTATGAAGTTGACAGTCACTCTGAACTTTCAGGATACTGGCTCTTTCCAGGGAGTGATGGGTGACCTGTATGAGATGTCTCATTCAGGCAGCCACAGTGACCGATGCCATCTGTGTAAGGTCCCCCCAATTCATGCTGGTTCCCTCGTGGACGAGGTCAGTGGTGCAGCCCCAGACAGTAGGATTCTAGGAGCAGAGGATGGTGTAATGGGGCTGGAATCGGATGTGAGGGATGGCATGGGAGTGGGTTAGGTATGTCATGAAGTGAACGTGGTAATTTACGGTGAGAAAACCAGTTAGACCTTGCAGCAGAAATCCTTCCAAAAACCCGACTCATGCTCGCTCAGCCAAAAAAAAATACGATTCAACCCGCTGTAATTAGGAAGCAAATTGCACCATATTTGCCAAATGCAGAAATCCCCATGTCAGCTGTCTTGATTTGACAATTACTGGCACCAAAATAATTTAACTTCTATTAGCTCTTTTCATATTTTCTTCATTTTCATTCTGCTCATCCAGTTGGATGTGTCCACCCCGGGATGCTTTCATCTCCTCTTTCACTTACAGGTGCCTCAAGAAACATTTTGATATATTTTCCATGCTTCATCAGCGATGCTACTTTCCTCTGTTTTATTAGTTATGCTCAGCAACTGCAGCTCACATGCTGTCAGTAGGTTTGAGGAAGCATTTTCTTTCACAATGCATACTTTACCAGCTCTCACTCCTTTCCATTTGTGCTTTGATCTTACTGATCATCAAGAAAGGCATGTAGAAAGCAAAAGGAAAAAGCTAAACTGAGAGGTTTTCTCTGGCCTCAACTTTAAGCTGGAGTAATCAATAGACTTTTGCTGGTATCCAGAATCATCCATTTACGTTCACTGGTACACTTCTGCAGCAGAGTTGTTGCAACTTTATTTTACACAGGAATTAAAATTTTCACCTGCTTTTCCTTTATGATTAAATCTGTCAGAGGTTAACATTCTGGAAACAGGCCCTTCAGGCCAACTGGTTTATGCTGCCCAGTTTTCACAATTAATCTAGTCCCATTTGCCTGCATTTCCCTCTATACTGCACCTGTCCAAATGTTTCTTAAATGACAAAATTGTACTTGCCTCCACCACTACCTCTGGCAGCCCATTCAAGATACTCACTAACCTCCATCTGGTCTTTCAAGATTTTTATAAAAGTTTCCTTCCTTTGGCTGCTCTGCTTTTGTACTTTCTTCTCAGTATCTAGTTCTAACATTATTTTCCCCACAGGTGGCAAAAGAAAAATGGTTCTCTGCACAACATAATTGCCATAATTTTTCTTTCCCTCGGCATTTACCCTCATACTTTGTTATCCTCTGATCTAGATTAATACTGCTTGATATTTAACTCTAAAGAGTAACCATAGTCTTATTTCTCACATCTATTTCGGTATTCTCTTACAGTTCTGTAACAGCATGAAGTGCATCAGTTTTATAATTTTCATTCCATAAGACATGTTTAATATGCAAGCTGCAACAAACAGCTCACATTTACCTCACAGATTAATAATAAAATTCATTTTGAAAACTTTGTAGAGAGGATTGGATGGCTATTGGGAAAATTAGGAGATAGGGCTAAAAATTTGCTCAAAGAGTTAAATTCTCAGAGAAGCAATGAGATGAAGGCATTTATAGTTGCAATTCCAAATAGTAGCATTGAAGTTGCTGTAGGGAAATAATGTACATAAGGTCAAATTCAATGCTGGAATATCAATAAGGTTAGAAAGATAGGGTGGGATTCAAGCTATGAGTGAATTTGGAAATATTGATTGGAATTCCAGTGCAACATGTCAAAGATGCTGCAATCCAGCTGTCACTGGTGATGGGGAAAGGGGTTTGGTGTTGGATGGTGAATCAACAAGAGAGGTTTGGGCAAGTTGAAGTTCATATAGGGTACAAAAGGATAAACATGGAACAATTCAACTGCAAGAGTAACAAAAGCAAAGGAAATGGTTTTGGCTTTTGGGGGAGTAAATTAGTATGTGTGGTGGACAATATTGTAGAGACAGATATGCACAGTATTTGTCATGGATAGAATCTAGGTTTTGCAACTGACAAGCCCGGCATATTATATGATGAACTTCTAGACAGTATTTTAAAAATAGGACACAAACAAACTATAAGTCATGTGAATTTCAGCATTTGGATTACAGTGTCAAGCAAGAGCTAATTAAATATGAATATAAGTAGGAGTGCCTTCCTGCCATCTGAGGAATTCATTCATCTATTGTTTACTGAATGGCTAACTCTTCAGGACAATGAAATTTCCAGACAATCTGTCTCTATTTTCATACTGGACAAAAAGGAAAACTAAAATTCAATGGCCACTGTCAACATCATATCACCATTGCCTCTCCCATCCAAACTAGATTGATTGGCCTCACAAGTCATATTAATGGCTCAGAGTCTGCATCCTTATTTCACCAACAGATCGACCAGTCACCAGCCTGTCTGACAGCCAAACTCTGAAGCAAACTACAAGAAGAAAAACGCACCTCTTTTCAAAAAAAAAAACATATGTATGGGAGTAAAATAGCAGATACATTCTTTCTCTAAGGTTTTGGAGTAGATTTGTAGCTCGGGTTGTGTGTGTTGAGGTTGGATGTCTCGCCCAGCAGGGTAGTGAAATCTCTGCAGAACAACGAACCAGCTCGGCAAGCCAACCAAACTCAACATTCTGTCTGTTAGGAATTTGAGCTCTGAAGGTCTTGAAACACTAACAATCAATTTGAAGTTTCAGAATCTCATGGAAAGAAGTAAAGCTGTCAAATTGGTACATGGGCAGAGCTCAGCTGGGCTGAGAGGGCTGTTTTAGTCATTTAGAGATGATGTCAAGATTATTACTCAAAAACATTACCTCCTGATTTGAAGGTGCCAGTGTTGGACTAGGGTAGACAAGTTCAGAAATCACACAATGCTAGGTCATAGTCCAAAAGGTTTATTTGAAAACACAAGCTTTCGGAGCCTCAGTCCTTCTTCAGGTCTTCATGAGAAAGGTAGTATCAGACACAGAATTTGTAAGTATCAAAGGGTCACACCACTCATGAGGATATATTAAACAAACCTAAGATGCTGTTAAACCTTTAAACAGTTAGAAGGTTTTAATTGATGAATGTGCATATGTAAATCCCTGAATTCCTTTAAAGTCACTGTCCTGAGAGAACTAAAGGTTTTATCAGTGTAAAGAAGAGGTGACATTTTAGGTTCAGACAAATCTTGTTTGGCATGACACCTTGTTTAGAATCTACTTGTGTTTTGGTTTGAAGTCAGACTGGCTTTATTTCTAAAGTAAGAATTTATAAAAGGCCATATTGATTGACTGTCTATAAATTGCGTGCTTTTTCAACAAAATGGAACGTATCTGCAAATACAAATTCATAGATTTGTGTGTATGTGTGTGTGTGCGTGTGTATAAGGGAAAGCATGTGTCTGAGGGAGAGTAAGAGAGTGTGTGTGTGTGTGTGTGAGAGAGAGAGAGAGGGTGTGGGGGAGATGGCTACCAATGCAACAAATGTTTCGAGGGCCACTTTCTTCAGTAAATTGGGACAATCATTTGTTGTACCTGTATGCTGACGTTTTGTGTTCCATGTGAGAGAATATCAAAATCCTCTAAACATCAGCATTTCGAAATATAATGCTAGGCCCAACATTTATGGTAATACTGCAATTAGGCAGCATTTTCTGAGTAATCCTGAGTATGCAAAGAGGTACGCTGGCAATGAATTTAGGATTGTCAGTCAGGCTCACAATGTAGTGCGCTTGCACATTCTGTGAGCTACATATATTAATTTACAGGACCCAGTTCATTGTCATCAGAGACAACACATCCACAATGCACCTGTTTCAACTCAACAAAATAGTTGACAGTCATTCATTCATTCATTTATTTATTCATTTCTTAGGTCAATGCCCTGACCAATCAAAACCAACATGCCTGGTTTTAAATCTGAACCAAGCCTGTTAGTTAACTGTCAATCATCATTAACCTCTGCTTTCACTGTGGCAATGCTTCCACCAGAGTACACTTGCCTACCAATCAGCACTGTCCTCTCATAAATGTTGGTTGACTCCTTTTATTGGAATTCTTGTGAGTTGTCTTGATGAATAAACAATGAAAAGCTTCAACAAAATGCATCATTTTTCAGCAACACAGTTGAGATGTTTCATGACTTTCGAAAAGAAAAATCCACATTTCCAATCTTACCATAAAAATGAATAACCTCACACTTGCCCATTGTATATTCTGTCTGCCATCTGGTTACCCAATCACTTAACCTGTTTATTATTGCATTTCCAACCAGCTTTTGATCATCAGCAAACTTACTTTAAGTCTTTTCCGAGAAATCATTAATGTAATTGAGGCCCAGAACTAAGCCTTCGAGCACTCTACTAGCCCCGATGATTAATCAAGCCTTCATCATGCTGGAGTATGGACTGGAAAGCCTGGAGTAACGGAGATGTTGATTAATTTTTGGCTGCATATTATAACTGCAAATATATTTATAATACTGTGAGAATATGTAAAAGACACAATGAGATTAAGTCAGATTGCCAGTTGTTGCATTTGCTAGCTTTTACTATGTTGGAATAGAAGGTTAAGTGGGTGGAAAATAATGATCAAACATAACAAGTTGGCACGTAAATTGAAATGAGTTGCCTTAAAGAGGTTAAACGCATTAAGTTGCCGGATTTGTGCAGAAGTAAGGATGTACTTTTTGAGTGCTGTTGCGGTGCTGTGGTAGTGACTCTACATCTGAGCCAGGAGGTCCTGGTTCAAGTGTCACTTGTTCCAAAGGTGTGTAAAGTCATCTCTGAACAGGTTGATTAGAAAATACCTACAGATATTAAATGACCAATATGCCTGTAATAATAATGGTTCAGGAAGCATGCTAATGGCATAAATACTTATGAAGGCTCTTGTAGCACTATGAGTATTGGTCAGGGACAATGTAAATTTTGTTGTCTATTAAGTTGAGTTAAATGAGAGAGCTGGAGGGAATTGCCAGTTTCTTTTTCTGTGAATTAGTGAAAAGAAAATGTTTTTATCTGGGTAAAGTCAGAAGGCTTGCCTACAAGAGATGTTTCTTTCCTATGTGTTCATGTGGAGATTGAAGAGTTACAACTGTATGGACAATTCATCTTTGTAATTTTCGTTCAGACAACTGAATATTTAAACCTTTGACCTTATGGTTTAAAGTCAGGCAGAGAGCTGGATGAAAGAAGCCAGTGCTCCTATAGTTTAAAAGATAAAAGATGAACCAGACTTGGAGGATTCAGCTTTTGTAGGTAATTATAAAATGAGGACAGAATTGAAAGAAATCAGTATGCAGGTTTTTCATTGATGGGTCCTGCATGTTGACTTTCATTTGCCCATCAGTTCTTGTGTACTATTCATATATTGTGACTTTGAAACATTGTGCAATAAAATTAGTTTAAAAATAATATAATCCGAAAGTATTGTCAGTGATATTATTTAATTTATTCAAATATAAACCCTTGTAGCAGTTAAGGTTTTATATATTACCCAAAGCTCCATGAACTCTCAAGTTACTTGTTGTGTGTCATCTTATTGAATACCCTAAAAAATCTATGTCTACTATATCTACTAACTCACCTTTATCTACCCTGCGAGTTATATTCTCTAGTTACAAATTACTAGAGGGAGATAATAAATCTATCAAACACAATTATGTTTTTGCGAAACTCTAATTATATTATCATTTTATTAGTACATTGTTAAGATTTTCTTCATAATAGGTTCCAGAACTTTCCTGATCACAATTGACAGACTAACTAACCCAGTCGCTGACTTTTCTTGGGATAAATTAACACAAAGTAAACCTCCATTAATGATGTGGCTGAATTAAATATTCACAGATAATGATCATCTGTAAACAATTTCAATTTAGTAAATAGAGGGTACCCAAGTTCCAAAGTCCTAACAAGTACAATTCTGTTTCTCCATTCTGCCCTCACCTCCCACCTGACCACCCACCACCCCAACATGGTACATTCACTTTTCAAGGTTACGCTGAAAGATTTGGCATTTAGACAAGATAATCATAATGCTTCTTCTATTGTTTGCATGCAGCATCATATTATTTCATCTGATGCATCACCTGATTTGCATTTTAATTACTTTAATTATTTTTCTCATAGCTTATCTCTGCTGGAACAGATCATGCATAAACAGACTTTATCTATGACTCTCTAAGGCCAACATTAGCATTTCCAAATACATGGCAGAATGTAAAAATTACCATCTCTTCCTTGACTCCATGTATAATACATATAGAGATAGTTCTCAGACAGGTCATACCTGACCCCCATCCTTGCAAGCTGCTGCCCATCTCCAAACTCCCTATTCTCTCCAAGCCCAAGTGGTATATTGCTCACTCTCAAACTGGTGTCCATCAATCATGCTGAGTTACAATAGGTATGAACTCTAACTGATGCTGAAGCACAGTTGCAATAATTATGAACAGTGACTGACACTGGATTATGTTCATAACAGTAATGGACAGTGTGATGCTGGGCTATAGTTATATCGGGTGTGAACAGTGACTGATACTGTGGTTTAGTTATAATAGGTATAGACAGTGAATGGCTCTGAGGAATAGGTATGAGAGGTATGAACAGTGATTGACCCTAGATAATATTTACAATTGGTATGAAGAGTGGATGATGCTGGGGTGAAGTCATAGGGTCATACAGCATGGAAACAGACTCTTCTGTCCAACTAGTCCATGCTGACCACGTCCCCAAATTAAACTGAGTATGAACAATATTCCACCACCTGGCACAAGATCACAGGCCTACCTAAAAATTGTAAGATAAATCAAATCAAATGTTTGTGATTAATGGACTCAACATATGTAATCTATGATAAAAGACTGTAAGGTCCTCCACTGCAGAATTCAATTGTTTCTCAAATCATTCTAAGGTTTTCATCTCCACCATTCTACTCTCTAATCATCCCTATATTGATCACTTTGCGTTTGAAGAATTTTCTGATTTTCAGCACTGAATATACTTTCGTTGGATTGAACCTGTATTCCCTTATCTCACACTCATAATTTAATTGAAAATATTTTGCCAATTTCCTGCAGTATTATACACAGGTGTTCAAAACAAAATGTATGCTTTGGACAAAGTGAGACTAGAAGCCGCAGATAATTGGATCAGGGTAAACAGATGTAATTTAACCCCTATTTTAAAGTCACACCTTTCTTTAGTTTTGTACTTCCATTTTAATTTCCTATGCCCATATTTCTAACAATGAAAATTTGTCATGCTATAATTATAGCTGTAGCATCCTCTCTACAATCAGGATTTAATTACTACATAAATTTGTATGAACAGTTCTGTTACAAATGTAGGCGAAGGAATTTATAATGAAAAACAATGACAGAAAGCACAAACAGAGGAAGGTTTTAAAAACCTTACTGTTATGTAGAACTGTAGAAACATACCACAGAAAGAGGTCTTTAAGTCTTTAATGCTGATTCTTTGAGACATGATACTCATATGTTTTTTCCCAAATCCCTTTCTGTTATTTCTTTTGCTTCAAGGATTTGTCCAATTCCTTCTTAAACTTGCAATTGAATCTGCATCCATAGCATTTAACAGGCACTACATTCTAAATTCTGATAACTAGCCATGTATAAAAATGCTTCCTCATGTAACCACTGGGTCTTTAGACAAACAACTTAAATGTATTTATTGATTACAAATCCTTCCATCATTGGAAACAGTTTCCTTTTTTCTATTCTGTCAACATCTTTAAGGCACCTTTAAAATGCCTTACTTTCTCAGCTCTAAGGGAGATGCCTCAAATTCTCCAGACTTTCCATATAACCAACATTTTAAACTGCGCAGCTGTGCATGTGCACAGTTGTTCCAATGTTTCACGGATAGCGATCAACATTGACTTCCAGTCCTGGTGGTTGCTGCTACACACAGGCTTCAGAGGCTTATGCATCCAATAGGATAATTTGAGGAAGTACTGTATATAACTGTTAATCTTTATTGCAAGTGGATTTGAGTACAGGAGTAGCAACATCTTGATTCAGTTGTATTGGAACCAAGACACACTGCACCTGGAGTACTGTGTGTAATATTGATATTCTTATTTCTGGAAAGGTATTAAGGCCGTAGAGGGACAGCATCAAATATTCACCAGATTTTTCTCAGGATGGTGGGGCTGTACCATAAGGAGAGATTTGGCAAATTGTGTCTGTGTTCTCCAGAGTATTGAAAATTTGAGCAAAGGCCTCTTTGAAACTTACAAAATACTGAAAGGAATAGACAGGATAGATGCAGATAGGATGCTGTGGAGTCTAGTACCACAGGGCATAATTAAAAATAAAGGGGATGCCATTTGGGTCTGAGATGAGTGGTTATTTTTTGACTCAGAAAGTTTTGAATCAATGGAATTCGCTACTGCTAAGGACCGTGGAGGCTCAGACTTTCTTTATGTTTAAGATATAGATGATAGATTTCTGATTACCAGTGGCATACAGGGTTCTGGGGATGGGATGTGCAAAAGGTTTTCAGTCAGCAATGTTCATGTTTAATTGTGAGCAAGCTCAATGGGCTGAATGGCTTTCTCCTGCTCCTATGTTCCTAACTGAAGTCTCAGCCCTAGTTCTATTCTAATAAATTCCTTCAGTCACCTCTCTAAGATCTGGATATTTTTCCAAAAGTGTGCTATCCAGAACTGAACACAGCAAACTGGGATCAATCCAGTATTTCATGAAGATTTAGGATTATTTTCTTGATTTTTTTAACTCTGTGCCCATTTCAATATTGCCTAAGTCCTCCTGAAACCTGTTATTGTTCTTTTCATCATTTAATATACTGCATTATCTTGTGTCTTCTGCAGACTCAACTTTGAATGTTTTGTATAATCAAGCCCAGGTTATTAACATAAACAAACATAGCTTAGCTTTTCAACTTTTATTAGTATCATAAACCTTTTTTAGTAGTTTGTCATAAGATGTGGACATCACTGGCAAAGTTATCATTTGTTGACTATTTGCTGTCAGATTTCACTAATGGGTCACAGGCTTCCAATGGGAACTGCTGCACTCTTTGTGATGGAGATGCACCCATAATATTGTTGAGTGCGGAGCTCCAGGACTTGGACCCAGTACGATTAAAGGATCGGCTAGATGTATTCAAGTCAGAGTGATGTTGACTGGAAGGACAAACCGGAGGTGATGTTGTTCCCAAGAACTTGTTTCATGTGCCTCTTGTAACTGGTGGAGGTGGTGATTCTATAAAGTGCTGCTGAAGAAGCCTTGGCAAGTTGATGCAGTGCATCTTATAAATGATATAAATCTTAAATAATTTCTCTCAGACACTTCCTCACAATATTGAAAAGCTTGGATTTCCCCATTGTTATCTCAGAATTATGGTCTCAGCACTAAGTGTTGATCCCGTGATTTTGCTTTGCTGCTAAACTGCATCTTCATGACTACAACTACACAAAATATTATAAAGCCTTCAACATGTCTCCTTCTGTGTTGTGCCTAATGCATTGTCTTAAATAGTCCAATATCATGGTTTTGATGATTGCTGCTATGCACTTGTTAGACTTTTGAACATCAAAGCTACATCATCTATAACTATCTAAAGATAGCTCATGGGATACACGGGTTGCTTTTTTTATATTTCATTTGTAGTTTTTCATTTATACACATTAGTGTTATTTGCCATTGCTAAGCCCACCTTACATATTTGTAAAACACATTTTGCAGTTTCAGAGTTACTGAGCGGTGTTTATTGGATGTGAGTGGGATCCTGCTCACTAGCTGGACAGCAAGTGAAAGCCCTGTGTTACCTCTTTTAGGGGTCAAGGACTGCCATATTAAGAGCCTCTGAGATTCTCAACAGGACAGGAATAGGGCTTTCCCAGGATCAAGGATGTCCCACCAGTAAAGGGTTGCTGCCCCACCTGAGGCCTATTCAATGGGGAGGCACTGTATTGTTGTACTAGGATCTTAAAGAGTCAATACTGAGGATTGTCAGAAGCACCCCCCATTACATTGCTGTCATGTGTATTATGGGTACAACAGCTTAGGATCTTGGAGGCATGAGACATAACAGCTGATTCTCCTGAAAATCTCTGGAAGTATGCCTACCATACCAGCATGACCCATTACGAGTTGCTGAACTGCAATAAACGTTATCTTCTCAGCTATGACAGACACTTCTAGTGAGACACCAGGATGTGATTTTCCTCTAATACACTGCACCAAACAGGCTCTGAAGTTTCCTACATTTATGAACATACAAACTAGGAACAAGAGGCCACTCGAACCTTTGATCCTGCTCCACTATTCAAAAGGATCATGGCTGATCTGATTTTAGCCTCAACTCTACATTCCTGCATATACCTGGTAATCTTCCATTCTTTAGGTAGTCAATAATCTAACTCTGCCTGAGAAAACCTTTCAAGATTCTTCATTTGCTGCATTTTTAAGAAGGGAATTCCAAAGACTCAAGGCCAGTTGAGAGAAAAAAAATTGTTCCTTTGTCTCAATTTTAAATGGATATCCCCTTATTTTTTTTTCTATAATTCCTAATTCTGATTCTCACACAAGAGGAAACACTCTTTCACCATCTAATTGGCCAAATAAATGAGGGTGGTAGTAACTTTCATCATGAAAAATAGCTTATACTGTTATTTTTCTTTATTCATTTGTGGGATGTGGGCCTCGCTGGTTGGCCAGCATTTCTTGCCCATCCCTAGTTGCCCTTGAGAAGGTGGTGGTGAGCTGCCTTTTTGAACCACTGCAGTCCTCCTGCTGTGGGTTGACCCACAATGCTATTAGGGAGGGAATTCCAGGATTTTGACCCAGCGACAGTGAAGGGCCGGTGATATATTTCCAAGTCAGGATGGTGAGTGACTTGGAGAGGAACTTGGAGGTGATGGTGTTCCCATATATCTACTGCCCTTGTCCTTCTAGATGGAAGTGTTCGTGGGTTTGGAAGGTGCTGTCTGAGGATCTTTGGTGAATTTCTGCAGTGCATCTTGTACATAGTACACACTGCTACTACTGAGCGTTGGTGATGGAGGGAGTGGATGCTTGTAGATGTAATGCCAACCAAGCAGGCTGCTTTGTCCTGGACGGTGTCAAACTTCTTGAGTGTTGTTGGGGCTGCACTCATCCAGGCAAGTGGGGAGTATTCTATCACACTCCTGACTTGTGCCTTGTAGATGGTTGACAGGCTTTGGGGAATCAGGAGATGAGTTACTCACTGCAGTATTCCTAGCTTCTGGCCTGCTCTTGTAGCCACTCTGTTAATGTGGTGAGTCCAGTTGAGTTTTTGGTCGATGGTAACCCCCAGGATGTTGATAGCTGGGATTCAGTGATGGTAACACCACTGAATGTCAAGGGGTGGTGCTTAGATTGTCTCTAATTGGTGATGGTCATAGCCTGGCATGAATGTCACTTGCCACTTGTCAGCCCAAGCCTGGATATTGTCAGGATCTTATTGCATTTGAATATGGACTGCTTCAAAATCTGAGGAGTTGTGAATGGTGCTGAACATTGTGCAAACATCGGCGAACATCCCCACTTCTGACGTTATGATGGAGGGAAGGTCATTGATGAAGCAGCTGAAGATGGTTAGGACACTACCCTGAGGAACTCCTGCAGAGATGTCATGGAGCTGAGATGATTGACCTCCCACAACCACAACCATCTTCCTTTGTGTCAGGTATGACTCCAACCAGCAGAGAGTTTGCCTGCTGATAACCATTGATTCCAGTTTTGTCAGGGCTCCTTGATGCCACACCCAGTCAAATGCAGCCTTGATATGAAGGGCTGTCACTCTCACCTCACCTCTGGAATTCAGCTCTTTTGTCCATGTTTGAACCAAGGCTGTAATGAGGTCAGGAGCTGAGTGGCCCTGGCAGAACCCAAACTGGGCGTCACTGAGCAGGTTATTGCTGAGCAGGTGCTGCTTGATAGCACTGTTGATGACACCTTCCATCAGTTTACTGAGGATAGACAGTAGACTGATGGGGCGGTAATTGGCCGGGTTGGATTTGTCCTGCTTTTTGTATACAGGACATACTTGGGCAATTTTCCACATTGTCGGGTAGATACCAGTGTTTTAACTGTACTGGAACAGCTTGTCTAGTGGAGCAGCAAGTTCTGGAACACAAGTCTTCAGTACTATTGCCGGAATGTTGTCACAGCCTGTAGCCTTTGCAGTATCCAATGTTTCCAACCGTTTCTTGATATCACGTGGAGTGAATCGAATTGACTGAAGACTGGTATCTGTAATGCTGGAGACCACTGGAGGAGGCCGAGATGGATCATCTATTTGGCACTTCTGGCTGAAGCTTGCTGCGAATGCTTCAGCCTTAAACTTTTGCACTGATGTGCTGGGCTCTTCCATCATTGAGGATGGGGATATTTGTGGATTCCCTTCCTCCAGTGTGTTGTTTAATTGTTCACCACCATTCACAACTGGATGGTTGTGAACAGGACTGCAGAGCTTAGATCTGATCCGTTGGTTGTGGGATCACTTAGCTCTGTCGATCACTTGCTGCTTTTGCTGTTTGGCATGCAAGTAGTCCTGTTTGGTGGCTTCACTAGGTTGATACCTCATCTTCAGGTATGCCTGGTGCTGCTCCTGGCCTGTCCTCCTGCAGTCTTCATTGAACCAGGGTTGATCCCCTGGCTTGATGGTATTGAGTGGGGGATATGCCAGGCCATGAGGTTGCAGATTGTGCTGGAGTACAATTCTGCTGCTGTTGATGGCCCACAGTGCCTCATGGATGCCCAGTCTTGAGTTGTTACATCTGTGCGAAATCTGTCCCATTTAGCACAGTGATAGTGCCACACAACATGATGGAGGTTGTTCTCAATGTGAAGACGGGACTTCATCTCCACAAGGACTGTGCAATGGTCACTCTTACCGATACTGTCATGTGCAGCCGGCAGATTCATAAGGATGAGGTCAAGTATGTTTTTCCATCTTGTTGGTTCCCTCACCACCTGCTGCAGGCCCAGTCTAGCAGTTATGTCCTTTAGGACCTGACCAGCTCGATCAGTGGTACTGCTGCTGAGCCACTCTTGGTGGTGGACATTGAAATCCCCCACCCAGAGTATATTTTGTGCCCTTGCCATCCTCAGTGCTTTGTCTAAGTGTTGTTCAACATTGAGGAATACTGATTCATCAGCTGAGGGAAGACAGTACATGGTAATCAGCAGGAGGTTTCTTTGCCCATGTTTAACTTGAAGCCATGAGACTTCACGGGGTCCGGAGTCAATATTGAGGACTCCTAGAGCAACGCCCTCCCAACTGTGTACCACTGTGCTGCCACCTCTGCTGGGTCTGTCCTGCCGGTGGGACAGGACATATCCAGGGATGGTGATGGTGGTGTCTGGGACATTGTTAGTAAGGTACGATTCTGTGAGTATGACTATGTCAGGCTGTTGCTTGACTAGTCTGTGAGATAGCTCTCCCAATTTTGGTGCTAACCCCCAGATGTTAATGAGGAGGACTTTGCAGGGTCTACAGGGCTGTTTCTGCCCTTATCTTTTCCAGTGCCTAGTTTGATGCCAGGTGATCCGTCCAGTTCCATTTCTTTGAGTCTTTGTAGCGATTGGTACAACTGAGTGGCTTGCTCGGCCATTTCAGAGGGTAGTTGAGAATCAGCCACATTGCTGTAGGCCTGGAGTCACATGTAGGCCAGATCAGAAGAGGGTGGCAGATCTCCTCCCCTGAAGGACATTAGTGAGCCAGATAGGTTTTTCTGACAATTGGCGATGATTTCATGGTAATCAGTAGATTCTCAATTCCAGACTATTTTTTGAATTCCAATTCCACCATCTGCCGTGGTGGGATTCAAACCTGGGTCCCCAGAACATCAGCTGGGTTCCTGGATTAATAGTCTCGCGATAATACCACTAGGCCATCGTCTACCCCTGTTCTGCTGTTCTACTGTGCACATTCTAGACGAGGTAGTTACAAGCCATCACAGTACATGACATTCAGGTAAAAAAGGTACCCACCTCATCCTAAGTCATGCTTATAACGGAGTTTGTGCACGATCTTCAGTGCGAGCTGTGTTCATGTAATATAGAGCAGCCTTCATAAACATAAAAGTCAAACTGTGTGAGAAAATCTGTGATATTGTAGTCATGTAAATAGCTGGTATTGTTAATAAACTATAATAAACACTTGTCTCAACATGAACCCAACTCGCTGTAGTCTACGCTATGTGAAGAAATGTACATAAAACCACAAGCTGTGTCGCATACAATGCAGTGAGATGTAACAACATGTTTCAGAAAACATAGCACTTAATATTAAGGATATGCAACAAGCAACCCTCCAAAATGGGGAAAACTAACTATTACAAAATCTGTATGTCTTTCAGATGCAAGAATTCTCAAATTCAACCATGAAGTCACATCTTGAGCGTAATTTTTTTCAAGCGGCAGAAAGAGTTAAATGATATAGTTAAGGAGTAGCTGGTCAGGAACACACAGTCAAAGGACAACTGGTATATTTCATAGAGCCGTCTATCCTCATGGTGGATGCAAAACAAGACACAGAACCCCTTGAGATTATTTTCATTGGAATAAGACATTTTTTTCACATTGTCAATGAGATGGGAACCTGTGCCTGTACTAGAAGGCACACAAGTTTTCGACTGTTATCAACACTGAAGAGCAGTCAGGCTTCAAGAGCCATCAAGGTTTGTGAGGATAAAAAAAGGAATGAGCCAGCCAATGAACATTCCCAACTTGAGTCAAATGACAAATCGATAACTAATCTAACTCAGGATACGACTCAGCTTGGTGAACAAATAGCTACAACATATACAAGTCAGTTTTAGATAAAGAGGTGAAAAGGAAGCGAAAAGTTCAAGCAGAACATTTAACTTCCTTACTTTGTCAGGAATAAACCTCAGTGTTAGTGACTGAGTTCACACCAAGCTAGAAGCAATCTTCAAAGCATAGGATGGAGGAAGTGACCATGTTGGCTTTCCAAAGTTGCAATCATTGACGGCAATACAGATTCCAAACCAATCAACAAGTTGAAATAAAAAGACAGCACAAATCTATGGGTGGATTGAGAATAAATATCTGCTGACACAGATTGAAGATGTGGTGTGCATAACCCCGTGAAGGACATTACTAATGAGGAAAACTGATGTCCAACAATTCCTAATACTGCAAAGCCAAAATTGTCTGTTTCAGCGGCCAAGACATCTTCCATGAAGAAAACCCAAGAGATTAACAGTTATCGAATTTAAAGAGACCTCCAGACCTCTAATTGTCAGGAAGAGAATCAAAGGTAATGGTCTTCCATCCAGAAAACTAGCAGTTTTCCAAGAGACTTCTAAGTGGATTCTGGGAGAGTTATGAAGCCTCCATACTTCCTGACCTTCTAAGTCAGAAACATGGGAGATGATGGATTGCTAAGTACAGTCATATAGAAAAACTATGATAAATAAAAAAGAAATGCTTTGGGGAGATGTAGTATTTGGTTTGAAAGAGGTTATACTGAGAATTGTTATAAGCACCATCCACTATAAAGATGTCACATGGATTTGTGGGCAGAACAGCTTTAGGATCTTAAAGGAGTTAATCCTAACATCTGGTCCTCTTCAAAGTCACTGTAACAATGCTTAACATCTCAAAGTAACCTGTAACTAATTGTTCACAGATCTAAAGTGTATCCTGTCAACTACAAGGAACTCTTCCTGTTAGAGTAGGAAATGGTTTTCCTTTCCAAGCAGACCCACCAGTTTCCTAAACTTGAAGAGGATGAGGGCAGCAGCCATTGTCATGGGGACCAGCCCATAGTCTGTAGAGAGCCAGCATGTCAATATAACAGTTCCTGCCAGTAATGCACCTATCTGAGGCTGAGGATAACAGGCTACATTTCAGTGATGGTAGCACAACACCCACAGGCTGGAGAGCACGGAGGTAGGGGTAGAGGGAGCTTGGATGGCTATTCATGAGGTTGTTCTCCCTGATGCTCAGCCTCTTGATTAGGCATTTAGTATTGCTGAATAAGCCCACGACCCCAACCCCTCCCAGGCTGCAAGAATCCCTGCAAAGATTTTCTTAGCTAGAAACTTGTCACCTCCATTGGACTAATACCAGCAGTGGTGTTACAAGGTCTTCAAGTGGGCACTAATTACTCACTTAAGGCTGTTAATTGACAGTGCATTGGGAAGGTCATCGATGGGCCTCTCCTCCATGGACTTAATTGAGGTGGAGTCTGGAAGGCAGTGATTAATACTTGAAACCCTGATTTAACTTTTCCGACCTTACGTCAAATGTTACAGAGTTATAAGAAATGGATATTAATCTTCAATTCCATTGACTGATTAAATGCCTGGGACTTACGATTGAGAGAAAACACCTATAAATAAGACAGGAAAATGTATTTTAAAATGGCTACAGAGGTCACTGAACCTACGAGAATGTCAAAGTTTTAAAAAAAATCTCTGATGTGGATTGATACAAGATACATAGAGTCATAGAGATGTACAGCACGGAAACAAGCCTTTCAATCCAACTCGTCCATGCCATACAGCTATCCTAGATAAATCTAGTCCCGTGTGCCAGTGTTTGGCCTGTATTACTCTAAACCCCTCCTATTTATATACCCATCCAGATGCCTTTTAAAGTTGTAATTTTACCAGCCTCCACCACTTCCTCTGGAAGTTCATTCCATACATGCACCCCTCCTGGCACTTGCCCTGCAGAATTTCACGTCACAATCTGCACTATCTGAAAGATCCTCAGTCCGAGAAGCCATAGCCATCTTGATTGCAGCAAGAACTAGAAACAAAGAAAAAATGGAAATCTCATTATTCAAAAGGGTGCTGAAGACCATCCTATCTGTTTCAATGACATCATGATTCCTTTGACAAAAGGAGATGGAAATGTTTTTGTGAACATGGGTTGTCTCCATTGTGTTAATATCCATATATCACATGATGAAAAGCTGTGACTCTAAATTTGTTTATAATTTTTGTTTGCTACAGAGGAAAGCAACATCTGAATGCCTGCGGGACAGAATAGCAGATCTCTCAACAGTTTTTTTTGTTCAGTTTTGGACCCCCCTCTATTACAATTTGGAAGACATTACAGAAATAGACTTTAAAATTAAAAGGACTTCAAATGCCATAACACCCATGCTGCAAAGTGCAACTTAAGCAGGGGGAGAAGGCTGTCTCCAGAAGAACAAACAGATTAAATTGACCAACAACTTGTTTAAGAGGTCAGGTTTTGAGGGGTGTCTTAAACAAGGGAAATGATGTACAGAGGCAAAGACTTGCAGGGGGAGAATTCCATAGCTTAGGACCTCTACAGCTAATGCCTGGTCACTAATAATGGACTGATTAAAATTGGATTCTGAAGAGCTCAAGATTAGTTGAGCGCAGCTATCTCAGAGGGTTGTGGAGCTGTAGAACATTACTGAAAGAAGAAGGAATGAGACCACAGACAGATTAGAGAAAAGAATGAAGATTTTAAAAGCAAGATGTTGCCTGACCAGGAGCCCATATAAGTCAACCAGCAAAGGAGCAGTCAGTGAATGGGACTTTGTATGAGTTAAGAGGCAGGTTTCAAGGTTTAAATGACATCAAGTTTATGGAGGGCAAGATGTCAAGTACCATTCAGAAGCGTACTGGTATAGCTATTTCTGGAGGTGACAGATGTATCAATGATGATTTCAGCAAGAGGTGAGCTGAAATAGGGTGAAATTACATGATGTGTGAAGGTCAAAATTAATCTCAGTGATTGTGCAATTAGAAAGGCTGAAACTCATCTCAGAGTCAAATAGTATACCAAATTTAGAAACAAATTGGTTTCGCCTAAACTGTTGCATTGGCAGGAATGAAATTCAGAGCTAGTGAATGACATTTGGAGTGGGGACTGAAAACAGTTGCTTAGGTCTTCCCAGGAATGAATTAAAGTAAATTTCTGATTACTTGATACGGTTGTAAAATATGCAGACTGCTAGTTATTGTGAGTAAACATGGTAAAAATAATATTGCTCTTTTGGGTGATGTCTTCAAGTATGTAGGTGAGAAATAAGAAGGGGGGCAAAGATAGAAGGAATTTGGGAAATGACAACACATTCAAAGGCCTTGGAGGGGAAACCGAGGATGAACACAGTTGTTAGCAAAGATGGAGGGTTCAAAGGTTGTTCATTTGTGGACAGGGATGATGACAAAAGATGCGAAGGAGAAGAACAACATATCAAGTGAGAGAACCATTAACAATATCTGTTAATATAGGAACCAGACAGGGGAGTTGGGTGATCAGCAATTTAGTGGTTTGAGGGAAAAAGGAGGTGGGTTTCATAGACACGATGAGCTCATGTAGGGCACGGGATGAGATAAGGAAGAAACTAGAGAAAGGTATGAGCTCAGTAATACACAGGGTGGAAATCTGGGGGAGTTTTGACTGGTGGACTAATGGATGGAAAGGGTGGTGCAGGGGCAGCTGATTCGATGGTTGCAATCATAATGACAAAAGAAAGTGATGAACTCCTTGCAAATATTGTTGACAGTAAGGGTGGAGGGGGAAGGGGAGAGGGTTTTAAAATGAAAGTTTGCAGCACAGGAACAAAAACAGTAGGGCAGGGGGAGGGGTGGGGTCAGTCAGCTTTGCAGTCCACGATGATCCTGGAATAGGGAGATGTTTTGGCAGATGAAACAGCATCCAATGCAGTCCCTTCAGAAGGGCGAAACCACTTGCCTGTCATTCCTGCTCAAACTTACATCCTTGAACATTAAGGGGTCAGAGACAGTGGCCGGAATAAGATAAAGTAAAAGTTTTATTTAAAGAATAACTACCACCATCAAGTCAGATTAGCTAAGAAAATGCATCCTGAAGCAAGGAACATTTTGATTTGTGTGACTTGGTATGAGCTTCATCCAGTGAAGGGCTTATTTTGAAGAAAGGACACTAGACCCTAATTGTTACTTCTGCCTTCTCTCCATAGATTCTGCTAGACCTGCTGAGTTTTTCAAGCAATTTCTGATTTTGTTTCCATTTTCCAGCATTCATAGTTCTTTGGTTATTTTATTGAAAGACTTACTTTGCTGTGGAGGAGAATGTTAGTGGATGGGAAAAGAAAATCAAGATTATTTAGAAATTTACATGGATTAAAGTGTACTTCAGATTTGCAACTTAATTATGTTCCTACTATATGTGAAAGGTTGACTATATCCGTTCAGTTAGAGTTGATATCAGAGATCACAGGATCAAGCCTGTGTGCATTACACACACACGCACACCACCAATAATGATGTCCATATAGATGTTCAGTACCATTTCCAGATCATACCTACACAATTTGAGGTTAAGCTGCAAATGCAAAGCTAGAGAACGCATAAAAAAAATCACAAAATTATGACAGTAATAAGACTTGACATCGGAATTAATTTTCTTCCTGCAGCTTTCCAGATAAAACAGTTAATGCTATGTTTTTTTTTAAAAAATGAAAGAAACCGGTGCCAATCCCAAAACTTTGACTGATTTTGCTCTCTCAACAGATGCTGCCTGACCTGCCAAGTGTCTCCAGTGTTTTCTGTTTCCGCATTATTAACAAGATGAGTTGGCTGACTCGTGGTTGGGAACAGGGTTGAGTGTTATAAGCACAAGGACAAATAAAGCTGTTCAAACGTTTTGGGGACGTGATAGCTCCTGAGCAACCAGGATCATGTACTGTGGCTGTAATCAAAAAGACACCAGGAATAAGGGTGAGTGAACATTTAGAGAGACATACCACAGTTTTGTTTGATTTGCTCTTGAGATAAGAAAAAGTGCTCAGGAGAGAAATTGGGTTTATGATTGTTTACGGTCATGATTGAGAAAGGCTAAAGGGTTCTTCCTCATCGTTTTGGATGTTGCACTGTGAAATCAAACTTTTGTTCCTGGAGTCACATATATCAATGAGGCACTGAGCAACAATTTCACTGGGACATGTCAAAATGCAGATGACAGCTTACAGCAACCTCCTGGCTACAGGATACGTGGTGCCACAAGTGTGTCAGTAGAAGGGAATGGGAGGAAGAAATCCATATAATGACAATGCTGATGTTTTGTTACTTAATTCAGGAGAATGCTATGAATGTCAGAGTTGTGTGATGCTTTATATTTATTTAATTTGAAATGTTTGCAACTGCAAAGTGATGAAAAATGATGATGCCGACAGCATCTGGATGAAATCCGCTCCCACCCTCCCCCCCCCCCACCCCACCACACACACACACACACAGCAATATACTCAGAGCTCTGTATAAAATAACAGTCACAATTTGACAGGGCCAAATTGCTCAGCTGAGGAGTCTACTGTCAAAATGCAGCAATAAGGATATCACTCTGCGTGTGTGTGTGTACGTGTGTGTGTGTGTACGTGTGCGTGTGTGTACGTGTGCGTGTGTGTGCGTGTGCGGTGTCCATTGCTTAACTGTTGTGAACAGCTACAGCATGCATTAGAATTCAAAATTCTGAAGTATCCTGCATCCTTTGTCTCAATATGATCTTGGCTGGATGAGAGAGAGCTCGTTAACAATGTTGTCTCTCAGCTTTCCATCCCTCTGTCGACCGACTTTCTTGACCTCATTTATCCCTCACTCCATTGACTTTACCTGACACTACATCAGTGATTCTCTCTAGCTTTACTCCCACAAAGCACCCCCATACCTTTTAACTCTGTGCTTCCCCTCAGCTCGCCCTCTTTCTGCTCCACCAGGGTTCAGCACAAATTCAGCCACATTACTCACATCCAGCAAATATTCCTAACCAGCTTCTTTCAACTTGCCAGCTCCCTCATCGTTTTAAATTAAAATACTCCCCCAAGATCTTCACCAGTCCCTTTGATTCTATCCACTTTTATGAAGTCTAAAAGAGAAATTTAGCGAAGACTGCATGACTGGGAAATGTGGTTTAATCAGATGGGAGCCAAAATACCAAAATCACGATAGTGGGTGAAAAATTAAGCAGCATGGTAAGTGACAGGTCAGGCCTTATGTTGTCTCCTGGCAGATTCTGACTTGTACTATGTTTGCTTTCCATGAATACTCATGATATCAAAACTTTTTTGAAGTTACATCCTATCCTCAAGGTTAAATCAGCAGCACAGAAGAACTTTGTGGCACCCAACCGATACACATTTAACCGATTACACGTTTGGTTTAACGCAGATATGTTAGATGTGATCAGTGGTCTTTGCTTAATGCTGCAACATGAGGGAGATGACCAGGAGAATGGCAGCTTGTATGGAGGGTCGAGATCAATAAAGGACCAGACGAGGGATCAGAGGGTTGGGAGGGTGCAGGCCATAAGTCAAAATGTTTAGACAACCAGTGCAGGCACAACAGGATGGATGACTTCCTTCTGTTGAGAATACCTCAGCAAGCTGCCAGGCTAGATTACACGCTCAAGTCTCTTAAGAGAGGCATGAACCTACAGTCTAATGACTGAACAAAGGCAGGCGCCATTTATGATGTGGAGGTGATCGTGTTGGACTGGGGTGGACAAAGTCAGAAGTCACACAACACCAGATTATAGTCCAACAGCCCATTCTTTTTTAAGCTGGACTACACCGGATGAAGGAGATGTGCTCTGAATGCTTGTGATTTCTAATACACCTGTTTGACTATAACCTGGTGTCATGTGACTTCTGACTTTGGACACTATTTATTTAACCCTGAAGACATTCTATATGGTAGAAAATTCTCTGGTATTCTTCTTGTGCATTCATCACAAGGGGCACATGCCTGTCAATGCTGGGATCTTTAAGCCAATATTTATAATAGAACCAGTGTATTAGGCTGCCATATGGAAATTCCAGTTCTCCAGGCCTGGATCATAGCCTAGTGTCCAAATGGTTAAGCAAAAATAGCAGTGTGATTTCAGCCTTCTCGAGGTTGGGAATCCTGTTGACAATTTTCAGGGACGCCATCAACTCCTTTCTGGAGTTTGGCTCGTGTGTTTCTGGGAACGACATGACAGTCCAACATATCCCTTAAATTAAGCAACTTTAACTGGGATTCCTGGAACTGCTGGGCATCACAGATATTCTGATAGTGCCATCAGTATTCACCAGCGGAATGTTAAATAACCTCAGCAGCAAATGAAAATTTTAAAAATGGCACATAATGGAAAATACCCGTTGGTCCATCCAGCCTGTTCCAGGCAATGAACTCTTCCTCACCTCAGGAAAAAGCCACTCAATTTCTGGGAAGAAATGAAAAAGCAAATAAAGCTTGAGATTAAGGGGAAAAAGAAACCTTGAAAATGCCTCCCCCAGTACCTTTTGTCAAAAATACCCACCCATTCCCCAGTAACAGTGGACATTCTCTAGACTTAGTAATTAAGAATTCTCAAGAGGATGAGACACTGGACAGGTACAGGTGGTGAGTGCAGTGCTTATTGATTCACAAAAATCAGAGAAATGTATTTGGAGAAAATATGAACTCTGGTGCTGTTATGATGGGCACAGACCCACAATTGTGTCTGTTAATATCGCAGATCAATCCAAGAACAGTAAACCGTGCTGGATAACCCCACAACTGAGCATTTATTGCCAAATGTCACTGCATGAACAAGAAATCAGATCACTGTCTGCCTTTTAATGAGGCCAGAATGCAACCTTAAATATTTATATTTGATGTAAAACAAGACATGAAAGATGGAACTCCAGTTGACTGAAAGATTAATTTATGCTCATGCATTATTTATACAGATAATTCATTGCTGTTGATTTGATATGGAAAAAGCTGTGTGCAGATTTCCATGTTATGATTAAAGATGGCCATAATACAATTAGAAACACTTTTAAAGATACAGCCTGCTTCGAATAACAAGGGGAAGAATGCTGAGGCAGGTTGAGAAGAAGCAACCTGAAGGTAATTTCTTGTTGGGACTAATCCCAGGCTGGTTAAGGTGATTTATAAATGGTTTGGCCTTTTTATTGTTTATTTCCCAGATATGGGTAACACTGGCAAGGCCAGCACTTATTGACCATCTCTACTTTTCTATCACTGTGATGTTGTTAGGCTATTTCAAATGATAATTAAGAGTCAATTTCTGTTACTCTCCAGACCTGGTAAGGGCAGTATTTATCTTCCCTGAAGGACACTAGTGAATCACATGAATGTTTAAAACTTATTTGGTGGTTACAAGACCGCCATTACTCATTCTTCTTTTTATCCCAGATGTAGATATCATGTATCATTTTGTGAAACCAAATTTATGGGACAAACTTTTTAAGCAAAATGTTAGAGGCTGACTTTTCATGGATATTGCTTTTGAGCATCTTACTTTCAACAAAATAGTTCTGGGGGAAGCCGTTACTGGAACATATTGGAAATACCTGATCAGCATCATCATGTGACTATGAACAGTTCTGGACTATGGAATTTAATTTTGCTTCCAAACACAAGCCAGGGATTAATGAGTCCCTGAAGATTCTTTTGTCCAGTCCCATGAACTTTAAATTGTTCATGGAGCTCCTGGTCTTTTGGGTTGCTTCAGTTCCAGGTAAATTTCCTTTTACTCCTGTGTTTGTGTTAGGCAAATGCCAACATGGTGCTCCCAGAAACATCTTATCTCGGCCTTGGAATTGAGCCCATTGTCTCGTACAGTCTCCTGAGGTTATGTTACCAACTCAGGAAGTCTCCTCCAACATCATGACAATCTGAGGGAGGAGGTAAAGTCATCGGCTGGGTCTGCAGTTTCAGTGCACAATGAGAAAATGTCATGCGAATGCTTATTAAAGAATTGAGGTACATGGAAAACTAGGGGATCTTTCAGTCAATAGTCAGAAGCTTTTCATGAGATTTGACCGTTGCATGAGAACATACAGTATTCTAACTGCCACAATGAATGTAAATGTGTGATTCTCGATCCAGGCCTCTGGACTTCTACTGTAGTACCTAAACACAGTGTTACTGTTCTCTTTAAGTAGTATGTGTTAGAGAGGAATAAACTGACAATGATATATAGTCATGTTCCTGATGCTGTACACTGCCTCTTGGCAACGTGTCCAGGTCCAGTTGGCATAAATTAATGGATACGTTTCTGGTTATATAACTGTTCTATTTGTCTGTTTGGCAATCTTCCAATATATTACTCATGATAAGTTTAAGATGACAACTATTTTAAGAGATTAGAAAGACTTAGGAGAGTGTGTGGATGTCATTAAGTTAATAGAGCAGAGAGGGTTTCAAAGCTGGAAAACACTATTTTTTAAAAATTCACTCATATGATGTGGGCATCGCTGGCTGGCCAGGATTTATTGCCCGTCCCTAGTTGCCCTTGAGAAAGTGGTGGTGAGCTGCCTTCTTGGACCGCTGCAGTCAATGTGTTGTATGTGGACCCAAAATACCCTTAGGGAGGAAATTCCATAATTGTAACCCAGCAACAGTGAAGGAATGATGACATATTTCCAAGTAAGGATGGTGACTGACTTGGAGAAGCACTTGCAGAAGGTACTGTTCCTATGTATTTGTTGCTCATGACCTTCCAGATGGAAGTGGTCATGGGTTGGAAGGTGATGTCTAAGGAACCTTGGTTAATTTCTGCCATGCATCGTTGTGGATAGTACACACACTGTTAGAACTGAGCATCTGTGGTAGAGGGAATAAATGCTTGTGGATGCAGTGCCAATCAAGCATGTCAAGCTTCTCAGGTGTTCTAGGAACTGCATGCATTCAGACAAGTGGACAGTATTCCATCATACTTCTGACTTGTGCCTTGTAGATAGTGAACAGGCTTCGGGAAGTCAGGAGGTCAGTTACTTGTCACAGTCTTCCTAGCCACTATGTTTAAATGGTGAGTCCAGTTGAGTTTCTGGTCAATGGTAAACCCCAGGATGTTGATAGCGGGGGATCCAGTGATAGTAACACCACTGAATGACAAGGAGTGGTGGTTAAACTATCTCTTATTTGAGACGGTCATTGTCTGGCATTTGTGTGGTGCGAATGTTACTTGCTACTTACCAGCCCAAACTTGGATGTTATCCAGACTTCACTGCATTTGAACATGGACTCCTTTCACATTCTATGTCCTCTGGCCCTAGGCTCTCCCATGAGGGGAAACATCCTCTCAACATTTACCCTGTCAACCCCTTAAAATCCAGAATTAAGAAATCTTAACAATTCATTCAGATGTAGTGTCTTTAAACATTTCTTTTTGATAGTTTGACATAGTCTAAGAATAATAAAACCCTATTTACTACTAGTCCTTATTTCCTCAACCTTCCACTTTCACATTTTACTTTTTCTTTCATTCTGATAATTGTTTCCCATGTTCCCCCTTGAGCTCCCCTTCCTCTGTCATTCTCATTTAAACACTCCTCAAACAGTATTACTGAATGCTTCAGACTTGCTGAGCGGCAACCTGTCCAGCTTGTGCAGATCCCAGAAATGATCCCAATGTGTCAAGAACTTAAACATGTTTCTCCTACGCCTTCCCTGCAGTCATGCGTTCAACCAATCTATTCTCCTGTTCTTGTTCTCGTTAGCACTGGGAAATTCCTGAGATTGCAACTCTTGAGATTCTACTTTATAAAATTATTTCCTAGCACCCTGTATTCTGCTTGCAGGACCTTATTTTTCTTTTTACCTAAATCGTTGATTATGGCATGGACCATGGTCTCTGACTGTTCTCCTTCCCTCATCAGGACATCCTGTAGCCATTAAGTGATATTCTTGATCCTTGCACCAGGGAAGCAATACCACCCTGCTGCCACTGCTGGAGCTGTAGAAATATCTCTTTTCCCACATGATCAAATCCCTATTTCCCTAAATGGATTTCTCCTCCCCAGCCCGACACAGCTGAGCCATTCCTGCTGACATGGATGTGGATTTCACTGCATTCCCCTCAGAAATGATATCCTAGAGTAGTATCCAAAACAGAAAACCTGTCAGACAGAGAGAGAGATGGCCCCAGGAGGCTCCTGCATGACATTCCTGGTGGTTTTTCTCCTTTTGGTGGCCACCTAGCCCCTTTCTGCCTCTGCCTCTGTACTCTGTACCTGCAATATGATTATTTCATCGTGCAGACTATCCACTAAGATCTCATCCTCATCCACAGCTATTCCAGCCGCTGCTCCAGATCCAAAACATAAATTTCCAGTGTAGGTATCTCTCCTATAATGCAATAGCTGTGTTCTTGTGTGACTTCGCGCTATAGAAAATCACCATAGAAAATAGTTTTGTAGGGAAATCACGATAAAAAAAGAATCGCTATACTGTACTGTAGAATGTTTGCATTATCCAAACAATGGCCACTATTCATCAATCGCGTTATACACAATTCACATTAACAAAACACGCGTTACAAGAGAAATACCTGTAGCTGCAACTGGAGACGTTTCCTACATATGTAGTCAACCCGGACATTCCCACGCTGCAAAGGAGGTGCATTCTGTCTGGCTGAGCTGCCCTGCCAAAAATTATCATTAAGTTACTCTCTTTCTGTTTACTTCCTCTAGTTTAAACAGTAATATCTATATATACCAGGAACCTTACCTTAAAACACTGAAATGCTGTTGTATGGATTTGACAACAATGTATCTCATCACTACAGCTAATGTTATCTTTTAATTTCACAAGTCGGAACACATATTCAGTATTTAACAGCTGGAACTATTGCCCACAAGCATCTATTGAAATGATTCTTCGACTACTTTCGCATTAGTTGCTGATCGGTTCTACTGGTGATTGCTAAGATTGTGCGGTAATGATGTTTTCTATATTTGATTGAAGTTGCTATATCTACAGAGAATGGCGTGGAAGATGTTAATGGAGTTAGTCCTGACTTCAAGCCTTCTGCACAAACCATAATATGGTATAGAAGTATGCATTTCACTCGGAAGATCTACAGTGGTGATACAGATGGGTCAGACTGCTCGAATCGGGAGAATAGGGCTCAAAGCAGGATGCCACATCCACAAATGGTGTTCAGGGAGGAATTTCATTCGCTAAGAATGAATTTCATTCATTATCCACAAGACATGTCAGAAATGTTTTCCATTAAGGTCAACCTCACTGAAACCTACTGTCTGCTGCCAGCACAAATGTAACCTCAACAGCAGGAGAAGGACAACATTACCTCAGAATCATAGAATCTCTACAGAATTCCTGCATAGAATCATAGATCCCAACAAAATAGTGGGTATGAAGGTGACCGTGGCTACTGTATTATTACACAGATCTTAGAAAAGCAACATAAGATAGTTAGATAAATCACAACGCCTGATGCTCTAACAGAAGAGCTCTGCATATTGAAAGTTTCATGACATTCAGGTAAAACGGATGGTTGGATAAAGATGGAGGCATTGCATTGTTAATCAATTTGTGCAATAGTTAGAAAAAAGGCTTTGTTGAGGAGATCAGGGAAGCATTGGTTTAGTGGAGATGAGGAATAGTAGGGGAAGAAGTCACTAATGACAGTAATTCTGCAGGACCCCTAACAGTAACCATAATGTGAGGTAAAGTATGTAAGAAGAAATATCGGGTGGTTGTGATGAAGGGAAGGCAATAATTATGGTTGAATTTAATCTGCATATAAACTGGAAAATCAGATTGGCAGTCATAGCCTGGATAACAAGTTCAAAGAATTTTTTTGAGATAGTGACTGAGAACAACACGTTTTGAAACTGACCAGGCTGCAGGTTGTATTAAACTTGATATTATATAATGTGACAGGATTAACTAATGACCGGATTTGGCATTGATCACAGTATGATTGAACTTGATATTCAGGTTAAAAGGGAAGGGATTGGGTCTAAGGCTAGTATTTTAAATTGAAATAATGGCAACAATGCAGATTGAGAGTTGAACTAGCTGATGTGAACTGGCATACTGGGCTAGGGTATAAGTGAATAGAGACACAGTGGCAGATGTTTAAGGGTGTATTCCAGACTATGCAGAATATGCATATTTCTACGATAAAGCAAAATTCTAAAGAGAGGACCCAGGATCCTTGGTTAACTAGAAAAGTTGTGGGAAGCACCAAACATAAGGAAAAAGCATATAACTGCACAAAGTAGCAGGTCAGATGAATGGTCAGCATAGAACGAATGGCAGGAGTTTAGAGTATCAGAGGGAGCTAGGTCAGAATATAACATGAACAGCAAGTGTTTCTAGAGGTATTTAAAAAAGGAAAAGAGTAAATAAAGTGATAGTTGGTCCCCTAGAGAGTAAAAATGGGGAATTAGGAAATGACAGATTAGATGAATAATAATTTGCTTTTGTCTTCACTACTAAAGATACAAGAAAGATTCCAGTAAAACTATAAATCAAGATGTGGAAGGGAGAGACAAATTTCATAAAATTATGATCACAACAGAAGTGTTTCTCAGTAAATGGGTGGAACAAGATGGGCTTCTTCCTAAATGCATAAGAAAAGTTGCAAACTTAAGGGTAGTAGAATTTATGCTAATTTACCAACATTCCTTAGATTCAGGAAAGGCTCCATCAAACCAGAAAATAGCAAGTATAACCCTTCTATTTAAAAGGGATGGAGATGAAAATTGAAACTATAGGCCAGTTGGCTTATCATCTGTTATTCTGGAGAAGGTGCTAGCATCTCATTAAAGCGATTACAACCACACACTGAGAAAACTTCAAAGTAATCAGGAAGTGTCTGAATGGTTGCAACAAAGGAGAAATCATGTTTAACCACCTCATTGGATTTCTTTGAGGGTAATGGATTAAGAGGAGCCTGTAGATGTGCAAGATTTAGATTTCCAAAAAGCACTTGACAAAGTGCCACGTAAAATCTTATGCAGAGAATTGAAGCTCGTGGTTTAGCAGACAACATTTTAACATGGGCAGATCGGCTGGCTGGCAGAAAACAGAAAGTGTACCTAAGTGGCTCCCTGTCTGTTTGGCAAAGGACAAAGAGTATAGTCCCACAGAGGTCTGTACTGTGCCTCAATGTTTTACAATTTACATCAATGATTTCGATGAAGGGAGCAAAGGCATGGTAGCAAAATTCACAAACAACATCACAATGGACAGGAAAGTATGTTGTGAAGAAGGCTTAAGGAATTTGCAGATAGGTATACATAGGTTTATTGAATGGGCAAACGTTTAACAAATGGAGTATAATGTGGGAAAATGTGAACTTGTTCATTTTGCAGGAAGAATAAAACAGCAGAGTATTACTTAAATGAAGAATGACTGCAGCATTCAGAGGTCCAGAGGAAACTGGTGCATGAGTGATTAAAAGTTACGATACACATACAGAGCATAATCAAAAATACTACTGGGATGCTATCCTTTATTCTGAGAGGAAGTGGTCATAAAATTAAGGATGTTATGCTTCTGATGTCAGGGCATTGGTGAGACCACATCACAAAAACTGTGCACAGTTTGGGTCTCCTTATTGAGGAGGGTAAAAAAAAATGTGTTCTGGCTCCATATGAGTTTGTGCCTGATGCATACAGAAACAGCTTCCAGGATTTATGGAAACAGTCTGGGCAAATCCACATCAAATTCGAAAGAGTTAAGCAAAGTAATTTTAATAGATGGATACAAGCATTAGAATCTGAAACCACATGTTGGAGAGATCATTTTCTTTGAGGAACATAAAAACTTATTACCTTCCATAATAAGAGCCAGTGTAGAGGACGCAGGATTACAATTGCTAGACAGGCATTAATAAGGCTAGTTTTCTTTCCATCACCTTTATAAATTCAAAAGGTATAGAAAATGGGAGTGTGATAGGAAGGCAAGTAGCCAGGGTAAATAATGGATTGCTATGAATACCTCCTTAGATCAGGAAGGAAAGTAGTTCTTGTTAAGGACCAAGATCTGATCCATATTTTCTGGGTCTAACAGATGGATAGATAGGAGGATGTTCCATACTTTAATAAAATCTTTAACTTTTGTAATGACTCCAGGAATAATAGGGCTTGAATTCCAGCTCTCTATCCCAATGAGGGCAGATAACATGCAGCAAAGATCTGCTGCTGCCTTCATTGGAAGCTGCAGGTGTGTGTTCATTGCAATCCCCGAGCCTTTTGTCAGGAGTTCAGAAAATACACAGGCACCATCTGCATCTGCAATCTTTTAGCTAAAAGACTTTGTACATCTTTACCCCCCTGTTTTTCTTTATTGCTGTTTGATAATTAATTCACACAGTTGTGATTAACTGGAATGTTCTTATTTTCTAAATACGGTCAATGTGTTTACCTGTTGAATACCTCAATTTGTTTGAGAAATGAAGCACAAATTATTTTACGAATACATTGAAAAGCGGTACAAACAATTTGATAACAGTAATTAGTAGATAAGTTAACAAAATAAAGCATAGCTTCTGCTAATGAGTCCATCTCATTTTCTTTCTGCCTTAGACCCATTCTAGTTAGCAGTTGAAAGTAAATGTGAAACAGCACCTGAAAGAATGTGTCAAAACTCATCTAAGTGGTTTGTATTGATGTAATTCATTTGGAAACTCTCTGAAATCCTTTCCAGTTGCTCTGATGTATTCTGAGATATTTTTCACACTGCACATTTTCAGACTGTGGCACTTGGAGCTTTTGTTAGCTCTTTACTTCCATGAGCTGACATAATCCCTGCTGTGACAAGAATATCAACCACTTTCCCTCTGCATTTGGACAGAGATGGAGGCAAAAAATGGTGAAGATGGTGTCAAAGAAAGAGAAATCCTGTTACTAAAATCATAGTTTTTATTTCCTAATTTATATTGGCAAACAAACTGGCTTCCGAAAGGATTTTGAACTCTTTTTCATCAATTTAAATGGCTGATCACATCTCTGGATTCAGGTGATTTGGGATAGTTCAGAACCAAATATGTGGGACAAGAGCTGCAGTGACACAATGCAGTCGGTATAAATTTGTTTTGTTGTGTCTCACAGACAATATGACAGTATATTTTCGAGAAACATCTCATGATATCATCACTGTATCGTAGCATGTCGTATAAAGGTCTCTGGGTGTCTTTTTGCACACGCATAGTGTCCCTACCCTGGCCTAGAATGTTCAAATTCCATATGCTCCAGAGATGCATCATAACATATCTGAATGGGTTGATTAAAATATTTATACCCCAGTTCCTACTCAGTGTGGAGGGTGGTAGGGGTGGAATGAATGTGCAGGAGCCTTTGTTTCAGGAAGTCAGCTAATGACCTCATGGTAACGTCACTGATCCAGAGACCTAAGCTAAGGCTTTAGCAAACTCATGACACACTATTGAAAGCATGCTGTTCTGTTGTAGCCACATGAATGTAATAATTGTACATAGTAATTAGCTGTAATAAATGTCTGCTGCAGCAAAGAATAAATAACAAATAAAAACAACATTTCAGGAATAGGCCCTCCAGCCACCAAGGCTGCACTGACACATGATGTCTTTTCAACATTAAAAACCTTTTGTCTCCATGTGGTCCACATCCTTCTATTCTGTGTCCATCTACGTGTCTGTCAAGATGCCTCTTAAATATTGCTATTGTATCAGCCTTTACCATTCCCTATGGCACTGCATTCCAGCACTTACCAACCTCTGTAAAAAAAACTTGCCTTTCACATTTCCTTGAAACTTTTCTCCTTTTACATTAAACCTATACCCTCTAGTAATTGACATTTCTACCCTGGGAAAAAGACTCCGACCATCCATTCTATCCATGCCCCTTATAATTTTCTTAACTGCTATCAGTTTGTATCTCAGCCTCCGAAGTTCAAGTGAAAACAAACCGAGTTTGTCCAATCTCTCTCCATAGCTAATGCTCTCCAAACCAGGCAACATTCTAGTCAACCTTCTCTGTCCCCTCTCCAAATCCTCCACAACCTTCTGGCGGTGTGGCAACAAGAACTGTGAGCAATATTCCAAATGTGGCCTAACTAAAGTTCTTTGTAGCTGCAACATGACTTGTCAATTTTTATACTCAATGCCCTGAATGATGAAGGCAAGAATGGCATATGCTTTCTTGACCACCTTATCTTATGCTGCCACTTTCAGGGAACTGTGGACCCTGTATGCCTAGATCTCCCTGTATATCAATGCTTCTAAGGGTTCTGACATTTTATTGTATGCTTCCCTCCTGCATTAGATCTCCCAAGATGTATCACCTCACATTTGTCCAGATTTAAATTCCATCTGTCATTTCACAGCCAAGTCTCCAATATATCTGTATCCTACTGTATCCTTTGGCAATCTACTTCATTATCTGCAGATCCCCCAATCTTTGTGCCATCTACAAAACTATAAATCAGGCCAGCTGTATTCTCCTCCAAATCATTTATATATATTACAGGCAAGAGGAGTCCCAGGACTGATCCCTGTGGAAGCACTGGTCACAGATCTCCTGTCAGAAAACACCCCTCTGCTACTACTCTCCGTTTTCTATGACTAAACCAGTTCTGTATCCATCTTACTAGCTCACCACAGATCCCACTTGACTTTAAGTTCTGTATCAGCCTGCCATGATGGATCTTGTCAAGGGCCCTGCTAAAGTCTGTATATACATCTACCAACCTGTCCTCAATAATGATCTTTGTCACTTACTCAAGAAAATCACATTTATGAGACACAATCTACTCCCCACCCAACAAAGCCATGCTGCTTGTCACTAATACATCCATATTTTTCCAAATGTGAATAAATCCTGTCCCCAGGCATCTGCTCCAATAATTTGCCACCACTGACAAAAGGCTCACTGGTTAGTAATTTTCTGGATTATCCCTGTTGCCCTTAAACAAAGGAACAGCATTAGCCATTTTCCAGGCTTCTGGGGCCTCTCCTGTGACTGAAGAGGAGTCAAAGATTTCGTACAAGGCCACAGCAATTTCCTTCCTCGCCTCCCTCAGCATTCTGGGCTAGATCCTATCAGGCCCTGCGGACTTGTCCATCTTAATGTTTTTCAAAACACACAATGCTTTTTCCTTTTTATACCAACATAACCTTCTCTAGACTCACCACCCACCATGTCCTTCTCCTTTGCGAATACTGATGCAAAGTATCCATCAAGGACTTCACTCACATTCTCTGGCTCCACACATAAGTTTCTTTCTTTGTCCTTGAGTGTACCTACCCTTTCACTGGCTACCCTCTTGCTCCCTGTATACGCATAAAAAGCCATGGGATTCCTTTTAATCTTGTTTTCCAAGGTCATTTTATAGCCCCGTTTAGCTCTCTTAATGCCTTGTTTAAGTTCTTTCCTGCTTTCTTTATATTCTTCCAGAGCTCTGTCTTTCAGTTTCCTTAAACTTACATGTACCTCCTTTTCCTTTTTGACTACCCTACCAATTTCTGTTGTCATCCAAGGTTCCTAAATCTTGCCATCTTTATCCTTCATTTTCACAGGAATATTCTAGTCCTGAAGTCTAATCAATTGATCTTTAAAAGATTCCTACATGACAGCAGCATGGTGGCTCAGTGGTCAGCAGTGCTGCCTCAAAGCGCCAGGAATCCAGGTTTGATTCTACCCTCAGGCAATTGTCTGTGTGGAATTTGCACAATTCTCCCCGTGTCTGCGTGGGTTTCCTCCAGGTGCTCCAGTTTCCTCCCACAGTCACAAAGACATGCAGGCTAGGTGGCCATGCTAAATTGCCCATAGTGTCCACAGATATATGTAGATTAGGTGGGTTATAGGGGGATGTGTTTGGGGGTTGGTGTGGAATTGTTGGGCCAAAGAGGCTGAAAACTCCCTTCTATGATATTGGGCTAAATTTTACACAGTGGGTTTGAATCAAAAAATTAGAGGGAGGTATGTAAGATATATTGAGTTAACAAACTGCCACTTAGCTGCCTGCCCACAATGTGCCTGAAATTTCTACCTGAGACTGGGGTTGAGACGTTGAGAAGCCTGCCTGCCGTTGTCCATTAAGCATCTTAATTAATGGCTAATTAGAGACTTCATCCCACTGTTGCCAATATTTTGTTCATGGCAGGGGAAGGCCACATAATGCAGGTGGCTTGATAGCTCACACTGAGCGCCCTGGTGTTGGCTAAGTTCAGGATCATTTTTGCAGGTGCCATGGGGGCATTAGTGCCAGCCATCCCTGAACTTATCCACATTAATACCCCCACTTTAACCTGGATCCTTCCAGGCTCTTGACGCTGGCACTCCCTTCCCTACTAAACAATCACTAGGAGCAGGTTGGCAGCCCTCACTGAGAAATCTGACTTCAGTGTGGGGTGCTCTGAATATCACCAAAAGTACGATTCAAAGCAGTCTTTTTACTTACTTTTACATTGTAGCAATAAAGTTCACAAGTAATTCATAGGATGAATCAAACAATTCTCTGTCAGTTACTCCTCTAGTGTTATACATACAACATACATTAAGCAGGCACAGTTTGAGATCAATAAGCTTAATGCGTATTAGGCTGCACCATCAATGCTGAAGATTCCCAGGGCTATTTACTCTTGACTGTACACAACAATGTTGCCATTTCTGGTGGGTCTATCCTGCCAGTGGGACAGAACATATGAGTCTACATGGACAGGAGGATATGATTGTGAGTGAGGCAGGTAAGGGGACCCAGATGGCAGCAGCACAGAAGCTTTGACCTTCTCAATTGTCCATCAGGTTTGAGGGCCTTCCAAATTGTTTGAATGAGAGTGGGGACTGCAGGGTAGAGGAACTTGGCACAGTGGTATAGAAAACTATTCAAATGGAGGTTACGAAGAGGAAAGCAGTGAGGATACAGTATAATCAGAGGGACTGAAACCATTATATGGACAAAACAGCATGAGCTCAGGTGGTTATGTTGCCTGTGTACTGCCAGCATTTGGGACATCTGCTCAGGGCTATGGAGGAACTTGTAGTGGGAAAGAGAGAATCCTGTCATTGTAGTCCGTATATGTACCAATACCTGAGTCATCAATAAAAAGGTTAGATATCATCAGAATGAGGAAGTAGGCAGCACATTAAGAAACATAATCTCAAAAGTCATAATCTCTAGAATATTTCCTGAGTCATATGTAAATTGGCACAGACTAACTATGATTAGAGAGATGAATTTATGGTTCATGGAGTGTAATTGAGTTCTACTCCATTTCTAGCAACTGGGAGTACAATGTGTAAAATATGAATTTGTTGATTTTGATAGAAAGAATAAGAATATCGTTTAAATGATGAGAGATTGCTGAATTCTGAGATGCAGAGAGTTTTGGATGCCCTATTGTATGTATTGCAAAAGGTTAGCATGAAGTACAATGGATAATTAGAAAACTTAGAGTGCTATCATTTCTTGCGAGGAGAATTGAATACAAAAGTAGAGACATTATGCTTCAAGTGCACAGAATACTAGTGAGACCACATCTGGATTACTGCGTATAATAAATGTGAAAGATGAGACAAATCTTTTTTCTCACAGAGGGCTGTGTATCTTTGGAACCCTACTCATGAAAAGACAATGGAACTAATGTCTTTGAATATTTTTAAGGCAAAGGTTCTAAGTGAGGAATTGAAAAGCTATTATTCATTTCTGAAGAAGGATCACTGAACCCAAGACATTAACTCTGTTTTCTCTCCACAGATGCGGCCAGACTGCCTGAGTTTCTCTAGCAATCTCTGTTTTTGTTTCATGTTTCCAACATCTACAGTTTTTTGATTTATTATCAGATTATCAAGGGTAATGGAATATGGATTTGAGGTTGCAATCCGATCAGCCATGACTTCATTGAATGGAGTAGTGGGCTTGCGGGGCTGAACAGCCTCTTCCTCTTCCCTGTTCATGTGTTCACACATATTGAGGGATGGTGATCAAAGTGTCTTAGAAATTGTTTAAAGTGAATGAAAGTTGATCATTTTAAAAAAGAAAACAAATTTTATAGACTAGAAAGTGACAGTTGATATGCACACAACCCACTTGTAGCAATTTCCACTGCTATTTTAACAGATGTTGCATTGTCATTAAAATAGTGAAGTGAGAAATTTGATACGGGCATGCTGACTGCTCTTACAGTATTACTGCTATCACTCATTTTCAAACTTCCATCTCTGAAACAAATGAAACATTGAACTAGGATTGGCCACATATTCAGTATGAAACCACAAACCAAAGAACTCATGTCACGGTCACCCACATTACAAAGATAATCATTTTATGGTGAATGCTTATCGTGAGTGTTTGCAAGGCAAGGTACATCAATCCTCAGAATGTCTGATATTGAGCTAGTTGAAGTGATACAGGAAACACAAGCCAGCAGGAAAAGATGGGAAAGGAGAAATACAAACCTTCTGGGGTAAACTTGCAACCCATTGTCAACAGGTAAGGCCAGCGATGCTGGCATTGAAACCTACATTACGACAGTAAGCACGCTTCAAAATCACTTTATTGACTGTAAAATACTTTGGAAGGACCTGATGTATGAATATACAGCTCCTAGCATGCCATGTTATATTCTTCATTGAGCCATGATTATCCCCCTGGCTTAATGGTGAGAGATATGGCAGGCCATGAGGTTATAGGTTGTGTTGAATATAATTCCGTTGTGAATGGATATTGCTAGCTCATCTCTCAGCCATTTAACCAACATCAGTGAATCAAATAGCCAGTAGCACCACTGGGAGCTGCTGGCCACTGACGGGTCTACAAGAGCCCTGGAGAGAAGTGTGGTACAATGGTGCCTGAATCAAAGGTATGTCTGGGATTCCCCAAGGTCAAAGTTGGCAAATCAAGTGAAGGGCATGTGGGGCTCAGGGGTGGACATAGAATGTGGTGGTGGGGAGACGTTAGAGAGAACTCTGATTTTTGCAGTGTCCATAAAAGTCACATCCTCTCCCCTTTTCTGACCAGCCAACTGCCCAATGACACCTGTTGAGTTGAAAATTTGGCAGCAAGAATTTTACAGTCTCCCCTGCCTGATAATCCACTCCACTGGTGGCTGTGAGATCCAGTCCATGTTTTGAGGGAAGAAGTAGGTAGGTGACTATCTACTTAAAGGCAAAGTTCCAACGAGTTTGCAGGTACAGTGAGATCTGAGGTGTCATTTGCCAGGATCTTGAAGGTGGTAGGAGAAAACAGGGGGTAGAACGTAGTTAGAGAAAAAGATGGTACTTTAAGCATAATGAATTGAGGCAGAGAGCATAAAAGAAATGATGTTAAAAATGTATAAAACTCTGCTTAGTTCACAAATGGAATGTTGTGATCAGCTCTGATTACCACATTTTAGGAAGGACACTAGGTGTGCAGAGGAGATATATTAAAATGATTCTAAGGTTCAGTAAGTTTCAAGATTTGGTTAAACACAATGGGATTGCTCTTCTTGGAGTAAAGGAGGTCGAGGGAAGTTGGAGATTGTTGTACAGGATTATGACAGGTTCAAGTAATGGTAGACAAAGAACAACATTAGCTGCTGGTACATGAACTGGGGGACATAAACTTATGGTTTTGGGCAAGAATTGTTCAAAAGATTTCGAGGGAGCAGGGAGAGGTGGTGAGAGGAAGAATGTTTTTTGCACAGCGAATTTTAATTCTGGAACTCACTGGTTACAAGTGTATTGAAAGCATAGGCAATCAATTATTTCAAAAGAAAATTAGATAAGCATTTGAGATGTAAAATCTTGCAAGTCTACAAGGAAAGTGTGTTGGAATGGAACTGACTGGATTGTTGCAGTGTTTTCCAAATTTTTTCCTGCTACAAGCCCAATTTGAACCATAATCATTTCCAGAGGTAGTAGGAACTACAGATGCTGGAGAATCTGAGATGACAAGGTGCAGAACTGGATGAACACAGCAGGCCACGCAGCATCAGAGGAGCAGGAAAGCTGACGTTTCGGGCCTAGACCCAAAACGTTAACCTTCCTGCTCCTCTGATGCTGCTTGGCCTGCTGTGTTCATCCAGCTCTACACCTTGTTATCTCATAATCATTTCCATGTCCCTGGAGTGACAGTCAGTGAGCCATTTTGGTGGAGTTCATGGTACTGAAAGCCTGCTGAAGAGTTGTGAGGTGCTGTGGGGAAAAGGAGAGTTGATAAGAGCTGGCCTGGGGTAGAAGGTGCTGCTGTTTGAATTGTAGAGTTTTAAATGAACAACAGCTATTTTCTCACTAGCCCCTTCGGAGCAGGAGATGGGCATCATGGTCATTTAGCCATGCCCACGATTCAAAAAGGACATGGAGATCTAAAGAGGTCTCAGAGCTGTTCATGCTCAGTTGGAGCTCCACAGCAGTCACTGCAGCTACAGAGTTTGTGATTTGCCCCTACTCCAGGAGTTTCTCCACATCAGAACGTCATGACTAACAGTTTCGGAAGACCAGACTTACAGCAAGCTTGTGTGGAATTGATGAGATGAATGGCCTTTTTTTTTAGTTGCATGATTCCATAAACCAATTAATGCTGCACATCAACGGACATGGTGAGACAGTGCATTGTAGATGGCATAGGTGGAATGTGTGCACACGAGCATTCTCTACAATAGACAGCACATCTGGGCATTTCAAATGGCTCCTGCTGTTGTCTGGATACAGACTGATGTGGAAAACCTCCCAGAATAGGAGGAAGTCACTTGTATGCAAGTCCAGGGTGGCAACGTGGCTCTGTGGTTAGCACTGCTGCCTTACAGCACCAGGGATCCGGCTTTGATTCCACCCTCATGTAACTGTCTGTGTGGAGTTTGCATATTCTCCCCATGTCTATGTGGTTTCCTTTGGGTGGTCTGGTTTCGGCGCACAGTCCAAATATGTGCAGGTTAGGTGGATTGACCATGGGATATGCAGGGTTACAGGGATGGGGTGGGTCTGGGTGTGATGATCTTCAGAGGGATGATGTGGACCTGATGGGCCGTTTGGCCTGCTTCCACATTGTAGGGATTCGATGATTATTTAAGAGGACACTTAACAGAAGATGCTGGGGCACAGACAGGGTCAAGATCCAACATAATAGATCTTGCTTAAACTTTTAAATCCATCTAAAATTTTGGGCCTTTTTCCATATTGTAGCACTGAAAATTTATTTCCACGAGCAGGACCGTGTTCTTCCCAAACAGAATTCTGTAATTGTGGGCTTCCTGAGAATGTGCTCCAGAACTAACAATTAACCTTAGACCTATGGAGTAGAAACTGGATAGAAATACAGTCGGTTCTGCTATAACGCGTGTTCCAGCAATGCGAATTGGCGATAATACGACTGACAAATAGGGGAACACTATTTCTAATGTGTGAACTTGTGTTGGCTGTAACACGATTCCTTAGGTGTGTACAGGAGTAACCGTTGACATCACATGATTGTTTCACTGGCTTTGTCCTGAGCATGTGCAGCGTGAGCACCGAGAGAGTCTCCACACCAGCATCACGTGATCATTTCACAGACTTTGTCGTGAAGCACTTTGTGTGAGAGGTACAGTACTCTGCGATTTTTGTTCTTTTTCGCTAACTCTGACGTCCTACTCACAAAAATGCAAGGACAAGCTGACAAGAACGTTAGCAAGAAGTGTCCTGGTGATAAAATTACAAGTGGTAAACGTAAAAGAAAGGTTATAACGTTGGAAGAGAAGCTTGATGTTATAAAGTGTTTTGAGCGTAATGAGAGAACATGTGATATAGTTCACGCAACTGCAATAAAGAAGTCTACCTTGCGCACCATTCGAGACAATGCAGAGAAGATTAAAGCAAGCTGTGTTGCTGGAACAAGTCTGCGTGCCAGCAAATCTGAGAGGTTACGGACAAAGGAACTTGAGGAGATGAAGCGGTCGCTAAGTGTATGGATAGAAGATCAAACGAGAAAGCAATCTGGGACCCTTCTCACCATAAAAGAAAAAGCCTTATCAATTTATGAAGATCTAACAAAAAAGGCTGAAAATACTGCAGATGTGCCTGCATTTAGAGACCTAGGGTGATGTCAGTAAGGACTGCTTGCATGCAGTTTGGCGGAAACTTCTCCCAGATTTTTTTCAAGATTTTAAAGGCTTTGACCCATCAGAAGTGGAGAGTGAGGATGTTAAAGAAATGTTTGAGTCCCACTGTGAAGACCTCTCTACAGCTGATCTACAACAACTTGTTGCAGAGGGGGAAGTAGAAGTTGGAGATGAAGAAGATGAAGTCCAGGATGCAGCACCATGAGAGCTTTCCACTTCTGTTTTGTCTTCTATCCTAAGGGAAATTGAGAAGCAGTTGCAGCTCTTAGAGGACAACGATTACTATGCAGAATGCAGCAGGGTACCAGTTCGTGGAATAAGATCTTATTTGGCACCCTATGAACAGCTTCTTCATGAAAGAAGAGAAATGGCAAAGCAGCAAAAACTGCATGTCTTTTTTAAGCCAACCCCCAAGAAACAGTCAGAAGACAACGAACCACAGCCACCCACATCTGGATTAATTATTTTCACCCTAAACCTATAACCACAACTTGCACCTGAAGGTGATGATAATAATGATGACCTCTGCCCTTGCATTAATAACAGAGCAACATCAAAACCTCCTCACCCATCAAATCATCTTGACATTTGTTCAAGGTAAGGTATTAAAATTTACTTTTATTTCATTATTAGATATGAATTAAACATTTAGTCAAACTGTGCTATGCTTTCTGTTAGGCTTTTGAGTGATTTTGAGTGATATTTTTTTGGTGGTCTGCCCCTAATCCCGCTTTCCCATAGGCCCCGTTATTTCTACAACGTGATTTTCTAAAACGTGATGTTGCGCAGGAATGCAACTATTGCATTACAGCAGAACCAACAGTAATGACTTGCGAGCTGCTGTACATATTTTAACATGTCCTTTCTGTATTTTAATTAGGCTGGGATAGAGACAGCTTTTTAATTGTTATCCACACTCGTGGTATGTCAAGCACTGGAGGTCAGGCATGGTCATACAATTGATTTACACATAATATGTTAACCTCACTTTAATGATGAGCATCTAAAGATACAAACATTTGTCTGTTGTAAACCAATACAAACCAATCTGAAATTCTCATGTTCAATTCTGATTCAGTGCTAAATTAGATGACGTGTTAGTCCAAGTGCTAAAATTGGCCTCAGCGCACTTGACTTGTGAAATGTAAAAAGTCACAAAGGAGTTCTTGCTCAGGTTTACTATGTAATCCTGCCTGCCACAAGGTGTGCAAATTTGGAGGCTGCATGGGGGCAAGAATGGACTTGACAGTGGTAGTTTCAATGGCGAACAGTTAGCTACCATCAACACTCACTCCTGAGGAATAGCCAGGGTGAGAAGGGTTGCGAGCTGCCACAGAACTGCACCGTCAGCATTTTCAAGATTGGTAAGAAGACAATTGGAGGAATGAGGAATATATTGCACTCACTACTAATTGCATTATGACACAAATTGAACAATTTTTGAAGGCAATCAGCAAAGACTGTTTCAGTGAATTCAGGCTACAAGCCTATTCTTCATCCAGCTTGAACTTGGGACACAAGGGTTGATTTACAGGTAGATGCTAGTCAATAGTTTCAGTAGTTTACATATAAATTCATGGATATCCAACAGTAGGCTGTTCAGCTGATTTTTGTGAATAAAAAGGGCTATGTATCTAGAACTGAGATACAAGGGTAAAATAATGGAGCGTGTTTAGATAATTTATAATTGAGTTAATGGATACCAAGGAGTGCAGCAAAGACTGAAATAATCATGAGATCCAGCCTAACTCTGTCTGTAAGCACTGACTGATATCTAACTGAATGTTGTGTATTTTGGATGGTATAACTTCCCCCTTTGTAGTTTTATCTTTCCGTCTTCTACACTAAGATTCTTAGAAATGAAGGCATTCAGGTGTTGCAAAACCACTCTCATTTCCAACTGACCTTGCTTTGTCACCTGGTATTTTGGGTGTCTGTGTGGGAGAGGTTACACTGAGACTCAGACAATGTCATGGGTGATGCATCTGAACTGACAAATGCAGCACTGCCTAATTGTAAACAGTGTCTCACTCCACCATGTGTCCATCCATCCAGGAAGGCCATAATTTAATGTGCCATCATTATAATCTCAACAGCTCACTAAAAAACTGAATATTATATATATTGTGAAATTCAAAGTGTAAAATTGCAAATCAGAGTACCTGGGTGACTGAAAGAATAAACTAGATCAGGTTGCATTGTGCTCTTGCAAGCAATTTATAGTTTCCAGCCTGCTGGTTGTCAATGTGCCAATATATTTTGCCTATTAAACTACGCTGAGTAATGCAGCAGAGAGCTTATTCCTCATGAAGGTCAGAGATTTCCATCTTCAAGTAAATTACTCTTAGGATTTTTGAGAAAAAAGGGTTGTAACTTGTCAAATATGTGAGAAAACATTTCTCCTTTACTTGCCAGAAATAATGATTCTGCAGCAATGAAGATTGACTAAACACCAAACCAGAAGTGAAAATATGTAGCAGGTCTGTCAGAAACCAAATCGGGTAAAATACAGGTTAACATTTCAGGTAGACTACTCTTTGGAACTGGATTCATTTCCAAAGTTATGTGAAGCTCTAGATTTGAAGCAGTTTCACTTTCATGTCACATTATGTCTGGATTAAGTGTACCCATATTATCACATGATTTTTATTGTATTTCAAATCAATGGTCAAGTAACATTTTCTGTAAAATAATCAGTCTGAAGCAGGGCTACTAACATAAAGGCACCGTGAGGCAGGTTGAAAACATGACCGAGGAAAGAACTGGCCTTAAGTAGAAAGTGCCAATGAATCCTTTATGTGAGATGCAAACCAGCTGAGCACTATCCTTCAAATGTCAGTGAAACACTGATTGTAAAGTTGAGTCAACAGACAAAGGTTACCTGGATATCTCTGCAATATAACACAACAGAGGCATCACCCTTCAATTCTCAGCTCATTAGTTGTAACTCAAAATGCAAAATTACCTTAAATGTTCATTTTCTGGAATACCAGCTTTCTCAACACCAATTCTTGATTACTGAAGAAAAGCAAGTAGAATGTCTAAAGATCAAACTCAAGGTATTTCATCCATCGCTAGGAAAGAGTCATAGCAGTAGAAACAAACACATGGGGTCCTGATCTATATATATTGACTTGTGAGAGATATCCATAATAAAGGATGTTAGTTATGCTGATTAGACTTCTTTCAAATCCCAGATTCTGACCACAAAGACCTGGCAGTTCTGGAACAAATATTCCTACATGTGGCCAAGGCAGTGAATGCAGTTTCACCCATCATATCCTACCTACTGCAAAGCCAAATGCACCATAGACTCATCGCTCACTCACCAGCAATATTTAGCAATTCAAGAGAGGTGGGAATATTCCCAGGTAAGAGGAGGTGGGTTTGAGTGCACGTATGGAGTTCAAATCCTCTTAAAAATGTTGTCAGATCAGAATCTCCCATCGTCCTGCCTGGCTCCAGCTTTTACTTGGGTGGGTTTGATGGCGAGCATGGAATTCCTAATTGGTTGTTGGATACAACATGTGTACATGATAATAAAGAATCAAGTGCTATTTTGCCCAGGGTTTCAGTCAGTGGTGGACAAAGGACTTATTTCCTGAGCTGTATGGAACTCACCAGCGGCCACCTCAGAGAATGTACTTGTGTTGAAAGTGGGGCAGTGAAACTGGGTAATTGGGAACCTTTGATGAATGAAATTAAACAGCTGTAGCCAAGACCATGGAGGTACTGATGCCCATTGTACTTCTTTTCAGAAAGTGCTCTCACTACTTAGCAAGTGATTACTATCTTCTTGGAAACCATTTCACCGGTCTTACACATCATTCACTTTCAGCTACACTTCCCTGTTTCTAGCCTTCAACGCAGTCACAGTATGGGAGTAGCTTATGAACCAGCTGTCGTCTCCACAGCCACATGCTGCTCCAAAGGGCAAATGGAATAAGCAGCAATATTCAGCTGGAAAGAGGTGATACCCCACCCTCACCAAAAGCAGAATCTACAGGCTTTGTAAAGTGTGTAAGTACCTGGAACTCAGGTCCCTCAAGAATTCACAACAGGTTGTTGCTGACATCTGCAGCTTCCAGGAACAAGATCTTCTTCCTACTGGGCCAGGAGGGCACACATTGTCAATGGGTGTCAAGATATCCATCACTGGAAAACCATCCAACCACTCCTCTACTGGCCTTGGTTCCCCCTCCCTCCATCATTGTGCAGTTTTTTTTCCTCCTGCAAGGAAAAACATCTAAGATAAGAAAGTGATAGAAATTACTTGAGTGAATAGGAACATTTGTATGGGTTTAGTGAGAGAGGAGGGCAAGAGGATCATGGAATGAGTATAAGTGAGAGTGCTGGCTGTTCAGAAGACAATATGAGGTACCCAAACAGAAACAAATGAGTCCAGTTCAAGTTGGGTTTCCCTGAGGAGTTCTGTGCTGGGAAACAGCCGGGTACCATTATTATGCTACTATTCTTTATAGTCCTCTCAAAATTCGTCACCTCACACTTTTCAGGATTACATTCTATTTGCCATTGTTTTGCTCATCTGACCAGCCCACCTGTATTGTCCTGAAGTCTAAGGCTTTCCTCCTCACTATTTACCACACTACCTCGATATTCATGCCATCTGCAAACTTAATGATCCAAGATCTTATGTGCATGGCTGCATCACTAAATGTACACAACAAACAGCATGAGGCCCAACACCAAACCACATAGCATGCCACTGGTTTCCTGCCAAAAAATCAACCATCGACTGTCAATCTCGGCTTCCTGCCACCAAGCCAATTACGGTTCCAATTTGTTACGTCGCCCAGAAGTCAGGGGCTCTCATCTTCTTGGACTGTCTCCCATGAGAAGCATTGTCAAAATCCTTATTGAAGTCGTTGTGGGCTACATCACCTGCATGACCTTCACCTACACACCTAGTCACCTTCTAAGAAAGCTATGCTGACTATCCTTGATTAATCCTTGCCTCTTCAATTGGACATTAATTCTATCCCTCAGAGTATGTTTCAGAAGTTTCCCTACCAGTAATGTTACACCCAGTGGTCTTTAGTTGCCTGGTTTATCCATACCAGCCTTCTTGAATAATGGTATCAGATTAGCTGTCCTTCAGTTGTCCAGCAGCTTTCCTGTGGCCAGAGAGGATTTGGAAGTAAACATGAGAACATCTATACTCTCTTCCCTTGCCTTCCACAGCAGCTTGGGATATGTCTCATTTGGCCCTGGGAGTTTATCTAATTTTAAACCTGCTAAAATTGCTAATGCTTCCCCTCTCTAAATTGTAATTTGTTTAGGCGTATCACAGATAGAGTCATAGATGTCAATGGTACAAATAAAGTCTCCTCGAGTCTCTGCCAGTCATGAAAAAAAAACACCTCACCATTTTAATCCCATTTTCCAGCACTTGGCCCATAAGTTTGTATGCCACGGCATTGCAAGTGCACATCAAAAAGCTTCTTAAATGTTATGAGATACCTTCCTTACTGACAATGAGTTCCAGATTCCTCACTCTCTGGATGAAAAATTCTTTCCTCACATCTTCTCTGAACCGCCTGCCCTGATTTTAAAGCCTACATCATTCTTCTCTATTGTGAATAATGATGTAAAGTACTCATTTAAAACCTCAGCTTCTTCTTTTGGCTCCAATCACAGTTTGCCACTTTGGTGCCTGTGGACCAGCTTCTTTCCCTGGTTATCCTCTTACTTCTAACAGACATAAAATGCCTTTGGATTTTTCTTTAGCCATCTGTGATTTTTCATGTCCGTCCTATCTTGAAAATTCAAAATGAACCTCAGTTAACCTTGGCCAGATCATGTTGTATCATGCTACAATCAGCCTGCCCTCAGTTCAGAGCCTTTATTTCTAGTCCATCTTTGTACTTCTCCGTGATTACCTTAACTCTTATCCACTTACCATTACTATGATCAAAATACTGACATTTGTAACACCTGATGCCATATTTCTATCTTGATTTTGAGGGCAGTCACTCTTACCTCACCTTTTGAATTCAGCTCTTCTGTCCATGTTTTTATGAAGGCGTAATATAGTCAGGAGTTGAGTACCTCTGAGCAGCTTATTCCTTTGCAAGTGCGGCTTGATAGCACAGTCACTATCCTCTGCCATCACTTTGTTGATAATAGAGAAAAAACCGAAAGGGCAGCAATTGGTGGGTTGGATCTATCGCGCTTTTTATTCACAGGTCATATCTAGACAAAATTCCACATTTTGGCAGGTGCCAAAGTTGTAGCTATACTGAAAGATCTTAGATAGGGTCATGGATAATTCTCGACGACATGTCTTCAATATTATTGTCAGAATGTTATCAGTGCCCATAACCATTGCAGTGTCTCATTCCTTTAGCCATTTCTTGATGTTGTTGTGATCTCAGCTAATGTTAATACTGGACATGTCAGATTCCCGAACAAAATCTGACCTGCTAGACTATGTTTTAACAAATTTAACATGGTAGTCTTTCACTGATATACAAGAACACAGTGCTATAAATTTGGCTTTAGCAACAAGTCAGAAGTTTATTACACACGATAAATAAAAATAAACAAATCAAGCTATGTAAATATAACACAGTTTGAAAGACTTAAAAACAAAGGGCAGAAGAAAATCCCAGCTAATCCCTAACACTGTCATATTATATTTGCTCAAAATTCCAGGGAAATTCATTCTCCACCAAATCTGTAGTTTTGACATAGTTGCTTCTTCTCAGTTCCAATTTTGCAAGCTGTGAAGCCTTTACTCTCGACCTCTCACACAACTGAGAACTTAGACTTTCTCAGGATTTTTATAATCTATAGATTTCTAGTCAAACATTCTTGATCTGGAAGTTTCACAAACTACACTCTTTCACTGATTTAAGTTATTTCCTGAACTGTTCTAAGTAGTTTCTTTATCCTAGGAAATAACATAGTTGCCTTTGATATCAGTCACATCTCCTTTGATCTGCCCAGAAGCATTTCAACTAAATTAGTATAAAGATAAAACTTGTTCATCAAAGAGTCTGCTAAACTAGTGGCTTAATATTGTTTGTCTCTGGTCATAAAACCCCAGAATATAAATAAACTTCAATTGACACTGTGAGCATATGCTGAATTAAAAACATGGTTCTGGAAAGATTGACCCAGTCAATTTTTGAACTCCTTCACAAAAGCAGACAAAGGGCCATATGCCACTACTTTAAAATCCAAACTCCGAAACAATTATGTTAAGTTATACAAATCAAACACCTTCCCTCACAATAACATTTGGCGTGAAAGAAATTATTTGAGGTCTGGCATTTGTAATTCCAGGGACCCAAGGTGGAGGCTGTGATGCATCATTAATTCAGCTCTTTTGGCTGAAGATGGATAGAACTACCAACCACAAAGGAAGATGATTGTTGGAGGCCAACAACTCAGCTCCAGCACTCCCTATTCTTTGACCAGTGCCTCGAATCTTTTGTATTGACCTGAACAAATAACAATTGTAACATGTAATGTCTAATTTGAAAGGATCCCAACATTGCGCAGCTCCTTAGTATTACACTGAAATCAGCTGAGATAATGAGCTTAAGCCCCGCACAGACTTTAATCTACAGCCGTCAAACTCAAAGATGAGATTTCTGCCACTGACACAAAGTGTTATGTGATTAGAAAACACTTTATTCAGATGCAGCACTGTGAAGCAGAACTAGACACCTGCACCATCAGATAGTTTAATAAATTCCTGCAAACGGGCACAAGATGATGTTGCAGACTTTCATTTATTCCTTAAAGAAAAACATTTATGCCACCCCCAGGATATAAAACTACTTGAAAGCTTATTTGTCTCTCGGCATAATTCAGCGTGTCATATTTATTATTTTCAATCATCTGAATCCTTAACGTTTTTAACTATAGGCTGTAGTATTTAGAATAGGCAGCCTGTCCTCGATAAAAGTTGCTGCTTGAAAAAAACAAAATATTCTACAAAGGTAATACATATGGAAAAGGAGATTGTCAAGGAAACTGGAATATATTAAAGATCATTTTAATATATTACAGTCAAATCCTGGAGGAAAAAAAATTCAGGGTTCTCCTGTATGTGCTGAGAGTTTTCCTACAATGGTGTAAAAATAATCTCATACATAAATTATAAGGTTAAATTATGTGTAAAATAAAATTCAAATGATTTTAAAACAAAGTGAAGGGAGTCCACAACTTAAGAAGAATTTCCTTTCTTTGTCAGACTCTGTTGAATGGCTAAGCAGTCAATTTGTGTTGGGCCACTGACAAATATTATGACACTGACAAATATTATGACACTGTGTGACCTTGTTTATTGTCAATGGATTGACACTGCTCATATTTTTCTCCTTATTCATTCATGGGATGTGGTTGCCACCGGCTGGCCAGAATTTATTGCCCATTCCTAGTTGCTGTTGAGAAGGTGCTGGTGAGCTGCATTTCCAAACACTGCAGCCCATGTGCTGTAAGTAGACGATCAATGCCCTGATGAAGAGATTTCCAGGATATTGACCCAATGAATTGAAGGAACAACGATATGTTTTCAAGTCAGGATGGTGAGTGGCATGGAGGGGAACTTGCACGTGGTGGTGTCCCCATGTATCTGCTTCCTTTATCCTTCTGGATAGTAGTGGTCATGTGCTTGGAGGGTGCTACCTGGGGAGCCTTAGTGAATTTGTGTAGCACAGCTTGTCGATGGTCCACGTTGTTGCTGCTACTAAATGTCAATCGTGGAGGCAGTGAATCATTGTGGATGTGATGCCATTCAAGCAGGCTGCTTTATCCTGGTTGATTTCAAGCTTCTTGAGTGTTGTTGAACTTTTTCGGGCAAGTGAAGAGTATACCATCACACACTTGTCTTGTGCCTTGTAGATGTTTGTGAAGACAGGAGATGAGTTACTTGCTGCAATATTCCTTGCCTCTGACCTGTTCTTGTAACCATTCTGTTTATATGACTAGTCCAGTTCAGTTTGTGGTCAATGGTAACCCCCAGGATGTTGATGGTGTGGGGTTTACTTGATGATAACATCCTTGCATGTCAAGGGGTGATGGTTAGATTGTCTCTTATTGGAGATTGTCATTGTGTGCCATTGGTGTGGCACAAATATTGCTTGCCACTTTTCAACCCAAATCTGGATATTGTCCAGGTCTTGCTGCATTGGACATTGACTGCTCCAATATCTGGAGTCACGAATGGTGCTGAATGTTATGTAATCAACTGTGAGCATCTCTATTCTGACATGATGGTGGAGGGAAGGTCATTGATAAAGCAACTGAAGATGGTTGGGCCTAGGATATTACTCTGAGGAAATCCTGCAGAGATGTCCTGTAGCTGAGATGACTGACCTTCAACAATTACAACCATCTTCATTTGTGCAAGTATGACTCTCACCAACACGGAGATTTCCCCCAGATTTCCATTGACTCGGGTTTCACTGATACCACAATCAGTCAAATGCTGTCTTGATGTCAAGCTTGGTCAATCTCACATCACTTTGGGAAAACAGAACCTTTGTTTCATGTTTGAAACAAGGCTATAACAAGATTAGGAGTAGAGTGGCCCTGGCAGAACCAAACTGGGCATTACTGAGCAGGTTATTGCTGAGCAAGTGCTACTTGGTAGCACTGTTAATGACACTTTCCATTACTTTGCTAAAAGAATTGAAGAGTGTAGACAGACATATTAAGTATTTCTCCACTAATATGACCAATAGTAATTTCTAGCTGTACTGTCAGATATGTGCGGCATATCGCATAGTCTTTATCCACTGACTTTAGGTACAGTGAAGCACTCATCCATTATGATTGTATAAGACTGCATTTACATCATATCAGCCCCTAGTATATTAGCATATTTGGTTTATAATTAGAACAGCTGAATAAATATCATACTGTCATTTAAAATTGCTAATCTTTTGTCAACAACAGGATGAGATGATTTTGCAACTGAATTAAATATGAAAGACTGGAATTCATTCCTGTGCAAGCAAATGTCCATGAGCATAGAATTTTATAGATAACTAATCCTGCCAATTGCAAAGAGACATGGTAAGCAATGTAAAGATTAATAGCTGGGTTAGAATGTATAAGCTGATTTGGAATAGTGTCCTAACTACATCCTTTAAGTGACTAGTGAGATACACTACAGGGATTAGTACTTGAACCCCAGTTATTCATAATATGTAATAATGATTTAGATGAAGGAACAATTATGACATATCTCCAAATTTGCAAATGACACAAAGCTGGTTGGGAGGGTATGCTGCAGAGAAGGTTCAGTATGATTATGGCAAGTTCAGTATATGGGCAAAGACATGGCAGATGCAGTACAATGTGGATAAATATGATGGTGGTAAGAACAGGTATGCAGATCATTATCTGAATGGTGATAAATTGGGGAAGGGGCTGTTGCAACAAGACCTGGGTGCCCTTGTGTTCCAGTCCCTGAATGAAAGCATTCAAGTGAAGAAAGGAAATAATATGAGAGGATTTGAGAACAGGAGCAGAGATATCTTGCTGCAATTGTACAGAGCTTTAGTGAGATGGCGTTTGGAGTATTCTGTGCAATTTTGGTCTACTCATCTGAGGAAGGATGTTCTGCTATTGAAAGAGTGCAAAGAAGGTTTACCAGACTGACTACGAGATAACAAGCATGGGGCTGGATGAACACAGCAGGTCAAGCAGCATCATAGGAGCAGGAAAACTTGACGTTTCGGGCCTAAACCCTTCATCAGAAATCATTTCTGATGAAG